>OZ038483.1:125316869-125694369 GCA_964036315.1 Acanthosepion esculentum
CAGATCAATTCCCAGAAACTGAAAACCCGACAGCCACACAGGATTTGATTATAGTGGTGAAGGCTTTGTGCAGGGCCATCCACACTTTTTGGAGGGACGAATACAGGGATCTGGTGCAACGGATGCCACAAGGTCCCCAAACGACCCTCCGCAGGTTTTGAATTCAGAGTTGTCCTTCTCCTAGACCAGTTGCCATCCAAGGCTATAGAACCAAGTCTGTCCTGCTATTTACCCATAGTTGGAGGGAGAAGAAGAGGAGTCACACATTTTCCAAGGGTATTAGCATGTAAGTGAATGTAATGGAATTGACTGGAATTCGAACTCGGCTCTCAGATTCCTCAATCCAAGCTGTTATCCATTACTCCACCGTGCCTCCTATATATATATAAATATAATATGATTAATAATCTTCCCATTGCCAAAAAACATATCACAGCACCAAACAAGTTATTGTAAATATTTATAATAAAAATAGATATTATTCATATAGTATATTTATTATATGAATAATGAGCTTATGGCCACATCACATTCATACACCAGTTCTTGTATAATCACTGAAGTTAAGCAACGTCATGCCTGGTCAGTACCTAGATGGGTGACTGCTGGGGACTACCAAGTACTGTAAGCTTGAATGCATGGGTGGTGTAATGGATAACAGCTTGGAAATCAGAGAATTGAGTTCAAATTCCAGTTGGGTTTGTCATATTTACTTATATGGAAATACTTTTTGGCAAAGGAATGAATTTACCTCTTCTCCCCCAGTTATGGGTTAACTAGTAGGACTTGTATCAGTAGATCATTATTATCTTCAAAAAATTCTTACAATCTAAAAAAAAAATATTTTCTGGCTTTAAATAAACTGCAAAAGTTGATAATACATAAAAAAACAAATCATTCATAGAAACAAAAGTATTCACATCATACATTTATCCTATAAATAAGAATATATCTTAAAACATCAACATCAGTTGGTTAATACCAATTTTATTGTAAAAATATTGACTTACCTAATAAAATCTGGCATTATATATAAATATGTGTATGAAGGCTTCTGAATATTGATGAATATATATTAATAAAAATTTGTGTTCATAGTATAGTAGCTATTAAATGTGTTCATAGTATAGTAGCTATTAAATGTGTTCATAGTATAGTAGCTATTAAATGTGTTCACAGTATAGTAGATATTAAATGTGTTCATAGCATAGTAGCTATTCTGTTCATAGTATAGTAGGTATTAAATGTGTTCACAGTATAGTAGCTATTACATGTGTTCACAATATAGTAGATATTAAATGTGTTCATAGCATAGTAGCTATTGTGTTCACAGTATAGTAGCTATTAAATGTTTTCATAGTATAGTAGCTATTAAATGTGTTCATACTATAGTAGCTATTAAATGTGTTCATAGTATAATAGCTATTGTGTTCACAGTATAGTAAAAGCTATTAAATGTGTTCACAGTATAGTAACTATTAAATGTGTTCATAGCATAGTAGCTATTCTGTTCACAGTATAGTAGCTATTAAATGTTTTGATAGTATAGTAACTATTAAATGTGTTCATAGCATAGTATCTATTGTGTTCACAGTATAGTAGCTATTAAATGTGTTCACAGTATAGTAACTATTAAAAGTGTCCATACTGTAGTAGCTATTACATGTGTTCCTAGTATAGTAGCTATTAAATGTGTTCATAGTAGCTATTGTGTTCACAGTATAGTAGCTATTAAATGTGTTCACAGTATAGTAACTATTAAAAGTGTCCATACTATAGTAGCTATTAAATGTGCTCCTAGTATAGTAGCTATTAAATGTGTTCATAGCATAATAGCTACTGTGTTCACAGTATAGTAACTATTAAATGTGTTCACAGTATAGTAGCTATTAAATGTGTTCATAATATAGTAGCTATTAAATGTGTTCACAGTATAGTAACTATTAAATGTATTCATAGTATAGTAGCTATTAACCTTTAGCACTTGTCAATAACAATTGACTAGTGCTTATTTATAGAAATCCTTTCAAGGCAACAGAATGCACCTACAGTGTGCAAAGGGAGAGAATTCTATGGTGGCAATTTTTGCCTCCAGCGTAATAAAGGTTAAATGTGTTCATAGTATAGTTATTGCCATGGAACATGAGGCTGATATGTTACCTTCAAATTTCAACTGAGGTTATTGTTTTTGCACAAATATCATAGGAAAAGATATGAATCCTTTTTTTTTCAAGCCAGCAAAGCAGATTAAGCTCTACAGCCTTGGTTGGCAACCAGTCTAGGAAAACTTTGACTCCGATTTCAAGTCTAGTTTGATGTCGGGATGGCAACCACACATTATTTAATAACCTTGTTATGTAAACCCCAGAAGTAACATCTAGTGAGGTGAAGCTGTGGTTTTATAGTTCATAGGGGAGTCTACGGGATCTACATACATATCAATAAAAGCACGTGTAAATATATCAATGTCTGTGTATATTAAAGACTCAAGAATTCAGTGTACACATTATTGCACACTTTATATTTATATCTATCATTCTCTTGTGCTATCTCCAGTCTTCCTTGTTACCATTTCACAAAAAGGTATGCATTACATATGTTCTTCTCCAAAGTTCAAATACGGCAGTCATAGAAAGGGACTCTCTGACCTTGTTGAAGATCTCTGAACCTCATAAAGATTTCTTAATTGTTTTGTTTTTTTAAATTTATTTTAAGAGTAATTGAAAGACTTATTGCATTGATACTGAACAATGTGATGTCTTTATCAACTAAAATATCTGAAAACATGGCTAATTAAAATATATTTATTGGCACGCATAAAATCTATGCAATAATTGTCAGGGTAGATGGTAATTTAATTGGGCAATATTTTGTATTTAAGTCATTTAATTTCCCTATATATGATGCATTTAAAATATTTTATTTGATCAAAAAATATCCTGAATTTTTATGAAAACACAAATAAAACAAAGTTTCTTTTATTCACTAGACAAACAATAATTGATATACTTCATTAAAAACTGAATAGTTTTGGGTATATAGTAAATTCACGTATTAATAACATTCTAGTTCAGAAAACACATACTTAAAAATATGTATGTATGTGTAGCATATTGGTTATCAGCGCAAAAAGTGGATTTGGTGTGTTGAGTTCAAATTCCAACCGAGGTTGTTGGCTGCATTCACTTTTGCCCAAATTCCCTTGGGGAAGATATAAATCCATCCCATCTCCCTCAAGCTATGAGTTAATAGAAGAGGCTCTCTAGATTTAGTTGGTAACTAATCTAGGTGTTGGACAACTTTGAATCCCAAACTTGGTGGGTATCGAGACAGCACCTTCATTCCCTAAAAACTGACCTTCTTTGGAAATCATAGTCGCAGCACCTAGGCCCTATACACAACAGTGAGGTTGACATACAGCATACATACTTCCAAATGAGCTGCCATAAAGCCTATTAAATTAAAAAAGTTATCTATTAACCCTTAATCCCTACAATTTATTTCTTTTGGAGTAATGTACACGAGCAAGGTTTTTTTTTCTTAAATGTTCACTCAATGCAAGGCCCAGGAGCCACTTAAGGCAGAGGGTTACTGAATGATGTTACTGGAAGAGAGTACAAGGAGGCGAGTAAGAGGTTAATATTATAAGAATGTGTAGGGTAGATAATGGTTGACCCTAGACTTGTGGAGGTTAAGAGTATAGTGATTGGAGAAGCATCCTCACAGGAGATTGTTCCACAATGTAAGACTTCTGTGCAAGAAGCAGTTTGAGTGGAACTTCCTCCTTACCAATGGAATATAAAGGAAATGAGAATAAGTCAACTCAGCATACATGATCTGTGAAGATCTGGACTTGTGGAACTAGTTTGCTTGAATATCTATCAGGAAAATAGTGATAGAGAAGTGAGTGACTAGTAAAATGTTTCACCTGTAGGAAAAAGGTTGTTGAGTGGAAAGAAAGTGGAACCAGTGGTGAAAAGTCCTGAGACAGATATTACTGCTGCCCATCAGGGAGGACAATGTTCCCACAGAACTGCTAAAAAAAAAGCAGAGTATTTTTTGAGAAGATCTGGGAAGAGAAGAAGTTACCTAAAGAATATATTCAGTTACCAATGCTATATCTACCCCAAAAGGAAAACGTTTACTGCATCAACATGACCTTTTACAAAATTTTCTTGACTGGGTGTGCCATGATGGTCTGTAGCATATTTATAAGTATACCATTCATCAATGCATTGTACCCAGAGTGGCGACCCGGAGACATTAGATAAAGAATTGGTCAGATAAGTTGTACCCTAAAACGTAACAACTACCCTGGGTACATGGCAGCAGCCCCCCAAAACTGGGATAGGCAGGTACAAGAGGAGGAGGACAACAACACTCAGAAAACAGTCTGCCTGCCTTATGTGAAGGGGCTATCAGAGAAAATACAAAGGATCTTCGGTCCATAACAACCTTCAAAAGCTTGACGACACTTCGCAGATATCTCTCCCGAGTAAGACCCTCCATAGAGGAGAGCATGACTAAAGACTGTGTGTATGCTATCTCGTGCAGCTGCGGAAAGAAATATAAAGGAGAGACAGGCCACCCCCTTAAGGTGAGGCTTCAAGAACACCAGAAAGTTGTAAGGGGAAGTGGAAAAATCAGGCGTGGCTGACCACAAATGGAGAGAGAAGGGAGATCACTGCCCTTTGTGGGATCAGGTTGAGATCATAGACAGGGAACACCATTGGAAAATTCGTAAACTTAAGGAATCAGCACATATGAGCCGACCAAGCATGGAAATTAATACAATATGGGAACCAGTAATAAGGAGTGCCAGAGAAAAGCGATAATAACAACAAAAATTTCAATATGAGCTCTGGTAAAAACATGCAATGATAACAGCAAAAATTGCAATATGAGCACTGGTAAAAATGGTTGCTGAAGACTTTACGTTTATAATACCCAGAAATTCATACACAGGTGTCCTCAAGGACACGTCACAGTGGATAAAGGTGTTGGTTAGATCCAGTGACAGGACCCAAACAGTGTGAGTTAAGGCAGAACTTTCAGGAGGGAAAATTAACAGGAGATAACTGACATCCATTAAACATGGCACATGGAACTGGAACAGTCTACCACAGTGAACAAAATAAAGGGTTCAGTTCAACATTCCAACCATCTGAAGAAGGCCGGAGTGTACAACGGATGAAACGTTGTAATAAATATGGCAAAGATGAGGACATTAGTCCAAATAATGTAAATAATGTATAATGACATTAAATAACCAGCAAAAGGTTGATAAGACGTAAAAAACAAATCTATAAGAAAATAATAATTTCTAGGTATCAAATAGCAAGGCCTCTGATTCGAAGATTAGGTGTTTTGAGGAGCGTGGAATCACCTCTTACCTGCTGTTGTTCACTCTGACTTGGGGTGGTGGTACCTGTTAGGGTCTAAGGTATGGGCAAATAGTGAACACCCAAACAAAAACAAGGCATACATTTTTATAGTAAAAATACTGACAATACATTTTTATATAAAAAAATTACCAGCAGTATATTGACTGATTCATTTGCTATGGCTTATTTGCAGGTTATTTAAAGCCAGAAAGTATTTTTATCATGTAAGAATTTGGAGGAGGGAGATAATAATAATTTAGTGAGACAAGTTTTACTAATTAACCCGTAGCTGGGGAAAGAAGAGGTGGATTCATATATTTCCCAAGGTTATTTGTACATAAGTGAATATAATGAACCCAACTTGAATTGGAACTCTGCTCTCCAATTAACAATTCCAAGCTATTCTCCATCACATCACTCATACATCCAAGGACCTGGTATTTCCAAGCAATCATCCATCAAAGTATGGAACAGGCTCGATATTGCTTAACTTCAGTGATTGTATGGGAACCAGAATTTTAATGTGATGACAATTTTTATATGTTTGTAATTTATGGAGGGATATGTGATTGTCGTGAGCAAGATATGCGACACCATGCCCGAAAACGCCAACTTTGGCAGTCGGGGTCGAGGGAGCTGACGAGGACAACAAGAGACGACTGCCCTGTACGAGAGACGTCTGCCCTGTATGAGAGATGACTGCCCTGTTCCAGCATGTCTTTTTTGGTGTGACGGCTACAGTATATTCACTCACACCATGTAGTCATAATAATTGGTCTTTTATTCACAAGGAAAAACAGAACAAACAAACATTTACAATAAGAGAAAAACATGGTAAATTGTCTGGTAATTTCATACAATTTTATTTATGTATTTGTGTGTATTGGTGTGTGTGTGTGTTTTATGTTACAACTGTGATAAAGTTCATGTTATAAAAGGAATAAGTCACTCCATAATATCACAAGTCCTATCATGAAAAGAACTAACACATGTGTTGTCACCTGACAGTCCTTGGACAAAGGGAGTGAATCCTACATCTTTTGGTGGGATGTCTGTACTTCCGGCAGCAACAGTCCCTGTTGCATGCTGGGAGTAATTTTATTATTTTTATTTTATTTATTTATTTATTTTAAACGAGGTTTAAATTTTATTTTATTCTTATTTGTAACTTTCATTATTATTATTATTATTATTATTTTATATTTATTTATTGAAGACTAAGTATCAACAGTTATTACATTTTTAACAACCCTCAATGATTTTCTTTTAATTTTTTACAGTAAGGTTTGCTCTGTACAAGGCCTGGGGGCCACACCAGTTAGAAGGTTATGTTAAAGGGTAGTTTATAGTGATAGTTTTTAGATACTTGTGGTCGGCGTGCAAACCAGTGTGTTTTTGTGAAAAATCGCAGAGACTAAAGGAGTCTGCAAACAAAAAAAAAAAGAAAAGATAAAGCAAGAAAAAAAAAAAAATTACAACAAAAATGCCCCCCCCCCTCAAACAAATGATATCCATTGTTATGAGTTATTAAATGTTGGCTTTGTATTAAAATAATCATTTCTTTTGGCTGTTTGAATAAGTTTAACAGAGATTCCTGAAAAGTTTTAGATTCAAGAATCTCTACAATCATATTTGCCTTTAATATAAAAGTGTAAGAATAATAATAAAGCTTCAAATAATATCCATATTAAAAACAGTATGATAAAATATATTTAAGCATACATAGATATATGCACATAGACACATATACCATGTAATGTTTGCAAACTCAAGTTTGTCTTTTTAATCATTTTACCCCAAGCAAGGCGATAATGCCACTAAGACGCAAGGGGTTACTGAGAGTGAAATAGAATGCAAAGATTTTAGAAGGAACCAGAAACCCAATCCTACACAGGAAACATCTATTCCAATTGTTTTTTTTTTCTTACACTAAGGTTCAACCTGTACAAGGTCCTGGAGCCACTCAGGTTACATTAAGGGCCAGTTTATATGCATAGGAGAAGATAACAGTTCTCTAGACTTGAACAGGTTAAGATTGTAGTGATAATGGAAACATCCCCTGGGGAGTCTGTTCAACAGAGCAGTGGTTCATGTGAAGAAGCTGTTTGAGTGGAACTTCTCATCAATGGCATACCTGTATTTTTTTTACCCAATTTAAAGACTAAAATATTTACGGTTAAAATCATTGAGACAAAATATAAAAAAGAAGAAATTTAAAAAAAGTGAAAAAATGCAGACTAATGAAAATATTTCGTTAGAGATTTTCAGACAATTTGATCAAAAATTACAATTATTCTTTTTTCTTCTTTGTTTTTCTCTTTTTTCCACTTTCTCTTTATTATTTTTCTTCTTTGTTTTTCTCTTTTTGGCTTTTCTCCTATTTTCTTCATTCTTTTTACTTCTTTTTTCATTTTTCTTTTCTCCTCTTTCTCTTTCTTCTTTTTTTCTTCTTTGTTTTTCTCTTTTTTTCATTTTCCTTTTCTCCAAATTTTCTTCATTCTTTTTTCTTCTTTGATTTTCTCTTTTTTTCTCCTCTTTCTCTTTATTTTTTTATCATCTTTGATTTTCTCTTTTTTCATTTTCCTTTTCTCCTCTTTTTCTTTATTCATTTTTCTTCTGTTTTTCTCTTTCTCCTTTTCTCCTCTTTATTCTTTTATCTTTATTGCTTTTCTCTTTTTTCATTTTCCTTTTCTCCTCTTTCTCTTTCTACTTTTTCTTCTTTGTTTTTCTCTTTCTCCTTTTCTCCTCTTTATTCATTTATCTTCTTTGCTTTTCTCTTTTTTTATTTTCCTTTTCTCCTCTTTCTCTTTATTCTTTTTTCTCAATATGCCTGACCTTTTTAAAGGCTAATGATTAAAATATAAATTTTCAAATCTAATTATTCTTAGTTGTGTTTCTAATAGAACACCATAAACACAACTTTGGAAAGATTCATTAATATTGCAAGTTTTGTCCAGACAGCTTAACTTCTGCTTGAGGTTTTGACTTTCATGTTACAGCTGATTCATTCAACAGCCTTCTTCAGGTGTATAATTAAAAAAAAAAAAAATTGACTGGCACCGCTATATATTTGGGTTAGATCCAACTTATGAAAACATAGAAGTTAGGTTTCCTAAGAATGGTAAAACATATGGGCTTGTAAAAACTAAGGAATTAGTGTTGTAAAGACTATTTAAAAACTGTTTAAAGAACTGAAATTCTAAAGACTTTTTAAAGAATTGTGCTTGTAAAACCACTTCAAAAAATAGGTTGATTATTTTTAGAACTGAACATGTAAAGACTCTTTAAAAATGTAATCTCTTAAAAACTATTTTAAGAACTGTTTTTTCTTTTTAAACCTTTCACTGCAGAATTAAATTTCATGGTCATTCCAGTAACAATGTTAAATATTAACGACAAAAAAATTATTCTCTCCCAACAGCATAAGGAGAGGTTTGATCAAAGGTATGGAGTAAACCCACTTTCTTTGGTTAACAGAATTGAGGTGACTCATTTACATATGAAGTCACAAAGACTATAAATAGCTACAGCTATTACCCATGAGGCAGTTGAGTGCATACTACTTCCTTTGATTCAGTAACACTATACTACAATACTGTTGTTGATACCTAATGAACTGAACGAACAATTATCACTTGATATTTATGAGTACGCACAAGCATGGCTTAAGATTCTAGCAGCTAAAGCAAGGACAAAAAAAGAAACTGAAGGATTTTAAATCAGTTGGAGGAGAAAACCAAATAACTGATCTCTTCTTGACAACTGCTGGTTGTGAGGCCATTATAGAATTATCAGCAATTGCACACCTAAGTGAATTAACCAGTTATTTAATATGGTCTCCATTTAAAACAGGCCACTAAATATGGTAGATTTGAGAAAATGGAATCGGAAAACCAATTCAATCAAAGAGGATGAAATAGATAAATGGTCTTCAAAATGAAGAGTATCGGCAAATGAGTCTAAAGAATTTACAACTGGGAAATTTGTCACTAGAAGAGTGTGTTGAATTTGTTCAGCAACAAGAATTAACTGGAAGATTTAATAGAACAAAACTTACGGATCTGGTTGGGGAAATGGACACATAAATTATAAGGGAAAAGGATGGAATAATGTGCACTTTTTGTGGATATCAACGTCAAAGAGAAAAACAAAAATGTCCAGCATATAAAAAAAATGTGAAAAGTGTTTCAAAATGAATCATTTGAAATGTATGTGTAAATTCAAAATGAAAAACATAGACACGGTCCAACAAAATGAAGAGGAAATAAGTATGGACATCTTTTCATTGGAAAAAATGAACAAGGAAGTGACATGGCACTGATACCCAAGACAGGTGGAGGTTATGATGTTTTATGATATAAATCAATTAATAGTGAAAAACAACACCCAAGACAAAAACTAGGGAATGCATCGAGAGCTAAATTCATGAATATTTCTCAAAAAATGAATGAACCAGTTATTGAATATGTTCTTCATTTAAAACAGGCCGCTAAATATTGTGAATTTGAGAAACTGGGATTGGAAAACCAGTCAATCGAAGAGGATTTGATCCAAATGAAATTGATAAACAGCCTTCAAAATGAGGACTATCAGCAAATGAGTCTAATGCATTTACAACTCAGAAAGTTGCCACTAAAACAGTGTGGTTAATTTGTTCAGCAACAAGAATTAACTGGAAGATTTAATAGAACAAAACTTATGGATCTGGAAGATGAAATGGACACATATATGCAATAAAGAAAAAACATAAAATAATGTGTACTTTTTGTGGATATTAATATCAAAGAGAAAAACAAAAATGTCTGGCATATAAAAAACAATGTGAAAAGTGTTTCAAAATGAATCATTTTAAATGTATGGATAAATCCCAAAAGAAAAACTTAGAGATGGTCCAACAAAATGAAATGGAAATATGTATGGACATCTTTTCATAAAAAAAATTAAAAAGCATTATTAAAAACTCGAATCAGTAATGTTTTATTGAACATGCAATTAGATACAGGAAGGGATGTGATGTTGATACTCAGAAATTTCTGGAAAAAATTAGGAAAACCAAGAGTAAAGAAAAACCATTTTCAATTGAATCAGTTTGTTGGATCTGAAATAAAAACATTAGGCTATTTTGATGCTCCTTCATGGAACTAAAAAATAAGTTTGCCCATTATCATGGCAAACAGTGAAAGAATAGGAAATGATGTATTGAACATAAATACAAGATTAGTAAACAAAGTCAAGGCAGAAGAAACTGGAATATTAAAAACTATGAGGCAAACTTAATTCTCCTCCTCATATTTTGAAGCACAAAAAGTTCAAGTCTATCTACTAAAAAAAAAACTGAAAAAATTACTGGAACAAGATCTACTTGAATGAGTTCTTCCTGACGTAGCAAATGGGCCTCCATGTTAGAAATTTTAAAAAAGAAGACTGGGGATCTGCACATTTGTGGTGACTACAAAATAGGTGTAGACCACAAAATATGCACAGAATCATATCCTATCCCCAATTTAGAATGGGCTTTGAACTTCCTTGTGGGATTGTACACATTCTCTAAAATTGATCAAAAGTTGGCATACCATCAAATACCTATTGACAAAGACTTTAAGAAGTCATGACAATAAACACACCAATAGGCTTATTATGATGAATAAGAATACCGTATGGAATTAAAACCACAAGTGTGATTTTTCAAAGGGCTATAGGCTATTAATAACGAAGAACTAAAATGGAAAACCAGTATGGTTTTGAATAATTTAAAAAATGCTGGCACGTGGAACTAGAACAGTCTACCCCAGTGAGTGAAATAAAGGGTTCAGTTCGACTGTGAAACAAGCATGAAGGATCATATTTCTAAGAAATGGTTATTCCTAAAACCTTATTATCTGACAATGCCCCAGATTTCTGTGACAAGGAACTATGCCAATGGGTGAACAAAATTAGATGCAAACCATATAACCCTCCTCCATACTTATATGCAATCAAACAGATCAGCAGAATGAGTTGCTAAGTTGGTGGAAGATCAAAAAGCCCATCCGCCTTCATGGGTAGACAAACTAGAGCCCCACTGACCATGTCGTATGATACCAATGAAAAACTATGGTATAAAAGGAATAGTGAATCGAATCTACAAGAGGCAAGATTCGTAATACAAAGTGGACAGAACAGTATGATAATAGAAAAAAATGGAAATGGGATATTAGTGCATGCAGACCAAGTAAGATTGCAACTTGATAGTGATGAAGAAATGTACAGTGAGCCTGAAAGTAATGAAGGTGGAAGTATCATGTCCAGGCAAGACAAACTAGACAGGGAAATCGAGAATAGTATAGAACAGGAACAGGAAGAAATCACTGAAGAGACACTCCTATGAAAAAAAAAAAAAAAAGATCACAATCTCCCATATCTAGACAATCTCCTAGGGAAAAGCAGAAAGACAGTGAGGAGACAAAAGCTCCCAGAAGTACCAGGGAAAATACGGAGATAAAACCTCTTTGGTACAAGGAGATGAAGTAACTCATTTACATACGAAGTCACAAAGATTATAAATAGATACAGCTATTACCCATGAGTCAGTTGAGTGCATACTACTTCCTGTGAGTCAGTAACACTACACTAGAGGCTCTTTACTATCCCTCCTACTCTATGCTCTGCCATCCACTTACACAAGATCACTAAGTAGCTTGATCATGTCTCTCTACAATAGGAAGTTGAGTGCCCATGAGTCAGTAACACTACAGTAATAAAATTTTGAGCTGATATATCCGCTTTCCACAACAAAAGTTTTAAAGACGATTTCAATCTCTGTTTAAAGTAATGGCTTTGTAAAGGCTATTTGAAAACTAGGATTGTAAAGACTATATTAATATCTGGGCTTGTAAAGATTAATTTAAGAATCGGGCTTGTTAAGTCTAGGGAATGCTCTCTGTAAAGATTATTTTAAGAACTGGGTTTGTAAAAACTATTTGAAGAGTTGAGGTTATAAAGATTATGCAAATAAAAGACATCTTTGCTCTGAATGTTTTTTGAATGATTTCAAAAAAATGTTTATGCATTCCTTGAATGTTTCTTTACAAGTTGTTGTTTTGATTTTTGATTTAATGGCAATTTTATTGAGATCTAAACTCAACTCATAATCTTAAGTTGTTTCAAAGACTTGAATGAAATATTTTTATTATTAACTTGTCAAAAATTAATAAAAAATTATTTTATCTTAGAATCAGAAATTACTCAAGATAAGCACTTTCAAGAAACAAAATGGCTGAAAGAATCCTGTCTGATCATGAAGTTTTCATTTCTAAATTCTTTGAAGCAGGATCCTGGTTATTTTTGATTGGGGAACCCTTTTAATAAAGTCAGGTTCCTGCGGATCTGCATCCCAGGCAGTATATCTCTACTGGATTAAAAACATACAGTCAGTGGTCAAAACATGATGAGCAAAAGCTTACAGGACTAGGCAATTTCTGAGACTACATAAAGCATCGTCAGTATGACATGTTTCAGAAGTATAGTTCATTAGTTCAAAGCATTTCAGAGTGCCACTGAACATTCCTTTATTTACAGTAATATTTAAAGACAAAACTGAGCTGGGCAAAAATGATTCCCAAAATTATTGCCTTAACAGTGCACAGGCCAGGACATAATATTGATGTTGAGTGCAATCATGCAGATCCTTCTTAAGCAGATGATTCCTTAAGATGGCTGAAACAATGAAAGAGAACAAAGTAAGTTGAGCTGACAGTTTGGTTTGATTTGTTTTACGGTATATCAACCTCAATGGGCTATTTAATGCTGACAAGATTTTTACTGCTAATAATATTTTTCCAAAAATGTATTGCTGTTAGTATTATTTTTTTTTAAAAAATATATTGTTGGTAAACTAAACGAACAAAGACATTTATTTTGGCTTGTCGTACAAGTAGTTACATGCAACATAACGGTTATTAGTGAATCAAGTTCAAACTGCAGTCTTGTCTATGGCATTCACTTTCATACAACTGTCTTTTGGAAAGGCATGGATCTATCTTTTCTTCCCTTCAGCTATAGGTTAAATAGCAAGGTATACAGAGCTCTCTAGCCATGGTTTAAAGCCAGTTTAGGAGAATAACAATTCTGATTGGTTTGGTTTGTTTTATGGCATATCAACCTCAATGGGTTATTTAATGTCGACAAGATTTTTATTCCTGGTAAAATTTCTTCAAAAATGTACTGCTGGTAATAATGTATTGCTGGTAATAATTTTTTCTTCAAAAATTAATTGGTAGTATTAAAATCTATTTTTACACTTTCATAGTGTTTTGATCCCTGTTTGGGAGTTAACTATTTGCTCATAGCTGGAACCCTAACAGGTGCTACCACCCCGGGTCAGGATGGACCTGGGAAGACCAGCAATTAAGAGGTGGTTCCACGCTCCTCAAAACCTCCTGGTCAGATTGGTTTGGTTTGGTTTGTTTTGTTTTATGGCATATCAACCTCAATGGGTTATTTAACACCAACAAAATTTTTATTGCTTAATATTTAAAAAAAAAATGTATTACTGGTATCCTGATCAGAGGCCTTGCTGCTGGATGTAGTTTATTGTCTTACCCAGGATGCCTCATTTGGGGGTGTTGTCTTACCCCTCTGTAGAGGTGCAGTCAGCGTATTCTGAAGTCCCAGCTGACAGGGCCTTGAGCTGATAGAAGAATACCAAAGCATCAAAGTGGGAATCAGTTATTGCTGACCATTCTCTTTGTAGGGCCTGTAACAGTGGTGAGAAAGTCACTGAAGCCAAGATGCCAGATCAGGACTGATAACATTGTAGATTCTTCTTTGTATTTTATCAAGAATCTCTAAATATATCGCAGGATCACCGGACCATATGTGGCAGCCATATTCAAACCATTGCCAAATGTCAGACTTATAAATGTGTAAGTGATGTAATGAAATAACCAGTTACCCCCATGAGTAACTACCTATAAGTATCTGTAAGTCAACGGACTACAGAGACTAGCTGGGATCTGTTGAGTATGACTCAGACATTTCAATATATTAAACAATACACGGACAAAACAATAATGCACACACTACTGGATTGACTTGCGATGACCTTGTGCATAACTGTTACCTTTATTCTTATTGTACTGGTATTTACAATAAACCTTTACTTATTTTATCCTCCGTGATTTTCAAGTATATATTCCTATTAGCACAGAATATAACAGTAAAATAGATTCAGGAGAGAAAAATTGACTAGCATGACAACTTTCCTAGCAGCAGACCTAGTAATTATATTCCACTTCATGTCAGTGGTGAATGTTAGCCTGAGTGGGTGCAATGGGTTTCTCTCCTGGAGGTTAGCATCAGCCATGCTGATGGAAAGCAGAAAGAGTTCTCTTAGACAGTTATTTGATAGCATAGTGTTGATCTTGGGTGCAATCATGAATGTCCGCAACAGTGAGAGAGGATTGAAGTATGTTGAATTTTGGCTGTTTTTTTTTTACGGTTAATCAACCTTTTGTGTTACTGAAACCTAAAACATATTTACGGATTTTAAGAATTCTTTTGAGATAATATTAATTTTCCGATATGAATTTTACTATTTAACCCATAGCTGGGAGGACAAGAGGTGGCTTCATACATTTCCCAAGAGTATTTGCACATAAGTGAATATAACAATAATATAATATAGAAGAGGATGCCAACTCAAGAAAAATGGTTGAACAATGTCAAACAATGGACAAGTTTCACGATACCAGAATTGCTGATGGCTACCATTGGTAGACTGTTGTGGAGGAGATATTTCCCACAGATTTCTTTTCTTTATTATCTAGGCATTGTAATGAGATATTGAGAAAGATAGTGGAGTAGTTTCCTGCTGCCTTCTTCATGGTTTTGAATACAGAGTTATCTTTCACCTAGATTAGCTGCTATCCAAGGTTAGAGAGTACCAGTCTACCTTTATATTTAACTTAAAACTGAAGAGGAAAGAGACGGTTTGGTTTAGTTTTTGTTTTACGGCATATCAACCTCAACAGGTCATTTAATGCCGACAACATTTTTTTTCCTGTTAATATTTTTGTTTTATTAAAAATCTATTTCTTGTAATATTTTTCATGGAAATTGTATAGCTGGTAATATTATTTTAAAAAACATATTGCTGGTAATATTTTTTTTTCAAACACATATTGCTGGTAATAGTTTTTTTCTTCAAAAATTTATTTCTGGTAATTTTTGGTAAGTTTTTCTTGTATTAAAACTTATTTTTACACTTTCATAATGCTTTTTACCTCAGTTTCAGGGTTAACTATTTGCTCATAGCTGGGACCCTAACAGGTGCTACTACCCTAGGTCAGGGTGGACCTGGGAACATCAGCAGTTAAGAAGTGGCTCTACGCTCCTCAAAGGCTCCTGATCAGAGGCCTTGCTGTTGGACGTAGTTTATCGTCTTACCCTGGATGTGGAGGTAGTTTATCGTCATACCCAGGATGAAGAAAAGAGACGGATTCATGCCTTTCACAAGGACATCTATATGAAAGTAAGTACAAAAGACTAAGCTAGAACACTATTTCAGGTTACTGATTCCATTTTGTGTGTTGAAAACCATTACACTACTCACATATTTAAAAAAAAAATACTTTTAATTAGCATATTATTTAACACTACTGCAATTATTTAATTAGTAATACGTAATCAATAACCACTTGAGCTATATTTTTGCAAAGAGATATGTCCCCTTTGTTTTTTAACTCGCTTTTAATTTAATCTTTTGATGCCAGGTCTCTGCATTTGATTTCTGATTCAGTCTGCAGATCAATCTACAGTAATTTCATTGCACCTTTGGTCAGAGATCATCTGGGTGATTATTCCTCTAAGCAGCTGTCGCATCATTTTATTGTCTGAATCCATTCTCATTTCATTCACTCGAGATGTTGCTGCTGCTATTTTAAATACAGATGGATCCTAGAAAACATCTTTTCTAAGTCCTGTAAGTTTGTTTGAGAGCCAAATCAAAATAAAGCAGGCAACTCATCATTTAAGAAATCTAACGCACAAATCAAAGCAGATAAGTAACTCTTCTGTTTTGTGAAAACACATTTACTTCAACATATGGATTATTTCTAACCTTATAAAGTTTTGCATCTATGATATTTAAGTGCTTATATATATATATATATATATATATATATATATATATATATTGTGTATATTTAGGCAGCATTTTTTCATTGATGCATGTTTTATTAAAATATATAGATAAGTTTTGTCTATTTTAAGTTCCTTTCATATTGTCTGATAAGCTTAATAACATTATCATTGAAAGATGAAATAAAATCACCATACTGATACGTTTTTTAATTATACTTAAACATGAAAACAATAAACAAAAACTAAAAATTCTTGAAGCTATATACATAAAACACTTGGAACCTAATCTGAACAAAATAAACTACGAAATCTCCACAAATATTCTTAAATGCCTATCATTGATAACAGAAGCCATTGGTTTATACCAACGGCTTCCCATACTTAATAATTTTCGTTTTCACTCTCGGGTGGTCATGTGTGATGTCATGAGCTGCGATGCGATTTTCACTTCTGCGTCTCGTATACACGAGTTGGTCGTTGCTTTGAAATTTTTCACGCAACCAAAACAGACTATCATTATTGTTTTGTCCGTGTATTGTTTAATATATTGAAATGTAATTGTCATCTTTCATAATGGCTTATGTAAGCCCAAAGCTTAGATAGGATTAAAAAAACATGTATCAATATGGTGATTTTCTTTCGTCTTTCAACGATAATGTTATTAAGCTTATCAGACAATATAAAAGGACTTTACTTAAAATAAATAGACAAAACTTGTCAATATATATATATATATATATATATATATATATATACACATGTATGATGAGAATGAATAAAGTACAATTCCAGTGTTTGTAACATTTAATTTAAAAGAGGGCTCAGTAAAAAGTAGAGCAATATTATTTATTTTAGGATATTACATCGAAAGCATATAAAAAATGCTATACAATTGCAACTGTGTTTCAATGCATATCATTGTATCTCATCAGGTGACTAAATTACTGGCAAGTGAATAATTTATTTAGATTTAAAAGCAAAATACAACTACTTTTTATGGAGAGAGGTTTGTGGGCTTTACTCTGATCAACCAATCAAATATGACTTACATTATATTTAAAGTAAGTGAAGAAGTAAAAATTTTAAATTATTTTGTCATAAATGGGCCCTAACCTGTAGATTGGCAGCTAACAGCACCCAAACAAAAACTAAAGCAGAAAAATATGGTTACATAAATTATACAAACCACACAATGTTGTTTCCTAAGAAATAAAAATGGAGTAGAGAGGTAATTTAACAAAATATCAAACAAGTTATATGCTTTGTGAATTTCCTACATAAATTCTTTTGTAGTTGATAAAGAAATAGCTTCTCTAAGAAACTGGTAAATAATTTAAACATATAGAATTATTTGGTAAATTAATATGCAACTGTTAAATAAAGATCCTTCATATAAAATGTTAAGAACACTAATCAATCAATGTAAAATGTCAAAAAATAGCAACTAAATACCAATACATCAGATATTACTAATACTACCAGGAAATTAATACAAAATTATATTAAACCCAATTTAATCTTACAAACAGAAAGATAAGGCATATATAGTGAAATGCAGTAAAACTAAAATATGATAAAAAGCATTATCAAATTCCAAAGTTTAACTAAATTGAAAGGTAAAAGGTAAACTATGTTTACAAGTTGTTTTTACATGTTTTCGGTATAATACACTTCTATATATAAATACCTTTTAATAAATATATGGACCATCTACTCAAATACAAGTATCCATTAAAAATAACGTATTAGTAATTATATATATATATATATATATATATATTTCATCTTAACGCAAGAGAAGAAGCTCACAAAATCCATAAAACCAAAAATAAAAGAAGAAAATTATACAAAATTCATAATCCTACCCTCCAACACTTCAACTAAACTTGCAAATGAATTAGCCATCCCTGACACAAGGATTGTTACCACCACCTCCAAGACTATCAGAGATATAATCAGGATGAAAAATAAAACAAATACCAATTCAAATGCCAGAGTTTATCAAATCAAATGTCTACAGTGCAGTAACATGTACACTGGGGAGACATCATGCGATCTAAAAAGCCGCATCTAGGAACACAAAAGAGACTTGTGATCAGATAGATATTTTACTTTCTCATCTTACACACCACAACGTGGGACATAACTTAAATTTAACAAATGCCAGCTTTATTAAAAACGAACATAACCCTTTAAAGAGAAAATATTATGAATACATTTATAGCAATATTAACAACTATCAAAACATGTTTTAAAAAATGACATTATCATTTTTTTACAGATTCATTGTTTATTAATCTAAGTTATCTCTTCCCAATACATAACAATCAATGAAGATATATACAAAATAGGTGTGAGATATGCTTTAATGAAAAATATTTTTCAAAACATCCTTTTAGACACTTTAGTGTCCAGAATGTTTCTCACACATATTTGAATATTATCTGTTACTTCATCACACGTGGCATGTATCCAATCAAAACATCCTACTGCATCTTACTTTTACACACTTTAACATTGAGAATGTTTGTCACACATATTTGAATATTATCTGATACTTCATTACATGTGACATGTATCTAATCAATAAGAAATAATCAAACACAACAGACCATTAATCTGTGTCTCCTTTCTTTGTATCATTTTTATCATTTCTATCTTGACCTCTGATGAAGCTTTGATAAAGTGAAACATGTTAGAGTAAGATCTGTTTCTGACTTGTTCTTTATCATATCATATATATATATATATATATATATATATATATATATATGCACACACACACATACTAGCCTGTTTCACTGTATCACAGCTCATCAGTGTGGCTAGACATCTGATTGCTTCAAGCTGGGATTGAAACTCAACCAATTTGACATCAGTCAGAGATTCTACCCCAAAGCTATCAGCACAGCGCAGAGAAAGGGAATCTTTTAACGTATTATATATGTGATGTATATAAATGACAAATCAGCAGCTGGAGCATTCAATTCATAATTGAAAAGCGATGTATTATAAGTAGGAGCAAATTGCTATTGTTTAAAAAATTACCTTTCCTTATAGTGCTCAATTGGCAAACAAGAGCAAGTCATATATATAATTTATTAAAAAATTATCAGATAAATATGTTATAAAATGGTTCAACACTATTACTTGATAAGAAACCAGAAGTGTTGAAACAAAATGGCTATTTTGTAGTGATTTTATAACATATTTATGTTATAATTTTCAAATAAATTATACTTGCTCTACTCTGTATTGAGCACTCTTTTAAGAATATTATTATTTGGTTATTGGAATTTATTCCGTATACACCAATCCTATACTTGTGTGTGTATATATATATATATATATATATATATATATATATATATATATATAAAAATCAACAAATATAAGAGCAATGGGTAGATATACACCCTTGTGCAAATTAATTGAAACAACTGCTTTAATTTCCTTTCTTTCACCATAGACCCATTATAGTGACAGGGTTTAATCGATTTCTATTTTTTCCTTAGATTAGGTCATTTGCAGTGGTGTGCAGTAATAAGAATCTATTTTCGGGATGTATGATGCAATTTGTTTGGCCTTGAAAAATATTGAGTCATCCGTGATTGCATCATTTTATCACTCCCAGACAATATGGTCATTCCGCAAAGAATGATTTCGTGGAATGGACATACAAAGTACTAACATGTACACTGGGTCATGTTTCATCGAAAAAATGCAAAAAAAAGTAAATAATAACAGAATTATTTGTTTTGTTTCAATTAATTTGCACACGGGTGTGTGTGTGTGTCTATGTGTATATATATATATATATATATATATATATATATATATGAACATGCTACCACCCCATGTCTGAATGATTGGAATTCTCTGTATCCTTGGAAACAGGGAATTATGAATTTATTTGTGCCTTTAAAACTCATTAAATTTAAAAATAAGTTATTTCAATATTCGCTTGAAGATGAAATGGAAGTAATGCTTTTAATTTAAATACAAAATTAAATTTGAAGTTTTTAGCCTACAAAAAATAAACTACATCCGCGTCCTGGGTATGACGGCAAACTACATCCGTGTCCTGGGTATGACGGCAAACTACATCCGCATCCTGGGTATGACGATAAACTACATCTGCGTCCTGGGTGAGACGATAAACTATGTCCAACAGCAAGGCCTCTGATCAGGAGGTTTTGAGGAGCTTGGGGTCGTAGCCCCTGTTAGGGTTCCAGCTATTGGCAAATAGTTAACCCCGAATGAAAAAATAGTATTACCATCTATACATTTTTGAAAAAATAATATTACCGGTTATATGTTTTTTGAAAATAATATAACCAGCTATACATTTTTGAATAAAAAATATTAACAGAAATAGATTTTTGACAAAACAAAAATATTACCATGAAAAAAAAAATTGTCGGCATTAAATGACCCATTGAGGTTGATATGCCGTAAAACAAAATAAACCAAACTGATCTAAACCAAAGAATACATATTTTATTCATATGAATCTATCCTAAAAATTTTGTCAGCATTAAATAACCCATTAAGGTTGATATGCCGTAAAACAAAATAAACGAAACCAATCTAAACCAAAGAATACATATTGTATTCATACGAATCTATCCTAAAAATACTGTTGGCATTAAATAACCCATTGAAGTTGATATGGCGTAAAACAAAATAAACCAAACCAATCTAAAGCAAAGAATACATATTCTATTCATACGATCTATCCTAAAAATGTTGTCGGCATTAAATAACCCTTTGAGGTTGATATGCCGGAAAACAAAACAAACCAAACCATTTTACTACTAATGTCATAAAACAGTTGTGACAAACATTATGCATACATAATTTAATAGGAAAAGTATACCCACCCTTCACTTTTAAAAAAGTTACCTATACTAAGCGTCATGCTGTGTAATAGTTACTGAGACATTAGGAATGCTACTATTATACATCATAATCTAATTTTTTATTTTATTTTTACATGTATGGATTTTATGTACGTATGTATTTAGAGTTATAGGAATGTTTTCTTTTTTCGGCTGTTGTATGCCCTGGTCTTCTTCAGGTGGTTGGAATGTCAAATTGAACCGTTTATTTCACTCACTGGGTAGACTGTTCTAGTTCCTCATGCCATGTCTAATGGATGTCAGTTATCAGTTATATTCTGTTAATATCCCTCTCCAAGTTCTCCACCACCTTAACCATGTTTTATTTTCCAAATATGGACAGCACATAACATCAACTATGAACATGGCCACAATGTGCTGTCCATGTGTGGAAAAGAAAACGTTCCTATAACTCTAGATACATACATACATAAAATCCATACAAGTAAAAAAAGAAAATCATCCTCGATAACGGCAAAAAGTACAGCCAGAAGTGTTCAGTCATACAGAACATTTGGACAATCTCTACATAATTTATGTCCAGAAAAGAAACAAATTAGAAGAACAGAAGAAAAATTAAATAAAAAACTTATCTAGTTAGTTATTTTTAATGAAACATGTATAAAAGAGTGATTATTATTCAAATACACAATTACACACACACACACACATATATATATATATATATAAGTGTAAAATATTGAACATTGACTCTGCGAGTGGAGATTGCTGTATGCATGAAACTCAGAGTTGTACCAAACAGAGTGGACAAAATGTGTATATATATATATATATATGAGGAGTGAGTGTGAGAGTACTTAAAAAGAAGAAGTTATACTTGCTATTAACATTTCTTTGATACCATAACATATTTTGCAGTGATTAGAGTCGGACACAAAAGAAAAATTTTTTCATTGTCTAATGAAAGAGACGAACAATTATTCATGAAGGGTTAGTCAGTCAAATGAAAGCCTCTGTATTTTTGTCGACTTTAATTTTTGTGAAAAAAGAACAAGCAAAAAAATGTAAAGTATTATAAAGCAATTATTCTTATCTTTTGATCTTTGGTATACAAATGGAATTTCTTTTAATAACTCTTATTAAGTGGTGTTCGCTTGAAGAATTAAGAAATCCTTGATTATTTCTTCAAGTATTTTGGACAAAGTTTTCTTTGTGAATAATAGAAAAGTATGGAAGGCTGACAGTGTAATTTTGTTTTAAAATCATTTCACCCCAAGCAAAACAATATTGCCACTAGGATGCAGGAGGTTGAAAAAGAATGAGAAGATTTTAGTGAGGAATTAAGGAATATATTTCATGGATTTTAGAAGATGGTGATTGATGTTGCATTTAAACTTTTAAAGTTTGTCAGTGGAAGGGAAGTAAGAAATCGAAAATCATTTCACCCGAAACAAGGAAACAGAGCCACTAATACACAGGGGTTACTGAGTGTGAAAGAATATAAGAAAAATATTATTAAGGTGTGCGAACAATGAAAGAACAGAAATTAAGAAGTTAGAAAATAATGGCTTCCATTGTATTTAAATTTTTGAAGGTCAAAGTTGATTGGAAGCAAGAAGATGGAAGATAGTTCCACAAGTGAGAAGTGTGATGAAAGAAAGTATTAGAATCGAACTGATGTTTGCATCTAGCTAGTTCAACAGTAAACCAGTGAAACCTAATTGCCAATCTAGCAGTTCACTTAAATTCATGCAGTTGAGGCACTAAACTCATTGGAAGAAATGCCATGGAAATATTTGCAGAAAAGATAGAGTGAAGCCATGTCATATTAGTGGAAAGTCAAGATGCCAGGTTTGGATCAATTTAACTAAAGTACAAAATATTAAATTTAGTTCACTCAAAGATTTTAAATTTTGACAAAATAAAGTAAATTAATTCTTTCTGGACAATATTTTGGGTATAGAAATTGAAAGTCTATAAATATTTTTCATATTCTGATGATTCCAATTCAGTTTAGTTTCTGTTTCTCGCGAATATTTTCTTTCTTTTTTGCAACTCCATTTTTCCATACTTAACATTTTTTTTCCTTTTCTTTATCAATATTTTTTCTTCCTTTATTTTGATTTTTAATTTTGATTTTCTTTTATTTATTTTCTTTCTTCATTATTTACTTTCTCAGACTATTTTATTTTCATATCTAATTTTTTTTATTCATTGACCGACACTCTTTTAGAAATTTCTAGAAATATTGGATTTATGAAAGCTTTTTTATCTAAATTTTTTATTTCCTTCATATTTTTACTATCTTGACCAGTTCATATATTTTGCTTATTGTGAATGCAAGCAAAGCAAGTGATTATTAAATTCAATAAGATGTTTGCAATAAAAAAAAAATTAGGTTTAATTTTATTTTCCTATCCTAAACATTACATTGAATCAGAAAACTAATCAGTCTCTGGATATGCAGTGGGCAGATGATGACAATATCTTTTGCAATTATACCATTGGATATGGTGGAGTTTCTAAAAATATATGCAGACTAACCAAATTTGTTATTATATGATAAATGTATTTTAATATTTATATGATAAAAATACGAAGAGACTAACCCAAGTTTTCATGTGGCTTATCGTAGTCATGGGTTAGATCTTTATTAAGCTCAGCTGAATACAGTATAAGTGCACTCTGAAAGAAAAAGAGAAAAGGAAGATTGTATAGAGCCAAAAATAGGTATTCAAAACCTGAACATGGGCTTGAAAGATTGTCTTCTTCTATGTGCTGTATTACTTGCTGATTCCCTGTCCCTTCAAGTGTTAAATTTTCTAAGCCTTCTTTCCTCATTATTTGTCCTAAAAATTTCAACTGTCAACTGTCTCTTTCTGATTCTATGTATAAGTACCAGACTTGCTTCCATTTTCCTTAAGACTTCATTGCTGCTCACATACTTCATAGATGATATTCTCAGCGTGCTTCAGTAGAACCTCCTCTCTAACCTCAATTCTTCTCTTCCTCTCTGAGAAAATTGCCCGGCATTCATTGCCATGTAGGAAGATTGATATTACATAGAAGTTAAGCACTCTTGTCATTTGTTCTAATGAAATTTTTCTGTTTCTTAATACTTTGTTTAGCTTTTGGAAGGCATCTTTTATTATTTCAATATGCTTTCACATTTTGGTGTCATATTTTCTGTCCTCCATTGAAACATTTCCCAGACTAGGGGCAAATATGCAGCTAAGTAAATGTATTTACATAGTTATAGATATTTACTAAGCCTAGATTAACATCTGTCTATATTTCTGAGATGAAGCATTGTAACTATTTACACTATTTACACTGTTCAGACTGTTGTCATCGTCTGTATTGTCACATCCATAATGTTTCAGCTGTTGTACACCCTGGCCTTCCTAAGGACTAAATAAAGGATTTGGTTCAAAATTCCAACAAATTTGACCTGAAGATGGTCGAAGAGTACAATGACAAACATTTTGAGTGTGACAATAAAGATAAGGATAATACTTTGAACAATGTAAATGGTCTAGATTAATTTATTTATTTAAATGCAGAATGAAATGGGACAACAGTCTGCAGTTGCATCAACACATAGAAAAATTGCACAATGCAAAATGAAAGTGAGAAAAGGAAGATTCTGTATGCCATTTTTTTCCAAGTAAGGTAAGTTTGTTGACCTTGAAAATCAGCATTCAAAATCTTGTTTTTTTTTCCTTCTCTTTTAATCATTTCATCCCAAGCAAGGTGACAATGCCACTCAGATGCAGGAGGTTACAGGGAGTGAAAGTGAATGAGAATACTGAGAATGGGGAGAATTGAAGAAAGGACAAAAAAGGAACAGTGATGTTGCATTTAAATGTTTGAAGATTGTATGATGGAAACGATGGAAACAAGAAATCGGAATGGTGCTCCACAGATGGGAACTGTGAGAAAAGAAATTGTCAAAGTAGAAGTGACAGTTACATCTAGATCATTCAACAGTAAAATGATGAGACCTAATTGCCACTCTAGTAGTATGCTTAAATTCATGCAGTTGGGACACACAGGAAAAAAGCTCATTTGCCATGAAGATATCTGTAGAAAAGACAGAAGGAAGCCCTGTCAAACTGTCGAGAAAGTGATGAGAGGTGAGATGCCTGGTAAGAATCCATTGTATATACCAACCCTCCTCTAGATTTTGTCAAGCATCTTGAGATGCACAGCAGGAGCACCAGACCACATATGGCAAGAGTATTCAATGCACAGAAGAATGGTAGATTTATAAATGTGCAAGATGGATTCTGATGGGGAAAAATGTTTTCGTGGACCATCTTACCTTTCAGTAGACGTAGCAATTAACTTGATATAGTCGTTCAACTTCTTGTCAGTGGAAAACATGAGGCCAAAGGTGTAGAGTGTTGCTCTCATGGAGGTTAGCATCAGCCATGCTGATGGTAGGCAGAAATGGTTCTCAGTGGTGATTAAATGAAAGTAGTTTTTTTTTGGGGGGGGAGAGGTATTGAAATTTACAAACCATTTAACCACTGATTGTATGTCCTTTTCAAGAGCAAGTGCTAGGTTTGCTTGCCTTGAAAATCAGCATTCAAAATCCTGCCTTTTATTTGTTACTGATGAGAAAGCTGCAACCTTAACATGCCTGCATAGCCATCAATGGGTTTCAAACAGCTTTATATTCCTAATTTTGCTTTGAGGGTTGGTCAACCTATGGTATAGTTTTCAGGCACTTCTAACTGTGCCACAAACTGGGATCACCTCCCCATGTTGACATTGTCATATTGCTGCCTAATCAGCTATGGTTAAATTTGAACCCTGGTCTCATCATCAGAATGTTAATGTTCGAAATATTTAACCACATTTTAAGAAGGGAAATAAGAAATCAGAAACAATTCTGTTAAAAGAGCAGGTGTTTGGTCCTGAATAATCAATTGAGTTCATGCCTTAGACAAAATATTTCAGTGAATAATACTCTGTAATATTTGCCTTCTTTGTGATATGAACTTGAGAGGAGTGGTGAAACTCAAAAAAATTATAGCATTTGTAAATTGAAGGAAATATATTTGCATTTTTTTTCTTCCATTTTAACAGAGGACTTATGTTGAAACATAATTATTTGCATGAAAGACAGCAATAACATTATAACAATAATATCTATAAGTCTACCATTCACCCATACTTAGACTACTGCTGACACATATGGTCCAGTGCCCCTGATATTTACCTGGAGCTCCTTGATAAAATCCAAAGGAGACTCAGCAATATTATAGGTCCTCATCTGGCTTCTCAGCTTCAGTCACTTTCCCACCACCATAAAGTTGCCTCCTATGCCTTTTCCATAAATACTTTCATGGTAATTGTTCTAATGTACTCTTCGCTATGGTACCTTGAGTTTATGAATTCAAGCCCAGTACTAGGCTGGCAATAAGGTCTCATCAATATGCAGCTGAGTTGGCTAGATGTAACTGTAATTTCTATGCCAATAGTTTCTTTTCTTGCACTTCTTACTTGTGGAACTCCCTTTCGGCTCCATACTTTCCAATCAACTTTAATCTTCAAAAATTTAAATACAATGTCAATTATTATCTACTGCCCGCCTGATTAGTCTTTCCTCTCCCTCCTCATTATTAATGTCTCTGTTCCTAATTTTTCCACACCTTGTCATCTCTCATGTCTTAGTGGCTTTACTGTCTTACATTGGCTGATACTGATTAAAAAAAAAAATCTTTATATATATATATATATATATATATATATATATATAAAAGTGAACATTGAAGTCAACATGCAGAGGTGACAGGCTATTCCATGCTAGACATAATCGTCAGCCCTGATGATTGCATCTAGCATGAAACAGCCTGTCGCCTCTTAGTGTCGACTTCAATGTTCACTTTTATATTTATATTTACACTCTATCTCTGATATTGAGCACTTTATCCCATAAATATAGCACACCGTAAAACTATATTTCTTCATATATACATATATATATATATATATGGAGACAATTTATCTATCGCACTCTGTGTGTACATATATACATGTGTGTATATATATATATATATATATATATATATATAATATTTGATAAACAAGCTTGAAAACAATAAATTTTGCAAATGTTTATTCTTTATTTTTCTTATTGTTTGAATTAAATTAGTAAACATAACTTATGTTCTGTTTCAATGGAGAGACAGTAAAATCTTAATAATTATAATAATTAATAAAATTAACCAGATTTACTTATTTGCTAATCAAATATTAATTCATTTATAATTTATATTATAATCATTGCAAGTAACACAACTAGCAATGATTATACTTAAAGAATTTCTGATAAATCTGTTTAGAAAATATCTAAAATAAGGATGTTTTTTATAGATGGAATATACAGTCATTAACAGGAGAGATAGTCCAAGATGAAACCTAGTAATTTGAGATGTCGAAACCAAGCAAGTACAGGAATTTAACTATCTGGTTAGTGTAGTGGCAGATGGCGAAAAATGTGCCACAGAAATACGAAGGTACATTGGAATAGCAAATGATGCCTTCCAAAAGCTAAGCAAGGTATTAAGAAGGCTAAAATCAGTTTCTCTAAGTTTCAAAGAACGACACAAGGAAAAGAAGGGAATTATATCAATTCTTGTAGGATTTAAGACTCTTGCATAGTAGTAATAGATTATGAATCATAGTGGAGCACATTTTAATATCTGTCTTGGAGCAGAAAGAAACAGAATCTGTTAAACAAACTCTAAATGCATTCACTATGCACTAATAGCTTTGTGAAGAGCATCTATGTATCTCTTCTATTCACAAACTTTTGGTTAAATAATAGGGTAGACTGGAATCTTTAGCCTGTGTTGGCAACCAGTCAGAGAGAAAAAATCTTTGACTATCAAACAGTGGAGAGAGCACTCCACTATCTTTTCCAAGAATGCAAAGCAGTTCAAAGATAATTAATAAAAAGAATCTGTAGAGAGTCATGATCACTCATATCCTGAAGGGACATAGCATAAAAAACCGGCTGGGCTGTATAGCATTGGTTGGCGACCAGTGTATGAGAAGAAAAAAACTTTGAATTCTAGACTGTGGAGAAGGAAATGGGAAAACACCTCACTCTCTTTTTGTAGAAAGTCATGGCAACTTACAGGATATGTGGAGAGCCATGATTGCCCACATTCTGATGGGACAAGGAAAACGAGAAACTTTCTTTTACAAGAATTCATGACAATACCCAGATAATAGAGAAATGGAAAATGTGAAGAGTTATCCCTAAACATGGATGACAGAATGTGAACTAAAGGGTTCAGATGAGATATTCATAGGATGATAGAATGAGATCAATCTATTCCTGAAGATGAAATAAAGCGTTCAGTTTCAAATTATCTGAAGGTTACATGAATTGACAAACATTTGAAGAAGGCTGGAGAGCACAATTCCTGAAACACTGTGATAATGAAAACAAAGATGAGGAGATTAAACTGACTGTAAATAATTATTTCAGTATGTATTTATCTATCTATGTTCATATATATCTATAAAAGTTAGCATGTTCATTATCTATTTGTGAGTTCATCTCACTCCGTATGTTATAACTACATCACACATGTGTTTCTGATGTGGCCCCCATACTAAATAGGCTTTTACAAAGTGGATTTGCCAGCCTCATGCACAAACTGTTTTGATTTGTTATCCTTCTAGAATAGTTGCCAAAACTAGAGTGACCATTCAGCTCTGCTGTTTAACTTATTCCTGTGAGAAGAACCAATGGATTCATACCTTTAGAAATGTTATTTGTGTAAAAATGAATGCAAAGTTCTTGGCCGGGATTGAACTTAGAATCCTGATTCCATATTTGGTGCTGGTGAACACTACGCTGCATGCAAATCTGCAACAGACGAGGAAGAATACTCAAAGATAACAATCAACTAGCTGAATATCAGGCAAAAATGTTCTTGAAACAAATAAAACAGTTCATAGATCAAATGTCTCTTAGTTTTCTGCCAAACATCATGGGGTTTGTTTGTTCTGACAATGGCCTCAGATTATTAGCATACATTCCTAGGGGGTTTTCAAAAAAAAATACAAAAAGATACTAAAGATGTGTTTTGAGATTCTGACAAAGGCAAATGTTCTTTGACAGAATGTCCAACCTGTTGACATATAGATTTTACCCTTCTTTTCTTTCACCTGTTATAAGTAAAAAAAATAAAAAAAATAAACAAGGAATTTTTTATAATACTCACACTGATTTGATATCTTAAAAAGCGGTCAAGAGAGCAAGACTAGTTTACGTTTTTTTTCTTACATCCAAAGTGACAAGATCACTGTTTTTGTTAGCCTTTTATTAACAAATTGCAAAGTGCAAAAACAAATAATAATAAAAAATAAATGATAGGAAAATCAAACCAGAAAACCTCTCAATAAAGTATCATTATGATTGATGATATTACTCTTGAATAGGTTAAAATAAGGTTCAAAGTGATTTTGGCAGATATTTTACCATATCCATTTTTATCTTATCCCTTAGGTTTTGGTGACTGATGGCTAAATCAGTTCCTTTTTTTTTATTTTCTTATTACATTGACAGAATGATTTTAAACAATCACCTTTTGGGGTCTCTTGTCAGCAGTAAACAAAGATTGCTCATTATTTATTCCATTTTTTTTTTTGTCTTTCATATTTTTTTATATAAACTTGTAAACTGCTAACACAGGAAAAAATATAAAAAAAAACAAAAACAAACTAAAACATGAGATGTTCGTACAATGTTAAAATTAATTATTGTAAGCAAGATACCGTTTATAATATCTGAATTGAACACTACACAAAACATTAATTATATTTTTATTTTCTTAATTTTTCTTTATGTTTTTTAATATTGCCTGACTGAATAAAAAGCCAAGCAACAGCGAAACTGACTTTTTGCCTAAATTAAACACATTCACAGAGCCTGATACATTCATAATTAACTTGGTGCTGTAAAAATCAGTCCCACTTTCTTTATAATGTAAGTTGCTTGAAGAGAGTGCTGACTGCTTGTTTTCGAACTCAGAACATTCCTCTCTCTATGCTATATGTGCAGGCAGGTGTTCTCAGTATAAGTTGTGCATTATTCTAATAACCTTGGCAAATAAATCAAGTTTCACTAGAAGTTTAAATTGTTCATAGTGTGGTAACTTGTCAAATGCTTTTGTATAGTCCATAAAGCATAAGTGAATGTTCTGCATTTCATTTGTCTCTAATATCATTCAGATCTTAAATATTGCATTTTTACTCTAATAATGTGTTTGTCTAATAATATTTTTAATATCATTCAGATCTTAAATATTGCATTTTTTTGTCTAATAATATCTCTAATATCATTCAGATCTTAAACATTGCATTTTTTTCTCTAATAATGTGTTTGTCTAATATCTCTAATATCATTCAGATCTTAAATATTGCATTTTTACTCTAATAATGTCTTTGTCTAATAATATCTCTAATATCATTCAGATCTTAAATATTGCATTTTTACTCTAATAATGTGTTTGTCTAATAATATCTCTAATATCATTCAGATCTTAAATATTGCATTTTTACTCTAATAATGTGTTTGTCTAATAATATCTCTAATATCATTCAGATCTTAAATATTGCATTTTTACTCTAATAATGTGTTTGTTTAATAATATCTCTAATATCATTCAGATCTTAAATATTGCATTTTTACTCTAATAATGTGTTTGTCTAATAATATCTCTAATATCATTCAGATCTTAAATATTGCATTTTTACTCTAATAATGTGTTTGTCTAATAATATCTCTAATATCATTCAGATCTTAAACATTGCATTTTTTTCTCTAATAATGTGTTTGTCTAATATCTCTAATATCATTCACATCTTAAATATTGCATTTTTACTCTAATAAAATGTTTGTCTAATAATATCTCTAATATCATTCAGATCTTAAACCTTGCATTTTTACTCTAATAATGTTTTTGTCTAATAATATCTCTAATATCATTCAGATCTTAAACATTGCATTTTTTTTCTTTAATAATGTGTTTGTCTAATATCTCTAATATCATTCAGATCTTAAATATTGCATTTTTACTCTAATAATGTGTTTGTCTAATAATATCTCAGATCTTAAACATTTCAATTTTTTTTCTAATCATGTGTTTGTATAATAATATCTCTAATATCCTTCTGTTCTTAAATAATGCATATTTTTGGTCTAATAATGTCTTTATCTAATAATATCTCTAATATCATTCTGATCTTAAATATTGCATTTTTTGTCCAAGTGACTTTAACAAAACTTTAATGCTATTTCAGATTTAATTCTTCTACATCAGAATTTGAATATGTTTTGTTATGTGGCATATAAAGCTTATTTTCAGATGGAGTTTATATTCATTTTCACTTGACCTCTTAGGCAGCATTATGTAGATGGATCTAATAAGGTCTTCTAATATATTGTCACTTTCATATATTTTATTTATTATTTCTTTCCACTTTTCAATGCCAAAATTATCTAAGACTGATAGCATTTGTTTTTTGCTGTCCCATCTGGTTTGTTCTTGTTCATCTTGTCCAGTGTCTGTCTTACTTTAGAGTTCAATATTTCAGGTCTTTCCATTATAGAGATACAGAAAGTAATTATCTCCCTTTTGTGGGGAGATAAGTGACGTGGATCACATGATTCCATACAGTGATGAAAGTGGCAGTCAATTTAATTTTGTTTACAGTAGCCACCACGTGAGATTGCTTTCTTTTAGCCTGGGCCAAAGGAGACCAGGCTGAGGCTAAATCAGCCTCCCCCAGCAGCTTACAAACATATGGTGCCATTTCCTTTTGGAAATATATCTTTACCAGATATAGAATGAAACTCCAGCTTGCAGTGCTGTTTGGGAAAACTAAAGACTTGCTGTTTCCCATTCATGGAACATGTCCTCACTTAGGACATAGATGATTCCAGACTGTCTGAGTCTGAAGTCCTAAATATGGCTTCTCCAGATACAGGAGTAACTCTATATTATATGTAAGAACCTCCCTTTTTGTTTCCCCTTACACTCTTCTTTGCTGTGTAGATGTATCTGATATATTATTCTCCACATGGGACATGTGTATATATGTAGATATAGTTTTGTGTATGTCTTAGTAGTATAAAAGTCTCTCAGAGAACAAAGTATGTTTGTCATTCTTTTTCCTTTCAGCCATTCCATGAAGTATGGTATTATTATATCGTGGATATAATAATGCCCATAACTGGGGAAATGCAAATGGGAGAATAAATCTTTCTTCCATAATAACCACCAGTTACACCATCTTGCAAGTTTCTGTATCTCATCATGAATGAGTTTGTCAATATAATCATTCCATCTTTGGAGTATGTCTTCTTTATTATAAGGGTTCCCCCTCTTTTTTATTCTATGCAACCTGTTTGTGAGCACATATTTTGTCTTGTTAACTCTTTTATTCTTTTATACATACTTGCCTTATCTACAGGATGCGATGGGTAAATTGTTACTATTTTATATATATATATATATATATATATATATAGAGAGAGAGAGAGAGAGAGATAGATAGATAGACAGTGATATATATATATATATATATATACAGGATGCGATGGGTAAATTGTCACTATTTTATATATATATATATATATATATATAGAGAGAGAGATAGATAGATAGATAGATTGATTGATAGACAGTGATATATATATATATATATATATATATATATATACACAGGATGCGATGGGTAAATTGTCACTATTTTATATATATATATATATATATAGAGAGAGAGATAGATAGATTGATAGATAGACAGTGATATATATATATATATATATATATATAGAGAGAGAGAGAGAGACAGATAGATAGATAGACAGTTATATATATATATATATATATATATATATATATATACAGGGTGCGATGGGTAAATTGTCACTATTTTATATTTTTATTTTCACACATGCACATTGTTTTTGATTTTGTTGACTGCACAGTATGGTAGGGTCAGTTGGGCACCATCTGTGAGAAAAAGAGCACCATGATGCAATTCCCTTTGCCAGAAATTTGAAAGGGCATGCTGTACTACTTGGCATTCGCACCAGAAGCTCCAATACAAACATTGTACTTGGGTGTCAATCTGAGGACACTGCAGAGAATTTGGAAACAGTTGGATGAGTTTAATGGTGATTATGATGGTGTTTAGAGGGATCACTAGTGACAGCAACACAGACTCAACATGGAGGCATACCTCAAGTGCCTTGTGTAATACATGTTTAATGTAGTTTGAATGTAGCAATCTGACGTAGAAAGTAATTTGTTCAATGTAACAGCACCAATGTCTCGTAGAAGTTATTCAGGAATTCTTAAGGTCTTCCATATCAGAGGTTGGAAGTGGATATTTGGAGAGAGTAGGAAAACGTAGTTCTGCATGTCTCCTCAGCTGACAGGTTAACAGTGGATATTCCGAAAAAGAAAACAAAATGGCCGCCTTTATACACATCGGATCGAATATTTCAAGTCTTCTGATTGGTTAACCTTCTATGGGTGTACTATAAAATGTGTCAGCTCATTTTGGTTTGCTCACTAGTACACGATGTACTCAAAATAACCTAACACCTTGAGGAGGTAGTGCTTCTCTGGCTCAAGGAATGGCTGCTGGAAGACTCTATGTTTGGCAACAGGATTCTGCACCATGCCACACATCTGGCCACTTAACTCCCCAGACTGCAAACTCCTTGATTGTTATCTGTGGAGCACGATTGAGTGAGAGAGAAACAAAACTCCTTATAATATCAATGATGAACTGAAGGCAAGGATTATGGCAGCATTCAACAACTTAGACAAGGAGACTGAGCAGAAGAGTTGCAGGAGATTCTCAAGTCCTCTGGAGGCTGTGGTTGAGGTCAATGGAGATTTTATTGAATAAATTTACTCTTTAGCATTTCAAGATATTTTTGTGTCATTTTGGTAAATATATCTGTTAAAATGAAATGTCAGTGTTATTTTCATTTTTGCATCATTTAGATGACAATTTATCCATCGCACTCTGTATGATTCTCATTCTTTTTATCACTGTCCACTTTTCTTTCCATCCACCTTTTTTTTTTTTGCCTATCTCCATTAGTTTCTAATTCCAGTTTGTAAATAGAATAATTGAATTTGAAAATACCTTAACAAATACTTCAATAACAAAGTGATCCACAACAGAGCAAATACCATATACTAGAAAAACCAAAGTCCCGAGAGGCAACAAATATGTCTACCAAAAGATTCCACTCAAGGGAGGTAATAAGTTTCATAAAGAGTTTCAGTCAATGAAAGTAATTAAAAAATATATATCACTGTGTTTAATGTTTTACACTAGCATTCAAAACTTTTGGATACATTCACAAATTAATTCCTTTAATTTTTGTTAATTTTACCTCAAAATCTATGGTGATTAGCAGTTTGCTATTCTCAGTACATTTTATGATTATTGAGGGCCAGAAAACCATTTACTGCATTTTTATTAATGCTGCATCGTAGATGATAGAGCATCTTAAGAAGAATGATGTTGGAAAAAGGCCATGCAAAAATACTGGCCCACCAGTGAAAATATCCCCATTCAGCTCTTTCTTATGTTAAGTTTTTTGTTGAAAAAGGTGATCTTTATTAGTACAGAGAGTACTTATAAAGTATATAGTTAGTAACTGGTGTTGCTTGCTTTCATTCAAATAACTGCCACAATTCAATGTGGCATTGAATGGAAGAAGGTCTTTGGGATTTTTTCCCATTCTTCTTGGCAATAATCTCAAAGCTCTTACAGATATCATGTTTTTTGTTGGACCACTTATTTTTTTCAGTTGAACCACAATGGTTCAATTATATTGAAATTGAAACTTTGTCATCCAAAAGTTTAACATCTTCACCCCAAGAAACCTAAAAAGTTGCATGTGGTGGGTGGCAAAACAAGACAAAACAAAACAAACAGGAACTTTGGACAGTTTATCCACAGATTTGATCCTGATATGCAACATCTTTTGAATTTTGTTTCGATGAATATTTGCAGCCTATATACACCAACTTTGATCCTCAAAGACATAAATGCAATGTCAATCATTATCTACTGTCGTCTTGATTTCTCTTCCTTTATTGTCGTCCTGAGTACGACATTAAACTGCATCCAACAGCAAAGCCTCTGATCAGGAGGTTTTGAGGAAGTGTGGAACCACCTCTTAATTGCTGGTGTTCCCAGGTCCACCCTGACCCGGGGTGGTAGCACCTGTTGGGGTCCCAGCTATGGGCAAATAGTGAACTTCCAGGTCTTTTCCAAACTTCCAGGTCTTTTCCAGCACATTTCTTTTTGAAAAAATATTATTACCAGCTATACGTTTTTGAAAAAATATTATTACCAGCTGTACGTTTTTGAATAAATATTATTACCAGCTGTACGTTTTTGAAAAAATATTATTACCAGCTATACGTTTTTGAAAAATTATTATTACCAGCTATACTTTTTTGAAAAACAATATTACCAGCTATACTTTTTTGAAAAAAAAAAAAAAAACTTTTTCAGCATTAAATGGCCCAACGAAGGTTGATATGCTGCTTAAACAAACAAACTATCTATCTATCTACCTATCTTCCTTTATTGTTCTCTCTCTAATGTTTTTCTTTTTACTTATTATTTTACACTGAGTCACTCCCTTATGCCTTAGTGGCTTTATTAATTTGCTTGGCGTGAAAAAGACAAAATGAAAATTTAGACAATGCATCTCATTCTCTGAAAGATTTATCTTGATAAAGTTTATCAGAGGATGAAACATGATAAGTTTTCCTTTTATATATATATATGTATATGGGCACCTTAAGGCACTAGAACATTTATGACTGAGTAGTGAGTCCAATCCTCATTGGGTGCCTCATACTTCCAGCCTTGTGCCACATATAAACCATGCTTGGAAAATCACTATATATATATATATATATATATATATATATATATATATATATATATATATATATGTATATAGATAGATAAAGAGAGAGAGAGAGATTTCATTGAAGATAACTGACAAGGCACTGTGATTATGTTTTTATTTTATTAACTTTTTCTGGCAAATTCCTTGTTAGTCAATTGCAATGAAACCTGTATAAAAGAAGGATTGCTGCCAAAATACAAAGTTATATATATATATATATATATATATATATATATATGAATACATGGTGTCTTGCAAAGATGTACTCTTTAAATGACAATAAATGCAGTGTTTATAACTTGCAAACAAATTAAATGGTTAAAATTAAGAAATTAATTTTTATTAAGTTACAAAGAAGATTAAGGTCTTAAATTAAATATTAAATCAAATTAAATGCATATTTATAAATATTCAAACTGATGATGAAGTTAAAAAGTGAGTAAATTTTGGGGCAACATTATATATATATATATATATATATATATATATATATATATATATTAATGCATGTTTCATTAAATAATATAGACAATTCACAATGATTCTTCCCCCCTCCCCGTAAGTGATATGCAAAAACCAACATAGTTTACAAATTCAAGTGCCCTTTGGGAGATTGTATCTCCAATGGATTAAATAATATTTATGTTGGTCACACCACAAACTCACTTTCACGACACTTGACTCTACATTTGAATGATAACTCTAACATTTTTAGGCATTTAAAACAACATGCCTGGCCACGTACATAATTCTGGAAAATCCACATTGAAAATACAACTATACTTAAACATGAAAACAATAAACAAAAACTAAAAATTCTTGAAGCTATATACATAAAACAGTTGAAACCTAACCTGAACAAAATAAACTACGAAATCTCCACAAATATTCTTAAATGCCTATAATTGGTAACAGAAGCCATTGGTTTATACCACCGGTTTCCAATAGTTAATACTGCACGTTTTTACTCTCGCGTGGTCATGTGTGACGTCACGAGCTGCGATGCAATTTTCGCTTCCGTGTCTCGTATACATGAGTTTTTCATGGCTTTGAAATTTTTCATGCAACAAAAACAGACTATCATTATTGTTTCGTCCGTGTATTGTTTGATATATTGAAATGGAATTGTCATCTTTGATAATGGCTTATGTAAGCCGAAAGTTTAGATACGATTTAGACATGTATCAATATGGTGATTTCCTTTTGTCTTTCAATGATAATGTTATTAAGCTTATCAAACAATATGAAAGGAACTTACTAAAAATAAATAAATAAAACTTGTCTATATTATTTAATGAAACATGCATCAATGAAAAATTGTTGCCTAAATATACACAATATATATATATATATATATAAGAATACTAATTGTAAAACACATGCTTTCAAAGTAATCAATAGAAGATTAACAAACAAGTGAGATTTCTTTTTTTTTAATTTTCAATATTTATTCACATAATCAATAGAATTTGGAGGATGATCATGTGTTCAAAACATTGAAATGTTAATATATTTTTGAACTCTGCCTGATCAATATTTACGTTATTCTTTTTGACAAAATGTATTTTTGTTTCCACATTAAGTGAATTCAACTCAGAAAGCCATTTACATTGCCGACTTTCAATTAACTCAAATTTACTGAATGGGTTAGAAATAATATTTTTAATTATTAAGAAAATCAATTAGAAATTTGCAGAAATTTTGCAGTATTTTTTTTCCTATGAAGACTTATACAACAATGACCTTGAAGGGCATATGCAAATTCCGCATTTTACTACTGATGTAGACTTGAAACGTTTTACTTAACTGATATATATTTATTTCATTTATATGACATACCTATCTTATATAAATGACCTGATTGCAAATATTTAAGTAAAGTGTTTATAACTGGCAAACAAGACTAACCCTTTGGGCCCTGCGTTCCTGAACCATTTTAACCCTTCTGCCTGAATCAAAATTTGCAAATAATTTGTAATGTTTCACAGTAGATATACAAAGAGTTAAAAGTGTTTACCCACCGTTCAACTGGTGGCTAGGCATTACATCATTTTTCTCTACCACCAGTAAAGCAGTGGTCAGAATTCAAAGGGTTAATGGTTAAAATTAAGAAATTAATTTTTATTAAGTTACAAAGAAGATTAGGGGTTTAAATTAAATATTAAATCAAGTGCAATGCATATTTATAAATATTCAAACTGATGATGAAGTACATTTTTTGGGGACACCCTTTATTCTTATATATATATATATATGTAAGAATACTCATAGGTATATCTTATGATGTAGAAGGAGACCTGTGGAAATTCCACATTTTTTACTAATTTTTATGACTAAAGCTAATCATTCCAGGCTTGAATATTTAATATTACTGTACCCTTTCACAGAAGCAGACGTTAAACACGTGAAAGCATTATCACTTCCACTGACTCTATACTAGGGATTTGTAGGCAATGGACAGGTATGATTTTACAGAGTGCAACATATATGCTAACTAAGAGGCAATTCTGAGAAGTAGAAGTCTCACCAGGATTTATTAATAGTGCTCACAATCTTAACAACATAAGGCATGCAGATGACACAGTGTTGATAGCAGATACAGAAAGAAAACTACAAAATCTCCTTCAGAAGGTAAAAAAAAAAAAGCGAGAAGAACGGGTTAAACATCCACTGTGAGAAGACAGAATGAATGTTTGTTGGCAAAGTGTAAATTGCAAACTGGAGGTGCCAAAATCAAACAAGTGTTGAAATTTAAATATCTGAGAAGTCTTTTAACAGAAGACAGAGTCTATGACACTGAAATCCAAAGGCATATTGGGTTAGCCAAAGATGCCTTCCAAAAGCTAAGCAGAGTAATAAAAAATAAAAAAGCTTTGCTAGAAACAAGGAAAATAGTACTAAAGTGTTACAGGATATTTGTCCTCTTGTATGGCAGTGAGTGTAGGGCAATCTCCTCAAAGATGAAGAAGAGACTTGAAGAAATAAATCTGTGGTTCTGCAGAAGGATGCTGAGGATGCCATACACTGAACATGTGAGCAATGAAAAAGTTTAAAAAAAAATAGAAACCAAAAAGAAATTTAAAGAGACAGTTAAAGTTTCTAGAGCACATAACAAGGAAAGAGGGCTTGGAAAATCTGATACTCACAAGACAAGGTAAGAGAGATAGAGGAAAACAGTACATTACTTACATTGTGAGCTTGAGTAAATGGATGGCAGAACAAGATTTAGGAGCAATAACAGAAAGACAAAAATTATTAAAAGCTACAATGGATAGGAAGTTGTGGAGAGCTATGATCGTCTATATCATGAAAGGACATAGCACATAAAGAGGTAGTTGTGGGTTTTCCTTTTTGTCTCTTTTAATTCTGTTTTTATTTTTGTACTGATAGATGTTCAGATGCCGCAGTGTTGATAGCAGATACAGAAAGAAAACTACAAAATCTTCTACAGAAGAAAATGAAGGAAAGCGAGGAGAAAAGATTTAACATCCACTGCAAGTGTTAAATAATATTTTCAGACTATTATTTTTTGTTGGCAGTATATTTGGCTCAGATCTTCTGAAGCTGTCCTTAGAAAGCTGAGGCAAGAAGAAAGGATTAAACATTCGTCGTAAGAAGACAGAATGCATGGTTGCTAGCAAATTGCAAATCACAGATACCAAATCAAACAAGTGTCAAAATTTAAATATCTGGAAAGCGCTTAGCAGAGGATGAGGAGAGCGATACTGAAATCTGAATGCACTTTTGGATAGCCAAGGAAGAATTCCAAAAGCTAAGCAGAGTACTAAGAAATAAGAAAATTTCACTAGAAACAAGGAAATTCTATGCAATATCTGTCCTCCTGTATAGAGTCAGTTCTGAACAGTCTCCTCAAAGATGAAGAGGCGACTTGAAGCAAAAGAAATGTGGTTTTACAGAAGGATACTGTGGACTGAACATGTGAGCAACGATGAAGTTTTGGAGAAAATGTAAACGAAAAGAAAACTAATACTTAACATCAAGAAGAGAAAGTTGAAGGTTCTAGGGCATATAATGAGGATGGAGGGCTTGGTAAATCTGATACTCACAGGACAGATAGCAAGAGGGAGAGAGGAAAACAATGCATAACATACTTGTGAGCTTGAGCAGAACAGGGCTTACGAGAAATTATAGCAATACAAAGTTTATTAAAAGCTACAAGGGACAGGAAGTTGTGGAAAACCATGATCACCGATGTCTTAAGGGGACATAGCACATAAAGAAAAAGAAGAAACAAGCCAAATTTTAATATAATTAAGAATTTTAACCATTTCATCATGGCAACCCTATTAATGTTAAACACAATTCAGAGCAGGGGACAGGCATGATGTAATGTATACGCTAACTAACAAGTAAACAAAATTATACTATGATATTGGTTTACAACCATTTCACATTGAAAAGCCATTCTCATGAGATCACTGAAGTTAAGCAGTGTTGAGCCTGCTCAGTACCTAGATGGGTGACCACTAGGGAATATCAGATGTTGTAAGCTTGGATGCACAGGTGGTGTAATGGATAATGGCTTGGAATTGGAACTCTAAAGCTGAGTTCAAATTCCAGTCAGGTTCATTGTATATACTTACACTTACATGCAAATACTCTTGGGAAAAGTATGAATACACCTCTTGCCCCAGCTATGGGTTAATTAGTATAACTTGTATCAGTAAATCATTATTATATAAAAATAAAATAAAGAAATCATAGTATTGAAAAATATTTTCTGGTTTTAAATAACCTGTCAAAAGGTTGAGGAGCTGTAAAAAAATATATAAACATATGATTTTAACCAATAATTATTAATAATTAAGTATTTAGATCATTTCATAATGCCAACCCTGTTCAATGCTAAACAAAAATTCTGAGTAAGAGACAGGCAGGCTATTACACGGTGTGACATATATACTAAGGAGCAATTAAAATTATAATATTAGTCAATAATTAATAATAATTAAGTATTTTAACCATTTAATGGTGGTAACCATTTTCAATGCTTTAGCACGATTCAATAGAAGATGCAGACAACATTAAATTTTTATGTCTCTTTTTGTAAAAAGATAAAAGATACAAGTGAAATTGTATCTGAAATGTTAATTGTAATTCCAGAGGCCGCACCAAAAATAGAGTGAATTATCTTTTCTGAGTTCGAAACAATTCCAAAGAGAAAAAAAGAAATAGTGATTAATAGTAAAGTCTAGTTGATAAGTTTTGGAAGACGGTAGCCGGAAAAGGAAAAACAAAACAAATATCCATAATAAATGAATAAATAAAACGGCAATGAACTAAAAATGCAAAACACTTCACTCTGTTTGATTAAATATTGGTTTTGGAGCTGTTTTAACTTAAGATAATGTACTTTATAAAGTTCTACTGATTTGACATATATATATATATATACATATATATATATATATATATATATATATATATATATATATATATATATATATAAATACATTTATATACTTGCATAGTTATATATGCATATATTTGTGCACATATATACATTTATATTTATTTATCTGTATGCAAAGCTACATCAAGAAGTCTGTAGCCTAATGATGAAAAAGAGCATTTTCTTTGCACAAATATTTATTTTTCAACATAATCACCTTCCTTGGCAATGCACTTAAATATGTGATGAATACAGATAACACAAATCAAACATTATATAGCGAAAACATTTGAGATCAAAATTTACCTAATAGCCATGTCAGGCTACAAACTAACTGATCTGCCCTCATACAGATATATATATATATATATATATATATATATATATATATGCAAGTATGTATGTATATATATATCTGTGTGTCTGTATGTATCGATTCTCTAATATTTGTATTTAAAATATTAAGTAAAATATATACAGGTATGTGTGTATTTGTGTATGTATGTGTTTACATGTACATCTTGAATATGTATCTATGTATGTATATATATATATTTATCATGTATCTCCATTCTCTTGTATTTGTATGTGCATCAAATATATACAGAGAACTGTATGTATAAATGTGTACGTCAAAATATAAAGGCTCTGTGTCTTAAAAATCAAGAAAGTGATGTTATGTATAATTTATACGAAAGAATAAAAACAAGCCCTTTTCCTAATGACTTTTTTCCTTCTTTGGTAATTAATTTTAAGCTTCTTAACATTAGAATACTTAATTAAAACTGATGTGAAAATCCATTTTGTTTTAAGTACTTTATCACTTGTTGCTGGCTTGCAACATTGAAATCTTGAAAAGTGTTTTTTGTGCCGATTCATTAAATGCTTATTTGCTCGTTAATAGTAACAAGAATAATTAAATTCATTTGTTTTAATTATAATTACTAATTATAATTATTAATTATAATTATTTACCTCTTCTAGTTGTCAACATGTTGGCTAGTTCTCGGTATACTGTCAAGTTTTATAAAGCAGATATACTGTTGGGTTTAAAGCTGTGATTTTTAGTAGAATCCAGTATCCTATTTACATTGTTCGAACCGTTGTCCTCATTATTGCTGCCATATTCACAACATTTCGGCCGTTGCTCCAGCCTTCTTCAGTTGATTGCAGTTTTGAATTGAACGATTTATTTCTAGATTGTTCTAGTTCCACATGCCATTCCTCTAGCAGATGTGTCAGTTTAACTCAACTCTCCAAGTTCTTGCTTTGTATTGAACTCCCAACTCTTTGGAACAAGTCAATGGATCTAATCAATGCTTTTATCCACTGGCTCATGTATTCATGAGAACATCAGTGGATGAATTTTGGGGAATTATAAAGTAACTGTTATTTATTCTCATTGGGAAATATTATCTCGCTGTCAAATTTTATAAAGCAGATATACTGTCAAGTCCAACCAAAGCTAGGATTTTCATAGAATATTTCCGACACTTTAATGAAATCTGAAATATTTTTGCATTTCACAATGTCAGTACTAGCATCAAGATGTATTGGATGATCAAAGGAAATTTAAATTGACAGAGACATGGTTCTACAGAAAGATACTGAGAATACCTTTGACAGAAAATAAGAAGGAAGTTTAAAGGAAGATGTAAACAAAAAGGATACCTTAATCAGAAAAGTAGGGAGGAATAGATGCAATAATCAACAATAATCTACAGAACTCAAAATTGATCACTGCATTTAAGCATTGCATTAATATTTAATCTTACCTTTTAAAAGTTCAATGATAATTCTTCTGCCACCACTTAATTTAAAGACAACTTGATGTACGTAGGTCCTTACTTTCTGTACAAACAATTATTTTTATTTCATGGGTGATTTTTACTGGATTTTGCAATTCATTTTGATTATTCTCAAATTAATTTCTAAGTTATAAAATTGTTACTGTACAAAAATTTCTCGCAAAAAATCATGTAAAAAAAAAATTGCCGAAAACAATTGCTGTAATGAAAGCTTGGGAATCCAAAGTTATTGTAATATGATCTATTGAAAGTAAGAGATTTGTGTCCCCTTAATTGAAAAGTGTGACACAGTGACACACTGACATTCGCATTTATTATATAGATTTACAATAGTTTAAAATTAGCTAAGACTTTTGCACCATACTGTGTTTCTGACACTTTTTTGAATTTGGAATATTCTCAGATTTTAGAATGATACTAATAGAATCAAGTAGCATTGGATTACCGAGAAATGCCTCCAAGAGTATAAAGAAAGTACTAAGTTGCAGGAAAATTGTATTAGTAACAAGTAAAAGTGTTCTGAACATGTTGGTTAGTTCTGGGGAAATATTATCTTACTGTCAAATTTTATAAAGGAGATATACTGTCAAGTCCTAAGCTAGGATTTTAATAGTATATTTCCGACACTTCACGGAATTTGAAATTTTTTGCATTTCACAATGTTAGTCCTGGTATAGCAAAAGAGACTAAACAAAGAGTTAAGAGATAGGATGCTTTCTTAGTAACAAAATGTGTTGAACTGCTACGTAATAGCCAGCCTCTGACATGGCAGTGAATGCTGCATCATTTCCCCACAGATGAAGATTAGACTTGAAGCAACAGAGATGTGGTTCTATAGAAGGTTGTTGAGAATACCATGTAATGAATGCATGAGCAATGAAAGATTTGTAAGGGAAATGGCAACAAAATGACACTTATCTTTACTATCAGAAAGAGAGAGTTGAAATTTCTGGGAAACAATGAGGAAAGAAGACCTGTAAAATTTGACACTCACAGGACATAATGAAAGCAGGACAGAGAGAAATGATGAGCAATGAGCTTGTGTAAATGGATGGCAGAAATAGGACTGGGAGGGATAGTAACTTGGGTTTGAACCGGAAGTTATGGAGAGCCATGGTCACCCACATCCTGAACAAAGTGAAGAAAGTCTGAAAGAAAGTAATGTGAATGAAGCATCAAGAAGCAATTATGAAAGACTGAAGCAAACAAAGAAAACAAAAGAAAAAAGAAATGAAGAAAAATCACTGCTTGAAATGAAGAAGAAAGACTAATGGTGAAGTAAAAACAATCTTGGAAAGAAGAAAGAAAAAACAAACATTAAGAAAAAGTTAAATGTTATCATGGCTGGACATTTGGCCACTGGACATTTGGCCGAGAGATATTTGGCCCAACAGACATTTGACCGAGAGATATTTGGCCCAACAGACATTTGGCCGAGAGATATTTGGCCCAACAGACATTTGGCCGAGAGATATTTGGCCCAACAGACATTTGGCCCAACAGACATTTGGCCGAGAGATATTTGGCCCAACAGACATTTGACCGAGAGATATTTGGCCCAACAGACATTTGGCCGAGAGATATTTGTCCCAACAGACGTTTGACCGAGAGATATTTGGCCCAACAGACATTTGGCCGAGAGATATTTGGCCCAACAGACATTTGACCGAGAGATATTTGGCCCAACAGACATTTGACCGAGAGATATTTGCCCAACAGACATTTGACCGAGAGATATTTGGCCCAACAGACATTTGGCCAAGAGATATTTGGCCCAACAGACATTTGACTGAGAGATATTTGGCCCAACAGACATTTGGCCGAGAGATATTTGTCCCAACAGACATTTGACCGAGAGATATTTGGCCCAACAGACATTTGGCCGAGAGATATTTGGCCCAACAGACATTTGGCCGAGAGATATTTGGCCAAACAGACATTTGACCGAGAGATATTTGGCCCAACAGACATTTGACCGAGAGATATTTGGCCCAACAGACATTTGGCCGAGAGATATTTGGCCCAACAGACATTTGACCGAGAGATATTTGGCCCAACAGACATTTGACCAAGAGATATTTGGCCCAACAGACATTTAGCTGATGGACATTTGGCTGAGAGATATTTGGCCTGATGGACATTTGGCCGAAAGATATTTGGCCCAACAGATATTTGGCCAATGGACATTTGGCCAAGAGATATTTGGCCCAACAGACATTTGGCTGAGAGATATTTGTCCCAACAGACATTTGACCGAGAGATATTTGGCCCAACAGACATTTGGCCGAGAGATATTTGGCCCAACAGACATTTGACCGAGAGATATTTGGCCCAACAGACATTTGACCGAGAGATATTTGGCCCAACAGACATTTGACCAAGAGATATTTGGCCCAACAGACATTTAGCTGATGGACATTTGGCTGAGAGATATTTGGCCTGATGGACATTTGGCCAAAAGATATTTGGCCCAACAGACATTTGGCCAAAGGACATTTGGCCAAGAGATATTTGGTCCAACAGACATTTGACCGAGAGATATTTGGCCCAACAGACATTTGGCCGAGAGATATTTGGCCCAACAGACATTTGGCCGAGAGATATTTGGCCCAACAGACATTTGGCCGAGAGATATTTGGCCCAACAGACATTTGACCGAGAGATATTTGGCCCAACAGACATTTAGCTGATAGACATTTGGCTGAGAGATATTTGGCCCGATGGACATCTGGCCGAAAGATATTTGGCCCAACAGACATTTGGCCAATGGACATTTGGCCAAGAGATATTTTGTCCAACAGACATTTGGCTCAACAGACATTTGGCCCATGGACATTTGGCTGAGAGATATTTGGCCTAACAGATATTTGGCTGATGGACATTTGGCTAATGGATATTTGGCCAAGAGATATTTGGCCCAACAGACATTTGGCTGAGAGATATTTGGCCCGATGGACATTTGTCTGAGAGATATTTGGCCCAACAGACATTTGGCCAAAAGATATTTGGCCCAACAGACACTTGTCCGAGAGATATTTGACCCAACAGACATTTGGCTGATGGACATTTGGCCGAGTGATATTTGGCCCAACAGATATTTTGCTGATGGACATTTGGCTTAGAGATACTTGGCCCGATGGACATCTGGCCATGAGATATTTGGCCCAACAGACATTTGGCTGAGAGATATTTGGCCCGACGGACATTTGGCTGAGAGATATTTGGCTCTAATGAGGCTAAAGAATTTACAACTGTGAAATTTGTCACTAGAAGAGTGTGTTGAATTTGTTCAGCAACAAGAATTAACTGGAAGATTTAATAGAACAAAACTTACGGATCTGGTTGGGGAAATGGACACATAAATGATAAGGGAAAAGGATGGAATAATGTGCACTTTTTGTGGATATCAACGTCAACAAAAATGTCCAGCATATAAAAAAATGTGAAAAGTGTTTCAAATGGTCCAACAAAATGAAGAGGAAATAAGTATGGAGATCTTTTCATTGGAAAAAATGAACAAGGAAGTGACATGACACTGATACCCAAGACAGGTGGAGGTTATGATATTTTATGATATAAATCAATTAATAGTGAAAAACAACACCCAAGACAAAAACTAGGGAATGCATCAAGAGATAAATTCATGAATATTTCTCAAAAAATGAATGAACCAGTTATTGAATATGTTCTTCATTTAAAACAGGCCGCTAAATATTGTGAATTTGAGAAACTGGGATTGGAAAACCAGTCAATCGAAGAGGATTTGATCCAAATGAAATTGATAAACAGCCTTCAAAATGAGGACTATCGGCAAATGAGTCTAATGCATTTACAACTCAGAAAGTTGCCACTAAAACAGTGTGTTTAATTTGTTCAGCAACAAGAATTAACTGGAAGATTTAATAGAACAAAACTTATGGATCTGGAAGATGAAATGGACACATATATGCAATAAAGAAAAAACATAAAATAATGTGTACTTTTTGTGGATATTAATATCAAAGAGAAAAACAAAAATGTCTGGCATATAAAAAACAATGTGAAAAATGTCTCAAAATGAATCATTTTAAATGTATGTGTAATTCCAACAAGAAAAACATAGAGACAGTCCAACAAAATTGAAGAGGAAATAAGTATGGACATCCTTTCATTAAAGAAAAAATGAACAAGGAAGTGACGTGTCATTGATACCCAGAAATTTCTGGAAGGAATTAGGAAAACCAATAATAAAAATAATAATTTTACTGTGTCTTAATACTTTGCTTAGCATTTGGAAGGCATCTTTTAGATTAATTACAAGTATCATTATGTCTATGACATCTGGATAAACATTATCATACTAGATACCTCAAATTTGCATATAAGACACCTCCATTTACATTTAATATTACAGTATTATGGAGTAGGTACAAGTATTGGTAAGCCACATCCACTTGATAAACGTTAACCAACTTAATATCCCTACTTTGTATAGATCTCACACCAATTTGCATTTAATATTACAGTATTATGGAGTTAGGCTAGCTACTGTAAGATGTAACAAAACCAAAAGAATTAACCTAAAAACTTGAGTCATGTTCATAAATAGCCTTGTCAGATCTAAACTCTCATATGGATGTCATGCCTAGTGTCCAACTTGTTCAGAAATATCTAAACTACCAGATATATATTACTTTCTTGAAATCAATGATTAAAAAAAAAGCTTCAAGCAAATGAATGCTTTGGTTTTAAAAAGGACTGACACTATAGACACAAAGAACATTAACCAATAACAAAAATCCCATCTGTTGAAGAATTACAACAGCAGTAACAACTAATATAGCACGTGTAATGAGAAGGGAAAATAATATAATCAAAATGTTGACATTCCACACAAGCTTAAAAAATGGTGATGAAGGAAACAACCTTCAATACAAGAGAAAGATTGATAGCAATGGACTGGATTAGCTTATTTTCCTGAAAAACTGGTTGTTTGGTTTGTTTTGTTTTACAGCATATCAATCTCAATGGGTTATTTAATGGTGACAAGATTTTTATCACTGATAATATTTTTTCTTCAAAAATGTAATGCTGGTAATATTTTTTTCTTCAAAAACTTATTGCTGGTAATAATCTTTTCCAAAAATGTATTTCTGGTATTAAACCCTATTTTTACACTTTCATAGTGTTTTGACACCAATTTGGGGGTTACTATTTGCCCATAGCTGGGACCCTAACAGGTGCTACCAAACCAGGTCAGGATGGACCTGGGAACACCAGCAATTAAGAGGTGGTTCCACGCTCCTCAAAACCTCCTGATCAGAGGCTTGGCTGTTGGATGTAGTTTATTGTCAAACTCAGAACAGAAAAACCTGGTTGAAGAGAAATATTTTATGAATTTCAATCAATAGTAATTCTGTTTGCTCAATGACTGTCAAAAGTTTCCTGTACAGGGATGGTTAACCCTGTCAAGCAATTGTAGTCTATAACATCTGGATAAACATTAGCCAATCAAACCTCAACTTTGCATTTTAAGCTCTTCTTTACAATTACAAGTAGAATCCCTCATATCCGGAATCCCGCATATCCGGACATGATTTTGATGTGTATATTTGAACTATTTGGGTGATATGTAACTGATTTGAAATTTCTGGTTTTCAGAAAATTTACTTTGGATAATTGCTTATGAATATTTCACCCTAATGGCTTGTATTGGTGCAAAAGATGATGGGAATAAGAGGAAAGGATGACAACGAGACACGTCTGCAACAAGATAGCGACGAGATGCATACATGTGATGAAACCTGGACTGAAATTGAAAAACCTATTGAAAAAGGTTGTCAGTTTTATGGAAAGAAAGCCAGCATTCAGCTATGATGAATGCAATAACGCATGCAGAGTTAAAAAGTGTCTGTCATTTAACAAATTCCAAGAACAAAAGGAAAACGAAATGCGGAAAAAGTTGGGAATGACACTAGAAGAGAAAGAATCATCATGCAACAGCGATTAAGAAATCCTCGTTACATTATTTGTTTTGCATACGTGGCATACTTAATTTAATGAATTTTCATTAACATTAAATAATTTTTTTCTTTTTCCTTAAAATCTATTCTGTTATATTACACTCACCATTAGCTTATTTTGTTTAATATAAAACATTGAAAATAAATGTTAAACATGATTTCAGTTCTTTTATTTTAATCTAAATATAACCCCTCATATCTGGACTTTGTTACCAATATGCCATATCCGAAAGGTTTTCATAGTCTAGTTGTCAGGGATTCTACTGTATTACAATATTATGAATTTAGTCAAGATATAAGTACTAGTAGGCTATGATATCTGGTTAAACATTAGTTTTGAAAGTACCTTAATTTCACATATAAGATCCTGGAGTTCTTCTTCAATCTATTTATTTCATGATTCTTTTAGAGAAAAAGGCAAGGATCCTAGATGCCAGCAAATACCATAAAATATGAAACAAAACAAATTTTATAAGAGAAATAAAAAAAAAAATGCTTGAAGATAGTAAATCAATAACAGATGCGATCTGATATTGCAGAAGGTAGCTGTGAGGGGTAAGTAATGGCAAAGACAAACATTCCAAAAACATTTGAAGATATTTTGTTTGGAGGGGAACTGTCAGAAACTTGTCTGTTTGAAAGCCTGAGTGAAGATTGAATTGGAAATCATACATACGTTTTGCACATGGGTGCAGAACAATAACAATAACAAACAAAAAAGGCAAGAAAAAGGAGGAATAAAATTTAGAAATTGAGACCCCAGAGGTGAAAAAAAAAAAAAAAAAAAAAAAATATATATTCATATTATCTCGTTTTAATTTGCCAATTGATCTGGGTGTGGAGGTTGGGGGTTGAAAGTTTGTGTGTAGATAAATATTCATGAAATTTGAGTAACAGAAATAAGGAAAAAAGAAAAGCGAGAAAGAAAAGATGAGAGGATGTGGGCAGATTTAGCAGGTTTTTGTTAGGGTGGGGGAGATTTTTATTGACTAACTAACATATAAATGACCCTGGGTAGATAAATTATTCAATAATGCAAATGGTAGCCCAGGGGAGAGTAAAATTAAAAAATTAAGAGAAATTATTTGAAATTTCAAAACTGATCATAAACCAAAAGATAATCCTTATCAGTGATTTTTAAGATAAAGATTAATCTTTGGATGAAGGATGGATTAGTATCTAAATTCACACACATTTCATCCTATTTAAGGTTTTATATATTTATGTATTGTCTGAGAATTTTTAAGTTTTACATTGCTTGATCTAGAAATATAATCACAAATCTACTGTTTAATATATCAATATATATATATATATATATATATATATATATATATATATATTGATTTACTTTTTAATTTGTTGATCAATTTCAGTTTGTTCATTAGCTAGCGAGTTATCTATCAATTCCAGTTTGTTCGTATCTATCAATTTCAGTTTCTATCTGTTCATATCACACTCATAATCTCTCTTCAGTCTGTTCATATCTTTCTATTGATTTATCTATTTCCGTCTGCAAATGCATATATATATATATAATCTGCCCATCTCTCTATCTGTTCCTATCTATATATCCCCAGTCTGTTCATATCTATCTCAGTTTGTTAATATCTATCCACCTATTTCAGTCTGTCCATATCTATTTTTATATATCTCTCTCTCTATCTATCTATCTCAGTCTATTCATATCTATCTATCCATTTATATATCTATCTCAGTCTGTTCATATCTATCCAAGTCTGTTCATATCTATTTATCTATCTATCCATTTATCTATCTCAGTTTGTTCATATCTATTTTTATATCTCTCTCTCTCTATCTATCTCAGTCTATTCATATCTATCTCAGTGTGTTCATATCTATCTATCTATCCATTTATATATCTATCTCAGTCTGTTCATATCTATTTATCTATCTATCCATTTATCTATCTCAGTTTGTTAATATCTATCCACCTATCTCAGTCTGTTCATATCTATTTTTATATATATCTCTCTCTATCTATCTCAGTCTATTCATATCTATCTCAGTTTGTTCATTTTTATCTATCCCTTTATATATCTATCTCAGTCTGTTCATATCTATCCAAGTCTGTTCATATATATTTATCTATCTATCCATTTATCTATCTCAGTTTGTTCATATCTATGTAAGTCTGTTAATATCTATCTCACTCTCTTGATATCTATCCATCCATCTATCTCTATCTATATCTAACTATCCATTTATCTACTCATATCTACCTATCTATTTCCCTCAGCTTATATCTATCACAATCTGTTTATATCTACCTACCCATCTCAGTCTGTTTATATCTATCCAAGTCTGTTCATATCTATTTATCTATCTATCCATTTATCTATCTCAGTTTGTTCATATCTATGTAAGTCTGTTAATATCTATCTCACTCTCTTGATATCTATCCATCCATCTATCTCTGTCTATATCTAACTATCCATTTATCTGCTCATATCTACCTATCTAGTTCCCTCAGCTTATATCTATCACAATCTGTTTATATCTACCTACCCATCTCAGTCTGTTTATATCTATCCCAAACCTGCCTCTTAATTACTCTCTACATATTTGCTTGATGTTTGAGAGGACAGTAAATTTGCCATAAGTGCCATCAGTTGATATTTGATTGCAAATTAATACCCAGATTAGTCGTCTGCAATCTGTGTTAATTGCTGAGGATGCACATCTTGCAGTCCTAACACATGAATATTTCAATAACTACATATGTGTATGTACATGTGCATTTATCTAAGCACCAAGATATATTTATATTTCTATGCGCATGTATGAATGAAAGTAAAAAAAAAAATACATATTACACTGCTGTGAAATTTACATAGACATCACAGTCAATTATGGAATAAAAATATAATTCTGACAAGAGACATGTTAGGGTAGGAGAATTTGTGAAATATTAGAGATGAAATGCTGCGAATATAATTTCAGCAGAATTAAAAAGAAATTAAAATATCTCTGGGAGGAATTAAAGAACTCATTTCTTTTTTTCGGCATTCAGAACTTGGTCATCATTATATTTATTTTTTTTTTTTTTTTAACTGAACTTGTTTGTCATCAAATTTGAATTAGATTAACAAAAAATGAAATAAATAAAACTGACCAAGAAAAAAATATTATTTATGCAATATTTATTTGATTCTGGAATCAAAAACAAAAAACAATTTTCTTAATTTCCCAGATAATACTTTTGCAAGCTCAGAAAGTAATGCGATGACCATAAAGTTTGGAAATGAAAAAAGATAAAAAATTAAGAAAAGTTTGTCATCCATGATTTTCTGTTATAGTCTTATGGATAATATTTTCAATAATCTACCATGTTTAAGCATTTATTGAACTGAGTGACTGTTTAAATTTTATCAATAGTAAAAAAAAAATATATAAGAAAACGCTGATGAAAAATCTGCTAAAATTTCCATACATTAACTTTAACTCTAGATAAATCCAAGCAATATCGAAAACTAAAAATACTTTGCTTGTTTTAGCACACGTCATAGTGCTGAAAAGTTCTCAGTCAGACCAAGAAGGATCTTTTGGCCATATTTTAGCATATTTTAGAGTATTTACTTAAGCATTTGAATGTGTATGTGTATGTGTGTGCAGAGTACCCATTGAAAATTAAAAGCTTCCTTATGTACAGGTTAGGACTTCATAGTATTTCTGCACTATATGTAAGATCAAAATGTCATTGCCTGTAATCTTTGTTTATGATCAGAGTGATTTATCTGTCCGTAATGTCTTGGGTTAAAGTGTACTATATGCACTTTTTTTGAAAAGTTTTACACCTACAAAATATATATATATATATATATATATATATATATATATATATATATACAGCGTGTCCATAAAGTTCATGTGCACTTTAAAAAATTTATAACTTTATTTGTATTTGCGATAGAAATTATTTTGTAAAAAGGATTAGAAAGAAGTAAATCTATATTTTTTAAGGTTTTATTGAAATTTTATTTAAGTTTCCTCCATCATTAGCAATACAAAATGTAATACGATTTTGAAGTTCATGGAATATATTTGCTAACTAATTTACAGTAATGCCTGAAATCACATTAGTTATTTTAGCTATAATTAAAACGAGGTACATTAAACTTTATAACATTTTTTACAGATTATTTCTATTGCAAATACAGATAAAGTTATAAATTTTTTAAAGTGCACACAAACTTTATGGACACCCTGTAAATATATATATATGTGTGTGTGTGTGTGTGTGTGTGTGTGTGTGTGTGAAAGAGAGAGAGAGAGAGAGTGTGTTTTTTTTTGTCTTTTTTAAAAACTGATTTCACCCCAAGCAAAGCAGTAAAGCCACTGAGACACACAGCATTATTGGGTGTGGAAGAATTAGAAACAGAAACTTTACTAAGAAGCAAGTACAATAGAAGAGTAATCAGGAGGACAGTAGATAGTGATTGGCACTGAATTTAAATTTTTCAAGATTAAAGTTGGCTGGAAAGAATGGGGCCCGAAGAGAGTTCCACAAACAAGGAGTGTGAGAAAAGAAGCTGTTAGCATAGAACTTACAGTTACATCTAGCCAACTCTACTGTATATCAATGAGACCTTATCACCAGTCTAGTACTGTGCTTGAATTCATAAAGTCTTGGTACCATAATGAAGAGCTCATTAGAACAATTACCATGAAAATATTTATAGAAAAGGCATAAGAAGTCAACTTTATGGTAGTGGGAAAGTGATTGAAGCTGAGATGCAAGATCAGGACCAATGATATTGCTGATTCTTCTTTGGAATTTATCAAGGATCTCTAGATATATAGCAGGAGCATCAGACTATATGTGGCAGCAATATTCTAAGCATGGATAAATGGTAAAGTTATAGATATAAAAGATAGATTCTGGAGAAAAGAATTTTCTATTACGACACAGTGACCCAACGTACTTAGCAGCTGACCAAGCAATGGTTTTAGTATCGTCTTTCCACTTCATGTCAACCAAGGATGTTAGCCCGAAAAAGCACAATGAGTCATTTTCCTGGAGGTTAGCATCAGCCATGCTGATAGAAAGCAGAAAGGAATCTCTTAGATAATTAACAGAGAGCTGTTCAGTTTTGGAGGCATTAAAATTAAGAAGCCATCTTTTGCCTCAGTTAGCAACAAACTGAAGTACATTTTTTAAATCAGCTGCCAGTTTGACCATATCAAGCAGATTAGACTTACTATCAAGACGAGTAAATGATTGTGACATCAGTATGGATATCAAGTTGAGAGCTGATGCTATCAAGAAGGTGATTAATGAAAATTAAAAACAAGGTAGGACCAAGAATAGAGCCCTGGGCGACACCTACATTAGGATGAGAGGATCTAGAAGAGTGGCCATTCAGGATAACCTTCATTTCACAATTTGACAAGAAATACTGAATCAGTTAAAAAATTTGACACCGTAACTTTACAATTTGTGAAGAAGACCTGTATGCCAAGCCCTCTTCAAAGCTTTTCAAGATGTCAAAAGCTACAGCAAAAATTTCACCGTTCTTATCTGCAATTATTGTCAGTACATCAGCAGTTGACTTGGAGAAATGAATACATAATTTATATTTTGATATACATTATTATTATTATATTTATGTATATAGGGTGCAATGTATAAATTGTCATTTAAATTATGCAAGAAGGAAAATAACACTGACATCTCATTTTAACAGATATATTTACCAAAATGACACAAAAATATCTTGAAATGCTAAAGAATAAATTTATTCAATAAAATCTCCATTGACCTCAACCACAGCCTCCAGAGGACTTCAGAATAACCTGCAACTCTTCTGCTCAGTCTCCTTGTTTAAGTTGGTGAATGCTGCCATAATCCTTGCCTTCAGTTCATCTTTGGTGTTAAAAGGAGTTTTGTTCATTTCTCACACAACTGCACTCCGCACATAATAATCAAGGAGGTTGCAGTTTGGTGAGTTAGGTGGCCAGATGTAAGGGGTGATGTAGTCGCAGAAATTGTGTGACAATCATGACTAGGTTCTCCTGCTTCTGTGGCACAGTGCAGAATGTGGTTGCCAGACATAGGGTCTTCCAGTAGCCACCCTCTTGATCCAGGGCAGTATTACCTCTTCAAGGCACTTGATGTATGCCTCCGTGTTGAGTATGCTCCTGTGGGAAGATGAATGGAGGCATAATGTTGCCATCAATAGTGAACACTCTAAACACCATTGTAATCACCATTAGACTCATCTAACTCTTTCTGAATCCTCTGCACTGTTCTCAGATTGACACCTAAACACTCTGAAATGTTTGTATTACAGCCTCCAGTACAAATGCCAATCAGCACAACAGGATAGTTTCAAATTTATAGTGGTGTGAAGTGCGTCATGCTGGTCTTTTTTTTCACAGACAGTACCTAACTGATTTTTCTATACTGTGCTGTCGACATGATCAAAAACAAACAATGTACATGTGCAAAATTCAAAATATAAAATGGTGACAATTATCCATTACACCCGGTATATATGTTTTTGCTATTAAAAATCTAATAAAGAAACATATGTATGTATATATATATATATATATATATATATATATATATATATATATATATATATACACACAAGTGTAAGAATGGTATAGACGAAATAAAATTCCAATAACCAAAAACAGTGCTCAATACAGAGTAGAGTAAATAGCATTTATTCAAAAATTATAACATAAGTATTTTATAGCATCATGACAAAAATAGCCATCTTGTTTCAACACTTCTGGTGTCATGTCAAATTCTGAAATCAACACCATCACTTGACAAGACATCAGAAGTGTTGAAACAAAATGGCTATTTTTGTAGTGATGTTATAACATGCTTATGTTACAATTTTTGAATAAATACTATATATATATATATATATATATATATATATATATATATATATATATGTATGAATTAAGATCAAATATAGATTGGTGGAATCTGATAAAATCATAGAATAAGGAACAGATAGGAGATGCTTATAAATGTAACATGTTTCACTCTTATTAGAGCTTCATCAGAGAATGGAATATGGAGGAGAGAAAAATTTTTTCTATTTTTAATTTTTGCATTTGTTTTTCATTGGTTAAACAGACCTCACATGCATTTGTCTTGTCAAGCAGTGTTTGTGTACATAATTCATATGTGTATCATAATTATAGTTTATTTATGCAGGATTCAAATGAAAATGTATATTTGTTTGTTTGTATGTGTGCCCATCTAGAGGGAGTTTTTTTGCCTTCATTCAGGTGTTGTCCACATGTTGATTTGGGAACATCCCACCAAACATCCCCAAATCAATAACTGTACAGCTCATCAGCCCAAACCTCTCAGACAAATAGCATAATAAGTATAAAAAAAATTCATGTCCATCAGAAACCAAAGAATAAACTTAGGTACCATCCAGGTTTACCTAAAAGGAGAGCTCAAAGCTTCCAACTGAAGAATTGGGTGATGAAGGATGTCAATGACTGCCAAAGCATAAAACAGGAAGCACAATCAGCTCAACTTAGGATATGACAACTGGATAACAAGTGGTTATTGCCTGACCTTCAAGCAGAGCAACAATCCTTCACATCTTCACAAGAAGAAGATCAAATGTTTTAAGAAAGCTCAGAAACCACATACCACTGATCTAGTTGCTATTAATTTGATGTCCAGAACTGAGTAAACAATTATTTTATTCATGGAAAATTTATTTTCATATTGTTAGATTTTTTTTTGCCTTGGTTTATGTAAAATGAATCAATTGCTACATCTAATGGTAGGAAAGTGGGTTCACTGTGTTGTGCCCGAAGATTTCTCTTCTCAGAATTCATATTGCTCATTTATAAATCTACCAATCATCCAGGCATTGAATACTGGTGCCATATCTGGTCTGGGGCACCTGCTGCCTATCTCAAGATTCTTGACAAAATTCAAAAAGAGTCTGTAATGAAATCAATCCTGACCAGACATCTTAGTTTCAGTCACTTTCTCAATGATATGAAATGAAATCTCTGTCTTTTCTATAGATATTTACATGGTAACCATTCTGATGAACTTTTTCCCCCTGGTGCCTTGACTACATGAATTTAAGTGTGCTACTAGATTGGCAACTAGGTCTCACTGTTTTACTGTTGAACTAGTTAGATGCAACCCTCACTTTGGCTCTAACGGTTTCTTTTTTTGCACTTCTCACCTGTGGAACTCTCTTCAGATTTCTTGTTTTGCTGATAACTACAATCTTCAAAAATTTAATTGCCATCTTCTGTTTTGTTGAACCCTGATCTTTCATTGTCCTTTACGAAGTCATCCCCTCTATAATGTTCTCATTCTCTTTCATGATTAAAAAAAAATATATAATTAGAAAATTAAACAGATTAAGAAATGATTTCCAAAATTACAGAAAATTTACCCTATACAGAAGTCAAGGTCAGTTGATTAGATGACCCTTGTCCCTAGAGCAGCTCAAGGTTCGCACTCGTCTTGCTTCACTGAAACAAAGCAGAACCAATGAAAAAATCTTACTGCCTCAAGATTACTATAATTAGACTTTTGTACAAAGAAAATGACAACCTTTCCTGTATGCTCAAAAACAAGAGAGTATAGAAGAATATTAGACAATTACATCATAAATGACAAAGAGATCAATTGAAAACTGTCTCTGACAGCTCCATCATTACTAAAGTTACAAAAGGTTATTTCTGGATAATCCAGCATCATTGTCGCTTTCCAATGTACAAGTTAAAAATAAAAATAAATGGAATATAAGAAAAAGGAAAATATATGCTAACAGTTTCTTTTCTCACACTTCTCACTTGTGGAACTCTCTTCCAACTTATTGCTTTCCAGTCAGGTTTAATCTTTAAAATGTTTAAATGCAATGTTGTTGCTTTTTGTTTACTTAATTTCTGTTGTTTTATTGTTATCACTCCTTAATGTTTCCTCTTTTCATGTTCAGTAATACCCTGCATGTTAGTGGCTTTGTTGCCTTGCTTGGAGTGAAATGATTAAAAAAAAAAAAGAAAAAATGAATTTACAGATTTTTAGTATTTGTATCAGTTCCGTTTCTGCTGGAAAAACATTTCCAAATTACAGAAATTAATAAACATACCATCATAAAATTTAATAAGAAAGTTTAACCCTTTCATGTATGAAAAGAAAAAATCCACTTACCTTTAAACAGGGTGTGCACCCGGTGATGACATTGGCTCCATGATGCAAAGAAAAAGACTGGGAGATTTGTTCTGTCAGTTATATCAGAAAATGGTTGATGGAATAGCCTGGATGGGATGCCTATGGATTAACATATCAGACTTTGAATACATATTAAGTCAGGGGTGTGTGTGTCTGTGTTTTGTCAGTTCTTGTTTGTAGCCAAACAAGAACTGACAAAACACACGCACACACACACACACACACACAGAGAAGGAGTGGATTTGCAATATGCAAATTTGTGATCGTTTTATTTTTACTGCAATGTGTATTAATGCAAGTATAGGATTTCGAAAGGATGTTTCCCTGATCATGACAATCTTAATCTCTTGAAGTCTTGGGTCAACTGTTATCTATCCTACATATCCCTATAATATACACCTTGTAATCCCTCTATATATGCCCTAACAACAACCTTATTCAGTAACTTGGGTGGCAGTTGGGCCTTGGGTGAACAATAGTAAAAAAAAATGAAACTTTTTTATTAAGTCTTTATGAACATTTTCATAAGTTCATTGGCAAGACACTGGATATATGTTTTTAATCATTTCACATTAAGAAAGGCAATAAAGCCACTAAGATGCAAAGGGTTACTGAGAGTAGAAGAAACTTAGAAAACATTGCCGAGGAGAGAGGACAATAAAAGAACAGGTTTCAAAAAGTAGATGATGATTGAGGTTGCATTTAAATGAAGTAAAACGCAAGAGAAGAAACAATCAGAGTAGAACATGGTTGCTTCAAGTAATTTCAACAGTGGAATGATAAGATCTTAGCTGTCAATCTAGTGTTACACTTAAACTCATGAAGTCAAGCTACCAAAGACAAAAGTGATATTTATTCTTATTATTTACAAGTAATGCGGCGCAAAGCCAAAAGTGGTGGTTGGGGGGGGGGGCAGGAAGATCTTCATCTGTCCTAAATCAAAACAAACAACAATATTCCTTACACCAAAGCAACACACTCTTACTTAGCATTCTTACTAGGCTAGTATAGGCTTCAGTCTAGGGTCTGTGAAGCTTTTATAAAGATTCTTTTATTTTCTAGATGTCATATCTTCTAAATAGTTTCATAAACTGAAATGATATCAATATGACAAACTCATATTTATTTGACTTTGCAAGAAGCAAAACAAGAAAAAGTATGTTTTAGTTTTTACCATTGTGTTTTAAGTTGATAACATGTTTGATTTTAGTTCAGAATGTTTACATCTTAGAAAGTTTTTATAAAAGAGTGATCTTTATATTGTAAATATTATAACTTCAAAACGTTTCATAAACTGAAATGATATCAATATGACACTCATATTTATTTTGATTGTTTTATTGTTATAATGCTGGTTATAATTTCTTTCTTTTACTATGGTTGTGTTTAAATCTGTGCTAATTTGGTTTGCACTAAATAGTAAAATAGTCGTATTATTTGAAGAATATCTTTACTGACAAACAAAAGATAGCTATTCTAATTTATTTAAATAATTTGCAAGAAGTTTACTTCAAACTATGTAAATATTGCTAAAATATATCACAAGTAAAAAATATTCAATATTCGGGTGTGAATGAGAGAATGGCCCCGTTTCTGGTGGGGGTGGGTTGGGAATGTATAAATTCATAACCCTAGACCATCAAACTGATGATGATGTTGGCAATAAGAGGCTGAAGACTGTTATTGCATATAACTCTGAGTTGTACATTTTGATAGTATTGTATTTATATATATATATATATATATATATATATGTATATATATATATATATTATGAAATGGACAAAGTTTGACAATTATTTTAAGACATTTTTTATGTTTATACATTCTTTTTATAGATACAAATATCTAAGTAAATGCTCTGTTTATAATAAACAGTATTAACGACATTTACCAGCCTGCATGTCTGAGAAATTTTCATAGAAAATATACGTACTCTGACAGGAATCGAACCTGTATCCTATACAGAACCGTCATATAGCCTGATGTGCTTTACCAATTGAGACACAGAGAAGTGTTTTGGTTAGCAAGGACAATTGTAGTTTAAAAACAGTAAAATTGACCTTGCTAACTGAAACTTGAAGAGAATTTGGGAGAAACTTGGGATTTGCAAGAATAGGAGAGCTACAAAATTTTGAGGACACATAATGAGTTCAGAAGGCTTAGAGAATTTAACACTCATAGGGCCTACTGAAGATAAGAAAAACAAAGTAAAACATTGAGTATTCCAATTTAACAATTCAGAATAAATGGTTTTTGTTTGTTTTGATTGTGGAAACATTTTGCAATGGAAGAATAGTTCTTTTTTGTGAGTGAATATTGCCGTAACAGTTTTTTGAGAATAACAATTATTTTTCCAGACAGAAGTCATACTATTTAACACATTGCTGGAGGGGAAGATGGATTCATACCTTTTCCAAGGGTATTTGTGCGTAAGTAAATGTAATGAACCTGACTGGAATTTGAACACAGCTCCCTGATTTCTCATTCTGAGCTGCTGCCTATTACTCTACTAGCAAATCTGTCATCAGAGTAAATAGATGGTAGAACAAGGACCACAAAGAGCAAAAGTTTGATAAAACAACTAAAGATAGGGAACTGTGGTGAGCCATGTTTGCTCACATCACAAAAGAATGTAGCATATAGAAGAAGATTTTATCTTTTTTTTAATTATTTTGTATTCAATTCATTCTTTTAATTTTATTTATTTCATTTTTATTAATAAAATAGTTTTCCGATGTATCAAAAGACAATGTTACCAGCCAGATGGGGAGATGGATGAGGTAGAGCTGAAATCAGTGTCACAAATCTGTAGATGTCAACTTTGGTGTGAAAACTTATAAAATCCGTCTCAAAACAGTTGGATTGACAAAATCTAAAAAAGATATCCCATTCTGTTTCCTTTTAATATTTCTTCCTTTTTCTCTCATCTGTTTTGATCAGTAGATAATTTGAAGATGTTAATCCGATTAGAATATGAATATGGATTCTTTGGATCCCATTTCAATTTGAATCAGATCTATTCTGTTATAAAACATTCCTGAATTGATTTTTTAAAAATTTTTTGACTGATACGTCTTTTAGAATTTTTTCCCCATTGGTAAAAGATAGAATTGTAAGAACTTATTTTTGGAAAGAAAATTAGAACTAAACTGTTTTCTTATTTCTTAAAATTAATTCATTTTCCGATGACAAAGTGTTTTGAAATTTGATGAAGAATTGTCTCAGGAATGCTGATTCTTGACATTTTCTTGAATATTAAAAGACATGAAAACTGAGATCTATTTCAAAGAGAACACATCCAGGAATCCATTTAATATCAAATTCTCTTTCAGCTTTTTTATGTGGATTCTCACTATTCTGTATCAGTTTAGTTTTAAGTAAATAAAAGTGTAAAGAACGAAACCGAATTCACATATGGCGGCACCAGTGGGACAGTCAAACTTACTCTATTTTGTGATGTACGGTACCTGTTAATGATTCAGTATAACTCAAGACTTCAATGTTAAGATAAAACAGTATTTAATTACAACCGCAAATAAATACTTAACAAGAACGAAGAAGTAAAAGTCAACCAAAGATAATTAACCATTTCAGTGAATACCTTGTTAGTAGTGTGGCTTGGCTTAACGTCCGGTAAATCCTAAATCAAAACCCAAATCATCGACCCACAATAATTCACACCAAGTTGACTGGCTAGTTCCACTCCATAATCACTACAGTCTGTAGCCTGACACCACTATTTATATACCAAGTGGAAAACACATATTTATAAGTCCAGAGTGTCACACTTGGTGTTAGTAGTTACTCATTTTCTCCCTATATGATGCTATACTCGTCTGGCACAAAGGATATGAGACTTTGAGGAAGAATGAAATGCACCACACTCAAGAATTAGGCAGAGATAAAACTGATAACAATCATAACATTTATAAAATTGCTTTGTTTTTGTTTATTTACAATAAAGTACAAAGTAAATGTAAGATTTAATTTGTCAGAATTTCTTAGATGAAGCATTGTCATTATTATTAATTTTTGACTTGTATTTCTTTCATCTTATTTTGTTGCTTGTTTACACCTAGTAGCAGTAGATGTAATAGTCTTAAATTGTCTGAATTCCTTAGATGAAGCATTGTCATTATTATTCATTTTTGACTAGTATTTCTTTCATCTTATTTTGTTGCTTGTTTACACCTAGTAGTAGTAGTAGTAGATGTAATAGTCTTAATGTGTCAGAATTCTTTAGATGAAGCATTGTCATTATTATTAATTTTTCACTCGTATTTCTTTCATCTTATTTTGTTGCTTGTTTACACCTATTAGTAGTAGTAGATATAATAGTCTGAAGTTGTTTGAATTTCTTAGTTGAAGCATTGTCATTATTATTAATTTTTGACTTGTATTTCTTTCATCTGATTTTGTTGCTTGTTTACACCTAGTAGTAGTAGTAGATGTAATAGTCTTAAGTTCTGTGAATTTCTTACATGAAGCATTGTCATTATTATTAATAATTGACTCTTATTTTGTAATTATGCATTATTGACTGCTTGTTCTTTCAACTTATTTTATCGATTTTATTTGGGTCCAACATAAAATATTGCATTAATTCTAAAGATTAAAATAAAAATATGATATTGATTTATTGTTTCACTGTCTGAAGCAATATCAGTATATTTGGTCTTGTTTAGACGTCATCCCTTTCTCAGAAGTAATGTTCAGCAAGGATATCACCTTTTACAACTGGAAGATATTTCTTCATTACCTGACCAACATGTTGCACTACTGTTAATAGTGGTTTCCTTTTGTGTGGCTCAGATGTAACCTCACAATCAGCAGTGAATTCCATGTGTTGAACATGGATATTGCTTTTATATTAAGAAGGAATTCCTTTATGCCTGACCAGGTTTTTGCGTCAGTATCAGAATTGAATTCTATATTTCTAGTATTGACATTGTTTTCACTATCTGCAGCAACTTATATAAGTCTGGCCAGGAAATTTTGCCCCATTTTCAGAAGAGATTTCTTTACATCTGGCTTGAGAGTATATGTCAAGATTAGAAACAAATTCATTGGATTCAAAATACATGTTGCCTTTAGACTCAAAGGAATTCTACCATTGCTTTTACATTTAGAGGCAAAATGTTGATTTTACAGTTAGAAAAAACTTCTTTCCATTTAGAGGCAAGTTCTATTATCCTTACAGTTAGAACCAACTGATTTTACTTTTACAATTAGAAGCAACTACTGTTGCCTTTATAGTCACAAGCAACTATTGTTGCCTTTATAGCCATAACTACTGTTACCTTTATAGCCACAAGCAACTAATGTTGCTTTTATAGTCACAAGCAATTACGGTTGCCTTTATAGCCACAAAAAACTACTGTTGCATTTATAGTCACAAACAATTACGGTTGCCTTTATAGCCACAAGCAACTACTGTTGCCTTTATAGCCACAAGCAACTACTGTTGCATTTATAGTCACAAGCAATTACTGTTGCCTTTATAGCCACAAGCAATTACTGTTGCCTTTATAGCCACAAGCAACTACTGTTGCCTTTATAGCCACAAGCAACTACTGTTGCATTTATAGTCACAAGCAATTACTGTTGCCTTCATAGCCACAAGCAATTACTGTTGCCTTTATAGCCACAAGCCTTTACAAACAGAAGCACCTCTTATTACCTTTACAGTCAGAACAAATTCTGCCACCTTTGCAGACAGAAAAAACTTTTGTTACCTTTACAGACAGAAGAAACTTCTTTATGCCGAACTTGGATGTGATGACACTATTAAAAATGATTTCTGCATGTCTGGTAGTTTTTTGCCTTTATTAGAAGAGGCAAATTCTTTATGTCCAAAATGGATGCTGGTTGTAAGATCATGGGTCCCATTATGGCTAGTCTGCTTGTTACCACACACTATCATGAGTGATAGTTTTATGCCCTGACTGGATGTTACGTTTTTTGTCGTAGGCAACTGTCTATTATACATCTTACTTTAACACTTTGTTGTGATTTCTTTATGTCTAACAGGGACATAATTCTACTTGAAAATGGTTGTAGAATATAATGCGGTCAATGATCTGATAATATTTAACAATAAAAGCAATTCTGAGATTTTTTATTTTTAATAATCATAAAAATTTTGATTTTACACAAACATGCAATATATATATTTGAAAAAAAAAACACCTTATCTGTCTTCCTTTACAGCACCGAATGTTGGACGGTCTCCTCAAAGATGAAGAGACTTAAGGCAATGGAGGTATAGTTCTACAAAAAATGCTAAGGATACCATGGGCCAAACGTGAGCAACGATGAGGTTTTGGAGATGATGCAAACAAGGAGGAAACTTATACTTAACATCAGGAAGAGGCAGCTGAAATTTCTGGGACACGTAATGAGAAAAAAAGCCTTGGAGAATCTGATATTCACAGGGTGGATAGAGAGAAAAAGAGACAAAGGAAAGCAATGCGTGACATTCCTAGTGGGCTTCAGCAACTGGATGACAGAACAGGATCTGGGAGAAATAACAAAAGGACAAAACATATTGAGAACTACAAGGGATAGGGAGAAGGGGAGAGCCATGAACACCTACTTCCTGAAGAGACACAATGCATAAAAGAAGAAGAATATTTATAATACATGTATTTTTACAAAGAGATAATTAATTTTCGACAAAGATGAAAAGACAAAGAAAAATGTTCATTATAAGACAGTGGTTCATGCCCACAAAAAAGGCAGAGAGTAATGGAGATTGCTTTGCATTGATGAGAAATGGGCGGCACCCGTTAGACGGTTCACCTACCCTCTCTCCTATGCTTCATTATCTGCCTTACTTGCCTATAGCAGTAGGTTACAACCAGAGAATAAAATCTGATAACTGCTACAAACATCTCATTGTTTTAATTCATGGGTGAGAATTTAGCTGAAGGGTTATTTTTACATCACAAATATTTGACTGGAAGAAACTGCATCATGAGAATGAAAATCGGTATCTGGTCTGACAATGTGGAAGTGTTTTCACAGGTGATGAAAATGTGATGCTGATATCCAAAGATGTATTGAGATAGCAAAAGATGCCTTTCACAAACTAAGGAAAATATCAAGAAACAGAAAATCTTATTTACACTATTTACATTCAGATTATTGTCCTCATCTTTATTGTTTTCATAATGTCTTGGCCATTGTTTCCTTCAGCCTTCATCAGGTGTATATTGATCTGTCTAATCTACAGAGAATTCTTACATTATTTACATTATTCGGACTGTCTGTTATCCTCATCTTCATTGCCATATTCACAATGTTTTGCCATTGTACACTTCGGCCTGTGATTGAAATTTTAAACTGAACCCTGTATTTCAGTAGACTGTTCTAGTTCCATGTGCCTGTAGGTTACCCAAATTGATATACACCTGAGGAATGCCAGAGAGCACACTGATCAAAATATTGTGACAAAAACTGTTGTTTGAATATAAGTAGTGTAAATAATGATAATTCCTCATCCCAAAAATTCAAACAGGAAAATTTTGTTGGAATTAAAGACAGCTCAACTGTTATCTAATATCAATCTTCATATATGGCAGTGAATGCTAGATAACTTCTTCCCAGATGTCAGATAATGAACAGGGAGCGATTGTAAGAGGCAAACATTGTTTATTGCTGTAATGGATAGAAAATACCGGAAAACTATAGCAAGACATGGCTGATAAAAAAAGAAAAGAAGTACCTTACATTGTTGTTGCAAAGTGTGTTTCAGTATTTGAATTTCACACTTCTGTCAAATATAAGTGTTTTTACATCTATCATTGAGTAGACTTGACAACATCATAAATATGTTTTACATTAGAATCACTGACAACTGGACTAAGAAGGTCTTCCGGATATGAGGAATTGGCTACAAAGTCTGCATATGAGGGGTTATATTTAGATTAAAATAAAAGAACTGAAATCAGGTTTAACATTTATTTTCAATGTTTTATATTAAACAAAATAAGCTAATGGTGAGTGAAATATAACGGAATTGATTTTAAGGAAAAAGAAATAAATTATGTAATGTTAATGAAAATTCATTAAATTAATTATGCCACGTATGCAAAACAAATAATGTAACGAGGATTTTTTAATCGCTGTTGCATGATGATTCTTTCTCTTTTAATGTCGTTCTCAACTTTTTCAGCATTTCGTTTTGCTTTGTTCTTGAATTTTTTTAAACGAAAAGCACATTTTAACTTTGCGTGCATTATTGCAATTATCATAGCTTAATGCTGGCTTTCTTTCCATAAAACTGACAACCTTTTCATTAGCTTTTTCAATTTCAGTCCAGGCTTCATCACAATCATGTTTTTTATTTCCTTGTTCATTGTCGCTGGAGAATAGTTTCTTTGGAAGATTTTATATCATACAATATTGACTTTCCGATGCTGAACTCGGACATTAGTTACAATGAACTTTCACCAGTGTCTAGTCCGTTTAAAATTTCCACTTTTTGCGATAACTCCAAAGTTGTTCTTTTCATCTTATTCCCATCATCTTTTACACCAATACAAGCCATTAGGGTGAAATAATCATAAGCAATTATCCAAAGTAAATTTCCTGAAAACCAGAAATTTCAAATCAGTTACATATCCCCCAAATAGTTCAAATATATGCAGGATTCTAGATATAAGGGTTTCCAGCTGTGAGGTATTCCAGATATGAGGGATTCCAGATATGAGGCACAGTGGATATAAGGGATTCCAGATATGAAGGATTCCAGATGTGAGGGACTCTGGATATGAAGGATTCCAGCTGAGGGATTCAAGATATGAGGCACTCTGCATATGAAGGATTGTGGATATAAGGGATTCCAGATGTGAGGGATTCTGGATGTGAGGCATTCCGGATATGAGGGATTCTACTGTACTTATTTATGTACACAAATGATTTACTTCTTAATTTATGGCCAATCTTTTGTCTCCACAACTTCCTGTATTTTGTTATTCTGCATAATTTCCTCCCCTTTACCTTTGTCTTGTTTCTGCTATCTGTTCCCTCAAATTCATTATATATTTTACTCCCTGCTTTTTTCTGCTTCTCTTGATTCCAGTGTCCTGTGAGTGTTAAATTTTCTTGGCCCTATTTCCTCATTACATGTTCTAGAAACTTCAGCTATCTCATTCTGATTGTAAGTATCAGTTTCCTTGTATTTCCTTAGGATTCCCACTTCAAGTCTCTTTCATCTGTGAAAAGACTGTTTAGAATTCATTGCCATATAAGGAGATTAAATATTATATTGCAGTTTAGTTCTTTTTTTTTTGTTTTGAGAGACATTTTCCTATCTCTTAATACTTTGCTTAGTTTATGAAAGGCACCAGGAGATTGTCCAACATTCACTGCTATATAGAAGATCAGATATTATATAGTTGATATTTGAATTTCACACTTCTGTTGAATATAAGTGTCTCTACGTTGAGTAGACTTGACAACATCATATATATATATATATATCATAAGTATGTTTTATTAAATAAAAAAACTCATCACTAATAAACATCTGTAATGAATTGTTTCTGTCGATGTACGCTTGTTTGAATGTTTTATCTTGTTCGGATAATCAAAAATGCATATTTGAAGAAATAAACTTGAAGCAAAAATAGCAAAGACATTATTCACAGAACGTAATAAAAGCTTTTTCTTTGCTAATTACCAATTAAATCATTTGTTCCTTCATTGAGAGTCTTTGAGGAAAATCACCAGTGCAAGTACTTTTGTAATATTAATGGTTCCATTTGTTATCTGAGAGGTGATAGCTAAATGGTCAAGGCATAGTTTTTTCTGGTCATTTGTCTGATGTTTAATGACCACTAAAGTTGTTAAAATACTTCTAAAACTGCAAACACACGGAAAGATTTTTTTAATCATTTCACCCCAACCAAAGCAATAAAGCCACTAAAATATAAAGAAACATACATTTTAAACATAAAAGAAATGGTTAGTTTATGACTGGGTACTAAAAAGTTCTCCGTGTAATCCGCTTTTTAAAATCAGTATTCTGAAAGAAACTACAAAAGCTCCTACAGAAGGTGTTTTTTTTTTTTTTTTAAGCTTTTCACCCCAAGCAAGGCTGGAGGCCACTATCACGCAAGGGGATATAGAAGGGTTGGAGAAAGAGCAGATAGGAGTGGTAAAGGAGAGGATGTGGAGAAAGAGAAAGACAGTGGGTCGATCAAGGCAAGGGGGATACAGAAGTTTAGGAGCGAGAGCAGATAGGAATGAAAAATGAAATGATGTAGAGAAGGGAAGTGGATAGATCAAGGCAACTGGAGATGTCGATTGATGCTACACTTAAGCTGTTGGAGATTGTATTTATCAGGGAAACAGTAATAGGGAAGGGAGTTCCATAGGCGAGATGTGCGAGACATGAAGCTATTGGAGTAGAAGAGACATCTACATCTAACAGTTTCCACGGTGTAGGGGTGGGAGTGGGATGCCAGCCTCGTGGGGCGTTTAAATTCATGAGGCCTAGGGACAAGTGAAAGCAGCTCCTCGGAGCAATTACCGTGAAAGTACTTGTAAAAAAGGCAGAGCAACGCAACATCGCGTCTGTGAGAGAGTGACTGCAGACGAGATGACAGATCAGGGCCAATCATGTTGCCTATCTGTCTCTGGATCTTATCAAGAACCCTGAGGCAAACAGCAGGGGCCCCAGACCATATATAGCAGCAATACTCCATGCAAGGGCAAATGGTCGATTTATAGACTTGGAGGATCGATTCCGGGGAGAAAAATTTCCTGGCTCGGCACAGAGAACCAACTTTCCTTGCGGTGGCTGATGCAACTGACTCGATGTATTTGTTCCATCTCAGATCAGCAGACAGCGTGAGACCGAGCAGCCGCAGAGAGGAGCTCTCGAGAAGTTGGTCTTCAGACATTCTAATGGGATGCAGGGATGGATCCTTGTGGTGGTTAATAGAAAGCAGTTTTGTTTTAGAGGCGTTAAAGTTAACCATCCATTTCTCTCCCCAGTTCACAACCGATTAGAGGTCCTTTTCAATTTGAGCTGCCAGGTTAACTTTGTCCGCCTCACTAGATTTGTGTTTGAGGCAGGAGTAAATAGTGGTGTCGTCAGCGTAGATGCCGACTTGGGAGTCTATGGCGTCAGGAAGGTCGTTTATAAATATGAGGAACAGAGTAGGAAAGCAAGAAGAAAGGACTTAGTATAAACTATAAGAATGTAAAGTTATCAACAAAAAGATGAGCCCCAAATGCAAATTACAAATCGGGGATACTAAAATCAAACAAATACAGAAATTTAAATATCTGGGAAGGTGTTCTAACAGAGAACAGAAAGTGTGACACTGAGATCCAAAGACGTAATGGGATGGCCAATGTTGCATTCCAAAAGCTAAGCAGAGTATTAAGAGACAGGAAAATTTTGTTAGAAACAAAGAAAAGTGCTATGTGATATCTTTCCTCCTATATGGCAGCAAATACTGGACAATCTCATCAAAGATGAAGAGACTTTGTCATTCTACAGAAAGATGCTGAGGATACCATGGACCGGACATGTGAGCAGCAACAAGGTTTTGGAGAAAATAGAAACAAAAAGGAAACTTATACTTAAAATCAGGTAGAAGCAGTTGAAATTTCTGGGGCTATATGTAAAATGCATATATATATATATATATATATATATATATATATATATATATATATATGCAATTTTTATATATATTATTTATATATTATATATGTGCGGTACTTATTGGAAAGCACTCAATGCCAGTGATAGAGCTAACATATTTAGTTGGATTGATGCGAGTTTGCGACCCTGGGTTTCATGATGTCAAACGTCCGTATGTATTTATATGGTAGTTTTAAAAAAAAATAATTAGGCATTACAGTCCATTTTTGCACAATTCGTTTGAAATTAATGAGTTCAGGTTTGAAGGCTTACAACTGGTTAACAAAGTTTACATTTATCTCGAAAATTCTTCTGCTGAAAGGACCTAGAATTTTATTCTAGCTTTAGTGGATTTTTGAGGCTTTTACTTCATTATGCTTGTAGACCCTGAGGGTTCTACTTTTGGTTGTATTGGAATCAAATTTATAATGGTTCTCACAAACAGATATTTGCTTTCCGATACCAGTCACAGAGATGTATGGATTCCTCAGATAGGGTCTGTTTCAACAACCTTCAAGAATTTTTGTTTCTTTTATCAGTTCTTTTCTGCCATTTCACTCTTACTTCTTGTGTCTGAAAGCAGAACAAAAAAACCAGTGCCACTTGTGCCAAGATTGGCATTGGATGAGTTATTCTTGTGAAGAGAAACTATGTAAATACATACATCTAAATAAATGGTATAAAAACCCTTCCTGAATGATGCTGATCCAATATGCCTCTCTCTCTCTCTCTCTCTATATATATATATATATATATATATATATTGATACATGTTTCATTAAATAATATAGACAAGTTTTGTCTATTTAAGTAAGTTCCTTTCATATTGTCTGATAAGCTTAATAAAATTATGATTGAATGACAAAAGGAAATCACCACATTGATACGTTTTAATCCTATCTAAGCTTTCAGATTACATAATTGAAGTGCCCTTTGGGAGATTGTATCTCCAATGGATTAAATAGTATTTATGTTGGTCACTCCACAAACTCACTTTCATGACGCTTGACTCTACATTTGAATGATAACTCTAACATTTTTAGGCATTTAAAAAAACATGCCTGGCCGTGTACACAATTCCGAAAAATCCTTGTTGAAAACACAATTATACTTAAACATGAAAACAATAAACAAAAACTAAAAATTCTTGAAGCTATATACATAAAACAGTTGAAACCTAACCTGAACAAAATAAACTATGACATCTTCACAAATATTCTTAAATTCCTTTTAATTGGTAACAGAAGCCATTGGTTTATACCAACGACTTCCCATACTTAATACTTCTTGTTTTCACTCTTGCGTGGTCATGCGTGATGTCACGAGCTGCGGTGCGATTTTTGCTTCCGCATCTTGTATACACGAATTTGTCATTGCTTTGAAATATTTCATGCAACAAAAACAGACTATCATTATTGTTTGGTCCGTGTATTGTTTAATATATTGAAATGTAACTGTCATCTTTGATAATGGCTTACATAAGCCGAAAGCTTAGATTGGATTCAAACATGTATCAATATGGTGTTTTCCTTTCGTCTTTCAATGATAATGTTATTAAGCTTATCAAACAATATGAAAGGAACTTACTAAAAACAAATAGACAAAACTTGTCTATATTATTTAATGAAACATGCATCAATGAAACATTGTTGCCTAAACATACACAATATATATATATATATATATATATATATATATATATATATATATATATATATATATATATATATAAGAATACTAATTGTAAAACACATGCTTTCAAAGTAATCAATAGAAGATTAACAAACAAGTGAGATTTCTTTTTTTTTAATTTTCAATATTTATTCACATAATCAATAGAATTTGGAGGATGATCATGTGTTCAAAACATTGAAATGTTAATATATTTTTGAACTCTGCCTGATCAATATTTATGTTATTCTTTTTGACAAAATGTATTTTTGTTTCCGCATTAAGTGAATTCAACTCAGAAAGCCATTTACATTGCCGACTTTCAATTAACTCAAATTTACTGAATGGGTTAGAAATAATATTTTTAATTATTAAGAAAATCAATTAGAAATTTGCAGAAATTTTGCAGTATTTTTTTTCCTATGAAGACTTATACAACAATGACCTTGAAGTGCATATGCAAATTCAGCATTTTACTACTGATGTAGACTTGAGACGTTTTACTTAACTTATATATATTTATTTCATTTATATGACATACCTATCTTATATAAATGACCTGATAGCAAATATTTAAGTAAAGTGTTTATAACTTGCAAACAAGACTAACCCTTTGGGCCCTGCGTTCCTGAACCATTTTAACCCTTCTGCCTGAATCAATATACACAATATATATACATATACATATATATATATACATATATTCTAAAGAAGTAATGAATATTTTATTCATCAATCCAACAGATTTTATCACATGTTAAACATTATTTTTAGAGAATACTTGTATTTGATGCTCCATTTAGTTATTAAACATTACATTTATTTAATTTCATCTACTGCTGGAAATATTTGAAAAATCTTGTTAAAGAAAAATATGCACCCTCTAGTAGGATTCAAATCTAATGACAGTTCCCTCTGCCTGGCGGGGGCATAGGTTCAAATCTTGCTGGAGAAGACATATTTTCCTTTAATAAGATTTCTCAAATATCCATGCTGCTAGATAAAAATAAATATGCTATTTAATAAATAAAGTGTCTGCTCAAATACAAGTATTTTTTTTTTTTTTTAAGCTTTTCACCCCAAGCAAGGGTGGAAGCCACTAGCACGCAAGGGGTTACAGAATGTTTGGAGGAAGAGCAGATAGGAGTGGTAAAGGAAGGGATGTGGAGAAAGATAGTGGATCGATCAAGGCAAGGGGGTTACAGAAGATTTGGAGCGAGAGCAGATAGCAATGAAAGGTGAAAGGATGTGAAGAAGGGAAGTGGATAGATCAAGGCAACTGGAGATGTCGATTGACGTTACACTTAAATAGTTGGAGATTGTATTTGTCAGGGAAACAGGAATAAGGAAGGGAGTTGCACAGGTGAGATGTGCGAGACATGAAGCTATTGGAGTAGAAGAGACGTCTACATCTAACAGTTTCAATGGTGAAGGGGTGGGAACGGGATGCCAGCCTCATAGGACGTTTAAATTCATGAGGCCTAGGAACCAGCGAAAGCAGCTCCTCGGAGCAATTACCATGAAAGTATTTGTAAAAAAGACAGAGCGAGGCAACGTCGCGTCTGTGAGAGAGCGACCGCAGACCTGATCTGTCATCTCGTCATATATATATATATATATATATATATATATATATAATCCCTTTAAATGGCTTGTAACAATCGAACATCTAACCACACTGATAAGCTGTGATACAGTGAAACAGGCTTCTATGTGAATGACTATTTATGCTCTTGTTAACCGATTGAGCACTTTAGAGAAATGGTAATTTTAAAAACAAGACTCTGCTCCTCCTAAATTCAGCTGCCCACTTTTGGAATGTTGTTGATAAAGCTGAAACATTATCTCCTAATGTAGTAACCATGTCAGCATGTATATCTTTGGGGGTTAAGCTCTTTCCTACAGTTACTTGATAACGCCACAATGCCAAATTTTGTCAATTTTCAAAAGAAGTTGCTACTAGTTACTTTTGAAATTTTCTTTTTTTAAAGTCAGATGTCATTTTTACCTGGAAAAAACAATGCAGTTATTAATAAGAAGAGTTGAAATTAATGCATGCAAGATTTTACAGTTCTAGCATCACTCCTTCATAGTCAGCCTATGAACTTTTCAGCACACACTCGTACCTGGAAAAAAGAATGCAGTTATTAATGAGAAGAGTTGAAATTAATGCATGCAAGATTTCACAGCTCTAGCATTGCTTCTTCATAGTCAGCCTTTGAACTTTTCAGAGAAACCCTTGTACATTAAGAAAAAAGAAAAAAAATCACGTTGTATATTGATTAGTTTTGGAGAGGAGGTTATTGAAGACAACAAAAGTTTTTGGGAACTTTTCTCTTTTTCTCATTTACGAACTTCATTTGAATTGGTGATTAATACTTTATGGCATAAAATAAATTTTTATAAGCTTTTAAATATTTTTCTTCTCTCAAATAAAGACGAGGAACCTGTCTTTGTGTTTTTCGTTCTGTTTAGTTATGTACAAACAGTTTTCAAACAACAAAAAAGAAATTGCCAACAGATCCTACTGAGAAGAACTTGTATTAAAAATGTGATTTCTCGTGACTGAAGGATTCCGATCGCATGTCTCATTAAATTAGTGTCTGTTCTGATCAATTATATTGAAACCAGTTTGATTGGATTCATTGTTCAAAGCAAGGCATTTGAACTTCTTTGGTGCTGCTTGATTCTTGCAAAACAGATTATGAACACTTTGCAAAAAGGAGAAGAATTAAAAAAATAATAAAAGCTACCTTAAACTCAACACAGAGGATATGATCTCAGCTAAAATCATTTTGCCGCAACTTTATTTTTGAACTTTCGTACGTGTAACACAAAGTAAAATAAAGTAAACAGTAGAGTGTGTCTACACAGTTAGATTATGTCAACAACCATGCCTGAAATGATTCTTTTTAAAAGCTTTCAAAAAAATTTGGAACAGCATTAAATGCAAATTCTTCTTTATTTTTTAATCAACTATAGCATGTGTCAGTTGCCCGCATTTGGCTTTTGTCAAGACGCCATATGAAAGTGCTGTTAAACCATTATAAAAAAAAAGAAGTATTTTCCTGTCTTCTCTCTCTTTTCTCCTTCTAGAATGCGGTAGAAGTGACAACACCCACTGGGACTTTGTTCCTGGGCATGGGGATATCTTTTCCCTGGGTGACTGAACTTCACTCACACACATACCCACACACATGAGTGTACCTCACACACAATTCATAATTCCTATATTTTAATATTTTTATTCATTTGCATGTATACTAATGTTTTTTATCTCCCCTATTTACTCTGTTATATAAATTGGTTGGTTTGGGTGCCGTGAGGCGGAATGGTTAGTAAGCTTGTCTTGCTAGAACAATTACAACTGAGTAGTTAGTTTGATCCTCACTGGGTGCCCCATACTTTCAGCCTTGTGCCACATGTAAGCTACTCTTGGAAAATCACTATAAATTCGATTGGTTGATTTTGTTTAGTGGCGTATCAACCTCTATGCATTATTTAATGCTGAAATCTGAATATTTTGAACATAATTGTATACCTTCAACTACAAATAAAATGTATTGTTAGTAATTTTACTATAAAATTGTTCTGCTTTAAAATAGTATTGTTGGTAATTTTAGTATGAATGGGTATTTTGGTAATTTTACTATGAGTAGGTATTGTTGGTAATTTCTTTTATATAAAAATGTATTGCTAATATTGGTAATTTTATTATAAAAATGTATTTTTATACTTTCACAGTGTTTTGCTTTTGTTTGGGGGTTCACTATTTGTCCATAGCTGGGACCCTAACAGGTGCTACCTCCTTGGATCTGGATTGATCTAGGAACAACACCAGTTAAGAGGTGGTTCCACACGCCTTAAAACCTCCAATATCCCTGTCAGAGGTCTTGCTGCTGGATGTAGTTTATCATCATATCCAGGACTGTTGTTATATAAAAACATAAAAATATTGCCTTGTAATTTATTCAATTTCCTTATACCTGCCATTTACATGAATAAATTCTCTTTGCCATCACTTTTAGTCCAACTGGGAGTAGTACCGCAGCACGTGGCTTTTGGACAACATTCATTCTGAGCAAAAGTGGAGAATGTTACTCACTTTGATCCATAGTTAACAGATCCAATTCTGACATGATCAAGCAATTTTATTAAAAGATCAACTTTTAACACAGTTTGTGAATCATTTTTATCCACTTTTCGCTTTTATCAAATTTAATTTACTTTTAACAGTAAATATTTATTGCTATCCACTTTTAACGACACATCATATCTTATACATTTTCATTCAGCCTGAATTATATTTATTCATTGGCAGGACTACATTTTTCTTCTTTTCGCATGTTTAGTCTCTCATCTGCTCATTGAAATGTTTCGGAAAAGGTTCATTCGAAGCTAATAAATCTTCTAGTTTGTCATAATTTGATGGAGAATCCATTTGCTGACCTTTACATATTATGCCTATAAATAAAATCTTAAAGAATCATCATTAGGTGAAAGTTTTAAAATGTAATTTAAGATGTAAATAGATGATTCAACTATTTACCATTGTCTTAATGGTAAATCTGATTGGTTCGATGAGAGGTCAAATTGGCAGAAGATCTCAAAAATGAACTCTGTTGCTAACTGGGTCAAGAAATAGTTTGTTAATTTTAATACCTCCAAAACAAATTTGTTCTTATTTAATTGTCTGAGAGAAAACCTTTTTTTTTTCCTTCCATCCACATGGCTGATGCTAACCTCCAGGATAGTGACTTCTTGGGATCACTTGCTGACATAAAGGGGAAAGATTATATCAAATCAATTGCTAGGTCTGCTAGGAAAGTCGATTCACTGTGTCTTGCGAGACAATTTTTCTTGCCAGAATCAATCTTACACATTTATAAGTCTACCATTCATCTCTTGCATTGAATATTGCTGTCACATCTGGTCTGGTTCTTCTGCTATGTATTTAGTAATTTTTGATAAAGTACAAAAAAGAATCTGCAATGTTATTAGTCTTGACCTGGTATCTATACTTAAGTCAAATTCCCACCACAGTATTGTAGTAGTTTCCCTGTTCCTTTTCTATAAATATTTTCATGGTAATTGTTCTGATAATCTTTCCTCTTTGGTACCTAGCCTTTATGAATTTAAGTGCAGTACTTGACTGGTAGATAGGTCTCATCATTTTACAGTTGAAATTGCTAGATATAACCAAAAGTTTTATGCAAACAGTTATTTTTCTCTCACATCTCATTTGTGGAACTCTCTTTTAACTTTGGCCATTCCAATCAACTTGGATTTTCAAAAATTTAAATGCAATGTCAGTTGTTCTTCAGTCTTCTTAATTCCTGTTCTTTTATTTCTCTCTCTCTCTAATGTTTTTCTTTTTCTCATATTCTATCACTTTCAGTAACCCTTCACTTCATAGTGGCTTTATTGCTTTGCTTTGGGTGAAATGAAATAAATACAATGTATTTATTTTAACTTTTTCTAGTCAAATTGTTCCCCTATATTATATATGAATCATTATTGTACATAATTAGGCGACAATAAAATTTGTATTTTATATGAATACTACCTTATGAAATTGAGATGTAGTAGAGTGGTGGGTCCTAGATTGGACAGGTGGTGGCTCTTGCCTTGGCCCTGATGTATATATATATATATGTAGATAGAAAAAAGTAAATGTTGATAGCGACAATCACAAAGCACTGTCAATCTTAGGAATTGTCAGTACTATCTAATGCTGTAATTAGATAATTTATATTTATTTAGTAGAGCCTGATTCAATTTTACACACAAATATGCCTAATTTGCATAAGTGCAAGAGAAAGCCTATATAACTCGTCACTGAGAATAACGTAGGGAGGACAAGCTTAGCGATGGACTAGTGCTAAACCTCGACTTCACATCAATGGCGTCGCCGATAGGATACCATTTGTCCCTAGAAGATTCAGATTTTGTGGATGCATGGATTCAATGTTTTTCTGCCAGTGCGAGAAGTAAAAAGTTGAAAGACAACAAGGAGAAGGGAGGCGAAAATGAAATTACGGATTTATTCTTGGCAACAGTTAGATGCGAGGCGATAATGAAAGTCTCCACCATGGCATATCCCACAAACTTGGAAGACCTGACTTTCGAAAAAATAAGTCAGATTATAAGGAGAAGTATGAGAGCAAAAAAAAAAACGGCTGGTAGTGGCAGAAAGAACGAAGTTCATGTCGATGAAACAAGAAATTGACGAACCAATTATAAAATATCTACAGTTTCTTCACCGTCTACGAAATGCGAGTAGATATTGCGAATTTGAAAAACTCGGACAAGACGGACAGACTATTGAAGAGGACTTGATTCAATTAAGGTTAATTGAAGGTATGTGCAGTGCATCACACCGATATAAAATAATGGAGCAACTACAAATAGGAAATATGTCTTTAAATACATGCATTGACTTTATACAGTAACAAGAATTGATAAAGAAAGACAACCATCATAACAGTCAACCCAGCGAATAAATATTCGCCGATACGTACATGTTAAAAAAGATAAGAAAATGTTCAGATAGTGGACGCGAACACAAAATAAAAAGGGAAAAATGCCCGGTATTTGGAAAAACCTGTACAAATTGCTTAAAAAAGAACAATTTTCAAGCAGTATGCAAATTCAAAAAGAAAACCGTTGAAAGAGTTGAAAAAAACGAAACCAATATGGAAGTCTTCACGTGCTTAACATAAATTCTACCAAATTAATTAATGAGATAAAAATGGAAAAAATTGGAAAGTTAAAAAAAAAACTATAAAGCGAGTTTAAAATTGAAAATGTCTCCCCCTCTTATTATGAGGCACGAAAATTACCAGTACATTTGTTGCCATTAGTGACAAAACTATGAAGATTAATAGAACAAGACCTTCTTGAACATGTTCCCTCTGGGGGTAGCAAGTGGGCATCACCCATTGTAGTGTTGAGGAAGACAGATGTTGATTTACGTATTTGTGGAGATTACAAAATAGGCATAAATCACAAAGTCTGTTCGATTTATATCCCGTACCGAATATTGAAGTTGCATTACATGCACTGGCAGGAATGAGCGTTTTTACAAAAATAGATTTAAAACAGCATACCACCAAATACCAATAGACGATAACTTCAAAGAAGTAACCACGATAAATACGCCATTAGGGTTACTAAGATGGAAAAGGATGCCATGTGGAATAAAAACCACAAGCGCCATATTTCAAAGGGCCATCGAACAGGTTTTAGAAAATATGAAAAACATGATTTGTTACCAAGACGATATATGCATAGGAGCTACTAATGAAAAGGAATTAAAAAAGAAAACCGACATAATCTTGAATAGATTAAGAAATGCTGGAATGACAATAAATGAAAAAAAATGTGTAAGCAATTGTAGTAAAATATCTTTTTTAGGTTATTCCATTTCAAAAGAAGGTATATCACCAGACCAAGCCTTGATAGAAAAAATACTAAAAGTAGCTACACCTACAAATAAAAAAGAACTGGAGTCTTTTTTGGGATTGGTGAATTTTTACAGGCGATATGTACCAAAATACACGGACTTGACTGAACCGTTTGCAAATTTAAGAAAAAAAGAATGTTGAATTTATTTGGTCAGAGGAACAACAAAAAGCTTTTGATAGATTAAAAGAAATTATGGCAAAGAAACCAGTAGTGAAAATGTTTGATCCAAAAAAGGACATGACGTTAACAACAGATGCAAGTGAACATTCAATATCGGGAATATTATCACAAGAAGGACATCCGATAATGTATTTATCAAGAAGACTAACGAACACCGAATTTAATTATTCAAATATAGAGAAAGAAGCATTGGCTATCGTGTGGACAACTACTAGAGCCCGACAATTTTTAATTGGAAAAAATTTCTGTTAAGAAGTGATCATAGACCATTAGAGTTTATATTTAACCCAAGGAAAGAATTGCCCAAAGCTATGATATCGAGGATACTAAGATGGGCAATAAGATTAATGGCATTTGACTTTGATATAGAATATGTCAAAGGAAATTCAATTCCACACATAGATGCATTATCAAGATTGCAATTTTACAAGGAGTCAAAAGATAAAACAGAATTTGAAGATGCATTCTTACATTGGGTAGAGACTGATGTTTTGTCTTTAGATAGAATGGCTGCAGAAACTAGACATGATCCAGTACTAAGTAGGATAATATTGAGAATAAGAAAAAACTCATGGGGAAATTGTTCTAGGGTAGAAAGACCCTACAAAGAAATAAGACAGAAGTTAACGATAGAACATGGAGTGATTTGTAATGGGGATCTGGTAGTTCCTCCAGAAACAAAGAAAATTGGTAATAAAAAGTGTACATGATGATATACACTGTGGAGTAGCGGCTACACAAAAAAGGATAAAATTAGAAGCATGGTGGCCGGGATATTCAAGAGATGTTGAAGAATATATAAAAAGGTGCAAAAAATGTAAAGAATTAAGAAACTTTACACAGACTACTTTACATTCATGGCCTAGAGAAGTGGAGCCATGGAGTCGGGTGCATATGGATCATGCATATATTAATGGAGTGGGACTCTTATTAATTCTAGTAGACTCTTTTTCAGGCTGGCTTGAAATAATCCGGGTGCCAGACAAGAAAAGTTCTATAATAAAACAGATTCTAAGGGTCATATTTTCCAGAAATGGCATACCAAAAACCCTGGTATCTGACAATGCACCAGAATTTTGTGATGAAGATCTTAATTTATGGTTAGAAAAAATAGGATGTAAACCGTATAAGACACCCCCATATCACCCTCAGTCGAATGGGTTAGCAGAAAGAATGGTGCAGACTGTAAAAACGGGACTAAAAGCATGCTCTCAGCAAAAAGAAAAAGTAGAAATTTTTCTACCGAGGCTGCTTTTAAGCTATCGCACCATACCACACGCTGGAAGACTAGAAAGCCCATCAGCTTTAATGGGAAGACAAATTAGTGCTCCGCTAACAATGTCGTACTCCACAAATGAAAAAATGTGGTACAAAAAGAACAAAGAAGCAAATCCGGAAAGGGCAGAATTTATCATGCAAAAAGGCCACAATACAGCTATAATAAATAGGGAAAACAGCAACAGTGTATTAGCCCATGCAGATCAAATAAGGACCCAGGGTGAATATGAAGAGCAAAATGATGAAGAAATGTCTACGATTCTGTCCGTTAATGATTTATTGGAACAACCGTTACAGAATGAAACATCAGAAGACGAAATAATACAGGATCAAGTGGGCCAGAATGAGTTTGAAAGTTCGGATGAAGATCAAATAATGCAAGAAAATGCCTATGATTACAGCTTAGCGCGGGACAGATCTAGGTCTCCCAGAGAAAGAAATACAGGAGAGAGAGAAGTAGGGCAAAGTAATGAAACTATCGTGAGAAGAAGTACAAGAACTACTAGAGGTATAAAACCTATACGTTTCAGGGAGATGTAGTGACACTGGCAAATTAATATGCCTAATTTGCATAAGTGCAAGAGAAAGCCTATATAACTCGTCACTGAGAATAACATTTGGTTACTACTTGGATGCATGGGGCATGCTGAAAATAGAGTTGTTTAAACATCAGAGATTTATTTTTTTAACCCAATGAAAGAATTACCCAAAGCCACGACATTGAGGATACTAAGATATTCTATATCAAAGGCAAATGCCATTAATATTATTGCCCATCTTAGTATCCTCGATGTTGTGGTTTTGGGCAATAAAAAAAATGATAAGCATGTAGATAGGGAATAACAGAGAAGATGAGCATTTAGATGGAGAGAAAGAGAGATGACAAGCATTTAGATAGGGAATAAGAGAGATGATGAGGATTTAGATGGAGAGAAAGAGAGATGATGAGCATTTAGATGGAGAGAAAGAGAGATGATGAGCATTTAGATGGAGAGGAAGAGTGATGATGAGTATTTAGATGGCCAGAAAGAGAGATGATTAGCATTCAGGTTGGGAATAAGAGAGATGTTGGGCATTTAGATAAGGAATAAGAGAGATGATGAGCATTTAGATGGAGAGAGAGAGAAAGATGATAAGCATTTAGATAGAGAGAAAGAGACATGATAAGCATTTAGATAGGGAATAAGAGAGATGATGAGCATTTAGATGGAGAGAAAGAGACATGATAAGCATTTAGATAGGGAATGAGAGAGATGATGAGCATTTAGATGGAGAGAAACAGTGACGATGAGCATTTAGGTAGGGAATAAGAGAGATGATGAGCATTTAGATGGAAGGAAACATACATGATAAGCATTTAGATGGAAAGAAAGAGAGATGATGATCATTTAGATGGAGAGAAAGAGAGATGATGATCATTTAGATGGAGAGAAAGAGATATGATGATCATTTAGATAGGGAATAAGATAGATGATGAGCATTTAGATGGAGAGAAAGAGAGATGATGATCATTTAGATGGAGAGAAAGAGATATGATGATCATTTAGATAGGGAATAAGATAGATGATGAGCATTTAGATGGAGAGAAAGAGAGATGATGAGCATTTAGATAGAGAGAAAGAGACATGATGAGCATTTAGATAGAGAGAAAGAGACATGATGAGCATTTAGATAGAGAGAAAGAGACATGATAAGCTTTTAGATAGAGAGAAAGAGAGATGATGATCATTTAGATGGAGAGAAAGAGACATGATGAGCATTTAGATGGAGAGAAAAAGAGACGATGAGCATTTAGATGGAGAGAAAGAGAGATGATGAGCATTTAGATGGAGAGAAAGAGAGATGATGAGCATTTAGATGGAGAGAAAGAGAGATGATGAGCATTTAGATGGAGAGAAAGAGAGATGATGAGCATTTAGATGGAGAGAAAGAGAGATGATAAGCATTTAGATAGGGAATAAGAAAGATGATGAGCATTTAGGTGGAGAGAAAGATGATGAGCATTTAGATGGAGAGAAAGAGACATGATGAGCATTTAGATAGAGAGAAAGAGACATGATGAGCATTTAGATAGAGAGAAAGAGACATGATAAGCTTTTAGATAGAGAGAAAGAGAGATGATGATCATTTAGATGGAGAGAAAGAGACATGATGAGCATTTAGATGGAGAGAAAAAGAGACGATGAGCATTTAGATGGAGAGAAAGAGAGATGATGAGCATTTAGATGGAGAGAAAGAGAGATGATGAGCATTTAGATGGAGAGAAAGAGAGATGATGAGCATTTAGATGGAGAGAAAGAGAGATGATGAGCATTTAGATAGAGAGAAAGAGAGATGATGAGCATTTAGATAGGGAATAAGAGAGATGATGAGAACGTAGATGGAGAGAAACAGAGATGATGAGAATTTAGATGGAGAGAACAAGAGATGATGAGCATTTAGATGGAGAGAAAGAGAGAGGATGAGCATTCAGATGGGGAGAAACAGAGATGATGAGCATTTAGATGGAGAGAAAGAGAGATGATGAGCATTTAGATGGAGAGAAAGAGAGATGATGAGCATTTAGATAGAGAGAAAGAGACATGTCCAGCATTTAGATGGAGAGAAAGAGACATGATCAGCATTTAGATGGAGAGAAAGAGACATGATGAGCATTTAGATAGGGAATAAGAGAGATGATGAGCATTTAGATGGAGAGAAAGAGAGATGATGAGCATTTAGATGGAGAGAAAGAGAGATGATAAGCATTTAGATGGAGAGAAAGAGACATGATAAGCTTTTAGATAGGGAATAAGAGTGATGAGCATTTAGATGGAGAGAAACAGTGACGATGAGCATTTAGGTAGGGAATAAGAGAGATGATGAGCATTTAGATGGAGAGAAAGAGACATGATAAGCATTTAGATAGGGAATAAGAGAGATGATGAGCATTTAGGTGGAGAGAAAGAGATGATGAGCATTTAGATGGAGAGAAAGAGAGATGATGAGCATTTAGATGGAGAGAAAAAGAGATGATGAGCATTTAGATAGGGAATAAGAGAGATGAGCATTTAGATGGAGAGAAAGAGAGATGAGCATTTAGATGGAGAGAGGAGATATGATGAGCATTTAGATGGAGAGAAAGAGACATGATAAGCTTTTAGATAGGGAATAAGAGAGATGATGAGCATTTAGATGGAGAGAAAGAGAGATGATGAGCATTTAGATGGAGAGAAAGAGAGATGATGAGCATTTAGATAGGGAATAAGAGTGATGATGAGCATTTAGATGGAGAGAAAGAGACATGATGAGCATTTAGATAGGGAATAAGAGAGATGATGAGCATTTAGATGGACAGAAAGAGAGATGATGAGCATTTCGATGGAGAGAAAGAGAGATGATGAGCATTTAGATAGGGAATAAGAGAGATGATGAGCATTTAGATGGACAGAAAGAGAGATGATGAGCATTTCGATGGAGAGAAAGAGAGATGATGAGCATTTAGATAGGGAATAAGAGAGATGATGAGCATTTAGATTGATAGATAAATGCAGATATGTAGAGAGAAAGAGATGAGCATTTCGACTGATAAACAAGAAAAAAAATCAAGAAATAGATAAAGAGAATTTAGATAGGAGATAGACAATGAACAATTAGGTAGGTAGATAGATCGAGAAAGAGCGATGATGAGCATTTACATCGATAGATACAGAGAGGTAGTAGGTAAGAAAAGTGATAGATAAATGTTTATACATACAATATCATTATCACCATAAAAATATACACCTATACATGTAAATATATGTGTGTGTGTATATATATATATATATATATAGAGAGAGAGAGAGAGAGAGAGATCTACATCTCACACACCCACACTTGCATCTCTGAATATATCCATGTATTTGCGTGAAACAACTTCAAGTGTCTCTTAAGAAAAATAGCTGTCCGCACTAATATTTGGGCATAGATGTAACTAATGTTTTGAAGATAATAAAGATTCCAAGAAAATGTTGATATCAGAAGTTATTATTAGAAAGAAATAAAAAAAAAATGGGAAAAGTATACAGACGAAACAAGATGGATTCCATCCACAAATTCTTAATGTAAAGCTTGGATAACTGGTCAGCCTAATACACCAATTCAGGCAGACTATAGAAGTTTTTTTTTTTTTAGTTCTTATTTTCTTTTGATTTTAACATTAATATATATTACCACATACAATTTTATTTATGTTTTTAAAGCTCTTTTTCATCCTCTCAATATCATCGAAAAATGGACAGACATTTTAGGTAATTTTTCCCTTCAGCCCTATCAATGATTAATCCTTAAATAGCTATTATCACATTATCAATGCCTATTGCTTGTCAAAAAATAAAAAAAATGAAGAAGGAGGGGGAAGAAGAAAAAATGTAAACTAAATTGATAGGGAAAATATTAATGTAAAATCCCATTATATATATTGCTTCTTTTTAGCTGCTTTTGAAGCAAGAATCTTGTTTTCTGCATTCAATTTATCAGATATCTTTTTCAGTTTACTATATATATATATATATATATATATATATATATGATTATACAATCATGGAGTCAATTTCTTCTTTCTCCACATCCGTGACTTCAAGTCTCATGTGATGGTAATCTTCAGGCAGTGAATATGGATATACTGATGCTGAAATGTTTGCAGCCTCGTGATGAAGAACTTCCAAAAGTGTTTGGTAATTTGTCCAGATTTTGGGGAATGAATCAGGCCAAGAACTTTTCAGCACTCACTCAATTGTATCGAAATGGTGTTTTCTTGCAGATTATTAATTCACTAACTTAATACTTTGTGTTTTTTCTTTTGCAAGTTCTTTAATACATTTTTATCTGAATAAATGGGTTGATAAACATGTCTTTTATTGATTTCCAGCTTCTTGTAGACTGTAATAAAAACGGCAGACGAAAAAGCATGTGACAGCCGTAAAAATAGAAATCGGATGTTACTTTTGACTGATCCTATACATACGACAATAGAAAAGAAGAGATAAAAACTACATAACCATCAGATAGATACCCCCTCTCTCTCTCTCTCTATATATATATATATATATATATATATAGAGAGAGAGAGATAGATAGACAGTGATATATATATGTATACAGGGTGCGATAGGTATATTGTCACCATTTTATATTTTTATTTTCACACATGCATGTTGTTTGTTTTGGATTTTGTCGACTGCACAATATAGTAGGGTCAGTTGGGCACCATCTGTGAGAAAAGGAGCACCATGATACAATGTTGGAAGACATATCCAGTCAACATCATGGTGTTTGGAGTGATCACTAGTGATATCTATGCCCCCATTGATCTTATCACAGGGCCTTGAATATTTCAGAGTGTTTGGGTGTCAATCTAAGGACAGTGCAGAGGATTCAGAGTTGGATGATATATCTAGTCAACAGTATGGTGTTTGGAGCAATCACTTGTGATGGCAAAATTAGGCCTCCATTCATCTTCTTACAAGGCCTCAAGCTCAACACAAAGACTTACATTAAGTGCCTTAAATGTTATTTAATACTGTTTATTATAAACTGAGCATTTACTTAAATACTTGTATCTATAAAAAGAATGTTAAACATAAAAATGTCTTTAAATAATTGTCGAACTTTGTCCATTTCATATATATATATATATATATATATATATATATATATATTTATTTTTTTGTTATAATTTTATCATATAGACAAAACCATTTTACTCACTACAAAGATGCAACTTCGTTTCAGTGCATTTCGATTGCACTTCGACGGGTGAGAATCGAAAATGATTATGAACAATCCTGCTTGTAGGCAAGCCATATGTGAAACGTCACTTCCTTTTTCCATTTGTTCGAGAAGAAAAATATACATAAAAAAAGAAAGAAAAAAAAGAAAGAAAAAAAGTTGACGGAGTGAAACAATCGTGCTTGCTGATAGCAGTTTGGTGAAGAATGGATTGGGTGTTTAATGTTGACTGGTCTGTGGAGATTTTTCTTGCCGATAAACACCAGTCAAAAGTTTAGGCACATCATCTCCCAAGCATCCTAAGAGTGAGAGGTAGGGGAGGAAAGATGGAGATAGGGGATAGTGATATGTCGATGTGCAGTTGAAATGCACTGAAACGAAGTTGCATCTTTGTAGTGAGTAAAATGGTTTTGTCTATATGATAAAATTATAATAAATAATTATCGCTCTATTATTGATATTGAGCCCTCTTTTGGATTAATGCTGTGAACGTTGGAATTTATATATTACTTTTGTTCTCATCACATCGGATATATATACACACACACACACACACACAAATACATCTGCATATATAAGTGGGTGCTGAAAATTTTTCAGCCTGTCCCACTTCCTAAAATCTAACTATCTGGTTTTCTTCTGGAAGTACATTTTGCACATCTATGTGAGTCTATATGCATGGTCATATGCAAATATGGTTGTCAGCTACTTCTCTGGCAGTAAATATTAATTGTAATTGCAAATTCAATTTCACCTAAAAAAAAAAAAGGTAAGTAATTCGATAAGTTAATGTAAGAATTTGCCTGAGTTCTTATGGCAACAATCCACAATCTACCTGATCATTGATTCCTTAATATTGGCATTCAAAAACAAAACCTGACCCAGAGTCAACTGGCAGACCATCAAGCAATTGACATCCAATGTCTCACTGATTGTGTTATAGAGAAGCAAAAATCTTTTTCAAGGCTGACATTCAGATCACCTGGATCTTTGAAAATGAACTAAAATAGTTTCAATTTTATTTTTGAAAGAAGATTCTAATAGAGAAACATTTTTCTGATATATAACAGCTTATTAGCAATTTTGAGGGTCTTAAAAAATCTATTTTTAGAATTCTTTGAATAAAATATATGCTTAGCATAAAAGAAAAGATAAATTTTTCTTGGATTTTTTAAAATATGTATTTATTATCCCTGAATTATACACACGGATAATAAATATGCATTAAACTAATAAAAATGAAATTTTTGAGCCAAGTACAAAATGCAATCTGGCGTTTTAATTAAATATTCATGAAAGTTTATTTGAAAATTAAGACAAGGTTAAATATCAATATCACATAAACATTATTGTTAATTATCAGTAATTTCCATTAATCTGATTGGATTATATAATTATGTATATTTAATTAAGTTAAAAACATAAAGTGAATTTTTGTTGGACTGGATGCTTTGCCATGGAGTTTTACTCAAACAAAATCATCTTCAGGATGTCGGCGAAAGAGAGAGATGTGTGATTTCTCTGTGGAAATGTAATATTCTTCATTTTGGATTGAGACTCAAATGTGCATGGAATAAAAATCTTGTACAAGAAAATAGACTTTTGAGGAAGCAACGCCAGAAGTGAGTAAAAAGTGATACTATGATCATATCATATATATACAAGTATTAGATACAAACTAGAATATATCAGGAGTTGTTTATCAATATTTTATTATTTGCAAATATTTTCCTGTCCTAGAATCTCATTTATACTTAATATACAAAATTGTGATGCAAATATATTTGTTGCATTATTTTTTTACTTGTAAATCTTTTTATTTTTTAAAATCTGTTTTTTTTTCCAAACTGTCCTGTGGCCCTCACTTGAGTTGCAACGATTGGTCCAGGAAGCACTGCAAGATAATGTTTGTAAATTTTACAAGTACTAAAGTAACATCCCACATCTATCCTCCCCTGCTTGTTGTTTTTCCTATATACTAATGCCTATGGGAAAGGCATGATTCTTCCAGTCATGCACTATAAAGCAAAGGTAATTTGGTGAGACAATTCGGAATAACAATTTGAAGAGCAAGAAAACTAACAAGGCAAAATAATACAAAACAAAGCAAAGCAACTATAAGAGAGTAACAAAATAAAAAGTTCACAATGTTCACACACAAAAGGGATACAGTCAAGTGATTATAGCATTCTAAATTTAACGCAAGAAATAAAAAAATATTTCTTTCTTCTATTTCACATGGCTCCCAATGAAGTAAAAATGCTTTTACTTATATATCTTATTATTTTCATCATTATATTTAAGGGATATGCCTGTTTTTTTTTCAAACAGTGTAAATTTATGTCTACTGGCCTGTGCATTTGAATAAAGAAATAAATCCATTAATTCCTTGAAAATTACTTTGTTTACATTTTGGATACAAAAACAAAGTTAGCAGTGATTCAAAGCATCTGAACCAAACATTAACATTTCTTAAATAGGGTAATTTAATTTTGCTTGACTGTAAGCTTTCATGTTGGGGACAGACTGAATATTGTCCATTTATATTGTTTAAGAAGAAATCCCAGCATGCATCTGTAGGATTTATCTATAAATTTTAGCACTCATTCTCCAAGATTGAAGCCAACATAGGTATTAAAGAACATTATCTTTTATGATTTCTGACCCTTCAAGATGGGTTAAGGTGGCACTCTACAACTTCCTAGGCTTTGTAGCACTAAGCAATATTTGTTACCCTCTTTTTTTCTTATTTAACATGCTTTTTTAAAAATTTTCTTGGGTGTGTTTTCTTTTTCTGAAATTAATAAATGTTTGTAGTTCCTTTCTGCCAGGTTTGTTCTTCTGTTTTTGTTTTATTTGCTTTTATATTCTGCAGTTCCTTCTTCCCATTTCATTCTTTTTACCTTCCTTCAATCTTTCATCACTTCTTTTTTATGACATGGACAATAATGGCGCTCCACAACTTCCCATCCATTAATCTCATGAGGTAGGTTACCCTGTTTCTCTTTGTTACTCTTGCCTTCAATATGTCCTGTGAGTATCAAATTCTGAAAGCTTTCTTTCCTCATTGTTTCCTATAAATATTAACTCTTTCTGATTGTAAGCACAAGTATCCTGTTCATTTTCCATAAAATTTCCTTGTTGCTCACATGCTCCATAAATGGTGTTCTCAGCATCCTCCTGTAGGACTACATTTCTGTTGTCTCAAGTCTCCTCTTCACCTGTAAAGACATTATCCTACATTCACTGTCTTCAATATCTGTCTATATCTCTGAGATGAGATATTATGATTATTTACATTATTCGGACTGTTATTCTCATCTTCATTGCCATATGCCCTTGAGGAAACATGACCCAGTGGATAAAGACATTGGTCAGATCCAGTGAATCGACCCAAAGAATACTGAGCTCAATATCAGGCTACAGCAATGGTGAACCAAAACTTGGAGAGTTGAGTTAAAGGGAAATAACTGAGATATCCAAAAGAGGCATAGCATGTGGAACTAGAACAATCTACCCTGGTGGATGAAATAAAGGATTTGGTTCAAAATTCCAATCACCTGAAGAAGGCTGGAATGTACAACAACTGAAACATTGTGAATATGACAATGAAGATTAGGATAACAGTCCGAAAAATGTAAATAATGCAAGCATTCACTGTCTTATAAGAAGATTGATATTATATAACAGTTATTTTCTAATTAAATTTTCCTGTTTCTTAATATTTCATTTAGCTTCTGGAAGGCATCTTTTGCTATTCTAATTCACTTTTGGATTTCTGTTTATGTTTTCCGTCCTCCGTTAAAATTTTTTACAAATATTTAAATTTTCATAATTGATCGATCATGATATCTCCAATTTGTAGCTCATATCTTGAGCTCTTCCTCTTGTTAACAACTGTACATTAGTCCTTTCTTCCAACTTTCCTTTACTACTTTCTGTATGAGTTTGCTTCCTGTGCATCTTATATTGCCAAAAAAAAGGTTAACCTTTACAACTCTGCAGGCATACATGTCCACCAACAATACTCTTTCTCAATGTTCTCCAGGCGAACATGTTTGCTGAGTGACAAAGTTTTGTTTCAAAGGGAAAGTACATTTCTAGAAATAACCTATGACAACGGAAATTACATCATTAAGCTAGTGATATGTCAGTTATTTTGTCCTAATTCAAATAATTATTTTATCAACAAATTTTAATAAAGTTTTGGATTTCTATTTGTAATTTATATATATATATATATGTGTGTGTGTGTGTGTGTGTGTGTATACATTGTTATATTCCGCGCTAATAGGAATATATACTTGAAAAACAAGGTGGATAAAATAAGTAACGGTTTATTGTAAAAAACCAATACAATAAGAATAAAGATAACAGTTATGCACAAGGTCGTCACAAGTCAATCCAGTAGTGAGTGCTACTATTGGAAGGTCGGTAGTTCTTGTGTAAGTCTGAGTTATACTCAACAGATTCCAGCTAGACTCTGTTGTTCATTGACTTACAGATACTTATAGTTAGTTACTATCTATAGTGTAGTCACTCATGGGGGTAACAGGTTATTCCATTACATCATGTATAAACTATTAACAGACCCATAAGATGCAACACATACCTTTAAATGAACTTGTCTCAAGGAAACTGAAATTTATTTGACAACAACCAAGATACGTCTCCCACACACAGTGGTTCTGCAGCATTAAGACACCCCCCCACCTCGGGTTCATTTAAAACAACCCGGAATACATCACTGGATAATGATTATTGTTCTGCCAAAACAACAACTGCTTAAATATGTATGCCATGTTAACTATTTGCCCAAAGCTGGGACCCTAACAGGTGCTACCACCCTGGGTCAGGGTGGACCTGGGAACACCAGCAATTAAAAGGTGGTTCCACGCTTCTCAAAGCCTCCTGATCAGAGGCCTTGCTGTTGGACATAGTTTATCGTCTTACCCAGGATGATTTATTTTTGGTAGGATTTATATAAATGAAGAGAATGCATACAGATTGCTTTAAATGGCCATAAAGTTACTCAAAATCAAAAAGTTTCATCAATTGTGAATAGTGTCCCGATATTAAAACTACTTATTTCAATACAGCCTATAAAAACTTATATAGCAGACCCAAAAGCGACACCTCTTGACCCCCTCTAGCTACACTACTGGTGGTCATAGCTCTCCACAACTTCCTGTCCTTTTTAGTAAATATTGTCTTTTTGGCTATCTCTCATTAGGTGAGTTATTTGCTGCTTCCCACTTGCCTTCAGTATGTCCTGTGAGTGTCAAATTCTCCAGGCCCTCTTTTCTCATTATGTGATTCTAAGTATCTGTTTTGTTTCCATTTCCCTTATGGCTTTTTCGTTGCTCACATGAATCAGTCCATGGTATTTTCAGTATCCTTCTGTAAAACCAAATTTCTGCTCCTCTTCTTCCTCCGTGAGGAAATTGCCCAGCATTCACTGCCACAGACGAGGATTACGCTGCTTCAACATGGATGCCAAACATGGAAGCAAAATAGAACATGTTGATGTGAACAGTAACAAAAAGACTTTGCCATATATTGCAGAACGGGGTCAGGGGACGAAGAGAATGGGGGAAGTGACATTTTTCTGTGATAAGTGAAAGAGCTTATATAAAGAATCTATGATTACAACGATTTGATGGCAACCATGGCATTAATAAATGCATATCAATATTTACCAGGCACACATCTCAGGCAAAGATATTAAACTGTTGGTGTCAATGCACATTTATATCTCCCCAGCAAACCTGCAGATTCTCGCCCTTCCCCACGGCGTTATCTGGCTTCTACGTACCAAAAATAAGTAACTGAACTTTGTTTTCTTATCAAGTTTTCTGTGATTTGAGGAAGGGCGTTATTATTGTCAACATTTTTGGATGTGGTTCTTGAATTTGGCTTATTATTGTGTATTAGGCATGGACATTACTTTCGCCATCTCTCCCTTTTTAGAACATTTGCAGGTAATATTTATTTTGGGTTTGATTTGGTTTGTTTTACGGCATATCAACCTCAATGGGTCATTTAATATCGACAAAATTTTTATTGCTGGTAATATGTTTCTCTCCAAAAATCTATTTCTGGGAATATTTTTCCTTGAAGAAATCTATAGCTGGTCATATTTGTTTCCAAAGAATGTATAGCTGTTTGGATTGCTGGTACTTTTTTAAAGTATTGCTGATAATAATTTTTCCTTCAAAAGTTATTGCTGGTAATAATTTTTTAATACAAAGTATTTCTGGTATTAAAACCTATTTTTACACAAGTTTGGGTGTTAACTATTTGCCCATAGCTGGGACCCTAACAGGTGCTACCACCCCGGGTCAGGGTGGACCTGGGAACACCAGCAATTAAGAGGTGGTTCCACGCTCCTCAAAACCTCCTGATCAGAGGCCTTGCTGTTAGACGTAGTTTATCGTCTTACCCAGGACGTGGATGTAGTTTATTGTCATACCCAGGACGATTTATTTTTGGTAGGATTTATATAAATGAAGAGAATGAATACAGATTGCTTTAAATGGCCATAAAGTTACTCAAAATCAAAAAGTTTCATCAATTGTGAATAGTGTCCGACATTAAAACTACTTATTTCAATACAGCCTATAAAAACTCATATAGCAGACCCAAAAGCGACACCTCTTGACCCCCTCTAGCTAAACGACTGGTGGTCATAGCTCTCCACAACTTCCTGTCCTTTTTAGTAAATATTGTCTTTTTGGCTATCTCTCATTAGGTGAGTTATTTGCATCTTCCTTCTTGCCTTCACTATGTCCTGTGAGTGTCAAATTCTCCAGGCCCTCTTTGCGAAGGAGTAAAACATCTTTTTATTTTTAATCGAGTTCACTGCTAGCAAGTAAAAACGGCCAGGAAGACAGAAAGCGTCACTAAGTGTCAAAGAACTAGAAAGCAGAAACATTACTAAAGAGTGAGATTAATAGGAGAGTAATCAGGAAGGCAGTAGATAGTGATTGACATAGCATTTAAAATTTCGAAGATTAAAGTTGACTAGGAAATATGAAGCTTTATTAACCCTTTTCTTTATCCTGATGTTCGACGTATACAAGGCCCAAGGGTCACTCAAGGTGGAGGTTGCTTTATGAGCAGTAATAGTAAGAGATATGTAAAGTTTATGAGGTATGTGGGAAAGTTAACTCTAGATGAAGAGGTAAAGATTGTAGTGGTCAGGAAAGCATCCTCTTGGGAGTTTTTCAGTAAAGTCGCAGTTCTTGGAAGTTGTCCAAGTGGAACTTCCTTCTTACTAATGGGGTCCAAAGGGAATGGGTATGTTTCATCTCAGTTTACATGACATGGTGGATCTTAAGGGTGAAAGCTAATGGGACTAGGGAATGTAGCTCATCTGAGCACTTTCCATTAATATAACAATAAGAGGATTGTAACATTTTGTCTGTGGCAAAAGGGGCTGTAGAACGGACAATAATTCGTGGATTTACTAAAAGATTTTTTGTTTGCAATCCCAAAGTAATCTGGGAGCTGTGATCACTTATATCCTGAAAAGCACGAATTAAAAAAGAACATAATGCTCAGATTTGAATGCTATCATTCCCAAACAGCACAGGCTACTTTTTTTTAGTGGGGGGAGGACGTTAGAATCAAATTTTTACCTTTCTTGAAATAAAAAAGAAAAATTGTTTCAAAATTTTTTATGATTTTTCCATCACCAAGATTAGAATGAAAAAGCAATTTTGATGAAATTTTAAAAACTATACAACTAAAAATCAAAATTTTTTTATTAAAGCTTCAAAATAGACATTTTGAAAGTACAGTAGAATCTCTGACAACCATTCTTGATAAAAGACTGCAAAATTGCAAACCAAACTAGGAATTACATTCGTGTATACAGCATCATTATTTATATAGGCAAACTTATGTAGAGAGCGCTAAAATATTGAGTGTGCTTAAAATTGTTTTAAAACATGCTATTATGACGTGGATTCCTGCAAGGGTTCTCAGCATTGCCTGGAGAGAAACTGAAAACCCAACTGAAATATTATTTAGCTGTGAACAAGCAAGAAAGGCTCAAAAATATCTTTCAGAACAAATGTGGAATACATTACAACCAGACTAAGAGGGCCTTCCGGACATGAGGAATGGTTACAAATTCTGGACATGAGGAGTTGGTTACAAAGTCCAGATATGAGGAATTCGTTACAAAGTCTGGATATGAGAGGTTATATTTAGATTAAAATAAAAGAACTGAAATCATATTTAACATTTATTTTCAATGTATTATAGTAAACAAAATAATGTGGGGCAGACCCCTTTTACACAAGATGGACTCGTCCAAAGTATACTTATACTAACAGAGAGAATACCTGCAGGTTGAGATATGTTGAGTTAGGGTGAGAGATACGGAGACAGTACACAGGCTGTTCACAGAGAATTATACGAGAGTCCAGCGAGAGAGATAATTACGGCTTCACTTCGAGAGACTTGTACATATACTTTCTACTAAGCCGCATTCCTGGACTACTAATCTTCACTTCAAGTCTGTATTCTTACGTTTAATACACTTATTTTTCTATCTCAATTACTGGCGTTGTTTATTTATTTGTGCAGGATTCCATTCCCGGAATCCACAACACAAAATAAGCTAATGGTGAGTGAAGAATAACGGAATTGATTTTAAGGAAAAAGAAATAAATTCTGTAATGTTCATTAAATTAAGTATGCCACATATGCAAAACAAATAATTTAACAAGGATTTTTTAAAAGCATGTCCAGATATGAAGGATTTCAGATATGAGGGATTCTCCTGTATATATAAACATACAAAAAATATAGATCAACAAGAGGGCAAGAAGAAAAAATTACTCACTGCAGCCTTTTATTTGGCAAATGAGAGTACTCAATTTATTTGAATTCAGAATGTAATTTACAGCCACAATACCTCATACTCCTGGAACATGGAAATCATTTTGTTGGTAAAATTGGGAAGGGAATGAACCAGAGTCAAATAGCATGAAAATTAGAAGAATTCTAGTTTCAACTGTAAATTGCTAGATCATTATTTACATGAGGACTATTGTCTTCATCTTTGTTGTTGTTATCACAATGTTGCACTGTTGTGCCTTCTGGTTGTTATCTCGTGCTTGTTGATCAAGATAATCTTCAGGGAATTTTGAACTGAACTCTTATTTAATTTACAGTCAGTAGAATGTTATCGATCTACTGCCCATGTCTAGAGATATCCTGCCTTCTTCTATTTATTACTACTCAATTATTGCTCAAATGAGTCCATGTACACACTGCTCAGCCCAGGGATTGAACTCACAATTACTATGTCATTAAATTCACAAACCAATTACTTGAACATTAAAAAAAATGAGCTGACCATTTTCCCAATGGACCATTCAGATTTGGGTGTTTCTTTCAGATGATGTCCAATGCAACTAGTAACATCCTTGTGTATGTTTCGTGAAGTGATACTTCTTGCTGTTTCATCAGTGTCCATATTGTTGAGCCATAGAGCACGACAGATTCTACCATGACCTTAAAGAAGACCCTCTTAAGATTGTCTTAGTGATCTTTAAATAAGTTAGAAAAATTAACTAAGCAATTTTATTATAGGCAACATGGCTAAAAATGTCAAGGTATCTGAGTGACAGGTGTTGAAATGACTGACAAAATCATGGAGGTATATTTAAAGCCTGATTATAAAAAACAATTTTGATTCAAGATGAAGTAAAGATGGAGGCAATTTATTATACCTGGTTTTATTATATTTTCTTAAATCCTGTATTATCTTAGAGTGTTGATCAGATTATGCATATGATAGGAGGAAGGTGTTCATACAGGCGTTTCTTTGTTGTGTGTTTCTTCCAGCTGGTGTCCAATACATCCTTGTGTATGTTCTGTCAAGTGATGCTTCTTGGTGTTTCGTCAGTGTCTATGTTGTTGAACTATAGAGCAAGACAGATTAAAGAAGTCCCTCTTAAGATTGTCACAGAGCTGGAAGAAACATCCAACAAAGAAATGCCTGTATAGACACTTTCCTCCTTACTCGGTTTCACTAAGAGAGAGAAGATTTCAGCTAGCTGGTCAATCCTGGAGAAGTATGTCAGAACTTGTGAGTGTCACCCTCCTATGGAACCCATTGCATGGCAAAAGATCAGTCGGAGGACCACATCACACCTACATTGACCAACTTGTAGATGACTCTGGATGCCATCTGGAGGACCTACTGATGGCGATGTCTGACAGGGATGGTTGGAGGGAACGAATAGATATATTGAGTATTTCTTCACTATAAGTGCTCTATAGAATTTTATCATTTGTAATTATCATTTGAATCATCAAATCCGCCCAGGAATTTACTGCTGCTAATTCAATCCTAGCAGTGATTAAAACAATAAAGATGAGGATACTAGTTCTAATAATTCAATGAATAATTTAATCCTGTCTGCAAATTAACACTGGACTCTGCTAACTTGAAATATTGTATCAAATTTCTCGATATTTGATTATCAATTGGCTGCACCCAAAACATTAAGTAAGCATTAGTAATTAAATTAACAAAATATCTAATTATGTTACTTTGATTTATTTAGACCTAAATTTAATTTGTGCATGATAGCTCAAAGTTTTGGGGCCACTCTCTGGATTTAATAATTATTAAGTTTCATGCTTTCTTTGGTTTAATTTCTTTAATTAGTTTAATTGGACATCAGCTGGAAGAAACACCCAACAAAGAAACGCCTGTATGGACACTTTCCTCCTATCTCAGTTTCATTAAAAGAGAGAATACTTCAGCTAGCTGGTCGCTCCTGGAGAAGTGAGTCAGAACTTGTGAGTGACACCCTCCTATGAAACCCATTGTGCGGCCAAAACATTTGTTGGAAGACCATATCACAGCTACATTGACCAACTTGTAGATGACTCTGGATGTGAGTTAGAGGACTTGCCGACAGCGATATCTGAGAGATGGTTGGAAGGAATGAGTCAGGAGAATCCGAGAAGAATTCTCAACCTGATGATTCAAATTTAGTACAACTGACAATGTTTCAGCTGAGAAATTCAACGATTATATTTTAAAAAATAATACTCATTTGTACCAAGTCAATTATTTCTCCCTCCATCCTGAACGTGGCAAAGCAGTTCCCGGCACTATTAACCAAATGGACATCATTTTAAACTTATATTAAAATTCTTGGTGTAAATTTTATTTAAACCAGCACACTTATTTTACTTGTTGAAAAATCACCACTAGTATGACTATTCCTTCTATTTGGTATGAGACTTTCACATGGACGCCATGTATGGTACCAAACTGATTTAGAAATATCTAAAAAATCAACGGTATGACAATTGCTGTCTTAGATCAATGATTAAAACGGCCTAGAGCAAATGGAGCCTGTAGGTTTTCCCATCCATTTTGAAACCTCATAGATTTGTACTGCAGAATTACAAAGGAAGAATTGTATCAAATAACAGAAACCACGTCATTTGAGGACTTCCAACAATAGTAACAACTAAAACGAATAGCACATGTAACTCAAAGAGAATAAAATAGAACAATCAAGATGATCATATTCCACACTACATCAATCCTGGAAAGAGCAATAACAGTTACCGGACTTGAGAAAGCTATTTTGCTGATAAATTGTTTTAATAGAAAGATTTTATAAAATCTCAGTTGATGGTACCACTGGCTGCTCAGTCAATATATACTGAATATATCTTTACAAGGAAGTGGCTAATATTATCATTAACATTACAGATGAGAACAGATATTAATTAAACTTTGATTCTGTCCTGATGGGCAGAGAGTGAAGAAATGTATCACTTGAGTAGCACTGGCTGATAGGTCAATGGATGTTGAATGTTTCCTTACAAGGAAACAACTAATAGATGAGGAGAAATGACCAGTATAGAGGAGGAGAATAGATACTACACTTTGATCTGAGCCCAATGGCCAAGGAGTGAAGAAAATAATAACTTGAGTAGAACTGGCTGTTTGGCCAATGAAACAGAGAATATCATCATTTGAGAGGAGAACAGATACACTTTGATTCCAGTGTGATGGCAAGGGAGGAAAAAAAAGCATAATTTGAATAGCACTAGCTGCTTGGTCAATGAATGTCAAATATTTCCTTACAAGGAAATGGCTAATATTACCATTGCCATTTCTAATATTTTTCAAAACTGTTCCTGGCATTATTTTCAAAACCAGGTTTAAAGAAGTGTACTTATTCTATAAGTTGATTGGTTTGGTTGGGTTTGGTTTATGGCATATCAACTTCAACAGGTTATTTAATGCTAACAAGATTTTTATTGCTGTTAATTTTTTTTCCCGAAAATGTATTGCTGGTAATATTTTTCTTTTTCAAAAATGTACTGTTGGTAATATTTTTTCAAGCAAAGTATTACTGGTATTAAAACATATTTTTATACTTTCATAGTGTTTTGACCCCTTTTGGGGGGTTAACTATTTGCCCATAGCTGAGACCCTCACAAGTGCTATCACCCTGGAGCATGGTGAACCTGGGAACACCAGCAATTAAGAGGCGCTTCGACACTCCTCAAAACCTCATGATCAAAGGCCTTGCTGTTGGATGTAGTTTATTGTCTTACCCAGGACACAGATGTAGTTTATCATCTTACCCAGGATGTGGATGTAGTTTGTCTTCTTACCCAGGACTCTGTAAGTTGAGAAATTCTCACCAACATGACAATTCCAGATGGCACTTGTATAAAAACCTAAGGAAGAAACAGATTTATTTGGGACTTTCATTGCCACCTTGGATTTTCTGTAAAAGGTAATGTTATATTGTCAAATGAAAACAACAATTAAAATGAAAACACAATGTATCAAGGGCCATGTCCAAACAATAGTGGAGCAAAGGTCAACCTACAAATCACTTATATAAACCAGCAAGCTCAAAGCACCAGCAGAGAAAGAGAATGTGTGTGTGTGGCAGAGATAGATGTCAGAGTGAGGTGGGTGTGCTTGAGAGATAGCTAGAAGGAGTATAATGAATGCCTGAGAGCCTAGTCCCACTCCAGACATCTACCCTGCACCCTCATCGAGGACACAATAATATTTGCCTAGACAGTTCAGCTGACAGGATTGGTAAGTAAACACTTTCACTGCATCCTTTGCTACTGACTCCTCTGCATGGGTTAACACAACAATGGCAGGCTGAAAAATTCAGTCCCTGAAAGTGTGTAAACCTTAAGAGCTGCTCATGGCAAATTGAAATTGTAATTTATATATTTTGGAATTGCACATATCATGGAATAAAGGCTATTATCTGAAAACAAAGCTAATTTATTTTTGTCATGCTTTTATAATGTAAATAAATGTGTATATATAATAATCTCAGTATTGATACTATACACCTTTTCAGTCTCCATACATTAAAATTACAAATCTTAGCTTTTGATGGTGACTATATTCAAGTAGTATGAAGATTGTCTAGCATAATTTTAATGCATAATTTTAATAGCATTATTTTTAATGTATAATTTTAATAGCATAATTTGAATAGCATAATTTTTAATGTATATTTTTAATAGCATTATTTTTAATGTATAATTTTAATAGCATTATTTTAATGCATCATTTTAATAGCATTATTTTTAATGTATAATTTTAATAGCATTATTTTTAATGTATAATTTTTATAGCATAATTTTAATAGCATTTATTAGTAATGTATAATTTTAATAGCATAATTTTAATGTATAATTTTAATAGCATACTTTTAATGCATAATTTTAATAGCATTATTTTTAATGTATAATTTTAATAGCATAATTTTAATGTATAATTTTAATAGCATACTTTTAATGCATAATTTTAATAGCATTATTTTTAATGTATAATTTTAAAAGCATAATTTTTAATGTATAATTTTAATAGCATAATTTTAATGTATAATTTTAATAGCATAATTCTAATGTATAATTTTAATGTATAATTTTAATGGAGGGAGAATGTATTCAAATGAATTGAGCTTAAACAAAATAAAATTAAAAATCCCTCCCAAGAGAATGAAACTGCATTTTATTTTACAATACTGCCTTGTGGACCTGACTCCCAAGAGGATGCTTCCCTGATCACTACAATCTTAACCTGTTCATATCTAGGGTTACCCATTATATTCCACAGAATTCTGCATAAGCTGTGCCTCTTAGTCTGTAACACTCTGCATTGAGTGGCCCTTGGGCTTTGTACAGGGGTAAACATCATTGTAAAAAAAAAATGATCACCCTGTACAAGGCCCAAGAGCCACTCGAGGTAGATGTTTACAGAGTAAAGGGCATAGGAGATGTAGGGAAGATAACGGCTAACCCTAGACTCAAACAGGTTAAGATTGTAGTGATTGAGGAAGCATCCTCTTGGGAGTTGGTTTCACAAAGTAGTGGTTTTTCAGAAAAAGCTGTTCAAGTGGAATATACACCTCACTAATGAAATATAAAGGGAATAATAATGATTCACTGCAATGTATGCAGTTCCTTTAAATCTATCAAGAATACTGAATCTGTGTTTATCAAGGTTCAATTTAAAGAAATAAAGAGACGTTTATATTGAATAATGTTAATTTTAATGCCAAACTAACAAGAAATAGAGAGATTTTAATCTGGTGATATGAGTGTAGGCTGAAAATTCATAGGCTATCACAGAGTGAGGCTAGAGCTGTGAAATCTCGCATGCATTAATTTGAACTAATCTTATTAATAACTGCATTGTTTCTTACCAATTAAACTGACATCTAACTGTTCAAAAAAGGCTTAAAAAGTAATTAATAGTGACTTCTCTTGAAAATGGACAACATTTGGCATTGGGGTGTTATCAAGAGTTTAGTCTGGAAGGATATTCATGCTGTCATGTTTGCTACATTAGGAGATAATGCTCCAGCTTTATCAACTGTGCAAAAGTGGGCAGCTGAATTTAAGAGGGGAACAGAGAGTCTTCAAGATGAACCAAGGTCTAGATATCCTGCAACTGACATCACCGAGGAAAGCATTGATCGCTTTCACCCCAAGTGTGTCAGGCTGATTACATCACACCAGACAGGAAAATCTGACATTGCCTGAGGCAGATCCGTCTGGTTTCCTTGAACATTTTCACAACCCAGGATGAGTGTTAGGTTCATTACTTTGAGCCAATCTATGCAGTGGAAACACCCCTCATCACCTGCTCCAAAAAAGGCCAAGGTCATTTCATCTGCAGGTAATATGATGGACTCATTTTTGGGTGATGTTAAAGGAATTGTGTTTATTTACTATCTTCAAAAGGGCCACACCATCAATGGAGAGTACTATGCAAACCTGCTGAGTCAGTTACGAAAGTCTATCAAGACCAAACTGCCAGTAAAACTAATGAAAAGGTTTTTGTTTCATTAGGACAATGCTCCACCACACATGTCCTTGATTTCAATGGCTTCTGTGCATAACTGTGGCTTTGAACTGGTTGATCATCAACCCTATTCTTTTGACTTTGCCCCATCTGACTATCATCTCTTCCCCAACATAAAAACATTTGGCTGGAAACCAGTATCACGGTGGGGATATCTACTGTTGATGACTTTTTTGGCCAAAAAGATGAAATCTTCTTCACCAATGGGATCCAAGCACTGCAACAACAATGGAAAAAGTGTGTGGATTGTAAGGGGGAGGGGCTATGTTGAAAAATTAACCTCATTTGGTCACATTTCATGAGACTATCTTGGTCCGTCTGTGAACCTTTCAGTTGATCCTCATATGATCATATCACGAAAATCTGGACTATGCTGACCATTTTTCTTATTCAGTATATAGGCTCTCCACTACTTCCTGTTCTTTGCAGCTGTCAATAAATTTTGTTTTTTCACTATTACTCCCACCATTCTCTGACATCCATTCACTCAAGTGCACCAGGTGATGTGTTGTTTTCACCTGTTTCTCATGTCTTCAATCTGCCCTGTGAGTATCAGAGTTTTCAAGCCCTCTTTCCTCATTATGTGCCCTAGAAATTTTAACTCTCTATTCCTGATGTTAAGTATAAGTGTCTTTTATCTCTGGAACTTCATTGAGATTGTCCAACATTCACTGTTATATATTATTACTGATATTACATAAAAGTTCAGCTATTATGGGACAGATGTAGACAATTATATTGTTATGCAATGTTGTACCAACAGCTGCTACATTTACATACATTATTTCGTATATAAAATTTATCAGCCATTAAGGAACAAAGGCAGTAAATTATATTATTATACAACCTCTGTCCCATAATAGTTGTTACATTTACATACACATTTCATATATTTAATGTATCAGCTATTATGGGACAAAGATCCTAAATTATATTATTATACAACCTCTGTCCCATAATAGTTGTTACATTTACATACACATTTCATATATTTAATGTATCAGCTATTATGGGACAAAGATCCTAAATTATATTATTATACAACCTCTGTCCCATAATAGTTGTTACATTTACATACACATTTCATATATTTAATGTATCAGCTATTATGGGACAAAGATCCTAAATTATATTATTATACAACCTCTGTCCCATAATAGTTGTTACATTTACATACACATTTCATATATTTAATGTATCAGATATTATGGGACAAAGATCCTAAATTATATTATTATACAACCTCTGTCCCATAATAGTTGTTACATTTACATGCACATTTCATATATTTAATGTATCAGCTATTATGGGACAAATATCCTAAATTATATTTTTATATAACCTCTGTCCCATAATAGTTGTTACATTTACATGCACATTTCATATATTTAATGTATCAGCTATTATGGGACAAAGGCAGTAAATTATATTAACCAACGCCTTTATCCACTGTGCCATGTGCCCTTGGATAAAGGTGTTGGTTAGATCCAGTGACAGGACCCAAAGAGTGTGAGTTCAATACCCAGTTAAGGCAGTGGAGAACTTTCAGAGGGAAAAATTAAGAGGAGATAACTGATAACTGACATCCATTAAACATGGCACGTGAAACTAGAACAGTCTAACCCAGTGAGCGAAATAAAGGGTTCAGTTCGACATTCCAACCACCTGAAGAAGGCTGGAGCGTACAACGGCCGAAACGTTGTAATAAATATGGGGACAAGGATGAGGACAATAGTCCGAATAATGTAAATAATGTACATAATACCTCATCTCAGAAATATAGACAAATCTTTGACCCATAATAGTTGTTAAATTTACATACACATTTCATATAATAAATATGTCATATATTATGGTAGTATTAAAATTTTTATTTTTTAAGCATATCACCCCAAGCAAGGCTGGAAGCAACTATTACGCAGGGGGTTACAGAAGTTTTGAAGGAAGAGCAGATAGGAGTGGTAAAGGAGAGGATGTGGAGAAAGATAGTGGATCGATCAAGGCTAGCGGGTTACAGAAGATTTGGAGCAAGAGCAGATGGGAATGAAAGGTGAAAGGATGTTGAGAAGGGAAGAGGATAGATCAAAGCAGCTGGAGATGTCGATTGACGTTACACTTAAATAGTTGGAAATTGTATTTGTCAGGGAAACAGGAATAAGGAAGGGAGTTCCACAGGCGAGATGTGCGAGACATGAAGCTATTGGAGTAGAAGAGACATCTACATCTAACAGTTTCAACGGTGAAGGGGTGGGAATGGGATGCCAGCCTCGTGGGACATTTAAATTCATGAGGCCTAGGAACCAGCGAAAGCAGCTCCTCGGAGCAATTACCGTGAAAGTATTTATAAAAAAGACAGAGCGAGGCAACGTCGCGTCGGTGAGAGTATTTTAGAAAAAACTTGTCTCAAAGCATTTCCGGTAATTGTCAAAACAAAAATACTTTAAGGTAATATTTCAATTGTCTTTACTTGTCTTTCTTAAAATATCTTTTCACTGTGCTTTGTTAATTTATTTCTTTTCTTCTCTCTTTTATGCAATTTATCCTTACTTAGAAGCAGTAAGAGAGTTGCTTACCAGTTGATTGTTGGTTGATTATTGAGTGACTATGCAGAGTTGCACTACTAAGAAGGTATTCGCCAAATTTGTAAATAAGTTTGATTGACTCTTACATCTTTTGTTGTGTTACATATTTATTTGCAGTTTGTAATTAAATACTGTCAATTTAACATTGAAGTCTTGAGTTGTACTTTATCATTAACGGCCACACATAAGGGTCACAAAAGTGAGATAGCAAAAATAGACAAACTTTACAAAGAGCTACAAAGAGCAGGGAATTGTGGAGAACCATGATCGCTAACATCCTGATGGAACACTGCGTATAGAAAAGAAGAAGTCTGTATTTCAGCCATATTTTTAATTTGGGATTTCTTTTCTGGCCTTTATTTTTTTTTTTCTTCATGATTTTCAATAACACCTCATCTTTCCGTTCTTTTTTTACTTCTACAGAATGTTGTTTTTTTATATTCTATTTTCACTTCCTTTTTTGTTACATGACTGGCATTCTTTAAGAATTTTATCCTGGTTCTTACCATTTCTTTCAAAAACACTGTCATTAATTTCCTTGCTCTCTGCTTCTCGTCAATGATTTACCTCTTGTCATGTAATCTATGCATACCTTGTCATATCACATAAGTAATTAAGACTTCAAAGATAAGAAAACAACCAGTCCCTGCTATCAAATATCCACATGCATATACAGACATAAATACAGACACATGTATGTTCTTCAAGCAATATTTGCTATAACAGGAAAAGAAGAAGATGATGATGATAATAATAATAGCAGCAGCAGCAATAAAAGGCTTTCAACATGTCTGGAGTTATTAAAAAGGGAGGTAATCAGATGAAGTTGACATGTTCTCAAGCATCACCTGGCTACACCCAGTTCTATTCAAAAACAAATCCTTTCATTTCAAAAAAATCTCCATGCATTTCTTATGACAAGTAAAATCTTTAAAGACAAAAAAATATATAAGTAAATAATATTTAAGTATATAAAGTTCTTTATCGTGTTATCCATCTATACATGCTTAATATATGTGAACATATCAACACACATATGTATATGTGTGTGTTCATGTATAAAGAGACAGGCGAATGAAATACTGATATATTTTCTCCATTATGTTTTGAAACTAATATTGATGGTGTGCTCATGTTGTTACAACAGCCATCTAAGTATATAAAATGTTAGCTTACTTAAAATCTTACATAAACCAATCAAACATGGAAATCCATATAAGTAATGTACACTTTTGTAGTACAAATGCACTAGAAGATTTTTATATATATATATATATATATATATATATATATAGAGAGAGAGAGAGAGAGAGAGGAGGCACAGTGGAGTAGTGGGTAGTGGCTTGGACCAAGAGCTTAGAGAGCAGTGTTTGAATCCCAGTTGAATCCATTACATTCACTATACTTGCTAATACCTTTGGGAAAGGTATGAATACTCTTCTTCTCCCTCCAGCTATGAGTAATTAGTCAGACAGATTGGATTCTATAGCCTTGGATGGCAACTGGTCTAGGAGAAGGACAACTCTGAATTCAAAACCTGTGGAAGGTTGTTTGGTGACCTTATGGCACGTGGTGCACCAGGTCCCTGTATTCGGCCCTTCAGTGTGGTTGGTTCTGCACAAAACCTTCATCACTATAATCAAATCATATGTACTGGCGTCTGGTTGTCAGTTCCTAGGTTCTTGCTGACCCTCATATGTTGAATACAACAGGGGAGTCCACCATATATATATATATATATATATATATATATATATATATATATATATATATTGGGTATTTACGCAGCAATTATTCTTTCATGCAAGATTCATTAAATATGACAGACAAGGTGATTTGATTAAGTTTTTTATATAATTTCTGATATGATCTTATAATTTTTTCTTTTCAGTCGTTAAATCATACAAAAACTGTTGAAAGGTTATATTTTTCTTTTTCATTTTTTGCTTTTGGCTATACATTTAGCCATTTTCAAGGATGAAATATATTAACCAATAACTGGAAATAGATTGTTGTATGTTTTTAGTATTATAGAATGTTTTCATTTTCAAAACACACTCAACATATTGTTTCAATGTTCATAGTTGATATTATTGAGTGTTGTTTTTTAGTTTTTATTAATAAGGCTTCCATTATTTTTCGCCTTTTTTTTATAATACAATCTAATTCCAGTTTAACAGTTAATATATTCCATTCTTGAAAATGGCAAAATGTATAGCCAAAAGCACTCAGAAAAATATAACATTTGGACAGTTTTTGTATAATTTACTGACTGAAAAGAAAAAATTATAAGATCATATAAGAAATTATATAAAAAACTTAATCAAATCACCTTGTCTGTCATATTTAATGAAGCTTGCATGCATATATATATATATATATATATATATAGTTGTATTGATTTGAGTTTGTGACCCTGGGTTTCACACCTTTGCAATCATCAGACAAACAGGGATTTGTCTGATAATCGCAAGGGCATGAAACCCAGGATCATAAACTCACATCAATACAATTTAGTATGTTAGCTCTATCACCAATATTGAGTGCTTTCCAATGGGTAACCACATATATAATATATATAGAAATTACACACACACACACATATATATATATATATAGAAATTACACACACACACACACACACATATATATATATATAGAAATTACACACACACACACACATATATATAGAAATTACACACACACACACACACACACACACATATATATATATAGAAATTACACACACACACACAAACACACACATATATATATATATATATATATATATATATATATATTGATTGCATTCTGTTGAGGTTTCAGACTTGATGAATTACTTAATTATAATTATAAAATCCTCCTAATAATATCTATCATTTATATATCATTGCTTGAACCAGCTTCTAATGCACAAGGTTGAGCGGCTTGGTGATAGTAGTCGTGGCTCCGGGGGCACCATCCTATGGTTAGAGAGAATTTGTGAGTGAGCAGCGCTATATTGAGTCTGATTTGCTACCTCTTCATCACCAAGGCCCATTGAACAGTTGGTATGGCGTTTGCTTGATAACCTAACTGTCCGGGTTTCATTTCTCGGTAGTGGATGCGCACTGCTGCTGAGTCCCAAATATAGGACGAAACGGCCGTCCAGTGCTTTCTGCATTCTGTTGAGGTTTCAGACTTGATGAATTACTTAATTATATATATATATATATATATATATATATATATATATATATATATATATATATATATATATGAAACATGTTATATAATCTTACATCCACATCATATTCAAAACACCAGTTCTTGTATGCTCACTGAAGTTAAGGAATGTTGAGTCTGGTCAGTACCTAAATGGGTGACCACTTAGGAATATCTGATTGGAATTCAAACTCGGCTCTCTGATTTCTCTTTTTCTTTTGTCGACTGTAATTCCTGTAATGAATGTAATTTTCTTTTTTAATCCTTTCATCAGAAGGAAGATAATAAAGCCACCAAGACACAAGGGGGTCACTGAAAGATGAAGATTCTATATGAAAGAAAAGAAAAATCTGGAAATCACTATCTATAATTGCTCTAAGATATTGAACTATATTTCCATATAAATATTGCACATTTTGAATTACATATATATATATATAATTTATTCAAAAATTATAACATAAATATGTTATAAAATCACTACAAAAATAGCTATTTTGTTTCAACACTTCTGGTGTCTTATCAAGTGATGGTGTTTCGAATAGATTATATTTGCTCTACTCTGTATTGAGCACTCTTTAAGAATAGTAATTTTTGGTTATTAGAATTTATTCTGTATACACCAATCCTATACTTGTATGTATATATTTATTAAGACATGACTCTTTGAATAGTTTAGACAAGTTTTGTCGACTTATTTTCAATAGGATCCTCTTATATTCACGGACGAGCTTCATAGCATCCTTATTAAAAGAAGAGAGAAGAATTCTATGTTCATACATATTCCTTTATTATGAATACTTTTGACATTGGCACAGTGTCATCATCAGGGTGTTGTTTTTTCTAAGACAAAATGAGACATCTTAATGAAAACATGCGAGCAAATTGTATGCAACATATATATATATATATATATATATATATATAAATAATTTTATTTGATAATTAGTAGGGATAATTCCAAGGAGAATGTAAACCAAAAGAGAGCTCAATGTAAGAACAGAGCAAATATGATAATGAATACAAAATCCTTAGGTGATGTTTTATTTCATGGACTCAGAAGTCCATCTCTTCAGACCAAAATTTTACAAAATAAATGGAGTTCAATTTATTCAGACACAAGGAAAAGAAAAAAGAAAAAAAAGAGAAAGAGGAAAAAGTTTTAATGTTAAAAGGGGAAAAATATTAACACTTTTTCCTGTTTCTCTTTTTTCTCTCTCTCTTTCTTTGTTCTTTTCCTTATGTCTAAATAAATCGAACTCCATTTATTTTGTAAAATTTTGGTCTGAAGAGATGGACTTCTGAGTCCACGAAATTATATATATATATATATATATATATATATATATTAAAAAGAAGAGAGGTACCGCAAACTTTTTTGGTTGTAATGTGGGTTTTTAAAAAATCTTCTTTTTAATATACACACTTTTCTCTTGTTTGAACCATTATAACCTCTTCATTTCATTTTATATATATATATATATATATATATATATATATATATATATATATATATATATAATCTAAATAATTTTATTTGATAATTAGTAGGGATAATTCCAAAGAGGATATAAATAAATCCAAAAGAGAGCTCAATGTAAGAACAGAGCAAATATAATAATGAAAGTGTAGTCCTTAGAAATCCATTGGTAATAATTTATTTCACAGGATAATTTATTTCATGCCATCACTTCAGACCTAAACATTTCTAACAATAAAAAGATTTTCAATTTCTCCAGACACAAGCAAAAAAAGAAAATTCTTTTTCTTTTTTTCATTTTTCTCAAATGCATCTTCATCTCAAAGAATTATGTGGAATACATAAAGCTTAAATACATTTGTGTTATACACACACACACACATATATATATATATATACACAGATGTATATATACATATATATAATAACTGGCCACTCATATTTGAGGATACCCATCTACTAGGGTGGCTAGAAAATCCCTATTGCAGACGTTTACTCAGGCACATTTGTGTCTGTATTTCAGGTTAGTTCCATCTTTGATTATCTGACAGGATTTGGTTGCATGGTTTTGGTCCTAAGCTACAATAATTAGGCCTTTTGGTTCAGCTTTCAGCCCAGTACTCCTCAACCACTAATGAGTTTTCTGATGGTCCACATCGGATTCTTTCATTCTTTTTATGTATTTGCCATGTAACACCTTGCCCTCCCACTTCTGCTGTAATTTCATTTGGTCAAGTTGTTTTGCTTTTTGCTTTACTCATTTGGCATAGATGGTGTTCACTTTGTTTTTTGTTGGTGGTATATTAAGCTGTTTCCTGAATAATAATAATAATAATGGCTGCTCGTATGCAAGTATACCTGTCGCTTCCTATTGCAGATCCCTGATAACACACGTTTGTATTTGTTCAACACCCTCAGAGCCCATCTTTAGTTTATACTGCAACTCAAGTGAGTAAACCTTGGTTATAGTTTCTGGGAGAAAGCAAGTTATTTGGCATAATCAAGTCTGAACAAGGCCAGTACACTCAAACCCTTGGTCACAATGATTTGTGACTTCAAGCTAACACAATCATCGACGGCTCCCAAAGCTTGGGCCAACTCATAGTATGGTCTTCAGGCACTTTCTAAAAAGTGCTGCATAATAGGATCACTTCTCTAGTCTGATAATATCAAGAAGTCACCTACTTAACAAATCAACCATGGCGAGATTCGAACCCAGGTCTCATGGTCAAAAAGTGTACATTCTAACCACTCAGCGACATGCCCTAAATAATTTGTGTGTGTGTGTTAATATAAACCATACTTTTTTAGTGTTTGAGTAAGTATATTGTAAAACAGTCTGACAATTATTTTAAGACATTTTTATGTTTATACATTCTTTTTATAGATACAAATAAACATTATTATAAACAGAGCATTTACTTAAATATTTGTATCTATAAAAAGAATGTATAAACATAAAAACGTCTTAAATCATTGTCGGACTTTGTCCATTCCGTAATGTGTGACGTCCTTTGTTTACATTTGGATACGCATCGAGCAGGATGTACGAGAGAAAATCATGGAGAATTGTAGTTTAAAAACAGTAAAATGTACCTTGCTAACCGAAACTCTCCTCTGTGGCTCAATCTGTATAAGCACGTCAGGCTATATGATGGTTCCGTATAGGTTACAGGTTCGATTCCTATTGGAGGATGAATATTTTCTATGAAAATTTCTCAGACATTCAGGCCGATACATGTTGTTAATACTGTTTATTATAAACACAGCATTTACTTAAATACTTGTATCTATAAAACGAACGTATAAACATAAAATGTCTTAAAATAATTGTCGGACTTTGTCCATTTCATATTATATATATATATATATATATATATATATATGGCTGAGTGGTTAGAACATTCGCATTCTGGCGATGAGACCCAAGTTTGCATCTCAGCATTTGTCAGGAAGGAAACTTCCTAATGGTATTGGACTAGAGGGGTTGATCCCAGCATGCACTACCTTCAGAAAATGCCTGAAAACCATACCATAGGTTGACCCAAGCCTTGTGAGTGAAATTGGGTAGATAGAACACTAGGTGGCCATCAATAGCTGTGGTCAGCATACTGGCCTTGGTCAAATTTTTGACCATGCTAGATAACATGCTCTTTTTCAGAAACTGTAACTAAGGTCTGCTCAACATAGTTGCAGTATAAACCACAAATGGGCTCTGCGGATGTTGAATAAACACAAATGCACCTGAGTAAACGTTTGCAATAAGGATTGAAAACCTGCCCTAGTAGACAAGTATCCTTGAATACGAGTGGCCAGCTATACTAATATATATATATATATATATATATATATATATATATATATATGTATATTTTAAAGAGAGAAGAAAGCGCAAAAGTTTTTGACTATAATGTGGATTTTTTTATATATTATGCTTTCTTTTCTATATTTTTGCTACACGGGTTTCGGGTCTTGTTACCTTCATCAGGCGAAAGAATGGTATTTCCACATATTTTCATCATTTGGTACTCTTTATCTGAAAAATGGCATTTTTATCATGGTTGCCACTGCTTCTCAGGCTTTTGGTTAAAATCAACGTGTAATGTCTTATCAGCTTCATCTGATTCTCTCTCTCTCTCCACTTCTATCTCCCCTCCTTACTTTCTCTCTCTCTCTCTCCACTTCTATCTCTCCTCCTTACTTTCTCTCCCTCTCTCCACTTCTATCTCTCCTCCTTACTTTCTCTCCCTCTCTCCACTTCTATCTCTCCTCCTTACTTTCTCTCTCTCCCCACTTCTATCTCTCCTCCTTACTTTCTCTCCCTCTCTCCACTTTTATCTCTCCTCCTTACTTTCTCTTTCTCCACTTCTATCTCTCCTCCTTACTTTCTCTCTCTCTCCCTTTCTATCTCTCCTCCTTACTTTCTCTCTCTCTCTCTCTCTCCCCACTTCTATCTCTCCTCCTTACTTTCTCTCTCTCTCCACTTCTATCTCTCCTCCTTACTTTCTCTCTCTCTCCACTTCTATCTCTCCTCCTTACTTTCTCTCTCTCTCACCACTTTTATCTCTCCTCCTTACTTTCTCTCTCTCTCTCCACTTTTATCTCTCCTCCTTACTTTCTCTCTCTCTCTCCACTTTTATCTCTCCTCCTTACTTTTTCTCTCTCTCCTCCTTACTTTCTTTCATTTTTTTCACTGAAACCAAGTAGTATCCTTCCTCCTCTTTCAATGTGATTAAAACAGAATAGTCCGTTATTTATGAGTTATTAGTATGGTGCAACGGTCATGCGAACTAATAATGGGATGACCAAGCACAATAATAATAGGATACTTGTATTTGTCTAATTGAAAGTAAGAAAAGTAATGCTAGTATTGGATTGTTATGAGTGTTTTGTAAAACGAATGATAAATATTGAAATATCTTTATGTATTGTTTGTTGTTGATATGAGGTTTTTGCAATATAAAGATGCAGCCTATATTTACTTGGCACTTCACAAAAAGAGGCTCACAAGACGAAGAGATATTTCAAGATTTTGAAGATTAATGGAAATATTTATTATTTTATTTAACTTGCACGTTTTTTTGTTTGTTTTTTGAAAAAGGGATTTTGCTTATCTTTGGAATCTCAGATTTAAGCCTTTTGCACATGCACAAAGAATAAAAGATGATTTTTTATCTTTTAGATATCACATTATATGAAAAGAAATGAACAAACATGTCCAGTTTTCAGTCAATCATATGACGGAATATTTATTTAAGCTAGAGTGCTGAAAAATTCTTTGTGTGACCTACTTCTCAAAATCTGACTAAATGACCAAACCCAAACATCAGAACATATTTTTAATCTTTTCATGGCTAACCTAAGGAACTTTACAGCACCCCTATATATATATATATATATATATATATATGACGGACGCTACTTGAAAACAAACTTCTGAATACAGTTATTTAATTTATTTCTGACGAAAGATCGGGGCAGATCTGAAATATCAAATATATATATATAAAAAAATATAAATAAATACTTTCACAAAAAAAAACATTCAATTTTTTTTAATTTGCAACTTTTTAGTTGTTTTCTCCATATTATATATATATATATATATATATATACAAATAAGAGAAAGAATAAATGGAGTAAAAAATCCACAGGTTGTAATATTTGCTTTTTAAAAAAATGCTCAATACATAGTTGAACAAAATATTATTATAATATTTTTATTATAAGAGATTATAATGAAAACATTTTGAAATCGCTACACAAAAGCTTTCATGTTTCAATATCATGACTGTACTTCCTCAGTTACCAACCATCGCCTGAAGAAGTACAGTCATAGTATTGAAACATGAAAGCTTTTCAGGTGGAGGTGTTAGGAGAAGTAGACTTTAGAAGGAACTGGAAACCCAACCTTAAACAGGAAATAAGGGATGAACATCTACAACTGTTCAAAAATTCAGGTAAGATTATGAACTGGATGATAGCTGAGCATAGGTACTCATATTGGTAGTGGCGGGGAGATTTGATTAAAGTTTTAGTGTTATCAACTTCTCAGCCCTCATAAGACATTAGAAAAAACATTATTAATAATCTTAAAAATAACAGTTATTTAAACAATCAAGATACAATTATGCTATTTTGAATAATTATTTCTGTAAATTGTTTCAGTATAATTCTAATGATGAATTTTGTAGGCTGGCTATAAAGAAGACTAAAATTCTGAAATAAAGGCTTTTGGTATATTTCTTCTTTTTCTATTTTTAAATAGGACTTGATATGTTTTTTTTTTTATTAAAGTTGAGTAGAATAAAAGGAAATTTCCTGTATAAACTGTTCCACTTTAATTGAAGTAAAAAGAACTGCAATGTGAGTGGGGTCAGACGTATACTGGAAATCATTTAAGGGATATGAGCATATAAGAGAAAAAAAAAATGAAATTAGCAGAAATTCGAAGCTGTTATAGGAAATTGAAAAATAAAATCCAGAACAACAAACTCACCTGAGAATCAAAAGTTGATTTATTTTTCATTTCTGATATATTCTGCATATAAAAAGCGAGCTATTAATACATTACAAAAGCATTTTAGCTATAGTAAAAAACATTACTATATATAAAAAGCAAGCTGTTAGTACATTACAAAATTACTTTAGCTATAGAAGAAAATATTACTATACAGTGAGATCCCACCTACTCACATTTCAGAATTCGTGGCTTCACACATTTGCAGATGTTTCTTTAAAACATCTATGAACTTGTTAATTGCGGAATCCTGAATATTCGTGTGTTTTTCTGAAGAACATTTGTACAAATCATTCACTGAGAACTCCCTCGATTTGGGTATTTTTTTGATAGAATATATTTAAAATATTCTTATATTATTTTTCATATAACAGTCCATTTTTATGGTAAAAATTGGCAGAATTGTACATTTTCATTATAAAAAACAAATGCAAAAACCTGCATAGTGCTCGGGCTTTGTTCTTTGTTAGGGGCTGTGGTTGGGGTCTTAAAATTGGCTTATACTAAGTCTGGGGGCATCATCACAGTTCTGTTTTTAGAAAATGTTTGAAACTTTATATTTTATGTCTTGTTACACATATTTTATACAGTATTTTCAATGGTTGCATTGATCTATGCGTAATTAAAAATGGTTATTGTACGTATGAAAGAAAATTTACGCTAAGTGTATGGTCACCATTACTATTTGTCAAAAATGTTTTAAAAAGGGTCTGAAATGTTTCTAAAGTGTTTAGGATGAAAGTTTAAAGCTTATGGGGTTTTAACAATCAAAATAGGTACTTATAAGCACTTTTAGCAGGGATTACAAGTATTTGTGGATTCTAACAGCTCACGGCCAGTTCTAGTCCCTAACCCCCACAAATATGGGGGACTCACTGTATATAAAAATTAAGCTAGCAATACATCACAAAGCATTTTGTTTATAACAGAAAACATTATTGTACATAAAAAGTAAGTTATCAGTGCATTACAAAAGCATTTTAGTTATGGCAGAAAACATTACTGTATATAAAAAGCAAGCTAGCAGCACATTACAAAACCATTTAGCTCTAGTAGAAAACATTACTGTATATAAAAAGCAAGCTAGCAGTAAAAGATCCGAGCTAATCTCAAAATGCAGACATGAAAACAAATTTTTACTATGTAACTTAAAATAGAAAAATAAATAAATATATAAACAAACAAAACAACAATAAAATAAGCAAAATAAATTACTCCAAACAAATTACAAAACCACACCTGTTAGATGCGAAATAAAATCAAAACAAAAGAACGGACGAAAGTTATAACTGTTATATAACGATGAAAAATAAAAAAATTAATAAAAGATAATATACTATGTTACTTAAAAATCAAAAGCCAAAAATATATAGTGTAACAAATAAATAACAACAAGTATAATAAATTGATCTAAATACATCCAAATATATAAATAAACTAACAACCGATTATGATAAACTAGCCGTTTAGAAAAAACAAATAAAGAAATCAACCCAAATAGATAAATTAAAAACTGTTCCGACCAAAATAATAGTAAGAACAAACCACAACATCCCACACCAAAATTCAACAAATAGATTTAATCAATGACAAATAAATATATAAGATAAAAAATAAAAATGAAAATAAATAAAAACAAGCAAAACAATTTGACCCAAATAAATAAGCAAACATCCAACTTCCGGTAAATGACCGCCATAATAGACTACCAACAATAAGCTATATAAACAAATTTTGACTACGTTAACAAAAAAACACTGATCAAAATAAAAAATAAATATATAAGATAAAAAATAAAAATAAAATTAAAAAAAAACAAACAAAAACACAAGCAAAATAATTTGACATAAATAAATAAACAAATAAGCGACTTCCGGTAAAAGTAACCGCCAAAATAGACTACCCATAATGCACCACTGACCCTTATATATAAATAGCCGAGAAAAATAACAGCACTAATTGCCTGACGATTGCACTAGCATGAAACAGACTGTCGCCTCTAAGTGCTGACTTCCATGTCCACTTTTATATTAAACACGCTCTATCTCTGATATTGAGCACTTTATCCCATAAATATAGCACACTTTAAGACTATATTTCTTCATATATATATATATATATATATATATATATATATATATTGTTATGATATTTTTATTATAATAGATTATAGTAAAAACATTTTACATGACTACACAAAAATGTAAAAATATTTTTATTATAATAAAAATATATTTTGTTCTAATTTGTATTGAACACTTTTTTAAAATGTAAATGCTGCAAACTGTGGATTTTTACTGCATCTGTTCTTTCTCTTGTATACATATATATATATATTTATATATTATAAATTTACTTATTTAAAAACATGGTTCCACTGCAACACAGGAATTACCATGTTTCAATAACAGAAACTAAAAACTTAAAATTTGAAGTTTTTAGCTTCCGATTATGAAACATGGTAATTACATAATTTTCGTTATTCAATACTGTGCATCTGATAAAATAATGATTTTATTGCAGTTGCCTTCACTTTTTGGCCTTTTAGTTAAGATCAGCACGTAGTATCTGTTCTTATCAGATTAAACTGATTCTCTCTCTCTCTACTTCTATCTTCCCTTCCTTCTTTCATTTTCTCACTGAAACCAAGTATTGTCTTTCCTCCTCTTTCCAAGAGATCAAAATGGAATAGTCCATTATTTATCAGGTATTGGCAGGACATATTGATCATGTGAACTAACAATGGAAGAGACAAGTACAATTATAATAGGATATTTTAATGAATACCCTGAAGATTTCCTTCTTTTTTTTTTAACATCTACTGACCCGTTCCTTCAACCATTTTAATAGTGTATTAAAATTATTAACATTGAAAGATACATGAGTGAACACCTGGGTAATTCACCCTCCCATGCCTATATCTACCAAGCCATTTTTTTTAATCATTTCTCCCCAAGTAAGATGATAATGCCACTAGGCCAGAGAGGTTACAGAGAGTGAAAGAGAATGCGAAGACTTTAGTAATGAAAGTGAAGAAAAGGACAATAAAAGGTCAAAATCCAGGAAGACAATATGGTAACTGATATCGCATTTAAATTATTGAAGACTGTTAGCGGCAAGGAAACAAGAAATCAAAAGGCCCTTCTTTGAATTTACTCAAGAATCTTGACATAGATAACAGAAACAGTTATTTTTTTTTTTTTAATATAAACATTCACCTTGTACAAGGCCCAGGGTCCACTCAAGGTAGAAGGTTATTGTTGTGGACCCAGAATAGGTCTGAAAAGAAAACTCAAACTCAGCAATTTAGTGAAAATATATTATTAAACAAAAGAACGAATACAAAAGTGTTGTACGTCAGACTGACGGCAAAGTACAGTAGTCAACTCGTCAACTGTAGACAGCTCTGCTGAGAGCCATAAACTCTCCCGTATACATAGTCATAGGACGAGTCCATTTAGTCCATAAAGGTAGGTTCCATAACAGTTATGATAAGGGTTAGTTTATATGGATAGGAGGAAAAGATATGGTTGACTCTAGACTTGACGAAGTTAAGATTATAGTGACCTAGGAAACATCCTCTATAGGGGAGTGGTTCATGGGAAGAAGTTTTTTGAGTGGGATTTACTTCCCGCCAATGGAATACAAAGGGAATGTAGGTGGTTTACTACTATGTAAGAATGTAGCCATAAAGGTTAGACCTGGTAGTAGTGACAGGACAGTGAGATACTCGCCATGGCAGCAATATCCAATGCATGGATGAATGATTGATTTATAAATATTCAAGATGAATTCTGATAAGAAAATCTGTCTGACACAGTGAACCAACTTTTCTCACAGTAGATTGAGCAAATGATTCCACTTTATGTCAGTGGAAAAACGTGAACCAAAGAAGGTGCAACGTGTTACTCTGTTGGAGGTTAGCATCAGCCATGCTTATGGCAGGCAGAAAAGGTTCTTTGTGGTGATTAAATTGAAGCAGTTTTGTTTTGGAGGCGTTAAAATTTACAAATCATTCCTTGCTCCAGTTAACCACTAATTGGAGGCCCTTTTAGAGAGCTGTTGCCAGTTTTCTTTGTTTGATTTATCGAACTTGTTACTAAGACAGGAGTAAATAGTTATGCCAGTTGGGAACTGATTATATCAGGAAGATTATTGATGAAGATCAGAAACAACATGTCCAAGTATAGAGCCACAGGGGATCCCTGCATTAATATAAAATGATCTAGAAGCATGGCCATTCAATACAACCTTCATTACATGGTTTGTTATGAACAATTGAATTAAGCCAAATACACATCCAGAGACAGTGTAGCCCTTGAACCTGTGGAGAAAGCAATCATGCCAAACACTGTTGAATGCCTTTGAGATACCTAGAACCAAGCTTAACCATTCTTATCTAAAGCTTGATAGACAAATTGAGCAATGGTCATTACCACATTGGCAGTAGAACTGGCAAAGCAGAAGTAAGATGTTTAACCAATTTATCATTGATTAGAGATTCTAGTACTTTGCTAAAAAGAGGTAAGAGGCTAAAAGAGTGATTATTTGAGGGATCAGATGGTCTCCCAGAGTTCTTAAAAACAGTAGGATTTCCAACAAACTGGTGTTGTGCTTCCTATAGTTCCTACACAAACCGGATATTGACCATTTGACAACCCAAGCTGCATAAATACATTCAGAGACACTCCTGCTCAAAAACCAAAACCTTAATTTTGAGCCGACTAAAAACTATTTATACCCAAATTCAAGCAGACTCTATGCAGATCAGCATTTGGGGTCAATCCCGACACACTGAGCGAGAGATGCTACTTACGATGTTGATACAGCAAGTGTGGTCAAAACCAATTGTCTATTCATTACTCTCTATTCCTGTTGCCTTAGCAACAGAAGTTACTATTCTTTGTATATATGTAAATATATTATATGTTTATTTACATTGACTCAACGTCCTCTTTTGTTTGATGCTTGGATTTATATTTGCCAAGGCAGAGAAGAAATTGACCTCTACAGCAGTAACAACAACAAGGTTATGCCACCCAGGTTACTCATTTTTGCCTCCACAAAACAGGAAAGCAAGAAGAAGTGAGGCATTATTTGTTGTTCTAACCTAGGGAAGGTTACTGAATAGAATAATCAAATGAAGGTTGGTAATGAACAATAATACTTAGGACAAGAACGACACATATAAGATTCACCAGTGGTGTGTAGAAGTAGTAGTCAACTGCCAGAAGTGAGTCAAGTGAATTCCACAATGAATCTCCAACTGCAGGATATCTGTCAACCACCCCAAACGGTTAGATGTGGCACAAGGCTGAATTTAATGTGGGGTATCCGAGCCTCTAGGCTCGACCAAAAGGTTGGGTAGCTGTTTCCTGAGATGAGACTCTGCCCTTTGACATAGCCTTGTCTGGAGATCCTCTTTGCCCAGAGGCAGAGAGTTTGACCAGCACAGCTGGAGACAAATCTCCAACTGCTGGATATCTATCAACCACCCCACATGGTTAGATGTGGCACAAGGCTGAATTTAATGTGGGTTATCCGAGCCTCTAGGCTCGACCAAAAGGTTAAGTAGCTGTTTCCTGAGATGAGACGCTGCCCTTTGACATAGCCTCGTCTGGAGATCCTCTTTGCCCAGAGGCAGAGAGTTTGACCAGCACAGCTGGAGACAAATCTCCAACTGCAGACCAACATACAGTATTTACTACTGCATTTATGTGAATGGGGACATAGCCATTATCGTCCGCATGTATGCTACAACATTTGGAGATAACAGGAGCAAATTTCATCAGGAATTATATGGATACTGTTCAATCTGGAAGTTGGGATCTAATTTAGAAATGGTAACAGAAACTACAGACAAGAGTTATGTGAAGTTCACTCAGTTTATTATTTCCATAACAGGTTCAAATAAAAACAATGGAATATCTACTTTCTCAGTAAAATACCCAATTTTTTTTTTCTTCATTTTAATGACATATTTGACTTTTCAAGTATGATTTTTGAAGATCAATATAAAATTAATAAGCATCGATAAAAATTATGAAATATTAAAAGAAATTTTCAAAATTACACAAAGAAAGAGAAATATACAATATTTGAAGTGTAGGTAATTTTTTGGTAAGGAAACTTTGGTTTTAAATTAACAGAAGATGCCTATTGTCAACTTCAAAGATAAACAAATAAAGCTAAAAATACATACAAAATAGTCTAGTGTTTATTAAAGAGGAAACATAGAGACATGATCATTTTCTTGTAAACGGAGATAAGATACAGGACATAGATTTGAAATAAAAGTAAAATTAAGAGAAAATCTTAAAAAATTAATAACAATAATAAAGCATCTTGAGTGTCAGATAAAACGTGAACGTTTAATAAAATCTAATCAAAATAAATAAGACGAGCTGAGAAGTCAGTGATTTGCATTAATTTTGACAAGCAGCATAACAGATTTGAGCCAACCGTAAAACTCTAATATGATTAAGAAGAAGAATAAAAGATAATAACAAGGAAGAAGAAGAAGAAGAAAAACTTCCTGAAACAACACTGATCGCATTTTGTGATGAGACATTTACAACAACTACAAGAAAAATAGAACAAAAATAAAAATCAATTAAAAAACATTTAAAAAATTAATGACTGTTATATTTACCTCGAGAAGGCTCTAAAAACAAAACAGAAATGTTGAGATGGAAACAATTAAAATGATGTTATTACTCTGGGGTATTAGTGGGGGGCATATAGGAATTTGAATAATTTTGCGGGGTATCAGTGGGGGCATATAAGAATCTGAATAATGTTGTCATTATCGGTGTGGGCTGTACAGTAATTTGAATAATTTGCAGGGGGGGAATCAGTGGGGACATATAGGAATCTGAATAATTTTGGGGAGTATCAGTGTGTGGGGGTATGTAGGAATCTGAATAATTTGGGTGTATCAATGGGGGGGATACAGGAATCTTTGCCATTGTGTTTAAAAGTAGATCAGTATAAAAAAAATGATGAATTTATTGTTAGCTTTGTTAAATACTTTTTAGTACATTATTTACATTATTTGGACTATTGTCCTCATCTTTGTCGCCATATTTATTACAACGTTTTGGCTGTTGTACACTCCAGCCTTCTTCAGGTGGTTGGAAGGTCGAAATAAACCCTTTATTTTGCTCACTGGGGTAGACTGTTCTAGTCCAACGTGCCATGTTTAATGGATGTCAGTTATCTCCTGTTATTTCCCTCTGAAAGTTCTCCACTGCCTTAACCGGGTATTGAATTCACACTGTTTGGGTCCTGTCACTGGATCTAACTAACGCCTTTATCCACTGTGCCATGTGTCCTTGAGGAAATAAAGGGTTCAGTTCGACATTCCAACCACCTGAAGAAGGCCAGAGCGTACAAAAAAAAAAGAAATATATATATGTTATTTTTTATTTTGTATATTTTATTGCTATATTAAAACACATCCTTACTTAATTCCATTTTTTTGTTAGTTATCAAGAAGAATCCTGCAATGAACATTTGTCCAAATTGGTTATACTGGATCAAGAGTTTCAAGAGAAGGATAGTGATAAAAGGAATTGGTTTGATTTTGGTGGATCCCAACTAAACAGGGATTCCATGAACTGTGATCTCAGGATCATCCTTTGTGATACAGTATGTAACATGCAGGATCTGGTGATGACATTGCAATGTACTTCTGCAGACTGAATTTACGAGTACATCTGATAATTGTTTTCTTTCGTATCTGCAGTCATTGGTAATGTAGTGTGAGTTCCTATTTACCTGTTTCATTATTAGGAAAATACTGAGTAACCCCATACCTAAGAGAGACCTAGGAAAGTTCTAGACAAGAACATAGATATTTGTATATAATATATATATATATATATATATATATATTTGAAGAAATATAGTTTTAAGGTGTACTATATTTATGGAATAAAGTGCTCAGTATCAGGGATAGAGCATATGTAAATATAAAAATGAACAAAGAAGTCAAGATTCAGAGGCGACAGACTGTTTCATGCTTGACGCAATAATCATATGTATACCAAGTATAGGATTGGTGTATATGGAATAAATAATTCTACATTCAACACAATCATTTGATAAGACACCAGAAGTGTTGAAACAAAATAGCTATTTTTGTAGTGATTTCATGACATATTTATATTATAATTTTCATATAAATCATATATATATATATTTAAAGACATTTATATATATTATGTTTAACGTTCTTATTATATAAATGTCTTTAAATAAATTGTCGGACTATGTCCAATTCAAAATATATATATATATATATATATATATATATATATATATATATATATATATATATATATATATATATATATATATACATACACATGAGGGCTGTTCAAAAAGTTCTAAGTTTCACCCAGAAGGAGTTGGAGACACAAGACAGTTTTTGAATATTTTTCAATATAGTCCCCCCCCCACCTTGACATTAATACATTTAGCCTAATGATGCTTAAGCATTTTAATCACATCATGGAAGAAGGTAGGGTCCTGGTCCTCCAAAAACTCATCGACATCACATATGATCTTATCACTTTTTCCAAAATGCTGACCATGCAGGTGGGATTTGTGTTTAGGAAACAGGAAGAAGTCAGATAGAGCTAAAGCTGGTGAGTGAGGGGGATGGGGTGGCAGTTCAAAGAAACAGTTGGCTGCTTCAGCTACTTCAACCTGAGCAGTATAAATGGGTGCATTATCCTGGAGCAAGAGTACACCTGTCCTCGGTTTCCCTCTGCATTTCAATTTGATTGTTTTCTTCAGTTGTCTTAATTCTGATGCATAGTATTCTTCATTAAGAGTTTTTCCCTTTTCCATGTTGTCTATAATGATTATTTCCTTCAGAATCCCAAAAATAGAAGCCATAACCTTGTCAACTGATGCTGCCTGCTTGAAGTTCTTCGGCAGAGGAGAACTAGAGTGTTTCCACTGTTTGCTTTGAATCTTTGATTCAGGTTCAAAGCAGTGAACCCAGGTTTCATCATCAGTGACAAATCATCAGCGAAAATTCTGAGGGTCAGCCAGAAGTGTCAGAAGTATCCTAGAAATATAAACCATTTCCACTTCTGCTCTGGGGTCTACATTCTTGGGGACCCATCTTGCAAACAGCTTCCTCATCCTAAAGATTTCAGTTAAAACATTATGGACTGAACTAGGTTGAGGATTTTGGACAACCTGAGGGTCATCTTGTGTGCTGTTCCTGCCCTGCTTTAATTGCCCAGCCCACTTCTTTATAGTTGTATATAAAGGAGAGTCCTCAGCACATGTCTGTACCATGTCCTCTTAGATTTCCTTGGGTGCCATACCTCTCTTTTGCAGATATTCTATGACTGCTTGTGTGTCTTTTTTGTCCATTTTTAGATTAGTTGCACAGCTGTCACCTTTGTATGGGCCGCATCTGCACAGAAATTAAAACAGAAACCTGAATTAGTTTTTCTAGTTTTATAAGAAGTGATAGTGTGTTACCAAAACAAAAATGTTCAGCTAGGGCTCTCCTTTCTGGGTGAGGCTTAGAACATTTTGAATGACCTTTTTATATATATATATATATATATATATATATATATGTGTGTGTGTGTTTGTGTGCGTGCAATAATGATAATATGATATTATTTTATATTTGTGTCAGATTGTTCTATAGCTGACTGACCTGAATCTGTTATTTGATGGTCTCAGGTGTGCAGTTGGAAAGCACTTATCTTTATCAAGCCCATGACAGATTGTATCCCTAAAACATTAGACAAGATAAGTAGACATCAAACTGTCAAGTTAAGCCCAAAATATTTTGGCTTCAATTCCGAATGGTTGAAGCAAAAGTGTGCCAACATATCAAGACGAAATTAACAAGATGATAAAAAAAGTGTTATTAATAATTAAAAACAGAAATAATCATGACTAAAGCAACAAAAGCCAATGAAGGATTATCTTTTGGTTTAAAATTACAAAATCCAACATACAACTTTTTTTTTTTTTAAGCATTTCACCCCAAGCAAGGCGGGATGCCACTAGTACACAGGGGGTTACAGAGTGGGAGCAAGAATAAAGAGGTGTGATGGAGGAAAGGATGAAGAGAAAGGCAGAGGATAGTTCAGGGCATCTGGAGATGTTGATTGACATTAAATTTGAATAGTTGGAGATTATAACTATCAGGGAAACAAGTAATAGGAAGGGAATTCCACAGATGGGAGGTGCGAGACATGAAGCTATTGGAGTAGAAGAGACAGCCACATTTAATCATTTCAACAGTGAAAGGGTGGGACCGTGATGCCAGCCTAGTAGCATGCTTAAATTCATGCAGTCTGGGAACTAGTGAAAGTAGATTATCGGAGCAGTTACCGTGAAAGTATTTGTAGAAAAGACAGAGGGAGGTGACGGCACGTCTGTGAGAGAGCAACTGAAGACGAGATGCCAGATCAGGACCAACCACATTCCTTATCCGTCTCCGTATCTTGTCGAGGACCTTAAGGTGAACAGCGGGGGGCACCAGACCATATATGGCAGCAGTATTCGATGCAAGGGCGAATGGTTGATTTGTAAATTTGAAGGATGAGCTCAGGCGATAAAAACTTTTTGGCACGACACAGGGAACCAACTTTCCTTGCAGTGGATGAAGCTATTGATTCAATGTAATTGTTCCATCTCAGGTCAGCGGACAGTGTGAGACCAAGCAGTTGTAAAGAGGTGCTCTCGTGGAGTTGACAATCAGACATTCTAATGGGTGGCAGGGATGGTTCCCTGTGGTGAGTAATAGAGAGCAGTTTTGTTTTTGAGGCATTAAAGTTAACCAGCCAATTCCTGCCCCAATTCACAATCGATTGGAAGTCCTTTTTGAGGCCAGGTTTTGTCAGCAATACCAGAAAGAAGGATAGTCTGAATGAAAATTTTGTAATAAGAACAGATGAATATTTTGAGGCTTGTAACCATAGGTGCATCAATAAGACTAGACAACTGAGAAGAAAAGCATTTAATTCATCCTTTTTTAATGCCCTTAATTCCATGGTGAATATTAATCATATACATAGAACATTATACAGTGAAATTTTCAAATTAAAATTTTAGGAGAGATAACAAAAAAAATAAAATTAAGAGCAGCAAAAGGCAGGGAATTTGGGAGAGCCATGATTGCCAATATCCAGAAGGGACACAGATCATAGAAGAAGAAGAAACATGTACTATTGCATTTAAGATTTTTTTCTACTTCAGTTCTCTCTCTTTATATATATATATATATATATATATATATATATATATATATATATATATATATATATATATATATAAATGAACACTGAGATCAACACAGTTTTATGCTTGTTACCAGCTTGAATGCAATCTACCTGTCCTGAAGACAGTTTTCAAACACGAAACAGACTATCGCCACTCAGTGTTGACCATGGTATCTACTTTTATATTTATACACACTATCCTTGATATTGATCACTTTTAACCATAAATATAGCATACCTTAAAACTATATATATATATATATATATATATATATATATATATATATATGTATATAATTGTGTATTTGGGCAGCAATCTCTCTTTTATACAAGTTACATTAAAAACGACTAACAACATACTGCAGTTACATTCCTTGTACATGTAACATTGAAATTTGATGTATTTATAGGGGAAGAGTGCTCATTTTCAGCAATAGACCATTTTATGAAACTGACTGCCACCATGCTGTGTTGATTCATATGTCTATACTGTTTATATCTATACCTATTTCACATATAAATATCTTTTACAGTAGAGGAACGATTCTTTTTTCTGCTGAAAGTAACCATCTATTTTAATATGAGGGAAACGAGAACAACAAACTTAATAAGGTATGATTTTTAGTTTGGACAATCTATCAGACAGTGTAGCTTGGGTAGAAATCATATTCCGTAAAGAAAATACTTCTTGTCACGTGCGTGTCAAAAGAAATAATATAAAGAAACTAAAAGGGATGACAAGAAGCCAACTAAGTTTCTTTAGTAGACAAAATAAATTTTAGCTTAATTTCGTGTTTTGGTCAAAAGGCTTACTGGTAAGAAGTTAAGATTAATTCAAAGAAACTTCAGTTCGGAGTTTCTGGGTTTTTGTGGTATAGTGATATGTCCCATGAAACAGTCAGCACTGAACCAGATTTCTGCAACAACTGACTTAGCCGGACCCTAACTTTATTCTTTTGGCACCAACTAATGAAAGCCCCACTTTGTCAGGTCATCCAACTACATCAGAAACTTCAAATTAGTCTTTGATGAAACTGACCCAGAACCTGGAAACTTTCAATCAGTAAAAGGAGATTCTCTTAACAATATGCCCCAACTTTGAAAAGTTCAGATGGAGATATTGAAAAGTTTTATGAAAACATCAGTCATATGCACGGGGAGAAAGAAAATGTTAACATTTTGATGGGATAGCTTCAAAATTGACCTGGAAAAGCCCAAAAGCTGAAACAAAATTGAAACTCATTTCATAAATGCTTAAAATGTCAGTACGATATGGATGTAATCATCATGAAGTATGGGAAATAAGAGATATGATTATCTGCCCTTGGCAGTTTAAGGTTAGCCAATCAGCTTACAGTTGCTGATTGGCATGCTTTTCTACATTTTCTTTTAAGAACACTGACTCTGGGTAAGACCTACGAAATGAACACTTGCAGAACCAGCCAGCTCTACACCATTATCACCATAGAGTCCATAGATGACAAAAACATCAACTCTTCTTCAGCAGATAAGTTTGGCTGCAGACACCATTAAGTTTGCAAGGACTTATTTGTAATATTGTTTAATACAACTTGTATAAATCAGAGGTCAATCATGTTCTATTCTTCATTTATTACAACATCTGTATCCACAATGTGGGAATCTTATATGGGGCCCACTTCAATTCTCCATAAAAGTAAGTAAATAATAAATGTGCTCTGGTTTCAGATTCTGGGGTGAGGAAATATTATTATTTACATTATTTCATTTGGACTATTATCTTCATCTTTGTTGTTGTTGTTCTCTCAACTTTTCAGCTGTTGTGTCCACTGGCCTTTATCAGGTTCTTGTTGATCCAGGGAATTTTGAACGGAACCATTTATTTAGTCTATAGGGGTAATTTGTTCTTGTTCCACTGACCAGGTCTTGGGATATCTTGTCTAGTTCTCATTCAAGTAGAAGCTGTAGTGGCAGAATTCATCAGCAGGCAGGTTAGGGTTAAGGCTCTCCTCTCCATGTGAAAATTACCAAAAGGATTAAAGTGATGGTTTGTGAATTTGGTGACATAGTAATTGTGAGTTCAATCTCTGGGCCGGGCAGTGTGGATTTTGATTCAGTGGAAACAGAGCGAATAATAACTAAGCCGTACTAAAAATAAGAACTAGATGAGATATCCCTAGACATGGGCAGTGGAACAAGTGTCTACACTCGTAGATTAAATAATGGGTTCAGTTCATAATTGGTGATATAGTAATTGTGATTTCAATCCCTGGGCCAGGCAGTGTGAAGTTGAACTCAGTGGAAACAGGGTGAGCAATAACTGAACAGTACTAAATAAAAACTTGATGAGATATCTCTAGACATGGTCAGCAGAACAAAAACAATGTATCCCCGTAGATTAGATAAATGGTTCAGTTCGCAATTCTCTGACTGGAAGTTTTTATGAAATGGTAGATAACAGAGTAAAATCTGATTTCAAAATTAAATTAAAAAACAAATTGATTCTCAAAAAGAAAATCTGTTCTAAGAAGATCAGAGAGAACATTACATTACCAAATTTCAAGTAGACATCAAGAACTGGCTCCATATTTTGTAGAATAATGCACCCCCCCCAAAAAAAATAGATTTGATTGCCACACTGACAACTGTAATTAAGGAAGTGGCAGTGGGATTACTCCATTTGTCTGTCAAAGAACATCTGTGAATGGCATCTAGATGCTTTGCCAAAAGTATATATGATTTGTTATGAAAACACTCCCATGAGTGCTCAGGATCGCCTCGTCAGTGATGTTATGACTTGGGGTCATGGCAAGTTTCGGGTCTTCCAACATCATACTTGCTCGCCCAAGAGACCCTACCAAAACAGTACTATTCCATCAGGCGATCCTGAAACAAACAAAAAAAATATGCAAAGCACGCAGCAAATGGACTCCTCAAATAAATGCCACTGCTGACCAATCACCACCGACTTACGTCACTTCCTCCTCAGCTAAGACGATACAAAAAAGAATCGACGGCGAGCTCGTCTTTTTCCTTCATCCTAGGTTGACCATGCGGAACGACCCTCATCTTCAACGAACAGTTTGACAACAGGTAAGTAATGACAAGAAAAGTTTGCTTTCATATGATGTGTTACTTAACCAAAAAAAAAAAATTATGAAACTGAAAATGAAGGGTTAAAAAAAGAAAGAAAAGAGACATGAGAAAGAAAAATCTGGAAAGAAGAAATGGGAAGAGCTAGAAACCTTTTCAGTCAATAAGCCCACTGCAATAAATAATTACTTTCATTGAAAGGCAGAAACTCGAAAGTTACAAGATGTTTAGAAAACCCAAGGAGTATTATGGAAACCTGTACATTTAAAAAACAGTCACTGTTGAGGTACTGTTTACAAGCAGGATGTCTCAAAATAAAAAAAGTGGGAGCATAGCTAAATCAGATGGTAAATGTGGTATATAGATAAATCAGATGTTAAATGTCGACGACATGGCTTAACCAGATTTAAAAGTGTGGGGGGAGCAATCAAATTAGATTTAAATGTGTCGCAGGAGCAACCAAATCAGATTGTTAAAAGCGGGGTATACCTAAATCAGTTGTTGACTTTAGCTGTGGAAACCCAAAATTCATCTCAAAAGAGTTGGCATAATTTTCGCAAAAAACTTACCATTGAAAATAAGTCCACTTGCCATGTTCATAAAAAGGAAAAAAGTCAAATTTGAAGATTGGAATGAAGCTTGACATCAGAATTTCGGTCTTTCGAACCAGGTTGATACCAGCAGCTAAAAAGTGTAATTGGACCAAGTTCAGGTGGTAAGGCAGATGTTTGGTTTGTTTTACGGCATATCAACCTCAATGGGTTATTTAATGCCGACAAAATTTTTCATTGCTGGTAATATGTTTTTCTTCAAAAATCTATTTCTGGGAATATTTTTCCTTGAAGAAATCTATAGCTGGTCATATTTTTTTCAAAGAATGTATAGCTGTTTGGATTGCTGGTACTTTTTTTTTTTTAAGTATTGCTGATAATAATTTTTCCTTCAAAAATTATTGCTGGTAATAATTTTTTTTATTACAAAGTATTTCTGGCATTAAAACCTATTTTTACACAAGTTTGGATGTCAACTATTTGCCCATAGCTGGGACCCTAACAGGTGCTACCACCCCAAATCAGGGGGGACCTGGGAATACCAGCAATTAAGTGGTAGTTCCATGCTCTCAAAACCTTCTGATCAGAGACCTTGCTGTAGGACGTAGTTTATCATCTTATCCAGGACGCGGGTGTAGTTCATTCTCATACCCAGGATGGGGTAAGGCAGATGTACAACATGAAGTATTTAATTAGCCTTTTGCTAGGTACATATGATCAAATAATTCTCATTCTCTTCATATTCCATTGGTAAGGAGGAAGTTCCAATGAAACAGCTTCTCCTTCAGAACTGTGGAACACACTCCACAGAGGATGTTTGCCCAATTATGATCCTAACCTCTTCATATCTAGGATTAACCATTATCTATCCTACATATACTCACATGAATTTCCTACTTCTTCCTCTAACATCCTTAGAACAACTGAATTTAGTAACTCTCTACCTTGAGTGGCTCTTGGACATTGCATTGGGAGAACAACCATATAAACAAATCCATTTGCCCTATATTTTCATGTAACAAAGATTGTCCCTCACTGATAAAGACATTACAAGCATGGCCTTCCCAAAGCTTTCACCATAACATAATCAAACCTGTGTGGAAAGAATTGAAAACTCAGGTGTATAAAAGTCAAAGAACTTGGAAGAACTTTGGGTTTGCTGTCAAGAGGAATGGTAGAACATTCAATTTTTAAAACTGTATTGCCTCATCCATCATCAAGTTGAAGCTGTAGTTTTTACTTGTGCGAGCCACACTAAATACAGATTATGACTTTCAATGTCCCTAAATATTTAAATAAATTTATTTTGTGCACTTTATTCCATCCATAAAAGCAATTAATTATACGTTTCTTGTCATTGCTTTTTTGCATGATTTATTTTCAGAAACCATAACACAGCTTCCCTGTGCTTTTCTATAAATACTTTCATGGTAATTGTTCTGATGCGATTTCTTCTATGGTACATATGGGAACTAGTTAGGACTACATAGAGTCTCTGAGGTAGTAAGAATGGTAAGAATGTGTTGTTTTGGTATAAGGAATAGTGTGATATGTTTGGGTCAGTAATCATTGCTAGCTAAGTTTAAGACAAGAGAGACTAAAGACAAATCTTCCCCTATCCCTCCCTTTTGGCCTTGTGTCACATTTTTGTATTATTCAAAACAAATATTGCTTTCCTCTATGGTACCTAGTCTTGAGTATGGTGCTAGATTGGCAGCTAGGTCTCATCCTTTTACAGTTGAAATGGCTAGATGTAACCGTAAGTTCTATGCCAACAGTTTCTTCTCTTGCACTTCTCCCTTCTTGCTTTTCAGTCAAGTTTGATCTTCTGTCTTCTTAATTCCTGTGCTTTTATTGTTCTCTCTCCTTAATGAAGTTATTTTTCTCATATTCTCCTCTAACACTCAGGAACCGATATTTATTATTTATTTATTGCCTTGCTTTTGGGGGTTGAAATTATTTTTTAAAAAATAAAGCAAATTGATTTTTTTGACTAGGTGAGTTGGTTCTTTTGCTCAACCCAGTATACCTAACACCTGTATTTAACATTCCTTTTGATTAGAAGCCCACGGCCCTTGAGGAAAATAAAATGTTTACTTGTTGAAACCCAATTGTGGAGAGAGTAAGTAAGCTACAAGGACTTCTACCACTATGTTATTTTAAATGTTTAAATGCATGTGATAACTTTGGTTTTTTTAAATTTTGAATTTCATATATATATATATATATATATATATATATATATATATATATATATATATATATATATATATATATATTTATTTATTTTTCTTTTTGCTGTTTTTGTACCTTCTGTCATGTATATTGTTCTCTCCATTGCTATTAATTATCAAACTCCTAAGATTTCCCCCTCCACTCAACACATATTTAAGGGAAGTTTGTCTGGCATAGTAAACTGGCTCACGAGCCTATATCAATGCTTTCCAAAGAGGGGATCTTAGGAATAATACTAAGTTAAAACTTTATAGCTACCATGCCTAATCTTTAATCTTTCACCTGCCCTCTTGGTCAGCCTAGTTTAAAGAATTCTCAGAACATCTGTCAATTCTCACCCTGTCTCTGTGACAACAGTAATTACATCTTAATTCTAAGGATTTCTTTTTTTTTCTTCTCAAATAGAATAAGTAACTTCCCTGCCTATGCCCTCAGCCCAGCAAGTATGCTCCTGATACTAACTGAAATGGGGGTAGGGTGTGCACATGCACCCCCAAGCAACATTCATAAAGCTTTCTTCTTCCAATGAGTTTTTTAGTCCTCATGTGTATGAGCAAGCTTGCCTTGGTACTCTGGGTCTCTGGCTGGTACAATGTTTTTGACCCAAGGAGTTCTGTTGCCCTGACCTCTAGGCAGATGAGACACATAAACTGGGAGTATCATGCCTGAATCTTTCCTGAGTTGCTGGTGGTAAACGTTTTTGGGGCCTACTAGTCATCCATCCAACCAACGAAAACAAACATGAAAGCAATCAAGTTGAAAATAAACAAAACTAGCAAACCCAACCTAAAAAAAAAAGTAGATCCTATGTATACCATCTCTTACACCAATGTAAGGTGTCTGTGTTCCAACTTTCCAAAACTGGAAATCCTTCTTCTTCAGTCTAAACCTGACACCCTGTTCCTATCTGAAACAGGGTATCAATCCCATTGCAGGAGCACACAATCCTGATCTACTCACCCACATGACAAAATACAATTACCTAAATTGCCACAATCAGAGGCTCAGAGCTTAAATCAAGGATGGGTTTCCTTGTGGCAGGGACACAAAAAAGTGGACCCTGGTCTCCTGTATATGTGTTCCCACATGGTACTTATCCATAGTACCACATTCCTTTTTTGCCCTGTATCATCCTCAGAATGAAGGGTCAGTAATCTTCAGTTGGATATCAGAAAGGATTGACAATGTCCTTACCGAATTTCCCTCGGTCAACTTTCACATACATGGTGACTTCAATGTTTACCACAGAGTCGTTAGTCCACTCTAACAAAACCAATGAAGAAGGCAGATATTGCAGAGACTTCTCTATCGTCTATGAACTAACCCAGATCATTGAAGAACCCACCAGAGTCCCAGAAGTGATGCGACAGCAGGTGAACTTCTTTGACCTTTTTCTAAGATCCTACCCTGACAAATGCTCATCAAAAGTTTTAGCCTCCATTGGCATGTTAGATCATTCCCTAGTCATTGTTTAGATTGGCTCTAAATTAATGACATACCCTGATTTACGGTTCCATAAAAAGGTTTTTTGCTATGCATCGGCAGACTAAACATTAATTGTAAGAAGGCAGAAAGCACTGTTGTTAGTAAAAGGAACAGCTTAATGTGCAAATTACAAATTGGAGATGCCAAACTCAAGTATGTACAACAATTTAAATATCTGGAAAGTGTTTTAACAGAAGACAGGAAGTGCAACAACGAAGTACAAAGGCACATTGGAATAGTAAAAATGCCTTTGAAAAGCTAAACAAAGTATAAAGACACAGGAACATTTCATTGGAAACAAAGAAAAGAATACTAAACTGTTACATAATATCAATCCTTCTATGTGGCAGGGAATGCCGGACAATCTCCTCCCAGATGAAGAAGAGATGTAGGACAGAAGGATGCTGAGAATACTATGGATGGAACATGTGAGTAACAATAAAGTTTTAGAGAAAATGTAAACAAAAACACATTACACATAACATCAGAAACAGTTGAAAACTATAGGATACATAATGAAGAAAGAGGGCTTGGAAAATCTGATACTCACAGGATAGACTGAAGGCAAGAGGAATAGAGAAAAACAATGCGTAAACCTTCCTAGTAAGTTTGATTAAATGGATGACCCAACAGGATATAGGAGAGATAGCAAAAAACAAAATTTACTAGGAGCTACAAAGGACAGGAAATTGTGGAGAGCCATGATCACCGATGCCTTGAAGAGATATGGCATATAGAAGAATAAATTTATCCACAAATCATGCTTATCTTCAAACTCTAATGCTATATAATCTTTTAAATGAAATTGTCCTTATCTTTATCGCCATATATATTACAATGTTTTGGTCTTTCAGTATTTGTCTGTATTTCTGAGATGAGGTATTATGTACACTATTTACATTATTCGGACTATTGTCCTCATCTTTGTCACCAGAAATTCATACACAGATGTCCTCAAGGACACATGGCACAGCGGATAAAGGCGTTCGTTAGATCTAGTGACAAGACCCAAACAGTGTGAGTTCAATACCTGGTTAAGGCAGCGGAGAACTTGGAGAGGGGAATTAACAGGAGATAACTGATAACTGACATCCATTAAAAACATGGCACGTGGAACTAGAACAGTCTACCGCAGTGAGCGAAATAAAGGGTTTAGTTTGACATTCCAGACACCTGAGGAAGTCCGGAGCATACAATGGCAGAAATGTTGTAATAAATATGGCGATAAAGATGAGGACAATAGCCCGAATAATGTAAATAATGCAGTTTTGTTTTGTTAATTCTCGAACATATGGTTTATCAACAAAGGAAGATTAATTTCATCTTATTTCATAGATAAAAGTAACACTAAAAAAACTTTCATGTATTTTCAATGTTTATTACACAAGAAAGTGCATTTCAATCATAAAACATTAATCATTGACATACTTTATATCGTGTTATAAAAAATGAAATTTACATGAAAAACGCCTATGTCGAGCTAATCAATATTTGATTATAAATCAATTATGTATGTTTAATGAGATATAAAATCGAGCACACTTCTTTGTTAATGAAATATTGATTACCTTTTTCTATGTCCCATGTCTTTTTAGGATGTGGGCTATTATGGCTCTCCACAACTTCCTTCATAGCTCTAAGTGATGTTTGCTTTTCTTTTACTCACCCAATCCCTGTTCTGCCATCTATTTACACAAACTTGTTAGGTCATATATTTGTGGTTTCCCTCTGCCACCCTTGAATTCAATATGCTCTATGAGTATCAAATTCTCCAAGCCTTCTTTTCTCACAATGAGTCCTAGAAATTTCAACTTTTTCTTTCTGATTTCAAGTATTAATGATCCTTTTGTTTCTATTTTCCTTAAAATTTCCTCATTACTCCCATGTTCCATCCATCATATTTTCAGCATTATTTTGTAGAAACACATTTCTCTTGCCTCAAGTCTCCTCTTCATCTGTGAAGAAATTGGCTAGCATTTGCTTCCATATAGGAGGATTGATATTACATAGCAAGCTGGCACTGTTTTCTTTGTTTCTCATCAAATGTTCTTGTTTCTTAATATTTTGTTTAGTTTCTGGAAGGCATCTTTCATAATACCAATGCTACTTCGGATTTTGGGGTCTTCTGTTAATTGCTCAATTTTGACATCTCCAATTCCCAGCTTGCATGTTGAGTTGATTTTCTTGCTGTCAACTATACAATCTCTTTTCTGACAATTGAGGGTTAGTTCTTTCTTCTCCCTTTCCTTTACTACCTTGTCTCAGAGTTCTTCTATTTTTCTTTCTGTGTCTGTCGTCAACATCGTTTCATCTGCATACCTTATGTTGTTAAGAATGTGTTGACCAATAATAAATAATTCCTTGTAGGACATCTAGTTCTCTTGTGATACAGGTTAAATGAATCCAGTTAGAAGACAAATCCTTGTTTTACACCCCCCTTTCTGTTTTTGTATACTTACTCTATTTAGTGGAATATCAGCACCTTATGGGTCATTTACAGAGAACAGTAAATGCAATGCTGACATCCGAAGATGTATTGGGATGGCCAAGGACGCATTCCAAAGGCTGGGCAGAGTATTGTGAGACAGGAGGATCCCTTTGGTAACAAAGAAAAGAGTACTGAGCTGTTATGTGACATCTGTTCTCCTTTACAGCAGTGAATGTTGGACAGTCTCCTCAAAGATGAAGGTATGGTTCTACAGAAGGATGCTAAGGATATCATAGAGTGAGCATTTGAGCAATGATGAGGTTTTTGAGAGGATGCAACCAAGGAGGAAGCTTATACTTAACATCAGGAAGAGGCAGCTGAAATTTCTGGGAGACATAATGAGAAAGAAGGGACTGGAGAATCTGATACTCACAGGGTGAACAGAGGGAAAGAGAGAAAAGGGAAAGCAATGCATGACATACCTGGTGGGTTTGAGTGGATTATAGAACATGGCCTGGGGGAAGTAGCAAAGAGACAAAACTTATTGAAAGCTACAAGGGATGGGGGAAGTGGAGGGCTATGATCGCCTACGTTCTGAAAGGACATGGCACATAGCGTTTTGAGCGTAGTTTTAGGGCTAACTACTTGCCCATAGTTGAGACCTGTCATATAGGAAGAAAATGAGTAACTACCGACATCAAGATTTGAGTGTGACACTTTGGACTTATGAATATGTTTTCCACCAGGTGTATAAATAGCGGTGTCAGGCTACTGACTGCAGTGGCTATCGAGTGGAACTATCCAGTTGAATTAGTGTGAATTATTGGGCGTCAATGATTTGGGCTTTGATTTAGAATTTACTGGACGTTAAGCTGAGCTGCGCTACTAACAAAGTATCCATTTGAATGGTTAATTATCTTTGGTTGACTTTTACTTTTTTGTTCTTGTTAAGTATTTATTTGTGGTTGTAATTAAATACTGTTTTATTTAACATTGAAGTCTTGAGTTTTACTTAATTATTAATGGCTACTGTATGTCACAAAAAGACCCTAACAGGTGCTACCACCCCAGCTCAGGGTTGACCTGGGAACTACAACAATTAAGAGGTGGTTCCATGCTTCTCAAAACCTCCCAATCAGTGGCCATGCTGCCGGATGTAGTTTATCATCATACCCAGGACGACTTACTCAATTCCTTTTCCGTTCATATGTAGGCAGTTTTCTCCCAGTATATGTTCTGGATTAAAATAAGTTTTATCCTTTATAATTAAAAATTGTCTGGGGCGATATACTTTAATTATATTTAATAAACCATTCTTTCATCTGCAGGGCATCAAACTTATATTCTTCTGAATGCCCAGATTTTCTGCGAATCAGCTAGCTATTCCAAAATTCCTAATTATTTTTATTTGTTTTTCCCCACTTTGTTTCATAATTTGTGTTGCCTGCACTCTTTTCTTTGCTTCCAGTTCACAAATTATTCCATCAATATGTCCGTCGCTCTTAATTTGGTGGTCTGGATTTTATCAAATATTGGCTCATCTATCGTTGGTCTCCCAAATTTTATTTTCTCATTCAATCATAAATTGCTCATGTCTCTATATATTTCCACACAACACTTAATTTGTTCAGAGTTAAAATGATATTTACTGTTCACTGATTCGGACATGACAGCATTTCAAGCATTTAGAAGGAAACAAAAGCGGTAATCTTTATATTGATGGTAGTCTTATTCAGATCACTAATTATTATTATTTTCCTTGTTATTGAATGCTAACAATGTTACTATCAGGTGATTCTCAATGGGAATCAAGTGACAGCATGCCCTTATCAATTAATAGCCATTCAAACTTTGTCAAAACCGTTTGATATTTCAAGTGATTTCATATGAACAAAGCTATTTTTTTTTTAAATAAAGGTCTTTTTAGTTTTAATAAATCTCAATATATTTAAAAATTAAAATAGAGTTTCATACATTTAAATAATGGTCTAATATGCTTTGAATAAAGGTCTGTACATATAAAGTTAAATAAAGTTATATTTGTCTTGACTAAAGGTCTACCATAATTCCTCATGTATAATACACATTTTTTCTAGAAAATAATAAGCAAACTTAGAGGTGTGTATTATGCACAGCTACAAAAAAATCTTCAAAAAATTGCTGTTTCATAGGTTGAGATTTCAGTTGCGAAACGACAACTCACCACAAACATACGACAATTTGACACTAACATTTGGCAATTGCGACCCCATAAGGATGTCAAATACAATCATCTGTACCTAACAATACTTACAAATGTAAAATAAAATAAGAATTATCATAAGACTAAATTAAAATAATATTATTCAATGTTTAAATCATTTTTTTTAATAAGAGTAGGAAATGCTAGCCGTAATGAAATTTGAGAGGTACAATTTATAGGGTTTGATTACCAAACTAGGGGTGCGTATTATGTGTGAGTAGAAGCATTTTCCCACACTTTCAGCACAATTTTAGGGGTACATATTATGGATGAAGGCGTATTATACATGAAGAATAAATCTAAACACTAGAACCCATCTTTAAAAAATTGCCATAAAATGAAATAAGAATTATAAAACTAAATTAGAATAATATTATTCTATGTTTAAAACCATTTTTTTAAATAAGTGTAGGAAATGCTGGCTGTAATGAAATTGGAGAGGAACAATTTATAGGGTTTGATTACCAAACAAGGGGTGCGTATTATGCGTGAGTAGAAGCATTTTCTTACACTTTCAGCACAATTTTAGATGTGCATATTATGGGTGAATGTGTATTATACATGGAGAATTACGGTATATGTTTTAGATAAAACGTCTATTTGTTGTAAATAAATGCCCATATATTTTGACTAAAGGTCGACTTGTGAATAAATGTCTATATATTGTGAATAAAAGTCCATTTTTTATGAAGTTCCATGTATTTTGAATAAAGGAGCATTTGTTTTGAAGAAATTCCATGTTTTAAATTAAGGTTCATATTTTACATGATGATTCTCCAAGTACTTCTGCCTTGAAACAATATATTTTTTGTACATTTTAAACAAACTTTTATATTATGTACTTACACTTTGAATAAATATCCATATCGTTTGAATAAATGTTCCTACCATTTAAATAAATTGCCATATGTTTATAAAAAAAGTTTCATACATTTTAAATAAATGTCTATTTGTTGTGAATATAGATTTATACATTTTAATTAATCGTTTAGTTATTTTGAATTAAGTTTCATCTATTTTAAATAAAGGTATGTTTTTTTTTAATACATATCTATGTTTTAAGTAAATGTCCACATATTTTTACGGAGATGTTTAAGATATTCATGTACTGAATCAAGGTTTATATATTTTGAACAAAGATTTCTGTAAAATACTTACACCTGTTTTGAATAAATGTACTTATGGTTAAAATAAATCTACTTTGAATAAACTTCTAAATTATTTTTATGGGCTGTAAGTTTAACACTGGATGTGTATAGCATAGTGGTTTTTGGTACGGAAAGTAGGATTGCCATGTAAATATTGTTGTGCCCATTTTCGCACATTTGTAGCAGAAACAAAATGTAGACAGAGCTGCCAACCGCTAGTGATAACAGTACCTGTCACTGTCAGTTTAGTGTTTAGTGTGCTGTCTCTGCAAAAGGAAGGCACATGGCTACCCTGCCAGAACAGAGCCAATGTGAACCCCAGGACATTGGGTTATGAAGAAAGTAACTACCTGCTTCCCCATAAAATTGGATAATGAACTTAGCAGTGTAAATGATTCCTTTCCTGTCAAGTTTTGGAATCAGAAAAATCTACGGCAGATAAACAAAGTTTTTGAGAAATACACTCACAGAAAACAGAACCGATCTGGAATTTCTTATTTTGGATACAAACCTATAGAGTTCAGTGAAATTTCCTAAAATCTGAACATCATTTCGTGCCATAATAGCAATGAAGGCAAACAGATGGTGAAGATCTGCATGAAAAAGATCAAAATGAGGGCAGTTATGATAAATAAACACAGATATTGAACAACAAATCACATCTCAGATATGTTGAGAGGTAAACAAAAAGGCAACAATAATACAAAGTAATTGTCACCTGCCACACAAAGACAGACAGAAAAATATATGTATATCAGATAAACTTATATACTTATTGGCATAAGGTGTGCATACACATTATATATATATATATATATATATATATATATATATATATATATATATATATATATATATCTTCTGGAATCAAAAATAAGATAATGTATCTTGTTATACCTAAATGAACATAAATATATTTCTGTACATCTATTAATTCAAATATGTTTTTATATCCATTTCTCTCTTTGCATATTTACCAAGATCCATAAAATTGGTCTAGTTTTCCATGATTCCCTAAAAGTATGCAAATTTGCTTCATTATTGCAATACTGCTTCTTTTTTTTTTCTATCATTGCTTTTTGCCTCATCTCATATCTATATATGTGAATATCTATTTTATCTCTCCACGTCCCTATATATTTATTCATCTATCCCAGTCTGTGGATAGATATCTACCTATATTTCTCTATTCAAATCTGTCTACCTGTTCCAGTCAGTGCATATCTGTCTAGCTATTAGAGAATATGATGTATACATTTCTATATTTCAGAACAATGTTGGATAACTGAATGACAAAATTAAAAAATTCTATGTAACATTATTCATCTTGTGTATCTAGACATGCCAGAGAGCAAAAATCCTTTTTTGTTTAATTTAAAATTTAGCCTTTTTATAACATAAAAAATTAAATTTAGAATTCCTGCAATATATAAATTTCTATATATAAAGGAATCACCTTTTCTATATGTAGACGCTTCTTTGTGTTTGTTTATAATAATTGTAAATGTGTCCTCAAAGAGTTTAAGTCTTTGTTTACTGATAGAATAAGGCACTATACAGTGATCTCATGACTATTGGAGGCTCTCTAATAGCGTCTTAAATAAGAGTTAATTTTCTCTCCCTCCCCTCTTCATTCAAGTTTTTTTGTTTTTTTTTAAGCAAGTCACTCCAGGCAAGGCGGGAATGCCACTAGTACACAAGGGGTTACAGAGAGTGAGAGTAAGAGTAAAGAAGAGTGTTTGGGGAAAAGAATAAAGAGAAAGACAGGGATCAAGATCAAGGTATCAGATGTCGATTGACATTAGATTGGTTTGGTTTGGTTTGGTTTGGTTTATGGCATATCAACCTCAATGGGTCATTTAATGTCGAAAAAAATTTTTATTTCTGGTAATATATTTTCTTCAAGAATGTATAGCTGGTAACGCCTTTTTCCCTCAAAAATGTATAGCTGGTAATATTATTTTTCAAAAATGTATAGCTGGTAATATTATTTTTTTCAAAAATGTATAGTTGGTAATACTATTTTTCCAAATAATACAGCTGGTAATATTATTTTTCCAAAACGTATAGCTGGTAATATTATTTTTTTCAAAAATGTATAGCTGGTAATATTATTTTTTCAAAAATGTATAGCTGGTAATATTATTTTTTTCAAAAACGTATAGCTGGTAATATTTTTCAAATACGTATAGCCGGCAACACTATTCTTCAAAAAGAAAAATATAGCCGGTAATATTTTTTCAAAATTATACAGCTGGCAACATTATTTTTCCAAAAACGTATTATCAGAGGCCTTCCTGTTGGATGTAGTTTATCGTCTTACCCTGGACACGAATGTAGTTTATTGTCATACCCAGGACGCGGATGTAATATGAGTGTTAACTATTTGCCCATAGCTGGGACCCTAACAGGTGCTACCACCCCGGCTCAGGGTGGACCTGGGAACACCAGCAATTAAGAGGTTGTTCCACACTCCTCAAAACCTCCCGATCAGAGGCCTTGCTGTTGAACGTAGTTTACCGTCTTACCCAGGATGCGGATGTAGTTTATCGTCATACCCAGGACGTGGATGTAGTTTATTGTCATACCCAGGACAAATTAAATATGTCAATGTGTACATTTTTAACTAGCCAGTGGGGTTGCTCTATCACCCCCACTGTGGAGAAAGTTCCCCAGGTCATGAAAGAACCACGTCTAATATGTATGGTGTCTAAAACTTAACTCCTCAAAGACACTTTCTAACTCTAACATTTCCCATGTTTGGTTAAGTCAATCAAAATCGAGATCCCTATTTTTGTCTAACAGCTGACCCCAAAGTCAGCCTCAGAAGGTCTGAGCCAAATAAACTCCCACTAAAAAATAATAATCTGAAACTACTATTTAACATATTATCAAAGAAACAGAAAAGAATCAGGCAGATACAAAATCTACAGAATATTTAAAATATCAACCAGCATATTATAATGTTACAACAATGATTGCAAGCAATTCAGATAATGTCATGTATGCTACAAAAGATGGTCTTTAGTTGGATAAAAATATCCAAGTGCAAAAATTTAGTCATATGTCTGAAACATTTTCACCTCAATAATTTCAAAATTACATTCATGAAAATTTAAGAACTTGTTTCATAAAAGATAACAGTAACTAAGTTCTTTTTTTGTTTTATTGTATTATTAATATTATCATGAAGTGAAAAATAAAGAAAGAAAAAAATTAAATTATTCATGAAAACATTTTTGGCATCTTCTACATGAAGTGTGTTAAATACATTGAAGTATTTCTGCTTCAATTTTTGCCTTTAATCTAATTAAAATAGCAAAGATAAAGTTGTATCTATATACCAGCAAGGTTACTTGGTATAGCCTGGATATAATTAATGGATCAAAAAGTAGTAGATCAATACAGTGGCTGTATACTATACATATGGGCACGTGGCTGAGTCATTAGAATGTTCGCTTTCTGACCATGAGACACGGGTTCGAATTTCACCATGGTTGATTTGTCAGGAAGGAGACTTCCTGATGTCATCGGTCTGGAGGGGCCAATCCCAGTGTGTGGCACCTTTGGAAAGTGCCTGAGAACAATACCACAGGTTGAACCAAGCCTTGTAAGTGAAAGTGGATAGACAGAACACTTTGGGGCCGTCGATAACTGTGCTAGCATGTAACCGAGGGTTTCAGCGTGCTGGCCTTGTTCAGATTGTTGATCATGTTAGATAGCATACTCTTGAAATTTATAAACTCATTCACTTAAAAGAAGTATTTTTAGGAAGATGGGTTTCTATGTTCACTGTTATCACTCTTTCTAGTATTGATGGGAGTTTCCTTTCTAACCTTTTGTTTAAAGTAATGTGGAATGTCAACATATTTAGTATATAATTATTTTCCCTTCTAGTTACATGTGCTATCAATTTTAGTTGTTGCTGCTTTTGAAAGTCTTAAATTGATGTAGATTCTGCTATTTGGTATGGCTCTTTGTCATTCTGTATCATCAATCTGCAGGAAATTTTGCATATCAGGCAATGAAACAGAGCGCCAGGGGAAGATGATTCATGCCTTTCCCAAGCTTCCTGCGTTTTGTTTTTAGATATACTTTCTCAATTATGACTCGTTTTCAGAAAAGTGTACTGAACTGTTATGTCATAGCCATCCTCCTATGCAGCAGTGAATGCTGGACAATCTCCTTACTGATGAAAAAGAGATTTGAGGGAAAAGAAATGTGTTTCTACAGAAGGATGCTGAGAATATCATGGATTGAACATGTGAGCAATGATAAAGTTCTTGAGAAAATGAAAACAAAAAGGATAGTTAACATCGGAAAAGACAGTTGAAGCTTCTAGGGCACAGAATTAGAAAAGATGGCTTAGAAAATGTGACACTCACAGGACATATCAAAGGCAAGAGTGACAGAAGAAAATAGTGTATAATCTACTGAGCAAGCTTGTATAAATGGCTTGAAGAACAGGGTTTAAGAAAAGGCGAGGAAACTGTGGAGAGACATGATTGCTCATGTCCTTAAGGGGCATGACATGAAGGAGGAGAAAAAGAAAACACTCCATATTTGCATGTCCAAGTGTTATTTAAGTTTCTCATTGCTTTTCTATGCTTCTCTTGCCTTCAATGTGCCATGTGAGTGTTAATTTCTCCGGGCCTTCTTTTCTCATTGTTTCCTCAAATTTCAAGCTGTTTTTTCAGTTTTTTTATCAATATTTTGGTTCTGTGGCAATGTGCAGTCTTGGGAGAAATTAACTCTAAAGAAGCCTTTTTTATATTCATTTGAACTTCGGAAACTTTGTATTCCGTTTTTCTATTTATCAAATTTTCCTTTTTTTTTTTATACTTTTGAAAAGGCATGAATCAGCTTCTCCTTGCACTCATGGAACAGTCTCATCAATCCTTCCATATTACATTTTCCTTATCATACCCATCTTAACAACTTTTTATGTTTGTATCTTTTAGCCTGCACTCCAAACTCTCCTGTCATATCACCAGAATATTTTGCGTATAAAACCAAATTTATAGAGCATAAATGTTTAAAAGAATTTTATTATTAATACTTGCAAAAGCAGTGTCCTGTTGACCAAAGCTCAAAGAATCACAGAGACTAAAGAATAAAGAATCACTATCAGTCCGTAGGCTCCTTTCATCCGTCACTTGTACATTTGTTATTTCTGGCAGAGTGTTGGCTATAAAAACACCATTTTCAGTCTCTTCTCTCCAGATAATTCCCTGCTGACTGCTTTGTTTTAGTCGTTAGTGCCACATATTTTCATAAGACTATATATATATATATATATATATATATATATATATATATATAAATAAATATACATACACATGCACACACACACATACATATATATATATGTATGTATTATATAAATAAGAAGGCTTACAAAGTGGTATTCTTCAATATATAGGCATTATGGCCATTGAAACATTGATCACCATAGTTAAGCAATGTTAGTTTGGTCGGTACCTAGAAGGGTGACCGCTTGGGAATATCAGGTGTTATAAGCATGGATGTGCAGGTGGTGTAATGGATAATGGTTCAAAATAGGTAATCAGAGAACTGAATTACAATTCCAGTTGGGTTCATTATAGTCACTTACCTGCAAAAACCCTTGAAAAACTACCCACCTCTTCTTCACCCAGCTATGAGTTAATTAATAGAATTTGTATCAGTAAATCATTATTGAGAGTGATAATGATATTTGTAGAGTAATTGGCTATAGTTAAATGTAATTTGCAGAAATACCCAACAAACAAAATTGATAAAGTTTACAATAGCATGAGAAAGAACAAGGTAAAGATAATATTCGCCTTTACAAGTCCACATTAACTTTTGGAGTTTACAAGAAGACAGAATACATGGTAATCAGTATAAATAAATGAGCCCGAAATGTGATTTACAGATCGGGGACACTAAAATCAATATTTGAGAAGTGTTCTGACAGAGGATGGTAAGTGCCACACTGAGATCCAAAGATATATTGGGATGGCCAAAGACGCATTCCAAAAGCTAGACAGTATTATGAGACAGGAGTACTTTGTTGGTAACAAAGAAAAAAGTACTGAACTGCTACATGATATCTGTCCTCCTTTATGGCAGCAAATGTTGAATGGTCTCTCCAAACATGAAGAAGAGACTTGAGGCAATGTAGATATGGTTCTACAGAAGGATGCTAAGGATATCTTGGACCGAACATGTGAGCAATGCTGAAGTTTTAGAGAGGATGCAAACATGGATGAAGCTTATACTTAACATCAGGAAGAGGAAACTGACATTTCTGGGACACATAATGAGAAAGGAGGGTTTGGATAATTTGATACTCACAGGGTGGATAGAGGGAGAGAGAGACAAGGGAAAGCAACACATGACATACCTAGCGGGTTAAAGCATGTGGATGGCAGAACAGGGTTTGGGAGAAGTAGCAAAAGGGCAAACCATATTGAGAGCTACAATCGATAGGGTGAAGTGGAGAGCTATGATCACTTACCTTCTGAATGGACATGGCACAGAAGAAGAGTCTCTTGGATCCACATTGATTCTGGGTGTGGTAAGTTTTTGAATGGTGGGTATATTACTAGTACTGTAACTTTTAGGATTTAAGAGATATTCTTATAAAATTTTCAGGGTATTTGTATGAAATGATTTAGAACAATGTAGACATTTTTTGTTTTTTTACATATAATAAATTTTGAGAAAAAAACAAAAAACATAAAAACTAAAAAAAAATACAACAGAATTGATCAAAAATGTTTCTTACTCATCACATGGTTAAAGCCTTGCATATATAAAATGGGGTTTGTTGTCCAGTAAGACAAATATGAATGTCACTTTATAAAACCTATCAACAAAAGCGAGGCCAAAAATGCTTTCATTTCTTCAAAGCAAACATTTTTTCAAGCTCTGATTTGCGAGTTGTCCTTTGCAGTGTCACCTAATTTTGTTTTCACACTGTTTGCATACCAGTTAGTTTCCACTAGCATTAGTTGAATATCTATGTAAGATAACAAGAGTCAAAAACGTCTATCTGACTAGCTTCTTGATCAACATTTCTAGGTAGAGATGTGCAGTTTAACCGAAAAACTCAGTTTTTCGGTTTCTACTACACACCTTGAAACCGCATCAAGATTTTTTACAAAACCGAAATTGTTTGGTTTTTTAAGTGCTATCACTACTGAGTGACCATATCCAAAGAAACACTACTGAAAAAGACTTTCAGATGTTAATAAAATTAACCACTTCATACCATTGTAAGAGAAAAAGATTGAACAAAAATGTTAAAACCATTTAATTGACTAGTTTTAAGAAATAAATAGAAATCTATTTGTTTACAAAAGAAATGAAGAAAAAAAAGAATTACAACATGATGTCTAAAATCTATTTGTTTCAGTTTTCAAAATAAATACTTTTGTGGTAAAATTAAGTTAAAATAAAAATAGTGAGTAAAAATAAAAAGAATAATTGCCAGTTTCATCTTAATGTTCAATTTTATGAAGTCGGATTTTTTGTAGCAACGGTAATTGTTTTAGTAAGCCAGTGTTACGCTAATCACAAAATAAACTTGTTGTAAGCAAGAAAAATGAATGAAGATTTTTTTTAATAAATAAATCCTTTTTTATCTAGGGAATCCACCTAAATCAGATATTAAAAATAATTAAAATAGTTCTTAATTTCACTTTTAAAATGTGGATATTCCAGACATGTGAGTCTCTGTTTACTACAAGTAAAATTAAGTTTCTATCTAGTGAATACACCTAAAATTAGATACCAATTCTTCTACCTGTAAGAAAAGGTTAAAAATAATGGAGGCTTTAATAATGAAAAAGAAAAAGCCTACCCTTAACAATATTAACTATGAACAAAGCCACAACGTGCTAACCGTATTCGGAAATTAAAACACCACTACTACACACTAAGACATATACATAATGCACACTCAATTAAGCTGAAAAATCAAATCATCCTTGATAATGGCTAAAGATATAGCCGAAAGCGCTTGGAAAAATAAAACATTTGGACAGTTCTTACACACCCTTTGTCCAGCAAAGAAAGCTCTTGTTCGTACACAAGAAAAATTAAATAAAAAACTTAACCGTAGTACCTTGTCTGTCGTTTTTAATGAAACTTGCATAAAAGAAGGATTGCTGCCTAAATATACATATATATATATATATATATATATATATATATATTGTTATTAATTATTTCCTATGTAATAATAAATACATTGAGCTCTTTTTGTGGATCAGTTTTAATATTTTATATTACTAGGATCCACTTGGATTATATGCCAACAGATCTGTTACCATTTACAATATATATATATATAGTAAAAGGTAACAGATGAAGAATGAATAATTAATATAAAATTAAAAGAGGAATAAAAAGGGGTTTAAAACTTACTTTAAAATATATAGATAAAAGAATGTAAGGGATTAATGGAAAGAGAGTTGAGGGGATCTTAGGATAGGGGAAAGTTGATATATATATATGTATGTATATATTTAGTGTAATGGGGCAGCAGATCATTGTTCAAACATATATTCTTAAATACAACAGACAATGAATTTCTATTATGTTTGATCATGAGACTTTACAAACATTGTATAGTGGCTTCAGTTTCAAGAGAAAATAAAGATATAAACTGTCCAACATTTGGATATTTCTTCAGTATTTGACAATGAACATCTCTGTTGTTATGTCCATATGTTCATGTCTCATGTGAGCTGAAAGAAATTTTCAAATGTCGGACAGTTTTTGTCTTTATTTTGCCTTGAAAATAAAGCCATTATATGATACTTGGAAAGGCTCATGATAAAACATAATGTTTTCTACAAAATTTCTTGGACATACAGTCAGTAAATGTAATTAATACTGTTTATTATAAACAGCATTTACTTAAATAATTGTATCTATAAAAATAATGTGTAAACAGAAAATATATATCTATATATATATATATATATAATAATTTCAAGAGGACAGAATCCAGGTTGAACTCAATGTCCAGGACACAGTAAAGGATATAATTAGTGTTTAAGTCTTTTTATTAAATATATATATATATATATATATATATACATATATATATACACACACATATATATATATATATATATATATACACATATTTAGTTTACGAAAAACTAGGTAATCCATATGGGTAGACCCAAGGAGGATAAAATCCATAGAGCTCAATGTAAATCAGAGCTAATAATTTAAATAAAAATAAAAACAGACCACTTTAAGGTTCCATGTAATAAATTATTTAAAAGGGCTGTAGTGAAATAATTTATTACATGGAACCTAAAAGTGGTCTGTTTTTATTTATATTTAAATATAGATATATATATATATATATATATATATATATATATAAAATAATAGTAAATATCCAAACAGCACGATGCTTTCTAAGTATATCTGAGAAATTCAAAACAAAACACACACCACATCAAAAATATCTTGGAAAATAAGGAAAAGATCATTAGCCTACAACAACCGATCAAAAACTTGCAAACTTTGCTTGGAGGAAAAAATAGCTATCATTACCTTCCCAGACCAAAATAAATTATTAAATAAAACATCCGAGCTCATCTCAAAATGCAGACATGACAACAAATTTTTACTATGTTACTTTAAAATCGAAAATGAAAGAAATAAATAAATACATACACAAACAAAATGACAATAAAATAAGCAAAATAAATTAATCCAAACAAATTACCAAATCACACCTGTTAGAATGGACGAAATAGAATAAAAAATAAGAAACAAAATCAATAAATCAAGTAAATAATAAACAACTTAGCAAACTATTATGACCAAAATATTAGTTAGACTATAAAAATCAAACCAAAAATCGGACGGAAAAAATAGCTATAACTGTTATATAACGATAAAAAAATGAATAAAACTGAATAAAAAATAATATACTGCGTTACTTAAAAATCAAAAACCAAAAAGAGAAAATATACAGTGTAACAATTAAATAACAACAAGTAAAATAAATTGATCTAAATACATCCAAATATATAAATAAACTAACAACCAACACCGATAAACTAGCCGTTAGAAAAAACAAATAAAGATAATCAATCCAAATAAATACATGAAGTAATAAATAAATTAAAAACTGTTCTGACAAAATACTAGTTAGAACAAACTACAACAATCAACCCCAAAATTGAACAAATAGTTTTAATTATCTTCCCAAACAAAAACAAAACTATTAAATAAGCTATATAAACACATGTTTACTACGTTAATAAAAACACTGATCAAAATAAAAATAAATAAATATATAAGATAAAAAATAAAAATAAAAACAAGCAATATAATTTAACCCAAATAAATAAATAAACAAATAAACGACTTCTGGTAAAATAACCGCCAAAATAGACTACCTACAATGCACCACTGACCCATATATATAAATAGCCGAGAAAAATAACAGCACTCGTGGCCTGACGATTGCATCTAGCATGAAACAGACTGTCGCCTCTAAGTGTTGACTTCTATATTCACTTTTATATTTTTATATATATATATATATATATATATATATATATATATATATATGTATATGTTTTCATGAATGGGTATGTATGTTTATATACATACATACATACATACATACATACATACATTTATATTAACATGTACATACACAGAAATACAAATATATCCTTACAAACCAACTTCACATGCACACACACACACACACACACATATATATATATATATATATATATATATATATATATAGGTAGATATTTCCTCAATTAGTCTGTAACCTAATGATCAAATAAAGCACACAAATCTTCAACAAAATATCCTTTCTTGTCAATGCACTTAATTCATAAGTAAATATTGAAATAGTGAAAATTTCAGATGAAAATTCAACTAATAATTCAGCATATAGACTTACTGATCCACCCTTCCACATAAGACATATATAAAAACATATCTACATTTCTTATTCCTCTTAAATGACCACCCCCACCCCGCATCACCACCACAGCAAGTTGAAAGAATCAAAGATATCATCATTTAATGTTGGCATACTTGTGACATCAAGCCTAAGTTTACACAGCTGCTGATGGGTGGGATTTATGGCATATGGCAGAGTAACCACAGGATGCTCATCACATGACGTATCAAAATGGCAATGTACGGCACTGGTTATGTCATTAGAGCATGTAAGACATGAAGGTAGACACGAGTTGCTGTTAAAATCATTAATAATTTTATTGGTGCCATTAAGAGTTCAGTGCTTTCCATATTGACTATTTAAAAGACCAAATGATATTACAAGGATAATGTTGATCTGGCCCTGATCTGTAATGATTTCTTAATGGGTTGATTTCATTGAGTATGAGTCCTGAGGAGAAATGTGTGGACTAGTCTAATGGATATCGGCATGGATAGTAGGGCTGCTGAAACAGGTTCAAATCCTGGCTTAGTCTGTTGCATTCACTTTTGCACAAATGCAACTCCTCTGTTTTCTCCCCCAGCTCTTTTTAGCTATGGATAGCAGCTATTTTTTTTTTTTTTTTATAAAAATAAGATATCTTCAAATTTGTAGGAAAAACGTTTCAAATCATAATGTTTATTTTATTTATTTTTGACTATTTTTGTAGAGATGAATTTTCCCTAATCACTTATCATTCAAATATTTTTGATTGATTGGTTAGTTTTTGATGACTTATCAACCTTTTGCAGGTTATTTACATTGTTCAGATTGTTGTCCTCATCTTTATTGCCATATTCATGACATTACGGCCATTGTACGCTCCGGACTTCTTCAAGTTCAGTTTAAAATTTATGTTAAAATCGATTTTTTGTTTTTCGCAGCTTTTTGCTAAATGCAGTGGCATAGAAATAAAAATGAGGTATCGTTGAGCTTGTCATGATGTAAATAATCTACATATGGTGTTTGAATGAAATTGGAGGAAAAAAAATTTATTGATTTTGATCGGCTTTATCGATTATTGATTTTTTAAAAATTATTGATTTTTTATGCTATGAAACTATCTCTTACATTGTACAATGTATGTGCTGAGCTTGGTCAAAATCAGTTGGATGGATCTTGAGTGAAAAGGTATCACACAGACAGACAGACAGACACACACATCCCCTGTTTTTCACATATATATGTGTGTGTGTGTGTGTGTGTATGCGTAATTAAAGCATAAATTTTAATTAATTTTAACATGATTCTTGCACATGAAATTAAGTATGTCAATATTCCTTATATTTCAACTCCTAGAGTAAGCTTCAGAGAGGTTTTAATAATTTATTAATTCCCCTTTGGCCTAGAAGGGGGTCTAGAGACTTATTTGGCAACATTCCTGGAGATGGTGTCTCAATAAAAGTACCTAGCCCTCTGTGCTGAGAACAGGTTAATAGAAGTAGATAGATTCACCTATCGCCTGGCCAATAATCCTGACCTGTTTATTGAACAGGAGTAGAGGTGTATCCCTTTATTCAGGATATGGTTTACTAGTTCCTTTCTTCTATGGCCACAATGTTTTAACTGTCATGATCAGTAGCTGTGACTTTTCATTATGAGGTTACTGGGGTGGCAGTTGCCTTGTTACTGCATCCCAACGGGTAGCAAGAGGCCCAAACTCTTTGGTAGCACTTAGAGAGGCTGTTCTGGTCAATAACACATGGGTATTTTCATTGCCATGTCGTACATGGATTAGTGCCTCTGCAGGTACTTCCAGTGGACAACTTTGATGCTACATTAGGGCTAAGTTTTAAGCCACTTCTGGTCAGTTTCTATTGTCATAGACGATGGACTGATAATTATTTTGGCTTTTTTTTCTCCTGCAGACATAATCTTGTTCTTTTATTGTTCTGTCTCCTTAATAATGTTTTCTTTTATTCATATTCTCTCACGCTCAGTTACCTCTTGCATCTTAATGGCTTTATTGCCTTGCTTGGGGTGAAATGATAAAAAAAAAAAAGAGAGACAACTTGTGTTAAAATTATGCAGAAGGCAACTCCTTCAGAATCTTTGCCAAGATGTCATGCTAGTTGACAGGTAATAATTAAAATAAAGAAAGATGTTGAGGGTCATGACCACCAATGTCCTTCCAGATACCCATGTAAAATAAATAAAAAACTGTAAGTGTTCTACAGCAAAATTTGTTTGAATTCATAAGATTTCCTTTTGACTCTGAAGAAGTACAAAATAATCTTTGGTAGATCTGTATGTACTGTAGTTGATATTAGTATGGTTCAGCATGGTTTTATTCACTTTCACACAACTGCATATATATATATATATAAATGATATGCATGATCTGTCATCTCATTGGTCAATTTTGAGTCAGACAGCATGTAAAAATAATGGTGGAGAGGGAATATACTCATTGTCACTTTCGTCATTCTCATTGTAGTACAGACTTTGTAACTATAGTAACACTGTTGAGCAATACTTGTATCAGACGCCTTCGAATAGCACTCGCACTAATAGTACTTGCTCGGTAATACTCACTTGAAAAGTAACCACAGAATAGTGATCCAAATAGTAATCCATATAGTGATCACTTAGACGTCACACTAATTCCCATATGTACATTTCCATTACAATCACATGATCTACTTACTCAATGGAATCGCCTGATCTGGTGATCTGTGTTCAAACTCCAGTGTCGGCAGTGATACTTTATTCCTATATAACACATTCATTTCCTTAGTAATATCATATACTAGCAGTAAATATATATACGTTTCCCATAATTCCCATATATACATTTCCTTTACCATCACGTGATATACTTATTCAAAATGGGATCGCCTGTGTTTGCTCTCTGGTGATCTGTGTTCAAACTCCAGTGTCAGCAGTGATACTTTATTCCTATATAACACATTCATTTCCTTAGTAATATCATTTACTAGCAGTAAATATATATATACGTTTCCCATAATTCCCATATATACATTTCCTTTACCATCACGTGATCTACTTATTCAAAATGGGATTGCCTGTGTTTGCTCTCTGGTGATCTGTGTTCAAACTCCAGTGTCGGCAGTGATACTTTATTCCTATATAACACATTCATTTCCTTAGTAATATCATTTACTAGCAGTAAATATATATATACGTTTCCCATAATTCCCATATATACATTTCCTTTACCATCACGTGATCTACTTATTCAAAATGGGATTGCCTGTGTTTGCTCTCTGGTGATCTGTGTTCAAACTCCAGTGTCAGCAGTGATACTTTATTCCTATATAACACATTCATTTCCTTAGTAATATCATTTACTAGCAGTAAATATATATACGTTTCCCATAATTCCCATATATACATTTCCTTTACCATCACGTGATATACTTATTCAAAATGGGATCGCCTGTGTTTGCTCTCTGGTGATCTGTGTTCAAACTCCAGTGTCAGCAGTGATACTTTATTCCTATATAACACATTCATTTCCTTAGTAATATCATTTACTAGCAGTAAATATATATATACGTTTCCCATAATTCCCATATATACATTTCCTTTACCATCACGTGATCTACTTATTCAAAATGGGATTGCCTGTGTTTGCTCTCTGGTGATCTGTGTTCAAACTCCAGTGTCGGCAGTGATACTTTATTCCTATATAACACATTCATTTCCTTAGTAATATCATTTACTAGCAGTAAATATATATACGTTTCCCATAATTCCCATATATACATTTCCTTTACCATCACGTGATCTACTTATTCAAAATGGGATTGCCTGTGTTTGCTCTCTGGTGATCTGTGTTCAAACTCCAGTGTCGGCAGTGATACTTTATTCCTATATAACACATTCATTTCCTTAGTAATATCATATACTAGCAGTAAATATATATACGTTTCCCATAATTCCCATATATACATTTCCTTTACCATCATGTGATCTACTTATTCAAAATGGGATCGCCTGTGTTTGCTCTCTGGTGACCTGTGTTCAAACTCCAGTGTCGGCAGTGATACTTTATTCCTATATAACACATTCATTTCCTTAGTAATATCATATACTAGCAGTAAATATATATACGTTTCCCATAATTCCCATATATACATTTCCTTTACCATCATGTGATCTACTTATTCAAAATGGGATCGCCTGTGTTTGCTCTCTGGTGATCTGTGTTCAAACTCCAGTGTCGGCAGTGATACTTTATTCCTATATAACACATTCATTTCCTTAGTAATATCATTTACTAGCAGTAAATATATATATACGTTTCCCATAATTCCCATATATACATTTCCTTTACCATCACGTGATATACTTATTCAAAATGGGATCGCCTGTGTTTGCTCTCTGGTGATCTGTGTTCAAACTCCAGTGTCAGCAGTGATACTTTATTCCTATATAACACATTCATTTCCTTAGTAATATCATTTACTAGCAGTAAATATATATATACGTTTCCCATAATTCCCATATATACATTTCCTTTACCATCATGTGATCTACTTATTCAAAATGGGATCGCCTGTGTTTGCTCTCTGGTGATCTGTGTTCAAACTCCAGTGTCAGCAGTGATACTTTATTCCTATATAACACATTCATTTCCTTAGTAATATCATTTACTAGCAGTAAATATATATATACGTTTCCCATAATTCCCATATATACATTTCCTTTACCATCACGTGATCTACTTATTCAAAATGGGATCGCCTGTGTTTGCTCTCTGGTGATCTGTGTTCAAACTCCAGTGTCGGCAGTGATACTTTATTCCTATATAACACATTCATTTCCTTAGTAATATCATATACTAGCAGTAAATATATATACGTTTCCCATAATTCCCATATATACATTTCCTTTACCATCATGTGATCTACTTATTCAAAATGGGATCGCCTGTGTTTGCTCTCTGGTGATCTGTGTTCAAACTCCAGTGTCGGCAGTGATACTTTATTCCTATATAACACATTCATTTCCTTAGTAATATCATTTACTAGCAGTAAATATATATATACGTTTCCCATAATTCCCATATATACATTTCCTTTACCATCACGTGATCTACTTATTCAAAATGGGATCGCCTGTGTTTGCTCTCTGGTGATCTGTGTTCAAACTCCAGTGTCGGCAGTGATACTTTATTCCTATATAACACATTCATTTCCTTAGTAATATCATTTACTAGCAGTAAATATATATATACGTTTCCCATAATTCCCATATATACATTTCCTTTACCATCACGTGATCTACTTATTCAAAATGGGATCGCCTGTGTTTGCTCTCTGGTGATCTGTGTTCAAACTCCAGTGTCGGCAGTGATACTTTATTCCTATATAACACATTCATTTCCTTAGTAATATCATTTACTAGCAGTAAATATATATATACATTTCCCATAATTCCCATATATACATTTCCTTTACCATCACGTGATATACTTATTCAAAATGGGATCGCCTGTGTTTGCTCTCTGGTGATCTGTGTTCAAACTCCAGTGTCGGCAGTGATACTTTATTCCTATATAACACATTCATTTCCTTAGTAATATCATTTACTAGCAGTAAATATATATATACGTTTCCCATAATTCCCATATATACATTTCCTTTACCATCACGTGATCTACTTATTCAAAATGGGATCGCCTGTGTTTGCTCTCTGGTGATCTGTGTTCAAACTCCAGTGTCGGCAGTGATACTTTATTCCTATATAACACATTCATTTCCTTAGTAATATCATTTACTAGCAGTAAATATATATATATACGTTTCCCATAATTCCCATATATACATTTCCTTTACCATCACGTGATATACTTATTCAAAATGGGATCGCCTGTGTTTGCTCTCTGGTGATCTGTGTTCAAACTCCAGTGTCGGCAGTGATACTTTATTCCTATATAACACATTCATTTCCTTAGTAATATCATTTACTAGCAGTAAATATATATATATACGCTTCCCATAATTCACATATATACATTTCCTTTACCATCACGTGATCTACTTATTCAAAATGGGATCGCCTGTGTTTGCTCTCTGGTGATCTGTGTTCAAACTCCAGTGTCGGCAGTGATACTTTATTCCTATATAACACATTGAGGCTTTGAAGGCAAAAGGTGAAGCCATTTTGATAAATGTTTTCTTAATGTATGTTGCCTTCCGTGTTGTCACTCCATAGATGGTATCTGCTGTAACATAGAAAAGGTTACTGAATGAGGAATAACCAAAATGGAGGTTGGAAATGAAATAGTAATCTTTATAATATCAACAAAATACAATACTGGCCAGCAGTGTGAAGTAGGTAAACCACTGCTAGTGGTGGACTACTTATCATATTATCCCCCACTTACAATTGTGTCAAACGTATTTATGAACATTGGGACATACCAATTAGTGTTCATAGGTACATAGGTATATAACAGTATCAATGAATGTTTCTTTTTCTTATTTGTTTTATGATGGTAAAGGGACAGAGGTGGCAGCAGGAAGAAGAACATCAAGGGAACACATGGCACTCATTGGCCCCTCCACTCGTGTGGTCTTAGCATGCCTCTTGAACCTGGGTGTGGGAAGCATATCGATGCTTCAAAATTCCTGCAGTCTTCTTTGCACCATGTTGGTCTTATATCCAAAACTTAGACAATAAGCAATCCATCATTGAAAGAATACTAAACGCCCAAGTTATTCTGACCAATTGCTGACCAGCCTCCACATTCCGTAACATGTAGAAAGAGAAGTTCTGAAGATAAAGGTTCAGAAAATCTATGGGTTGCTAAACAGATATTAACACAGCTAGAATTTTCTAAATTCTATGGCACGTTCCTTACACTTGAGGTTTGGGTCTCATTAGAACCTGAGGACATCTAGCAGATTTATGTGAAAGTTTTCCACTTTATCTCATTATTTCCATCTTTATTTACATACTAATATACACCCAAGTATATATATATATATATATATATATATATATATATATATATATATATATATATCTCTCCAAATGTAATGAGAATGAAAATAATGTATAAATTCTAACCAATAGTAGACCAATAATTATTTATTATAATTATTTCAAATAAACAAAAACAATTTACTCACTACAAAGATTCAAACTTGTTTTGGTGCAATTAGTTGCACCTCGACTAGTGAGAAACAAAATGGTTATAAACAATTCTGGTTACAAATAGAATTGTTCATAACTATTTCAATTTATAAGGTGAAAATGATCATTAACCTAATGTAATCTTAATTCCTATTGTATTATATATATATATATATATATAGCAAAAGAATATGACAAATTCATAATAAATTATTGAAATAAAACTGAAATAAAAAATCCTTGTAAATTTTATTTCAATTTATAAGGTGAAAATGATCATTAACCTAATGTAATCTTAATTCCTATTGTATGTATGTATGTATGTATATATATATATATATATATATATATATATATATATTTACCAAAAGAATGACAAATTGATAATAAATTATTGAAATAAAACTGATACAAAGATCCTTGGAAATTTTAATTCAATTTATAAGGTGAAAATCATCATTAAGCTGATGTAATCTTAATTTTTATTGTATGATATATATATATATATATATATATATATATATATATAGCAAAAGAATATGACAAATTGATAATAAATTATTGAATTAAAACTGAAATAAAAAATCCTTGTAATTTTTATTTCAATTTACAAGGTGAAAATGATCATTAAACTAATGTAATATTAATTCCTATTGTATAATATATATATATGTGCGTATATATATATATATATCAAAAGATAATCTTAATCCCTATTGTATAAAATATGATGCTCTATTTGATTAAAACATTGAGCTCTCTTTGTGAGTCAGTTTTAATATTTTATATTGTATGAATAGGATTCAATTGGATTATATACCAACGAATTATTATATATATATATATATATAAAGTGTGTTCCAATAACTTGGACCGATTTTAAATGAGAATTAAGTTTAAGCATCTAATCATTTTTTCTTTTTCTTTCAGATTTAACAACTTAAGTCTTTGGCAATTATAACCATGGAAAGATTAACAATCAAACAACATGTTAAAATTATCAAAGCCTGCTACAAAACTGGACATTCAAACAGAAATTGAATGAGAATTTCTCAGGTTGCATCATCTCTCGAAACAGCGAAGTCAATTGGTCACCATGATTGTGTGACTCAACGCCATTAGATTTCTTCCTTTGGGGTCGTCTCAAAAGTAAGGTCTATGCCAACAAACCAACAACAATTCAACAGCTAAAGGATGAGAAAATAAGGCATATTGGTGGGATTGAGGAGCAACTATGCAGAAACATCATCAAAAATTTTGACCATCAAGGGGAGGTGTACCACTGAAGCCTTGGCAGACATTTGGGCGATATTATTTTTCACATATAATTTCCATGGCTTAAATAACATGATCCAGTAGAGAAATAAATAAATTTTCACCAATAACACTTATTTATTTACTGCCGACTTTGATCCATCTTAATGAAACACCCTTTATATATCACTGTTTATCTATCTCAATTTAATCATTATCTATCTATGCTTCTACATATATATATATATCACTGTTTCTGTTTGGCCATATCTATCTATCTATCTCACTTTACTCATTATCTATCTATAAGCTCCTCCAATACGCTATTTTATATTCAATGTGAAACAAAATACTCCCACAATATTTCAAAACAGAAAAACCGACCTTCTTTACAAACCCAACGAATCAAAATAAAATTGTTCTACCCACCAACTCTGTCACAACTACAATTGAAAACAATTTACAAACTCCGCATTACATTTGTCACAACTATGTTTAAAACGATCAAAGATTTAATACAGAACAAAATAATAAGCTGAAACTGGAATGAGTAAAATTGCTTTGTTACCTGTAATAATTGCCACAAGTTAAACATAGAAGAAACCTCAAGGAATTTAAATAAAAGATTATATGAACACAAAAGGGATCTTTTACAAAACAATACATTAATTGCATTAGTTGCTCACCATTAAGGAGACTGATCACAAATTTGATTGAATAAATTCTACTTTAAAAGAGTAAAAGATTTACTGAGACAAAAATATATAGAAAGTGCTTTAATTGCCAGATCATCCACAGTAAATTTACAAGCAGGTTCTTATAAAGTTTTATATATATCAAGAATAATTTTAGGGGAAAGAAGTATAATAAAGTGGAAAAAGTTTTCATGTGAAACATTTTTCCATTAGGATCTCATTGGACTACAGTTATGGTTGATGTTGATGCTGAGAATAATATACGAAAGAGCAATGAATTTTCTTTATAATATTTCCTCTTTTATATTGGAAATATGGACACCTGTGAACTCTTAATGGAAACACTTTCCTATATATATATATATATATATATATATATATATATATATATAACATATTCATAAAGAGATGAATTAAAGATTATATACAGCTGTTTCTTTGTTATCAACATAAATGTATCAATTCATTTCTTTTGTTCCTAATTGAAAATTGTCTGTCCGTTTGTCTGCCTGAGGTAAATTCAGTCAGTCTGCCTGCTACATCAATACTGATGATTAGCATTAACCCCAGAAAGACATTTCAAATTCCACTCTTGATAGCAATTCCTCTCATCTAAATTTTAAGAGATGCTCTTTCAGGTAAAAGGAGATAGTAACATGGATTTATTGAACTAACAACCAATGACATTCACGATCAAATGACAATGGACAGTGAGACTTTGCGGATATGGAAACTAAAATGTCTCTGATTAATATGACAAACATTTGGTTGATGGTAAGATTTTATTAATTTTGCATAAGCACCTGTTTCAGTGACAAATTTTGACAGACTATGAATATTAAGGATTAAACTGTTTGCTATGAAAGAAGAAATGGTTTTATACTAATGAAGCATTATCCTTATGTCATTAATTATTAGGACAAATATCCCGATCTTTGTTATTTTTATCCCAACATTTTGGCCTACATTCTATTTTGCTTTATTTATATTGAGATATTCACATGAAAAAGGTAATGCAATTGGTACAAAAACCTTGTCTTAGAATCTAAGATTTTTAACAATATTAATAATTATGAAATGGACAAAGTCCGACAATTATTTTTTAAAACATTTTTACGTTTATACATTCGTTTTTTATAGATACAAATACTTAAGTAAATGCTCTGTTTATAATAAACAGTATTAGCAACATTTACTGGCCTGAATGTCCGAGAAATTGTTATAGAAATATGAATCCCCTGACAGGAATTGAACCGTTATACTATAGGGAACCATCATATAGCCTGATGTGCTTTTACCAATTTCACCATAGAGGAGTGTTTGGTTAGCAAGGTCGATTTTATGGAAAATTGTATCAAAATCGGTAAAAGCACGTCAGGCTATATGACGGTTCCGTATAGGATAGAGGTTCGATTCCTGTCGGAGGACGCATATTTTCTATGACAATTTCTCGGACATTCAGGCTGGTAAATGTTGTTAATACTGTTTATTATAAAACAGAACATTTACTTAAATATTTGTATCTATAAAAAAGAATGTATAAACATAAAAATGTCTTGAGAAATATCAATAATGTCTAAATATTCGCAATTTATATTTATAAGAGATGAATATCTGGATTGTCCATTAAAGTATAATTCATAGAATCCATCATTCAGTTAAAGCAATTGTTAATCACAATTTGATATCAAAAGAAATAATCGTACTTCAACGAATATGCCTTTTTCCAGTTTAGGTCTGTCAGATACCAATTGATGGTTACATGTACTGTTTTGGCTTCAATGGAGATAAAGGTTCTTCAATGAATATACCAGATGGCAAAAGTTAACCACATATCTAGCATCAACAGAAATAATGACAATTCCCCTGGTGCATTTTCTTTCACTTCATATATTTTATATCCTTTTTGTTGATCATATATTTTCTCTTGTGTATATTCCAAGCTCACTGATTTTTTTCCTATTGTTTCCCCAAAATCTTGTGTTATCTTTTGCTGTGTGTAAATAATGATAACACCTAAGCCCAGACAAAAGGCAATCAGGTGATGATAACAACAAAGATGGGGATATTAGTCTGAATGTAAATAATGATAACTTCTCATCCCAGAAATTCAGACAGAATATGATCAGGTGATAGTAACAACAAAGATGAGGATATTAGTCTGAATGTAAATAATGATATCTCCTTATCCCAGAAATTCAGACAGAAGGTGATCAGGTGATAGTAACAACAAAGATGAGGATATTAGTCTGAATGTAAATAATGATATCTCCTTATCCCAGAAATTCAAACTCAAGGCAATCAGGTGATGATAACAACAAAGATGGGGATATTAGTCTGAATGTAAATAATGATAACTTCTCCTTTCAGAAATTCAGACCGAAATTTATCCTTCATATAATTGTCATAGGTAAAAATGAATTTTGTTTTTTAAATCATTAAATATAAAAATATCCAAAGAAAGCTAGCATGAAAGAAAAGAAATAAGTAATATATTAACACCCTGATCTCCCTTACTTGTAAGAATAAAATTTTTCATTCTGTTAACACTAGACATGGTGATTTTCTAAGCATAGCTTAGATGTGGTACAAGGCTGAAAGTTTGAAACACCCAGTGAGGATTGAACTCACTATTTAGTTGTAATTTATCTAACAAGACAAGCTTGTTAATCATTACACCATGTCAAAGTGCTAATTAACTCCAGGCATGTTTGGGTAATGCTTCCTGTTTCTATAAAATCAGAATGTATCATTATTCAAAATAGGGGAAATCAGGTTGCTTGATCAATTGATGTAAAACATAACATTTTCTATTCTAGAATAGATATATGCATTGGTGGTGCTGACAGAAATGTAAGTTTAATATATTTGCTGTTAAAATGTGAAAAAATAAAGTTTATATACTGACTACATCACACGTTTTGTTATAACAATGTGATACTCATGAGAAATCAGGGTGCAGACCTTGCAGCAGTGAAATAATTCAAATTGGAATTAAAAACAACTCTTTAGAGATATATGAAGATTTAAATGAGTCTCTATTACTAGGTCATCACTCGTACAATTCAAAATACCGCTGGTTCAATCCGCCGTTCTTGCTTTCTGAACACTTTAAAATGTAAATCTGTCTTTTTTTCCTTCTTACTGCTTCAGCCCTCTTTTATCAGGCCACCACCGCAGTCGACCAACCAATCAACATTCTTCGCTTTTATTCTCAGTTAGCCAGGTAAATAGCCTTCTACAGTTCGACCAATCAGCACATGAATTTCTATTGGTGGAAGCATGCCAAACTGTACGAAAACCCTTGTTACCGCACATACTGCTGGAATTGCTAGACAGGAGAGTAATGACATTTTCAAGGAGCAAACTTGCCAATGCCACATGCTGCATGTTGAGGTAAGACCCTTATTTTCCTCTGCACCAGATGCAAGCCACTTTGGCTAGCTTGCTTCTACGGGACTGTTCACCACAACAATCTACTTAAGTTTTTAACAAATTATTCTGCAAGGACAACTAATGAGAATTGAACACACAGCATGAATCAATGTTGTAGTAATACTCATCTTAGTTCACCTATCTTAAAGGGTTCACTTATCGCCCAGTTCACACTCCTTCCCAGTCTTTTTAATAGGAGTAGAGGTTTATGCCTTGTGTATTGTTTAGGACTGGGTTCCTTGTTACTTCTGAAGTCTTCTCATTTTTTTCTCACCTCCAGTATAATCACTTCATCTTGGTGGTGCTATGACTTCGATTTGGTTGAAATTATTTAAAAAATAAAAAAAGGTATAAATATATGCGCAGTATAAATTTCAGATTCTAGGTTTTCTGTTATAAAGAAAGAAGCTAAATCTTTTACCAGAAGAGTTAGCATCATGTTTTAGAGCATGTGCTGCCTAAGGAAGCACTTGAGTTTGCCACCTCCTTACCTCCCTGCAAAATGCAACATATTGCACAGTGACTCCCTTTTCTTTTCCCATGGATTGTATAAAAGTGGATTCCTCTTCTTTCATTTGCATTCAAGTCATCTGAAGATCATGTGAATGTGAAACTCGGGTTACGACAAGGACCATCCTTTCGTAGGAATTAACATTGTCAAGCAGTTTTGCTCCGTCTAGGTAATCTAGCTGTTGAGCACTTTACTGATTAGGTATGTGTTTGCCTTTATGTCTTTTTTTTTTTATGCTCTCCTTTTGAGATTTTATCTTGTTTAAGGGTAATTAGCACTTTGGTAATTTGTCCGTTGGTTCCACAATTTGTTTGTTCTGTTTTTTCTTTTATATTTATATATATATATATATATATATATATATATATTGGAAATAGATTAAATTCAACATATTATAATTTTTAATTTGTTTAAATGTTATTTTTGATAGATACTCATATTCAAGTAGAAGTTCTGTTTTTAATTAAACAGTATCTTTTATCCAACTGCATCTGCTGACCTGAAAATTTGAGAAATCTTGTCAGAAAAATTTGTATCCCTCAGGATTCGAACGTGCATTCCCTATTGGAACCATCAGTGGGTCTGACGTGCCTAGCTGCTTGGCCACATAGAGTTTATGATCAAACAAAGCCTAAATAGTGACTTTAATCATACATAATAATATGTCTAATTCTGGATCATTGGGGTAGGTATTGTATTGCACAGTGTATATATATATATATATATATATATATATATATATATATATATATATATAAAACATTGTAGATCTATCACTACTCTGTTATTTAAAGTGCAAATATTCAGATGAGCTACATTCCTGAATTTCCCCAGTTCAGACCATTACAGCTAAGAAGTGCCACACCCACATATGCAGGGTTGAATTATCCCTATTTCCTTTAATATTCCACTGGTAAAGAAGTTTCACTCGGCTTCTTCCCAAGAAGTGCTACATTGTGGAATTGACGCCCAAAAGAATACTTCCCCAATCCTTACAATCTAAACGTCTTTGACTAGGATCAACTGTTTTCTATCCTACATATCCTCATAATCTGCTCTTACGTCCTCCTCTTTCGTCAAATACAACAACATCATTCAGTAACTCGCTACCGTGGGAGGCTCTTTTATTGGGTGAACATTTATTAAAAAACTTATGTTAGCCTAACAAACACTGGTTATTTGACAAAAAAAGACTTAGGGAATAAAATAATATTAAATATTTTAACTTTTATTTAATTTGAAATAGATTTAATCATACATAATAACATATCTAATTCTGGATCACTGGGGTAGTATTGTAACATACAGGGGTGTTAAGGTGTCAATCTTGTACCAGTAATCATTAGGGTGCAATAGTATGGTTAATTTTGGGAGGTAATTATTTCTTGTCAAAAAGTCATGTGATGGCAGTATATACAGGTAATGGTAGATAGCACCAACAAGAATATACCCAGTTCGTCTTTAACATCTGGTGAGTCAGTGGTCACACTGACTAGGTTTTACGTGGCAAGTTGTTATGAATTAGCTGAGGTAGAATAAAGCATGACAGAAAGTAACAATCCTTTCTGAAATTGGGCAGATATGTGACATCATTTGATCAGTGGATATACGTGTATACTGAGAATACTTTATTGAAAGCACGACTGCCCATGGTGGACTGCACAGTGGCTGACCATGGGTCCTTCATGATCATGACGAGAGGCATTTTTTTCAAATCATTTCACCTCAAGCAAGGCAAAAAAGCCACTGAGACACAAGGTGTGTTACTGAGCATGAAGGAATATAAAAAAGAAGAAAAACATTAAGGAGCAAGAAAAATAAAAGAACAGAATTAAGAAAATGATGGACATTGAATTTAAATTTTTGAAAATCAGACTTGACGGGAAAGCCAGAAGAGAGCTCCACGAGCGAGAGGTGCAAGAAAAGAATTTGTTAGCCTAGAACGTATGATGTGCAGGGGAAAAGTAACTAATGTAACAGATCCGAACCAATAACATTGCAGATGTGGTAAGATACAAATGTTACTGGATCAAATCACATCTACATTCAATGAAGTATGCACCAGACACATTCGGTTCAGTTTTCTTTCATTCCTAAGGGATTTAGTAATGGAATACCTATCAGGGTGCACGTGTTAGCATCGCAACATTGAAAAGTGCCTCATCTTGAATTGTTGCCAATTGGATTCTAGACGACTGGCAAGATAAATCATCGTCTAAAGATTTGGTTTGTTTTGTTTTACTGCATATCAACCACAATGGGTTATTTAATGCTGACAACATTTTTAGGATAGATTCGTATGAATAGAATATGTATTCTTTGGTTTAGATTGGTTTGGTTTATTTTGTTTTACGGCATATCAACCTCACTGGGTTATTTAATGCCGAAAATTTTTTTATTACTGGTAATGTGTTTTTCTTCAAAAATCTATTTCCAGGAATCATTTTCCTTGAAGAAATCTACAGCTGGTCATATTTTTTTCAAAGAATGTATAGATGTTTGTATTGCTGGTATTTTTTTAAAGTATTGCTGATAATAATTTTTACTTCAAAAATTATTGCTGGCAATAATCTTTTTTATTACAAAGTATTTCTGGTATTAAAAGCTATTTTTACACAAGTTTGGGTGTCAACTATTTGCCCATAGCTGGGACTCTAACAGGTGCTACCACCCTGGGTCAGGGTGGACCTGGGAACCCCAGCAATTAAGAGGTGGTTCCACACACCTCAAAACCTCCTGATCAAAGGCCTTGCTGTTGGATGTAGTTTATCATCTTACCCAGGACGCAGATGTAGTTTATTGTCATACCCAGGATGCGGATGTAGTTTATTGCCGTACCCAGGGCGCGGATGTAGTTTATCGTCATACCCAGGACGGGCATGGTCTAATGAGTCAAGGTTCCAGTTATTACATCCTGATAGTAGAATGTGGATGTGAGGCAGACCCCATGAACCCCATTTATCAACAAGACAAGGTCCAGATTGATGGTGGTTCCATTATAGTGTTGGGTGTGTTCATGTTCTTCTGTTCACAGTGCCCAGGGACAGCTAAAACTTTGTACTCATTCATGGACTTTAGGTCCTCCAACAGTGATGTTATTCCAGTAGGCTAATGCACTATGTTATCAGACACAATATATAGTAAGAAGTTAGTTCCACTTGAACAGCTTCTTCCCAAGAACTGCTGCTTTATGGAACAGACTCCCGGCAGGATGTTTTTCCTAATCACTACAATCTTGACCTCTTCAAGTCTAGGATTAACCATTTTCTTTCCTAATTTCACTTCTTGGCTTTTCTTATTCTCATGTAATACCACACAATAACCCTCTACCCTGAGTTGCTCTTGGGCCTTGTATTGAGTGACCGTTAGTATAAAATAAAGTTGGTACAGTGTAGTTATTTGGTGTTGAAATCTGTTTTTCATGAGGTTTGAGCTTATAGGTAAACACTGGTTGTTTAGATTTGTGTCTATCAGTAAACAACCAGTGTTTACCTATAAGCACAAATCTAAACACAACTAGTAAACACAAATTGTGTTCAGATTTTTGTCTATAACTAAACACGGGTTGTGTTTAAATTTTTGTCTATAACACTGGTTGCATTTAGATGTGGGTCTATAAGTAAATATTGGATGTTTGTAGACTTGTGTCTATAAGTTGTGTTTATGCTTAAGTCTTTTGGTAAATATCAGTCATCTTTATACTTTGGTCCATAGCTAAACACTGGTTGAGTTTGACAGATAGACATTGGTCATGTTTGTTCTTCTATTACTGAGTAAACATTAGTCATGCATACTTGAGTCCACAAAAATCCATTCAGTAAATGATTCCTTTTGAGAGTGAGTCTTACCCCTCTGCAGGGATGCTCAACAGATTCTAGTCACCACCCACATGGCAATACAAATTGGTTAGAGGAACATTCTTAAGATTTCCAATGAATAGTGTGCTCTAACATTCATTTAACATGGGCTAAATTGAACATCTAGGAGACATTTTTTTTAATCAGTTAACTTCCAGCAAGTTGATAATGCCACTATGATGCAAGTGGTTACTTGGAGTGAAAGGAAATAAGAAGACTTTAGAAGGAACTGGAAACCCAACCCTAAACAGGAAACCAGGGGTAAATCTCTACTCCTGTTGAAAAGACCAGGTAGGACGATAAGTTAGCCTATCTACTCATATCAAATGATGGAGAAATCTATGAACACATATGATTTTGTACCTTCTAATAACAAGGAAGTGGCTGTGGACAGCATCTCTACAGATATTTTTCTGACAGTTTATAGAATCGATGCCACTTCAAGCTGCTGCACTTTGCAGGGCTAGATGAGGTCCTACACAATACTAGGCACTTAACCTCTGACCTGTCATTGACACCAAATTTCAATTGAATAAGAACTCTTTTTCAACAAAGAGTTGTCAATAAGCATTCAAAGTAAACAAAATATAAAACATCAAACTTTAACAATATCATAAATTATGAAAGATAGAAAAGAAAGCCTGGTGTTGTTAGAAATTTTTTATTTGTTTTTCTGTCTTTATTTATTCACAGGTTTTTATTTATATATTCTCTGACTTTTTAGAAATCCACAGGAATTGGAACTAAACAAGTAGCTTCTGATAGAATTTGAACCTGTATTCTATATCCTTGTTAGCCAGTGTGATACAAATAATACTTTTATCAAAGTGGTTACATCTCAAATATGGATTAAATAGAATTGTAGACCGGACACTTTAATAGTGGATGGCAACAACTTGGAGAGAGGATTGATTTGAGTTCAAAACATCAAAGAAACTAACAAAGAAAATCCAAAGAAGAATCAGCAATATTAATGGTCCTGACCTGGCATCTCGGCTTCAGTCCCTTTCCCACCAACATAAAGCTGCTTTCTTATACCTTTTCTATAAATACTTCCATGGTAATTGTTCAGATAAGCTCTTCGTGATGGTAAATTTGTAAATATTCTTCGGGGTTTAGTTTTTTTTTTAAATTGTTATTTTATTCCCTTCCGCACACAGACAATGAATTGTACATATCAGGACTAGTCGGTACTTTCATAGAGACAATGCGGTATTATGGTGGATGTAGTAAGAAAGTAAGAATGCGTTGTTTTGGTGTAACGAATATTGTTGTAGGTTTCGGTCAGTGTTTGTGACTAGCTAAGTTTAACGTTAAGACCGAAGAAGACCGTCCTTTTCCCCATTTCGGCCTTGTGACACATTTCTGTATATAAGCAGAATAAATATCGCTCTTCACTATGTTACCTAGACTTTATGAATTTAAGTGCAGTACTAGATTAGTGACAAGGACTCATCAATTTACAGTTGAATTGTAGGTTCTATGCTAACAGTTAATTTTCTCACACTTCTCAATTGTGGAACCCCTTCCAGCTCTATGCTTTCCAGCTAACTTTAATCTTCAATAGTTTAAATTTCTAATTCGTTCATACCCAGCAACTCCTTGTGTCTTATTGGCTTTACTGTTTTGTTTTTATAATCTGATTAAACAAATAAAAAAGAAATAGATAAAGAAATTAAAGTGGCAAAGACCTATGACTCCTTATACCTGAAAAAGACATTGTATTTAAAGAGATTGAAAAAAATACCCAGCTAAACAAAGATAACTAATCCTATATCTTATCTCATCTGAATCTAGACTCCATATTGTTTCTTATCCCATACTAACAGGGATTATTGCTATCTTTAATGTTTCCTTATAAGGAAACTGCTATTATTACTATTGATAACTAGAGAATTCTTTACTCATTACAATTTGTTGGGTGTAGGCAAGATTATCCTTTTATTTCATGCTCTGCATTCCTTTCAACCTCCCTCCACTTGTATCTTCTCATTCTCTCCCTTATCCTTTTTTTATCCATCTATGTTTTCATCTAGATATTGTACAAACACAGATAAGCTATGGGTCCTGACTTGGCATCTTGATTTCATTCATTTTCCCATCTCTGTAATGTAGTTTTTCTGTACCGTTTCTATAAATACTTTCATGGTAATTGTTTGGAAGAGCTCTTCGCTATGGTATCTAGACTTATTGAATTCAAGAACTGTACTAGATTGGTGGCAATGTCTCATTTTACAGCTGAAATGGCTAGATGTAACTGTAAGTTCTAGGCTAACAGTTTCTTTTCTCACACTTCTCGTTTGTGGAACTCTCTTCTAACTCCACGCTGTCCAGCCAACTTTGATCTTTAAAAAATTAAATGCAATGACAGTTGCTATCTACTGTCTTCGTGATTACTTTTTCCTCTTCCTTGTAGGTTAGAATCAGCAAAACTAAGGAATGTAGTTCATCTAAGCAATTTCCATGGAAATAGCGATAAAGCAGGAAGAGGATGATAAAATTCAAAGAAGAATCTGAAATGGCATCTCAGCTTCAGTTACTTTCCCACCTCCAAAATGTAGCTTCTCTGTGATTTTTCTATGAATAATTTCACGGTAACTGTTCTTTTGAATACTTTGCTATAGTACCCATACTTTATGAATTTAAGCACAGTACAAGATTGGCAGGAAGGTCTCGTCAATTCATAATTGAATACGTTAGATGTAACTGTAAGTCCTATGCTAAAAGTTTCTTTTCTCACACTTCTCACTTGTAGAACACTCTCTTGGGTCCCGGCTTTCCAGCTAATTTTGATCTTCAAACATTTAAATAAAATGTCAATCATTATCTACTGTCTTCTTGATTACTCTTCTATTGTTCTTGATCATTAATAATGTTTCCCTTTTTCCTTATTCTTTCACACTTGGTAACCTCTTGTATCTTAGTGGCTTTACTGCCTTGCATGGGGTGATATAGGCTAAAAAAAGAAAAAAAAAGAATAAGAACTTCATAAATATTTTCTGCTGTATCCTTTCTTTCATCATTCTCTCAATTTAATGGTGATTTTCTAAGTGTAGAAAAGTATGGGGCACCCAATGAGGATCGAAGTCACTAGTCAGTCATAAATGATGTAACAAGAGAAGCTTGCTAACCATTACATGACATCAAAGTGGCCCTTGATTTTCTCACAATAACTTAGATGTGGTACAAGGCCAAAAGTATGGGGTCCAACTCACTATTCAGTCATAATTGATCCAGTGATGCAAACTTGCTTACCATTACATCACTTCAAAGTACCCAAATCTACCAATTTAATGTATTGCATTCCAACCTGCTTTTAAATCTTTTGCTCCGCATCTCGTGATATCCAGCCAATAAACCAGTTTTTATTCATCCACATTCCTTCCCCATGGCAACCTGTGTATGTTTGTCAGTATATTTTTTCCTTTCAACTGGTTTCCTTTCTATTTTTTGTAGCTGAGTTTCTTGGTCAGTAATTTTAACTCATTAATTCTCACCACAAAATATGATATAAATTATAGCTTCCTAAAAAATTCAATATTAATTATAGGTTTATAAAAATCTGGTATTATTGATTTATAAAATCCAATATAAGTCATATGTTTCTCTCTATAACTCATCACAAAAATGTGATGTTGGGTATTAACGTGAATTAATTCCAACTCAGGTGGGCTGAGGATTGACTACTTTGATTCTTAGGAGAAAAGCATAATTGTCATATAAAAACAAATAGAAAAATAGTAAAAATGCTCTATCTATGACATTTGGTTGCTATAACGGTACTTCTGGTTAAAATGTATTCAGTGGTCCCCACTTAGCCATAGTTTAAATTATGCATGTCTAATAATATCCAATGCAGAAATAAACAATTTATAAGTCATACTTAATAATAATGATCATTATAGAGTATATTATTATAAGTCTGCTTAGTTCTCACTTAGTTCACACGATCATTATGCCCTGCCAATAGCACATAAATAAAAGAGTATTCTGATTTGATTGCAGAGAAAGATGGAAAAGACATACCAGTAATGCTACTTTATTACAGCAAGAAAATGAAAGCAAGATAGAAGGGTATGGCTACTTCAATGAAATGAAAAGTTGACAATTTCAAATATTTTTGTTTGTACCTCCTTAATTTTTAAAATAAAATCTAAAATTCAATAGTGATGTTGCTGACTAAGAAAGGCTGAAGAGAAGACATAACAGACTTCTTTAAGTGAAAAGATGAAAGTTGTTGACATAATAATGAATGAAATAAGTCATATGATAAGGTTACTAAGATCTATGTTAAGAATAATTGTTCTGTAACATAATTGTCATTATTGTTATAATTGTTCTACATTATTATTAGTTATTGTTGTTAATCTCTTATTGTGCCTAATAAGATCTACGGTAAGAACGAATCTTCTATCCGTCACATAACTTTTATTACAGTCTATTGTTAGAATTGTTTTATTTTATTATTAGTTATTGTTGTTAATCTCTTATTGTGCCTAATAAGATCTATGGTAAGAACGAAATAACTTTTATCACAGTCTATTGTTAGAATTGTTCTATTTTATTATTAGTTATTGTTGTTAATCTCTTATTGTGCCTAATAAGATCTACGGTAAGAACGAATCTTCTATCCGTCACATAACTTTTATTACAGTCTATTGTTAGAATTGTTCTATGTTATTATTGGTTATTGTTGTTAATCTCTTATTGTGCCTAATAAGATCTACGGTAAGAACGAATCTTCTATCCGTCACATAACTTTTATTACAGTCTATTGTTATAATTGTTCTATTTTATTATTAGTCGTTGTTGTTAATCTCTTATTGTGCCTAATAAGATCTACGGTAAGAACGAATCTTCTATCCGTCACATAACTTTTATTACAGTCTATAGTTAGAATTGTTCTATTTTAGTATTAGTTATTGTTGTTAATCTCTTATTGTGCCTCATAAGATCTACGGTAAGAACGAATCTTCTATCCGTCACATAACTTTTATTACAGTCTATAGTTAGAATTGTTCTATTTTATTATTAGTTATTCTTGTTAATCTCTTATTGTGTCTAATAAGATCTACGGTAAGAACGAATCTTCTATCCATCACATAACTTTTATTACAGTCTATTGTTAGAATTGTTTTATTTTATTATTAGTTATTGTTGTTAATCTCTTATTGTGCCTAATAAAATCTACGGTAAGAACGAATCTTCTATCCGTAACATAACATTTATTACAGTCTGTTGTTAGAATTGTTCTATTTTATTATTAGTTATTGTTGTTAATCTCTTATTGTGCCTAATAAGATCTACGGTAAGAACGAATCTTCTATCCGTCACATAACTTTTATTACAGTCTATTGTTAGAATTGTTCTATTTTATTATTAGTTATTGTTGTTAATCTCTTATGGTGCCTAATAAGATCTACGGTAAGAACGAGTCTTCTATCCGTCATATAACTTTTATTACAGTCTATTGTTATAATTGTTCTATTTTATTATTAGTCGTTGTTGTTAATCTCTTATTGTGCCTGATAAGATCTACAGTAAGAACGAGTCTTCTATCCGTCACATAACTTTTATTACAGTCTATAGTTAGAATTGTTCTATGTTATTATTAGTTATTGTTGTTAATCTCTTATTGTGCCTAATAAGATCTACGGTAAGAACGAATCTTCTATCCGTAACATAACATTTATTACAGTCTGTTGTTAGAATTGTTCTATTTTATTATTAGTCATTGTTGTTAATCTCTTATTGTGCCAAATAAGATCTACGGTAAGAACGAATCTTCTATCCGTCACATAACTTTTATTACAGTCTATTGTTAGAATTGTTCTATTTTATTATTAGTTATTGTTGTTAATCTCTTATTGTGCCTAATAAGATCTACGGTAAGAACGAATCTTCTATCCGTCACATAACTTTTATTACAGTCTATTGTTATAATTGTTCTATTTTATTATTAGTCGTTGTTGTTAATCTCTTATTGTGCCTAATAAGATCTACGGTAAGAACGAATCTTCTATCCGTCACATAACTTTTATTACAGTCTATTGTTAGAATTGTTCTATTTTATTATTAGTTATTGTTGTTAATCTCTTATTGTGCCTAATAAGATCTACGGTAAGAACGAATCTTCTATCCGTCACATAACTTTTATTACAGTCTATAGTTAGAATTGTTCTATTTTATTATTAGTTATTCTTGTTAATCTCTTATTGTGCCTCATAAGATCTACGGTAAGAACGAATCTTCTATCCGTCACATAACTTTTATTACAGTCTATAGTTAGAATTGTTCTATTTTAGTATTAGTTATTGTTGTTAATCTCTTATTGTGCCTAATAAGATCTACAGTAAGAACGAGTCTTCTATCCGTCACATAACTTTTATTACAGTCTATAGTTAGAATTGTTCTATGTTATTATTAGTTATTGTTGTTAATCTCTTATTGTGCCTAATAAGATCTACGGTAAGAACGAATCTTCTATCCGTAACATAACATTTATTACAGTCTGTTGTTAGAATTGTTCTATTTTATTATTAGTCATTGTTGTTAATCTCTTATTGTGCCTAATAAGATCTACGGTAAGAACGAATCTTCTATCCGTCACATAACTTTTATTACAGTCTATTGTTAGAATTGTTCTATTTTATTATTAGTTATTGTTGTTAATCTCTTATTGTGCCTGATAAGATCTACGGTAAGAACGAATCTTCTATCCGTCACATAACTTTTATTACAGTCTATAGTTAGAATTGTTCTATTTTATTATTAGTTATTCTTGTTAATCTCTTATTGTGTCTAATAAGATCTACGGTAAGAACGAATCTTCTATCCGTCACATAACTTTTATTACAGTCTATAGTTAGAATTGTTCTATTTTATTATTAGTTATTCTTGTTAATCTCTTATTGTGCCTCATAAGATCTACGGTAAGAACGAATCTTCTATCCGTCACATAACTTTTATTACAGTCTATAGTTAGAATTGTTCTATTTTATTATTAGTTATTGTTGTTAATCTCTTATTGTGCCTGATAAGATCTACGGTAAGAACGAGTCTTCTATCCGTCACATAACTTTTATTACAGTATATTGTTAGAATTGTTCTATTTTATTATTAGTTATTCTTGTTAATCTCTTATTGTGCCTGATAAGATCTACGGTAAGAACGAGTCTTCTATCCGTCACATAACTTTTATTACAGTCTATTGTTAGAATTGTTCTATTTTATTATTAGTTATTGTTGTTAATCTCTTATTGTGCCTAATAAGATCTACGGTAAGAACGAATCTTCTATCCGTCACATAACTTTTATTACAGTCTATTGTTAGAATTGTTCTATTTTATTATTAGTCATTGTTGTTAATCTCTTATTGTGCCTAATAAGATCTACGGTAAGAACGAATCTTCTATCCGTCACATAACTTTTATTACAGTCTATTGTTAGAATTGTTCTATTTTATTATTAGTCATTGTTGTTAATCTCTTATTGTGCCTAATAAGATCTACGGTAAGAACGAATCTTCTATCCGTCACATAACTTTTATTACAGTCTATAGTTAGAATTGTTCTATTTTATTATTAGTTATTCTTGTTAATCTCTTATTGTGCCTAATAAGATCTACGGTAAGAACGAGTCTTCTATCCGTCACATAACTTTTATTACAGTCTATTGTTAGAATTGTTCTATTTTATTATTAGTCATTGTTGTTAATCTCTTATTGTGCCTAATAAGATCTACGGTAAGAACGAATCTTCTATCCGTCACATAACTTTTATTATAGCCGATTGTTAGAATTGTTCTATTTTATTATTAGTCATTGTTGTTAATCTCTTATTGTGCCTAATAAGATCTACGGTAAGAACGAATCTTCTATCCGTCACATAACTTTTATTACAGCCGATTGTTAGAATTGTTCTATTTTATTATTAGTTCTTCTTGTTAATCTCTTATTGTGCCTAATAAGATCTACGGTAAGAACGAATCTACTATCCGTCACATAACTTTCATTACAGTCTATTGTTAGAATTGTTCTGTTTTATTATTAGTTATTATTGTTAATCTCTTATTGTGCCTAATAAGATCTACGGTAAGAATGAATCTTCTATCCGTCACATAACTTTTATTACAGTCTATAGTTAGAATTGTTCTATTTTATTATTAGTTATTGTTGTTAATCTCTTATTGTGCCTAATAAGATCTACGGTAAGAACAAATCTTCTATCCGTCACATAACTTTTATTACAGTCTATTGTTAGAATTGTTCTATTTTATTATTAGTCATTGTTGTTAATCTCTTATTGTGCCTAATAAGATCTACGGTAAGAACGAATCTTCTATCCGTCACATAACTTTTATTACAGTCTATTGTTAGAATTGTTCTATTTTATTATTAGTTATTGTTGTTAATCTCTTATTGTGCCTAATAAGATCTACGGTAAGAACGAATCTTCTATCCGTCACATAACTTTTATTACAGTCTATTGTTAGAATTGTTCTATTTTATTATTAGTTATTGTTGTTAATCTCTTATTGTGCCTAATAAGATCTACGGTAAGAATGAATCTTCTATCCGTCACATAACTTTTATTACAGTCTATTGTTAGAATTGTTCTATTTTATTATTAGTCATTGTTGTTAATCTCTTATTGTGCCTAATAAGATCTACGGTAAGAACGAATCTTCTATCCGTCACATAACTTTTATTACAGTCTATTGTTAGAACTGTTCTATTTTATTATTAGTTATTGTTGTTAATCTCTTATTGTGCCTAATAAGATCTACGGTAAGAACGAATCTTCTATCCGTCACATAACTTTTATTACAGTCTATTGTTAGAATTGTTCTATTTTATTATTAGTTATTGTTGTTAATCTCTTATTGTGCCTAATAAGATCTACGGTAAGAAGAAGTCTTCTATCCGTCACATAACTTTTATTACAGTCTATTGTTAGAATTGTTCTATTTTATTATTAGTTCTTCTTGTTAATCTCTTATTGTGCCTAATAAGATCTACGGTAAGAACGAATCTACTATCCGTCACATAACTTTCATTACAGTCTATTGTTAGAATTGTTCTGTTTTATTATTAGTTATTGTTGTTAATCTCTTATTGTGCCTAATAAGATCTACGGTAAGAACGAATCTTCTATCCGTCACATAACTTTTATTACAGTCTATTGTTAGAATTGTTCTATTTTATTATTAGTTATTGTTGTTAATCTCTTATTGTGCCTAATAAGATCTACGGTAAGAACGAATCTTCTATCCGTCACATAACTTTTATTACAGTCTATTGTTAGAATTGTTCTATTTTATTATTAGTCATTGTTGTTAGTCTCTTATTGTGCCTAATAAGATCTACGGTAAGAACGAATCTTCTATCCGTCACATAACTTTTATTACAGTCTATTGTTAGAATTGTTCTATTTTATTATTAGTCATTGTTGTTAATCTCTTATTGTGCCTAATAAGATCTACGGTAAGAACGAATCTTCTATCCGTCACATAACTTTTATTACAGTCTATTGTTAGAATTGTTCTATTTTATTATTAGTCATTGTTGTTAATCTCTTATTGTGCCTAATAAGATCTACGGTAAGAACGAATCTTCTATCCGTCACATAACTTTTATTACAGTCTATTGTTAGAATTGTTCTATTTTATTATTAGTTATTGTTGTTAATCTCTTATTGTGCCTAATAAGATCTACGGTAAGAACGAGTCTTCTATCCGTCACATAACTTTTATTACAGTCTATTGTTAGAATTGTTCTATTTTATTATTAGTTATTGTTGTTAATCTCTTATTGTGCCTAATACGATCTACGGTAAGAACGAATCTTCTATCCATCACATAACTTTCATTACAGTCTATTGTTAGAATTGTTCTATTTTATTATTAGTTCTTCTTGTTAATCTCTTATTGTGCCTAATAAGATCTACGGTAAGAACGAATCTACTATCCGTCACATAACTTTCATTACAGTCTATTGTTAGAATTGTTCTGTTTTATTATTAGTTATTATTGTTAATCTCTTATTGTGCCTAATAAGATCTACGGTAAGAATGAATCTTCTATCCGTCACATAACTTTTATTACAGTCTATAGTTAGAATTGTTCTATTTTATTATTAGTTATTGTTGTTAATCTCTTATTGTGCCTAATAAGATCTACGGTAAGAACAAATCTTCTATCCGTCACATAACTTTTATTACAGTCTATTGTTAGAATTGTTCTATTTTATTATTAGTCATTGTTGTTAATCTCTTATTGTGCCTAATAAGATCTACGGTAAGAACGAATCTTCTATCCGTCACATAACTTTTATTACAGTCTATTGTTAGAATTGTTCTATTTTATTATTAGTTATTGTTGTTAATCTCTTATTGTGCCTAATAAGATCTACGGTAAGAACCAATCTTCTATCCGTCACATAACTTTTATTACAGTCTATTGTTAGAATTGTTCTATTTTATTATTAGTTATTGTTGTTAATCTCTTATTGTGCCTAATAAGATCTACGGTAAGAATGAATCTTCTATCCGTCACATAACTTTTATTACAGTCTATAGTTAGAATTGTTCTATTTTATTATTAGTCATTGTTGTTAATCTCTTATTGTGCCTAATAAGATCTACGGTAAGAACGAATCTTCTATCCGTCACATAACTTTTATTACAGTCTATTGTTAGAATTGTTCTATTTTATTATTAGTTATTGTTGTTAATCTCTTATTGTGCCTAATAAGATCTACGGTAAGAACGAATCTTCTATCCGTCACATAACTTTTATTACAGCCGATTGTTAGAATTGTTCTATTTTATTATTAGTTATTGTTGTTAATCTCTTATTGTGCCTAATAAGATCTACGGTAAGAATGAATATTCTATCCGTCACATAACTTTTATTACAGTCTATTGTTAGAATTGTTCTATTTTATTATTAGTCATTGTTGTTAATCTCTTATTGTGCCTAATAAGATCTACGGTAAGAACGAATCTTCTATCCGTCACATAACTTTTATTACAGTCTATTGTTAGAACTGTTCTATTTTATTATTAGTTATTGTTGTTAATCTCTTATTGTGCCTAATAAGATCTACGGTAAGAACGAATCTTTTATCCGTCACATAACTTTTATTACAGTCTATTGTTAGAATTGTTCTATTTTATTATTAGTTATTGTTGTTAATCTCTTATTGTGCCTAATAAGATCTACGGTAAGAAGAAGTCTTCTATCCGTCACATAACTTTTATTACAGTCTATTGTTAGAATTGTTCTATTTTATTATTAGTTCTTCTTGTTAATCTCTTATTGTGCCTAATAAGATCTACGGTAAGAACGAATCTACTATCCGTCACATAACTTTCATTACAGTCTATTGTTAGAATTGTTCTGTTTTATTATTAGTTATTGTTGTTAATCTCTTATTGTGCCTAATAAGATCTACGGTAAGAACGAATCTTCTATCCGTCACATAACTTTTATTACAGTCTATTGTTAGAATTGTTCTATTTTATTATTAGTTATTGTTGTTAATCTCTTATTGTGCCTAATAAGATCTACGGTAAGAACGAATCTACTATCCGTCACATAACTTTTATTACAGTCTATTGTTAGAATTGTTCTATTTTATTATTAGTTATTGTTGTTAATCTCTTATTGTGCCTAATAAGATCTACGGTAAGAACGAATCTTCTATCCGTCACATAACTTTTATTACAGTCTATTGTTAGAATTGTTCTATTTTATTATTAGTCATTGTTGTTAATCTCTTATTGTGCCTAATAAGATCTACGGTAAGAACGAATCTTCTATCCGTCACATAACTTTTATTACAGTCTATTGTTAGAATTGTTCTATTTTATTATTAGTCATTGTTGTTAATCTCTTATTGTGCCTAATAAGATCTACGGTAAGAACGAATCTTCTATCCGTCACATAACTTTTATTACAGTCTATTGTTAGAATTGTTCTATTTTATTATTAGTTATTGTTGTTAATCTCTTATTGTGCCTAATAAGATCTACGGTAAGAACGAGTCTTCTATCCGTCACATAACTTTTATTACAGTCTATTGTTAGAACTGTTCTATTTTATTATTAGTTATTATTGTTAATCTCTTATTGTGCCTAATAAGATCTACGGTAAGAATGAATCTTCTATCCGTCACATAACTTTTATTACAGTCTATAGTTAGAATTGTTCTATTTTATTATTAGTTATTGTTGTTAATCTCTTATTGTGCCTAATAAGATCTACGGTAAGAACAAATCTTCTATCCGTCACATAACTTTTATTACAGTCTATTGTTAGAATTGTTCTATTTTATTATTAGTCATTGTTGTTAATCTCTTATTGTGCCTAATAAGATCTACGGTAAGAACGAATCTTCTATCCGTCACATAACTTTTATTACAGTCTATTGTTAGAATTGTTCTATTTTATTATTAGTTATTGTTGTTAATCTCTTATTGTGCCTAATAAGATCTACGGTAAGAACCAATCTTCTATCCGTCACATAACTTTTATTACAGTCTATTGTTAGAATTGTTCTATTTTATTATTAGTTATTGTTGTTAATCTCTTATTGTGCCTAATAAGATCTACGGTAAGAATGAATCTTCTATCCGTCACATAACTTTTATTACAGTCTATAGTTAGAATTGTTCTATTTTATTATTAGTCATTGTTGTTAATCTCTTATTGTGCCTAATAAGATCTACGGTAAGAACGAATCTTCTATCCGTCACATAACTTTTATTACAGTCTATTGTTAGAATTGTTCTATTTTATTATTAGTTATTGTTGTTAATCTCTTATTGTGCCTAATAAGATCTACGGTAAGAACGAATCTTCTATCCGTCACATAACTTTTATTACAGCCGATTGTTAGAATTGTTCTATTTTATTATTAGTTATTGTTGTTAATCTCTTATTGTGCCTAATAAGATCTACGGTAAGAATGAATATTCTATCCGTCACATAACTTTTATTACAGTCTATTGTTAGAATTGTTCTATTTTATTATTAGTCATTGTTGTTAATCTCTTATTGTGCCTAATAAGATCTACGGTAAGAACGAATCTTCTATCCGTCACATAACTTTTATTACAGTCTATTGTTAGAACTGTTCTATTTTATTATTAGTTATTGTTGTTAATCTCTTATTGTGCCTAATAAGATCTACGGTAAGAACGAATCTTTTATCCGTCACATAACTTTTATTACAGTCTATTGTTAGAATTGTTCTATTTTATTATTAGTTATTGTTGTTAATCTCTTATTGTGCCTAATAAGATCTACGGTAAGAAGAAGTCTTCTATCCGTCACATAACTTTTATTACAGTCTATTGTTAGAATTGTTCTATTTTATTATTAGTTCTTCTTGTTAATCTCTTATTGTGCCTAATAAGATCTACGGTAAGAACGAATCTACTATCCGTCACATAACTTTCATTACAGTCTATTGTTAGAATTGTTCTGTTTTATTATTAGTTATTGTTGTTAATCTCTTATTGTGCCTAATAAGATCTACGGTAAGAACGAATCTTCTATCCGTCACATAACTTTTATTACAGTCTATTGTTAGAATTGTTCTATTTTATTATTAGTTATTGTTGTTAATCTCTTATTGTGCCTAATAAGATCTACGGTAAGAACGAATCTACTATCCGTCACATAACTTTTATTACAGTCTATTGTTAGAATTGTTCTATTTTATTATTAGTTATTGTTGTTAATCTCTTATTGTGCCTAATAAGATCTACGGTAAGAACGAATCTTCTATCCGTCACATAACTTTTATTACAGTCTATTGTTAGAATTGTTCTATTTTATTATTAGTCATTGTTGTTAATCTCTTATTGTGCCTAATAAGATCTACGGTAAGAACGAATCTTCTATCCGTCACATAACTTTTATTACAGTCTATTGTTAGAATTGTTCTATTTTATTATTAGTCATTGTTGTTAATCTCTTATTGTGCCTAATAAGATCTACGGTAAGAACGAATCTTCTATCCGTCACATAACTTTTATTACAGTCTATTGTTAGAATTGTTCTATTTTATTATTAGTCATTGTTGTTAATCTCTTATTGTGCCTAATAAGATCTACGGTAAGAACGAATCTTCTATCCGTCACATAACTTTTATTACAGTCTATTGTTAGAATTGTTCTATTTTATTATTAGTCATTGTTGTTAATCTCTTATTGTGCCTAATAAGATCTACGGTAAGAACGAATCTTCTATCCGTCACATAACTTTTATTACAGTCTATTGTTAGAATTGTTCTATTTTATTATTAGTTATTGTTGTTAATCTCTTATTGTGCCTAATAAGATCTACGGTAAGAACGAGTCTTCTATCCGTCACATAACTTTTATTACAGTCTATTGTTAGAATTGTTCTATTTTATTATTAGTTATTGTTGTTAATCTCTTATTGTGCCTAATACGATCTACGGTAAGAACGAATCTTCTATCCATCACATAACTTTCATTACAGTCTATTGTTAGAATTGTTCTATTTTATTATTAGTTCTTCTTGTTAATCTCTTATTGTGCCTAATAAGATCTACGGTAAGAACGAATCTACTATCCGTCACATAACTTTCATTACAGTCTATTGTTAGAATTGTTCTGTTTTATTATTAGTTATTATTGTTAATCTCTTATTGTGCCTAATAAGATCTACGGTAAGAATGAATCTTCTATCCGTCACATAACTTTTATTACAGTCTATAGTTAGAATTGTTCTATTTTATTATTAGTTATTGTTGTTAATCTCTTATTGTGCCTAATAAGATCTACGGTAAGAACAAATCTTCTATCCGTCACATAACTTTTATTACAGTCTATTGTTAGAATTGTTCTATTTTATTATTAGTCATTGTTGTTAATCTCTTATTGTGCCTAATAAGATCTACGGTAAGAACGAATCTTCTATCCGTCACATAACTTTTATTACAGTCTATTGTTAGAATTGTTCTATTTTATTATTAGTTATTGTTGTTAATCTCTTATTGTGCCTAATAAGATCTACGGTAAGAACCAATCTTCTATCCGTCACATAACTTTTATTACAGTCTATTGTTAGAATTGTTCTATTTTATTATTAGTTATTGTTGTTAATCTCTTATTGTGCCTAATAAGATCTACGGTAAGAATGAATCTTCTATCCGTCACATAACTTTTATTACAGTCTATAGTTAGAATTGTTCTATTTTATTATTAGTCATTGTTGTTAATCTCTTATTGTGCCTAATAAGATCTACGGTAAGAACGAATCTTCTATCCGTCACATAACTTTTATTACAGTCTATTGTTAGAATTGTTCTATTTTATTATTAGTTATTGTTGTTAATCTCTTATTGTGCCTAATAAGATCTACGGTAAGAACGAATCTTCTATCCGTCACATAACTTTTATTACAGTCTATTGTTAGAATTGTTCTATTTTATTATTAGTTATTGTTGTTAATCTCTTATTGTGCCTAATAAGATCTACGGTAAGAACGAATCTTCTATCCGTCACATAACTTTTATTACAGTCTATTGTTAGAATTGTTCTATTTTATTATTAGTTATTGTTGTTAATCTCTTATTGTGCCTAATAAGATCTACGGTAAGAACAAGTCTTCTATCCGTCACATAACTTTTATTACAGTCTATTGTTAGAATTGTTCTATTTTATTATTAGTTCTTCTTGTTAATCTCTTATTGTGCCTAATAAGATCTACGGTAAGAACGAATCTACTATCCGTCACATAACTTTCATTACAGTCTATTGTTAGAATTGTTCTGTTTTATTATTAGTTATTGTTGTTAATCTCTTATTGTGCCTAATAAGATCTACGGTAAGAACGAATCTTCTATCCGTCACATAACTTTTATTACAGTCTATTGTTAGAATTGTTCTATTTTATTATTAGTTATTGTTGTTAATCTCTTATTGTGCCTAATAAGATCTACGGTAAGAACGAATCTTCTATCCGTCACATAACTTTTATTACAGTCTATTGTTAGAATTGTTCTATTTTATTATTAGTTATTGTTGTTAATCTCTTATTGTGCCTAATAAGGTCTACGGTGAGAATGAATCTTCTATCTGTCACATAATTGTTATTACAGTCTATTGTTCTTTATATATATTATATATATATTTTAATATATTAGAATCTATATTCTTGTTATTCTCTTATATATTGAGTTGGTGCATAATTATCAGGCGCTTTAAAGCAATATTAATTATGAAAAAAAATGAAACATAACTATTCAACAATAACATTTTGAAATGAGTATGATTATTGACACACATTTTTTAACCTGAAAATAAAATAATATTTTTATTAAAAAAGTAAACAAACATCAATTTTTATTAACAAATAACTCGCCTACAAAAATGCCTGATAATTATTCACCAACCCAATATATATTTACTTATATAAACTATACTAATTCACTTCATGAAAAAAAGCAAAGTCGTAGTTTAAAGAAAATAATCAGAAATATATTAACCACTTGGAATCAACTGACAAGAAATCTAATAAGAAATTTGTCTTAACTCCGTAGGTAAGTTATTTCAGAGATGTCACATGCTGACAGGTCCTGTGACTATGCACTCCTGAAGACATGGTAATTTAATCTTTCCATCTTGCTAGCAAATTCTGATTTTACATATTTTCATAAGGTGTTAATATTTATATCTCCTGCTGATAAATGTGCTTTTGACAGCATCTAATATACAATATGTTGTTGTTACTGCTAACCCAGTTTTCCCCTCTGTATATTATAGGGCCACAGCCTGACCATGTTAGGTGTTGCTCTTGTGATTTCAAAGCAATCAGATATTTACAGGGTTGAGTCACCAGTCCCACACCGAATTAGTTTGGAATTCAGAGTTATCTTTCTCTTAGACTGGTTGTCAACCAAGGCTAGAAAGACCAGTCCTGAAATCTATACTAGATCAGCTTCCCTGCTTATCCCCATTAGTGTCATCATATCCCATTGTAGATTTGGGGTCCCACAGCCTCATCATACTAAGTGTAGGTTTTCATGGAATGGAGTTGCTAGGCCCATGCCTAGCCAGTTTTACATTCAGAGAGGGCATTCTTGTAGACTGGCTGCTAAGCAAGCCTAGAGAGCACAATCTTCTCCATCTGGGGTGGGAGAAGAGAATTATACCTTTCCAGTGTGTCTTGGTTTGAAAGTGAATGCAGTGCCTTTGGTTGGAATTTGAACTTGGCATGTCAACTCCATTTTCTGTGTTGATAACCGTGATGTTGATGAACTGCCATGCATATTGTAAGGACGAACTGTAATGTTGAAGAACTGTCATGCATATTGCATGGAAGAACCGTGATGTTGAAGAACTGTCATGCATGTATGAAAGAAGCGTGATGTTGAAGAACTGCCACTAGATCATGCACACAACCAATAAACAATATACTGGCATTTAAAATTGACTGCACCCATAAGGAAGTGTCATAAATATTGGGCTGAAGAACTGTCATGGATATCTTGCTAAAGAACCGTCATGACATTATATCATGCTGAAGAACTGCATATGCATATTATATGGAAGAAGTATGATGTTGAAGGGAAGAAGCGTGATTTTGAAGAACTGCCATACATATTATATGGAAGAAGCATGATGTTGAAGGACTGTCACTATATCATGCACACAACCAATAAGCAACATACTGGCATTTAAAATTGACTGCACCCACAAGGAAGTGTCAAAAATATTGTGTTAAAGAACTGCCATGCATATTGTATGGAAAAACTGTCATGCATATCATGCTGAAGAACTGTCATGACATTATATCATGCTGAAGAACTGCATATGCATATTGTAAGAAAGAACTGTGATGTTGAAGAACTGCCATACATATTGTATGGAAGAAGCGTGATGTTGAAGAACTGTCAATATATCAGGCGCACAACCAATTAGCAACATACTGGCATTTAAAATTGACTGCACCTGCAAGGAAGTGTCATAAATATTGTGCTAAAGAACTGCCATGCATATTGTATGGAAGAACTGTGATGCTGAAGAACTGTCATTATATTGTGCTGTAGAACTGCATATGCATATTGTATGGAAGAAGTGTGATGTTGAAGAACTGTCATGCATATCATAAGAGCTATCATCTAAAAAAAGAATATTATGCATATGATATTAAAGAACTTTGTGACATTGTTCAACATTTGTAGCATTTTATCATTGTACTGAATTGAATGGTGATTCAAAAAAGTATACAATAAAGAAGACAATAAATATAATTATTGTCCTGTACCTGGTGATGTGATATTCTGTGAGAAATTTCTTTGTTCTTGGTCTTCTTACTTTGGCAGTTTTCTTTGTTTTTTAATCAATTGACCTGAAGCAAGGTGATAATGCCACTAAAACGCTATTGGGAGAGAAAGAGAATTAAAAGACTTTTGAAGAAACAGGAAACCCAATCCTAAACAGGGAACAAGGGATAAACCTCTACTCTCGTTCAAAAAAGCAGGGAAAAGTGTGAACTGGATGATAGGCAAACCTATCTCTTCCTGTTGAGGAGAAAAAATAATTAGTAAATACAATAGTTTAGGGGGAGTTGTTAGAAGTATAGAGTTGAAGTAGACTTCAGAAGGAACCAGAAACCCAATCCTAAACAAGAAACAAGGGATAAACCTCTACACTTGTTTAAAAGACCAGGGAGGAGTGTGAACCAGGCGATAGGAATTAATTGGATAGGGTGTCAAAGTAATTCATAGTGAGTGATAAAAACAGTGAAAGCTAAAACTGTCTCAGAAAGGATGACAAAATATCTTCAAAGAACTTTCTTTGTTCTTGGTCTTCTTACTCTGGCAGCAATTTGGATAGTGAATCAAGACAATTCCTAGATAGCAGTGAGAGCAATTATTGTACTGGAGCAGCTGACATGATATGAGAAATCTCTTTGTCTTGGATGTTCTTACTCTGACTGTAAATTGGATAAAGATTCAAGATTGTTCGATTTGCTTCTTACGGATTATCAACCATTTACAGGTTATTTAACCCTTTGAGGCCTGCGTTCCTGAACGATTTTAACACTTCTGCCTGAGCTCCCGAGTCAAAATTCACAAATAATTGGCAAGTAATCTTTCATGGTAGATATAAAAATAGTTACAATTATTTACCCACCATTCAACCAGTAGCTAGGCATTAAGTCACTTTTCTCTACCACTGTTCAACCGGTGGTTGGGCATTACGTCATTTTTCTCTACCCCTGGTAAAGCAGTGGTCAGGGCTCAAAGGGTTAAAGCCACAAAATATTTTTTAGATTGCAAGATTTTATTTTAGATAATAATGTAATCATGCAATTCTAACTAATTAGCCCATAGCTGGAGGGGAGAAGAGGCAGATTCATACCTTTCCCAAGGATAGTGTGTAGTTGTAAATATTGAAGCTAATGGAAATTAGGTCTTTGATTAACAATTCCAAGCCATTATCTATTACACCACCTGCACATCCAAGCTTACAGCACATGGTGAAGTGAATATAATGAACCCAACAGGAATTGGAACTCTGCTCTCTGATTAACAATTCCAAGCCATTATCCATTACACCACCTGCACATCCAAACTTACAGCACCTGATATTCCCAAGCAGTTACCCATCTTGGTACTGATCCTCTTGATGTTGCTTAAATTCAGTGATTTTACAGGAACTGGTGTTTCACTGTGATGTAGCCATAATCTCAGGCATTCAAGACAATTTGATGAGATATTTTACAGGTATGATGTTACATAGAGAACATGAGAAAAACCTTCAAAGCAAAGTTATCAGCTGTCAAAAAACTAAAAGACCTATAGCATTTATGAACATTCTCAAATTATAACACAAATATTTAGAAAGAAAAATGCAAAACTTTAAATAAGAAATATGCACTACAAGAAAATTTTTAACTTTTTGTACAAGAGAATAAGTTGATAATTATGGGGGAGTCATTTGTTCTCTATCTTCTACGTCAACTGTTGGAGCATGCCAGTAACCAGAGATATTATTAAGATATCTAGGTACATTACATTCACTTAGGGGCTAATACCCTTGGGAAAAGTTATGAATCCTCTTCTTCCTCCAGCTATGAGTAAATAGCAGGACAGACTGAGTTCTGTAGCCTTGGATGGCAGCTGGTCTAGGAGAAGAACAACTCTCAATTCAAAACCTGCAGAGTGTCGTTTGGGGACCATGTGGCTTGTAGTGCACCAGGTCTCTGTATTCGGCGCTTCAAAAAGTGTGGTTGATTCTGCACAAAACCTTCACCACTAGAATCAAATGACACGTGCAGGTGGCTGGTTGTTGGTTCCTACGAACTGAGTTTGCCTGATCATCACACGTCAAAAACGATGGTAGAGTCCAGCAGCAAGATATCTAGTGATGGTATAGAACATGGCAAATTCAGTTCATGTATTTTCTAATGGTGAGGATAACGTTATCCTAATAGCTACTGTATTTTGCTGCTTAGGGGAGGCCTCCTGACTTTGAAGGAAGAAACTGGAAAAAAAGATTTATTTTCCTTGTTCTTCATAATCCACACCCACTACCCCAATTTTAGTCCTTGAATATTTCTGCATGAACTAACTAATCATGACTAATTCATAACAGACAAAGAAGTACTAAATTTATAGTAACTATTTAGAATGTAATAATGAAAAGAAAAATTAACTCCTGGCACTAGCCTTTGATTTATAGGATACAGGGTGGTTTTTGGACAGACTTTATAGAAAAAACTGCATTATACCGGGTGTAACTGCAAAATGGTCCAAATTGTGTAACAGCAAAATTGTCCAATTGTTAGATTAAGCTTTGAACAGTTGTATCTTAGAAATGATTAAAGATATCATACTGGAATTCTCCAAGATTTTTATAACACTATTGGATTCTAGTTTAAACAATAAGAATGTATTTAGCTCTAAGTTGAAATGAGGATCCTTCTTGATGTTGTGACATCCTGTTTTCCTCTCTACTCCTTTTTTTTTTAACTTATTCTTGATGGTTCTTGAATGGAATTTGAAGATGGAAGCCAGAGTATCAATGTTAGTACCATTACTGAAGGCCTGAATAATATTTTTCCTCTGGTCATTGCTCAGTTGGAAAGATATAGTGGGGCTGACCCAAACTGATTTTAACCTGTTCTTTTTCTAGCTGAAAACTCAAAGGATTTTTCAGTGATTCTTACGACAAACAGTGTCAAAATGGCTAAATGACAACCTGAAAAAAAAAAGAAACTCAGTTTAGTGGGTTTTTTTTAGATGTTAAACATTTTGTGGGATGGACAATTTTCCCATGCTGTTACACAATTTGGACAATTTTGCTTTTATACCCAGTATAAGCAGAAAAAACAGTGAGTACCAATTTGGACTCCAATATAGTCACTGAGAAAGGAAAAATTAAACAGTTTTGAGGGTTAACTATTTGCTCATAACAGGGACCCTAAAAGGTGCCACTACCTTGGGTCAGGGTGGACCTGGGAACACCAGCAATTAAGAGGTGGTTCCTTGCTTCTCAAAACCTCTTGATCAGAGGCCTTGCTGCCGGATGTAGTTTATCGTCATGCACAAGGTGTACAGATAATAAATGAAGGTAATCTATAGAGCCATGATTGCCTATGTCCAAAAGAGGTATGATATCAAAAATAAAATAAAAATACAGCTATCAAATATAAATACATAGCTATGATGTAGATTAACTCAATTTTTCAAAGATTACTATTAAATACATAGTTTTCTTAACACCCTATCCCTTCAGAACATACGGTTCTCCACAGCTTCTTTTTTTCATATCTGTGAAGTGTCGAAATTTCAAGGTATCTATGGTTTAAATTCAGAGTTTTTCTTCTTGACTCATTGTCCAACCAGGGCTAGAGATTCCAATCTCCCCTACTATTTGGTCAAAGCTCAGGATGGAGGGGAACTGGATTCATGCCTTTCATAATGGTATCAATAGATAGTAAATAGGAAACGAAAAACAGTTGAACACCGAAAGGGGTTTACTACATACAGTTTTAATGTCTTCAAAATGGGTTAGTGCTACGTAATCTGAAGAACAAAAAACAATTGTCAAAGAACAATGGCCATTATTAATAAAAAAACAAAGACGGAAATGTTAATAAGAATAAATTTGAAGAGAGTGCCAAAATTCAAACCAATTAATGCAAGATCTAAGGAGGTTTCAAGAGGGGAACATCATTATTATTATTATCTATTTACTGCTTTTCCATGTTCGACTACCAGCACATCAAAAACATATGATAATGAGACACTTAAAAGAGTTTTTGAATATTACCTTTTATTCAAAGAACTGTAGAATAAATGTTGTTATACTTTTAAAAAAGAAAATGTTTAGTCAAAAATTTAAAGAAAATAAAATGAAGTGTTCTAATTTCACAACTAGAAGCACTTTGCATCCAATCTGAATTTTAGGAAAATAAATTATCATTTGTAACTAAATTTCTGTAAGAAAATATTTAAAAAAAAAAACTATGCTAAAAGAAGACTAAACTACATATTAAAAAACCCGAAAAAAACCCCATAATAACCAATATGAAAAAGAAGGTTCTGAATTGGACATGTAATGAGGAATCCTTTTGTATGTATTAAAAGACACTTCCATTTTGTGGGGAGCGGGAAAGGGAAGCAGAGTAAACATTGAGAATTAGCAGAATATATTGATTACTGATAATTAAAACTTGCAAATTAATTTTTATATCCAGTTGGACTCATTACCAAATGTAATTATCTGAAGTAATCAATTAGCAGATTTCAAGATTTTAGTTCTTGGGTTTTTGAAAGAATAGAAACTTTCCAACAAGAGAAGTATTCAACGGGTATATTAAGAAAGAATGGAAACTTGTTCATTCGTAATTAAAAATTCTCTTTGTTTAATTAAATATGGCCTGATAAAAAGATTAGCGAGAAAACATTTATCATTCAAAATAATAAAAACAAAAAATATTTATAGCCAGAAAGAAAAATTCTACAATCAAATATTTAGATCATGGTACTGTCACATGGCATAGTGTCGAGATTAACAAGCGTAACTTAGAGATCAGTTTGTGAAAATTTCATAAACATGAGCTTCTGTTGTGACCTTGTGTCAGACTATAAGGAACTTAGTAAATATTTGCAGATTATGATCGTTAAATTCTCATCTACACCCATGTGCAAATTAATTGAAACAAAACAAATAATTCCATTATTATTTACTTTTTTCGTATTCTTCCAATGAAACGTGAACCAGTGCACATGTTAGTCCTTGGTATGTCCATTCCGTGAAGTCGTTCCTTGTAGATTGACCACATGATTCTTGATTCGATTTAAATCAGGAGAGTTTCTAGGCCAGTCTAGTACTTTCATTTGTTCACTGGCCAGTCTGTTCATGCAGTGTTACAAATTTTCATACATTTCCTTCCACTGCAAACAATGGCCGTAGGATAACTAATCAACAGTTGTGACAATAGTGTCTGGGTATAATAAAAATCTGATGCAATCACAGATGACACAATATTTTTCAAGGCCAAACAAATTCCATCATACAGCCCCAAAATAGATTCATCTTACTGCACCCTACTACAAATGACCTAATCTGTGGAAAAAATAGAAATCGATTACACCCTGTCACTTTTGTGGGTCTAAAATTGACCATATGGTGAAAGAAAAGAAACTAAAGCAGTTGTTTCAATTAATTTGCACAAGGGTGTATATACTGTTTTTTTTTAAATTTATTTTTTCATTAATTTTGATGGAAACTTATATTTGAGTAAAATCTCTGTTTTTTTATTTAATCAGTATCTTTTATCCAACTACATCTACTGGCCTGAATATTTGAGAAATCATTGTTAGAAAAATATGAATATTGAACCTGCATCCCCTATGGGGAACCGTCATTGGATCTGACATGCCTAAACGCTCAGCCATGTAGAACTTTCGAGCAAACAAAACCCAATTAATTTGCACAAGGGTGTAGTTATTTATCTATCTATGTCATTTTGGCTCTCAACAATGTAGTTCAAGTCTCAATGTAGGCTATTTTTATTTTGAGAATATGTTCACTTTTTTTTTCATAATGGCTCATGAAAGCCAAAAGTAATGATATTGGATAAATGGGGCATTCAAATTTAGAAAAAAAATTTAGGAATATACAAAAAAATACTTATCAAAGAAATTTTGTTGGTCTTCAACCAAAATTATATAAATTAAAAACTGCTCCCTAAATAAACCCAGTTCATATATATGTATCTGTGTGCCCTGAAACTCCTATAATATATATATCATATACATGCTTAAAAGCTGTCCTATTGGGTGGCATTTAAACTAGCTCCTGTAGAGGGCTCTTGATTGGGTCTTTGGTTTGTTCACGAGTTCAAGAATCCCTCAGTCTTTGCATATTCTCAGCATTTGAAGGTCTCCTTGCTGCCATTTGATCTAGGTTTTCATTTGCACAGGATTTTCATTTCCTCACTCCAACCTTGGCTCTTTTGATTGCAATCTGGTCCTCTGTTGGCAGAGATTTCTTTTTGTGAGGCATACTGCTGCCGTATGCAATAGGCAACAATAAACTACAGAAGAACTCAAAATTGATTGCTTAACTTTAAAAAGTTCAATGATAATTCTTCTGCTGCCACTTAATTTAAAGACAATTTGCATAGGTCCTTACATTCCACACAGACTATTATTTTTATTTCATGAGTGACTTTCACTGGATTTTACAATTAATTTCAATTATTCCCAAATTTATTTCCAAGTTATAAAAATTGTTATCAAACAAAAAATTTTATTGTAAAAAAATCATTTAAAAAAAAAAATCTCCTAAACAATGGCAGTAATGAAAATTTGTGAATCCAAAATATCTGTAACATGAGCTATTGAAAGTTAGAGAGTTGTGTCCCTTTAATTGAAAAAATGTGACACAAGGGCATGTATAAATATAAAAGTGGACACTGAGATCAACAGGGTGTGACAACAGAGAGTTCAATGCATGAATGCAATCTTCATGTTGCTACTCTGTGCTGACCACAGTGTTTATATATATATATATATATATATATATATATATATATATATATATATATATATATTTAGAGGAAGAGTCCACATATGCATCTTGTAGTATTTAAAATAGATAGGTTGGTTAATTAAATACTTTTGTGTCTACTATTTACATTATTCAAACTATTGTCCTCATCATTGTCGCCATATTGATAACAACGTTTTGGCCCTTTATTTCGCTCACTGGGGTAGACTGTTCTAGTTCCATGTGCCATGTCTAATGGATGTCAGTTATCAGTTTATTTCCTGTAAATTCCCCTCTCCAAGTTCTCCACTGCCTTAAACGGGTATTGAACTCACACTCTTTGGGTCCTGTCATGGATCTAACCAATGCCTTTATCCACTGTGCCATGTGTCCTGTGTATGAATTTCTCGGTATTATAAACCTAATGTCTTCAGCAACCTTTTTTTACCAGTGCTTATATTGCAATTTTTGCTATTATCCACGCATGTTTTTACCAGAGTTCATATTGAAATTTTTGCTGTTATTATCGCTTTTCTCTTGCAATCCTTATTACTGGTTCCCATATTGTATTCATTTCTATGCTTGGTTGGCTCAGGAGATTTTTGTGGCTTAGCATATGTTTTGATTTTTTAAGTTTACAAATTTTCCAATAATGTTCTTTGTCTATGATTTCAACCTGATCCCACAGAGGGCAGTGATCTCCCTTTTCTCTCCATATAAACAGATACTGTTGTGTATACACAAATATGGGTATTACCTAAAAATAACATTTGAAGCAATAAAAATATGTCAGATTAAAAAATAAAATATCGGTTGACTACTTTTGTTTTCTGAGCAAGAACTTCTATTAGAATGACTAGTTAATCTATGTCACTGACACCTAGTCAGACATATTTGTGTTTGTTCAACACCCAGAGAGGTCACTTCAGAGGTTAATACTGCAACAATGATACGGAGACCTTAATTACAGTTTCTGGGAGTGAGCACATAATCTGTCATGATCAGCAGTTTAAGCAACGATTACGTGTGACTTTGTGCTAGCACAGCCATCAACAACTTCTGAATAGTTCTCTCCACCCAATTTTGCCCACAAGGCCTAGGTCCACATGGGGTAGAGTTTTCAGGCACTTTCCCCAGACCAATAACATCAAGAAGTCACCTTCATCTTACATTCACCATAGTGAGATTTGAACCCTGGTGAGCGTGGAGATTATATATATATATATATATATATATATATATATATATATATATATATATAGTGTGTGTGTGTGTGTGTGTATATAGAGGCTGCGATGGGTAAATGGTTGCCATTTTATATTTTTAATTTTGCACATGCATGCAGTTTATTTTTTATTTTGTCAGCTGAGCAGTAGAGTCAGTTGAGCACTGTCTGTGAAAAAAAGAGCACCATGATGCAATTCACTTTGCCAGAATTTTAAAAATGGCATGCTGTACAGCTTCGCATTCATGACGGAAGCTTCAATATGAACATTTCAGAGTGTTTGGGTGTCAATCTGAGGACAGTGCAGAGCTTTCAGAAAACGTTGGATGAGTCTAATGGAGATTATGAAGTTATGGCAGCTCGGAAAACTCACTTTGATTGTTCTAAGAAAAGAACTCCCGAATTTGTTGGTGTGGGCCTCAGACTCAACACGGAGTCCTACATCAAATGCCTTTAGGAGGTAGAGCTGCCTTGGGTCAAGAGGGTGGTTGCTGATAAACCTTGTCTGACAACAGGACTCTGCACCATACCACACAACCAGGAGAACCCAGTCATGGCTGTTAGATAATTTCTGCAACCACTTCACTCTTACATCTGGCCACCTAACTTCCCAGACTGCAACCCCTTTGATTATCATGTGTGGGGTGCAGTTGAGCAAGAGACAAACAGAACTTCTTGTAACACCAAAGATGAACTGAAGGCAAGGATTATGGAAGCATTCGCCACCTTAAACAAGGAGACCTTCCAGAAGAGATGTAGGAGATTCTGAAGCCGTCTGGAGGCCATGTTTGAAGCCAATAGCAATTTTATTGAATAAATTTACTCTTTAGTATCTAAAGATATTTTTGTGTAATTTTGGTAAATATCTGTTAAAATGAGATGTCACTGTTATTTCATTTTTACATGTTAGATGACAATTTATCCATCGCATCTGGTATATCTACCTTTCAGTAACTTATAAAGTTTACAGTAGTAATTGCGATTTCAATACGTGGGCTGGCTATAACAGTTTACAGACTCAGAGAAAACACCTGAAAATGCCCGGTCTTCCTGGGTATGACAATAAACTACATCTGGCAGCAAGGCCTCTGATCGGGAGGTTCTGAGGAGCATTTTAAAAATATATCTTACCAGCAAAATATTTTTTGTAAAAGAAATTACAATATGAAATGTCCTGGGTATGACAATAAACTACATCTTGCAGCAAGGCCTCTGATTGGGAGAGTGGAGGCTTTGAGGAGTGTAGAACCACCTCCTGATTGCTGTTGCTCCGACCCTGTCTAAAGAGTGGCCCCCCCTCCAAACAAAAACCAACAGTACATTTTTACAATAAAATGACCAACAGTACATTTCATAACAAAATGACAATCAATGTAAAATTTTAAAAAAAATAATCACATTTTTATAGTAAAATTACCATCAATGCATTTTAATATCTAAAAAAACAAAACTTAACACTAAATGTATAAAATGATGTACAAATTATCTATAGTTGAAAGCATAAACTGCATACAAAATATTTAAATTTTGGGATTAATTAAACCATAGAGGTGTTGATATGCAGCTAAACTAAAGATGGCCAGAGAGCACAACAGTTGAAACACTGTGATGATATCAACAATGATAATGTTTATGTTCAAAAGATCTTTTGACTGTAGACTATTATACCTCTAGGCTACTATATCTATAAGTAGTCCTCAGAATCAACAAACAACAAAAATAGTAATTACTGTTTTTCTTTCCTTTTTCTTTCTTTTTTTTTTTAAAACTAATCACTAAGTTTAATTTATAAAAATATCATTAACTACTTCTATAATTTACATTATGCATTCAATAAAACACAAGATCTAACAATTCACCAATTATATGTGGTGTTTCTAGAATTTTCCGTAAAATTTTCACAGCTCCACCTAAGCCAGTGTTTTATTGAACTGAAAGTAGGCCGGATTAAAGGAATGTAAAAGCTATTTACTTCTAATGACTTGTCTTGTTTAATAATAAAGGAATTAAATAGACTTGATTGAGAATGAAGGTAATGGTTGTTTAGAAAAGCTTATTGCCAGCCATTTTGATAATAAAAGAAGGCAGATAGATAAGATTTACCAATCACAGAATTTGGGAAATTGCTCACGCAAGGAACCATGGGGTTCTGTAATGTTTAAGAATGAAACAAATTAGCCCCAAAACTAATAATGTTCAATCGTCACAAATATATATTGTTGTCAATCTTTATTCATCTCAGCAAACCAACGTTTGTCTTCTATCCTCAAACAAAATCCTTTTTCTGCACAGTACAAATTAGACATATACTATTTGAACTTATAAGGAAAGAGGAAGGAAAGACCAAAAGGAAAGGAGTCTAGCTAAGATTAGAAAATCAGGTGTGGGCTACTGTATTTGATTTGAGGGTGGGGTTGTCCGCTGGCATTGTATTATTGTTTCTAATCAACATTGAATCAAGCCTTAGATTTGTATCTTTTAAATGACTTTCTGATGAGGAACTTAAGAGAAACATAGTGGGTGGCAATTCGGAGAGGAAAATGCGGACTACAAAGTAATGCCATGGAATGGTCATTGTGATGGGAAAAGAAATCCAAGTATTTCCGGCGCTTGATCTTGGAGATGCATAAAACTTGGGAGATTTATTGTGCCCAATCCCAGGAATCTTTTGAGATTCTTGAACGATCCGGCTTCATCAATGCAATTAAGTAAAGAGAAGATTAATTGTCAGTGGAAAACAGCTTTTTCTCCGGTAAAGGTTTGCTCGCATCGAACAAAATCCACTTGACTTCATCAAATATTTAATTACAATAAACTATATACAGCTGAATACAGATGTGTAGGTGGTGCAATGGCTATTGGCATGAAAAGTGAAATCCTCAATCTGAGTTCAAATTCCAGATTAGTCTGTTACATTCACTTTCGCACAAATCCTCTTGGGAAAGACTTGAACCATTGCTTTGCCCAACTCCCCAACTATGGGAAAATTAACAGAGGAGTAGAATGGGTACTTTAGCCTTGGATGACAGTCTGAGAGAATGACAGTCCTGAATTCAACACTCTGCAGATGGCAATGAAAAATTACTCCACTGTCTTTCTCAATAAGTCATTACAATTGGCAGATAATAAAGGGTTTATGGTTTGTTTTATGGCATATCAAAACCTCAATGGGTTTTTTAATGACAACAAGATTTTTAGGATAGGTTTGTATGAATAGAATATGTATTTTCTGTAATAAATCAGTTCATAAGGTTCCAATGACATATCTTTTTTTAAAAAAAAGGGTTTTTCCTGAGAGTAAAATGTATTGCTGGTATTTTTACTATAAAAATCTATTTTTATGCTTTAATTATGTTTTGACTGCAGTTTGTGGGTTAACTATTTGCCCGTAACAGGGACTCTAAAAGGTGCTACTACCATGGGTCAGGGTGGACCTGGGAACAACAGCAATTAAGAGGTGGTTCCATGCTCCAAAAAACCTTTTGATCAGAGGCTTTGCTGCCGGATGTAATTTATCGTCATGCACAAGGTGTACAGATAATAAATGAAGGTAATCTATAGAGAGCCATGATTGCCTATGTCCAAAAGAGGTAATATATTAAAAATAAAATAAAATTACAGCTATCACATATAGATACATAGCTGACTACAACGTAGATATGTAGTGAGTACCAATAAAAATAATATAAAAATAAAATATTTAAATGAAAAGAATTAAAATTAAGATAAGGCAATTGATTTCCTCTAACACACATTTCTTTCTTTCTTGCTCCCTCTCAACTAACAAGAAGGTGTTGGAGTTTTTGGGTACCCTGGTATACTAGTGAGCCAGCCAAAATGAGCTGACTCATTTTATAGTTCACCAATAAAAGGGATAACCAATCAGAAGGTTCAAAATATTCAATAAGACGTGTATAAAGGCGGCCATGTTTTTTCCTGAATATTCAGTCCCAGCCTTTGATATCGAAGACTGAAGAATTACGGAACAGCTGCTGGTGGTATTGGCAATATAGTCAGATTCAGTAGAGTGTCTGACCGGTGAGTGTTAATCTTTAACGTTGTTTCATTGAACAGGTTACGTACTGCGCTGTATTCTATATTCATAGACTATGGTGAACATGGTCAACAGAAGGCAACTCTCAAATAGAAGTAGGAAGAAGAAAAAACTGAACCCAACCAAAAAATGCCAGAAATTTGAGGGACCAGAGTTTACTATAATCCCCCCCCCCCCAAAAAAAAGACGGACTCCACGCATAACTTTCGTTATAGGAAATAAAAAAGAAACGAATGACAGAAATTTAAATAATTTTGGCTAATCAAAAAAATTAACACAAACAGAATTTTGATGTTAGCCAAAACCAAGGTTCATGCCAGAGTCTGGTAAAAAGAATATAAACTCACACCTCTGAGCTAGACGAGGAGAAGGGATGGTAAGAGAAACCATGAAACAAGAGAATGCAACTGTGATGAAACCAGCCATGCGTGACACATGAAGTAGTTAACCATATTTTCTGCCCTTGTGATGGCCAAGAAAAACATAGTAAATTTACACTGACTGATTTATAATATGTCTACTTATACGAGCAAGGTCTGACCCTGAAACTCCCAAGCTAAAATAGACATTTCCCCAGACTGCAAACAATATCCACCTCATTAAAGAACATTTTGCTATACCGAATATCAAAGGATTAACTTTAATCAAATAAATAAGAATATATTATTTATTTTATACCCTTGAGTAAATTTGTTTTATTCCAAAGTTTCCAGTAAAGAAAATCCTACCAAAACTCTACAGATATATTTAAATATCTATCACACATGCACCCTGTAAGAAAGAAAAAAGATGACAATCTTTGGTAAAGAGGTTCCAGAACTCCCAAAGTGGATGAAGAAATATGCAGATAACAGCAAAGAATATCTAAGGTATATTTCAAAGATAGATGTGCACCAATTTTAAGAGGCTAGTTAACATTCTACAATCTTATAAGTTTTTTCTTCATTTTACCTGAAAAAAAAAAAATGGTGTGAAAAAGGATAAATTTTACGGTAACATAAAATGGTATTCTCATAATGGCAACATTTTTTAATGATTTGCATTATTTACATTGTTCAGGGTGTTTTCCTCATCTTTATCGACATATTCATGATGTTTAGTCTGTTGTATGCTCTGACCTTCTTCAGGTTATATACATTGGAATTTTGATCAAAACCTTTTATTTATGGTCCAGCAGATAAAAGCGTTGAGTGGTACAAAAAGTGATTTGACCCAAAGAGTTGTGAGTTCAATACCTGGCCACAGCAGAGGGAACAAAAAATATTGGTGAGTTGTGTTATTAAAGAGAATTAACTGAAAATGAGAATTAGAACCATCTACCCCTGTGGACTAAATAAAGGGTTTGGTTTGAAATTCCAATGTATATCACCTGAAGAAGGGTGAGCATACAACGGCAGAAACAATATTAATAAAGATGATGACAACAGTCTGAACAATGTAAATAACATAGTTATAATACCTCATCTCAGAAATATAGACAGATTTTTAATCAGTAATATTTAAAACCCACCAGAGGACAGAAGGAACACAATTCCACACTAGAAATATATTTGACTTGTGTGGTTAACCAAAAGTAAAAATTAAACAAATTATTTAAAAACATTTCAATGGTTGATCCTTATTTCATTGTTGATTGCTATAGATTTTATTATAGACACAACATTTTGGTCAAGTACCTTCTGCCGATCTGATGTCCATACTTGAGTTTAGATATATGCAATGTCCATTTGTGAGTTTAGATATCTGACATAGCTCTCGTAGTTTGCCACTTGATATAGGACACAACATATCAGGCATTTTGGAACTTCCCCATGGACACAATGCTTTGGGCAAACAGGTAAAACCCACAAATTGTCCTGATCATACCTGCACTTGAATCATTCATGATCTTTGTTATGGGAACCTACCCATAATAGTAATGGACTAGTCCGTACCTCATATATACTGCGAACTCAAGAGGAAGCAGCAGTGAGAGTGAGACAGAAAGAGTTACACAGAGTGAGAGAGTGCGTGACAGTGTGAGTCAGAGTTCTGAGTCAGTCAGAGACAGAGTAGCGTCAGACGATTACTATAAGACATTGGAATAGTGATACTTCGAGACAACATAGTTCTCTCAAACCTAACCTGATTATTATTACTAACACTTCTACTCTTTTGTACATATGCTGTTTGTAATATATCTGTGTTATTCCATACCTGTGTTCGAGTTATTCTTCATTGGTTCTACCTTGGACCATCACCGTGGTACAAGGACCCTGGACCATAACAATCTTCAATGAAGTTCTCCACAGATTAGTAATGTATTGCCAAACATTCTTTGAAAATTCTTAAGCATTTCTCTTTGTCTGTCAAATTATTAGTATTATGAACCATTTACAAACTCATAATACAATTAATAATTAGAGATTTTAAAAATCAGAACATGCCATAAAAATCACTAGTTTGCTTAAATCTATAGAGAATGAAGCAGATCTCATCATAATTGCAAAGGTAGGTATGAAGTGAATGATATTGTGAGACTTAGAATGTGTGTGTGTATATATATATATATATACTTCACCAAATCTGAACTTTGGATTTCACTACATTATGTTCGGTGCTGGCATGTCTAGAATGTCAATGTATCAAGACATAAAGTTATAACCCACTTCTCTCCTCTTCTAACCTCATTTTTAGCGTAGATCTGACTTTCAATTGGTTAATCGAGACATGCCCACAAGTATATGATTTATTTCTGACATTAGGTCACCATCTGATTTTTAACTTTCAAAAAGGTAACAATTTGTTTTCAAATTTCACAAATAAATCATTTGTATTATATGTTATCGACCAATGCCTGATGAGGAACGATTAAAGTTCTGAAACATGAATGTTTTTGTGTAGCGATGTAAAATATTATTATAATCTATTATAATAATATATATATATATATATATATATATATATATATATATATATGGAGAGAGAGAGTGAGAGAGAAAGACTGCAAAAATCAGTATGAAAAAAATGGTATACAAAAGCTATATATATATATATATATATATATATATATATATATATAGAGAGAGAGAGAGAGAGAGAGAGAGAGAGAGATCGAATCACGGAGAATCGTTCAATCGGTTAAAAGGCATGTCAAGGTAAATGATGGTTCCGTATAGGATACAGGTTCGATTCCCGTTGGAGGATGAAAATTTTCTATGAAAATTTCTTGGACATTCAGGCCGGAAAATGTTATTAATACTGTTTATTATAAAACAGAGCATTTACTTAAATATTTGTATCTATAAAAAGAATGTATAAACATAAAAAATGTCTTAAAATATTATATATATATATATACACACACTACTGTTCAAAAGTTAGAGGGATTCACTGTTAATTTTTTTTAATTGGCCTGCACAGTAAATGTTTTGTACTTTAAATAAGAGGAATTTATTACACATGGTTAAAAAAAAGTGAGACATGATTTTTTTTATTAGAAATTTTATTATGACAAAAAGAAAAAAAATTTTCTAATTAAATTTTGCTCTTGTCAAAATATCCTTCTTTAGCCTTGATTACTGCATCACAATTTTTTGCCATTTGTTGCAAAAGTTTCTCAAAGTATAAGTCTGGGAATTGATTCCATTCTTTTTTTCAATAACTCAAAAATTATTTTTTCATTTTTGTTCACACGTATGTCACATCCATCCTATGCTAATTCTGTGGGTTCCTTCAAATTTTTGAACAGCAGTGTATATATATGTGTATCACAACTTTATTAACAAAACTCTTTGAGAATGATGTAGGAAAACTGAAAGTATATAAACTGGACAATTTATACTCTATTTTTGACTGTAAACCAGGAAAATGATGCAAAATAAAGAAAAGAAAATCAATAAAAAAATCTTTAACAGAAACTTTGATTAGTTTTTAACCAAACTTGTATAAATTAAATACTACTGTCTAAATACTCTCTCTCTCTCTTATATATATATATATATATATATATATATATATATATATATATATATATATATATATATATATCTATATCCTTAAGTAATGCTGGAGGTATTACCTATGAAATGAATTAATAGTTGTGGGTTGTGAATAAGAAAGCAACTACATTGTCAGTCAGTTTGCTCAGAGGTTTTAAATTAACCAGAAATGAACAAGGCCAGGTTCATTAAAGAGGAAGTAGGTTGATGTGGATGGAAGTATTTTACTTGTGAGTAAATCAAGCACTTTTAAGGTATTCATGTTCAGACAATCCCCAGGGAATTGGACCCACCTTGGAGGCCATCTGCGGCTTCTTCTTAATTTCAATTCAGCATAATGAATCCAAGTTACTTGATTACAATGTCAGGCAATGGGTCAGCATATAAAATTACTCCTACAACTATGAGTTGGTATGCAAGAAAGGAATGATGATTATATCAAAGTCAACAATGATTTGTTACATACAATCTTTGCTATTTGTTTTAATTTGTTTTTCAAGAATACATGATAAGATTTATTTTGTCGTAAGATAAACAAAAAGTAAATACATTAACCATATTTTCAATTCATATTTATTTTTGCTAGTTTTAAGCTGGGAAAATTTCACGGTTTTCCTGTTTGATATTTCTGATGAATCTTATCTCAGTTAAAAATTGAATAAGTTCATGGCAATATCTACGACAATAATATATCTGTAGAAATTCCCCTCTTGCACTGTTAAATATTTGAGCTTAACATCTTTAAGAAGATATTACAAAAACAATCATGAATATGAATGCTGTACATTATTTACATTATTCTCATCTTTGTCGCCATATTTATTACAACGTTTCGGCCGTTGTATGCTCTGGTCTTCGTCAGGAAGTTGGAATGTCAAACTGAAGCGGAGGCAACTGTAATGTGCATTATTTACATTATTCGGACTATTGTCCTCATCTTTGTCACCATATTTATTACAAAGTTTCGGCCTTTCAGTATCTGTCTATATTTTTGAGATGAGGTATTATGTACACTATTTACATTATTCGGACTATTGTCCTCATCTTTGAATACTTGCCATATTTATTACTACGTTTCGGCCGTTGTATGCTGGAATGTTGTTGGAATGTCGAACTGAACCCTTTATTTCACTCACTGGGGTAAACTGTTCTAGTTTCACGTGCCATGTTTAATGGATGTCAATAATCAATTATGCCTTAACCAGGTATTGAACTCACACTGGATCTAACTAACACCTTTATCCACTGTGCCATGTGTCCTTGAGGACATCTGTGTATGAATTTCTGAGTATTATAAACCTAATGTCTTCAGCAACCTTTTTTTACCAGTGCAATTTTTTACCAATTGAAATTTTTGTTATTATCATCACATGTTTTTACCAGAGCTCATATTGAAATTTTTGTTGTTATCACTTTTCTCTGGCACTCCTTATTACTGGTTCCCATATTGTATTCATTTCTATACTTGGTCGGCTCAGGAGATTTTTGTGGCCTAGCATATGTGCTGATTCCTTAAGTTTACAAATTTTCCAATGCTGTTCTTTGTCTATGATCTCAACCTGATCCCACAGAGGGCGGTGATATCCCTTCTCTCTCCATATGTGGTCAACCATGCCAGATTTTTCCACTTCCCCTCATGTTACTGCTTTCTGGTGTTCTTGAAGCCTTACATTGTAATAAAAATAGCAACAAAGAGGAGGACAATAGTTCGAATAATGTAAATAATGTACATAATACCTCATCTCAGAAAGCAGAATTATAATACTATATTCTAACAATTATATGAATACTGGTCATTATTTTAAGACGTAAGGTGGTACAAATGAAAAGATTTAAAATCAATCGTCTCTGTTCTAAAAAAAAAAATGCATTTTAAAAAAAAAATTTTAATCAATTTTATTTACTTTTATCTTATTGCTACTATTTGGTTAGAAATTAGAATTACTGCTTATTAGCTCTCAGCTCTAACCACTGATCTGACTTAGTCAACATGCTAGTCAAACTAAACTGTGGAAGAAAAATAAATTGCAATTTATTTTTCTATTTAATAGGAAACAAAGAAAAGAGTGCTGAACTGTTATGTAACATCAGTCCACTGATATGGCAGTGAATGCTGGGCAATCTCTTCACATATGAAGAGGAGACTTGAAGTGACAGAAATGTTGAGAATGTCATTGCTCACATGTTCATGGTAAAGTTTTAGCAAAAATGGAAACAAAATGGGTACTTATACATAGCATCTGAAAGAGTTGAAATTTCTAGAGCACATAATGAGGAAGGAGGGCTTAGAAAATTTGACACTCACAGGACATGTTAATGACAAGAGGGAGAAAGGAAAGTAGTGCATAAACTACCTAAAAAGTTTGCATAAGTGGTTGGTACAATAGAGATTAGGGGGGTAGCAAAAGACAAACTTTACCAAGGTCTACAAAGGAGAGGAAGTTGTGGAGAGTTATGATCACCCTTAATCATTATGCTGACCTAGTCAGTAAGCACTTTGTAGAAGTGAATTTTTTCTTTATAATGAATTTCATAAATCACTTCTGAGGCCAAACTGAAAGATTTTAATATCCACCTGGGCAAAATTAAATTAATTTTAATAGTCTGCTGCTGATATAAAATCAATGAAGTCAGTATGCATCAAACTCAAACGAGTAGTGTGTTTTTTTATGGCATACCTGTAATTATCAAACATATAATAAATGTAAAGAGAATGAAAAGATACGACTTATGCACTGGGAATTAAGAAAAGGAAAAAATATTAATTAAAAAAATAAAAAAAAATGAAACATTTGCTATGACATATTATTATTTTTTTTGTTTCTTAGCAAAGCAGATTATTGTTATAAAAGGTTTTCGGCATTTTAAGTGTTATGGCCCACACAGGAAGAGAGTGAGAAAGAAAGATGGTGGCGATTATGTTTCTTTTAGAAATGCTTGGTGACTTGTTAGTGGTGACCTTATTAATAATACTATCAGTACTAATTATAAAGCCAATCATGGCCGTGGAAATAAATGATTTTATTCAGACAAATGGGAACAAAAATACTTGACACCAAAAGAAATATTAAAAATAAATATAAATTTTTAAACATTAATGATCTTGACATATTTTTCTTCAGTGCTGTTTAACAAAAACAGAACACAACTAATATTATGAGTTTGTATTTTTTGTTATATTAAAAGATCATAAATCAAACATAATGGTAATAATGTCGCCAATTTAATAATAATAATAATAATTCTTTCAAAGGAAAATCTAGCACCATAACCCCAACCCTTTTTTAATGACTAATGGATATTCCCTCTTGACTAATAAATAATTTACGCACAACAAAAAAATTGTTTGAAAAAACAGAATTATGGGTTCTTGATTAAAATGACTGAAAGTTTTTTTTATTACTGTATTTATTAATTTTTTAAGATCAAAATAACACTGAAATAAATTCTGTAAAATCACTTGCAATACTTTAACCAGACAACTGTTTAAAAGCTCTGATCACTGATAACAGCCTTGAAACTGGGGATTTATCCCTCCCTTCTCTCTCCATATGTGGTCAACCATGCCAGATTTTTCCACTTCCCCTCATGTTACCGCTTTCTGGTGTTCTTGAAGCCTTACATTGTAATAAAAATAGCAACAAAGAGGAGGACAATAGTTCGAATAATGTAAATAATGTACATAAAAACATAAAAATAAAAGAGTGGGGATAAGAGATGTGGATCAGTACATTGCCTGATAGAGTTATTCTTTTATGTGCTGTGTCCCTTCAGGAAATAGAAGATCATGGCTCTCCACAACTTCCTATTCTTTGTAGCTCTAAACAATATTTATCTATTTACTATCCCTCCCATACATCTGTTTTGCCATCCATTTACACACGGTAATTAGGTAGGTTACTTGTTGCCCTCTGACCTTCTTCACTTCTGTATGTCCTGTGAGTGTCAGTTTCTCCAAGTCTACTTTCATAGTTATGTGTTCCATTTCAAATCTTACTGATTGTTAGTGCAAGCACCCTTTTCGTGCTCATTTTCCTTAAAACTTCAGCTGAATTTTTATCTGGAAAACAATGTAAAGTACAAAGAAACAGGAATGTGTTGTTCGAAACATAGAAAAAGTGCTGAATTATTATTTGAAATCAGTTCTTTTATATTGCAGTGAATGCTGGACAATCTCCACACAGATGGACAGAAAACTGGAGGCAACTGTAATCTGCATTATTTACATTATTCGGACTATTCTCCTCACCTTTGTCGCCATATTTATTACAATGTTTTGGCCTTTCAGTATCTGTCTATATTTCTGAGGTGAGGTATTATGTACACTATTTACATTATTTGGACTATTGTCCTCATCTTTGTTGCCATATTTATTACAAAGTTTTGGCCCATCAGTATCTGTCTATATTTCTGAGATGAGGTATTATGTACATTATTTACATTATTGTCGCCATACAACATTTCGGCCGTTGTATGCTCTGGCCTTGGAATGTCGAACTGAACCCTTTATTTTGCTTACTGGGGTAGACTGTTCTAGTTCCACGTGCCATGTTTAATGGATGTCAGTTATCAGTTATCTTCTGTTAATTTTTCCCTCTGAAAGTTCTCCACTGCATTAACTGGGTATTGAACTCACACTCTTTGTGTCCTGTCACTGGATCTAACCAACGCCTTTATCCACTGTGCCATGTGTCCTTGACGTTGTAATAAATATGGCAACAAAGATGAGGACAATAGTCCGAATAATGTAAATAGTGTACATAATACTTCATCTCAGAAATATAGACAGAAACTGTAATGTGGTTCAGCAGAAGGATGCTGAGAATATCATGGATGGAGTACATAAGCAAGAAGGAAGTCTTGAGGAAAACAGAAGCAAAAAGGAAACTTAGAATAAAAAAGAGGGTATCTGTCTCTATTTCTGAGATGAGGTATTGTAACCATTCACACTATTTACATCATCGGACTTGTCCTCATGCTTGCTGCAATATACATGATGTTCCAGTCATTGTACACTCCAGACTTCTTCAGGATCTGTCTATATATCTGAGATGAGGTATTGTAACTATTTACACTATTTACATCATTCAGACAGTTGTCCTCATCTTTATTGCCATATTCACAAGGTTTTGGCTGTTGTATGCTCCCATCTTCTTCAGCTGATATACATTGGAATTTCAAACTGAACCCTTTATTTAGTCCACAGGGGTTCTAATACCATGGCCCAATAAATAAGAGTGTTGTTCGAGAGCTTAAATATCTTCAACACATAAAGAGGAAGGAGGGCTTGGAGAATCTGAACATATCAATGGTAAAAGGGTCAGAGGCAGGCAACCGGCCATATATCTGACGAGTTTGTGCAAATGGGGAAACAAGGGATGGCAATGAGACAATGTTGCTCAGAGCTGCAAGCGATAAGAAGTTGTGGAGAGCCACGATTGCTCAAGAGCTGAAGGGATCCAACACATAAGAGAAGTTGTACACCTCAAAAATAGAGTATCTTATCTTTCTGCTCACAGCAGTTATTCCAGGGTCAGTGTGAAATCTCGTTTGTATGAAACATCAACAGCTTGATTGTGTCGTCATATTTCCTGAGTTACATGTGCTATCCTATTTATATGTCACTTCTCAAGTGCTGTAATTTCTCTTATTTGGTAGAGCTCTCACTTTGTGATTCTGTAATGCCAGTCCACAAGGTTCAAAGGACAGTTCTCACTTATACCTACATGCCACATGTGCTCAAAATCATTTTTAAACTTTAGTCTGATAATGTGGTTATATACAAAAGAAATTTCAGATATTTCCAAATGGGTTTCGAACCATATATACAGCTGATGTTTTAAATATTCTGAATGAGTTTAATGCCATGTAAACAGCTGACATTTTAGATATTACTGAGCAGGTTTGGTGCTATGCATGACATCTACATTAAAGTCTCAATCTGACAAGGTTATTTAAAAACATGACGAGTTTGCAGGTTAAATTTTTAGCTTTGTTGTAATTTGCAGTGTTGGGCAAAACTCCTCCTGTTATATTAAGCATATGGTGGCAGAACAAAGAAGACATGATGGAGGGTTAAGAAATAAACAATTGTGTCAATGTAAAAATACAACAAATAGTAAATCGGTGTAAATGTCTCTCGTTGAAAGAAAGAGATAAGTAAAATTGTAAAAGTCATCAAGAGAGGGACGGTCAATTGTGACTTACTGCGGTGGCAGCCTTTAGTGAATTGTCTTTGAAGATGGGAGGTTGCATTCTGAATGTTGTGAATCCTGGCTGTTGTGCCATCTAACTGCCAAAGATGACGCTTTGATGGGCTTTTATGTCCTTTTCTTAGGCTCAAATTGGCTCCAATTTTTATTTTGTTTCTTTAGGCGGGAGTGAGTGCTATTGAGTGGAAATTATGGATTGTATTTTTCTTTGAGTGTCTAAGTAAAATGGAAGGTATGTGCGGTGCTGAAGTGCAGTTGACGGAATTTTTAGTTCAGTGTTGGGTTTGGGAGCATTCACATCCGGTTAGCGGTAGAAATGAATCAGAGATCTGGTTCTCGGAAGATTATAACACCCCTAACACAGCTAAATGTAGCATGTGATTCACCTAAGTTCATGTCAAACTAGATTTTGCACTCAGTGTCCATCAGAGAAGTCAGGTGCATTAGTAGGTTGACCTGAGAGATACCTCCTAACTGCCTGGTGTATAATCCGTGCTTTCATTATACATCAGTGTCTACTCCAGACATGTAAACATGTGGTCAACCCTCCTGCACCTAGAAAGTGCACAGTAGAACAAACCAGATGACACATAAATATATAAGTACCCACCTGAGAAAAAAAGAGAAAGAAAGTCTCTTATATAGTGAGGAAAATGTAGAATCCATGTTTGAGGAAAACCATAAATCAAGATACACATTCGCTGACAGTGACTGATGAAGTTTCAATTTGAATAAACTATAATGTTACTGATCAGAGATTTAGTCTTGCATCTTTGTTATCTGATCAATGAGAACATAACAAATGGAGACTCCTGAAAAATTTGGAACACAATGTGAAAAGAAGACTTGGAGAATTTGACACTCATGAGGCACATTAAAAGCAAAAGAAAAACAAATCAGTGGTGAAACATTTTGACAATTTTTTTGAAAATGGATGAAGGAACAAAATCACAAAGAGAAATAGGGGTCATGAAGTACCATTGAGAACAATAAAGATAGGAAATTGCAGAGAGCCATGATGGCCAATGACCCTTTGTCATTCTTGCTATCTTATCATAATCAGAAGAATAATTCCATAAAACTAATTTATTAAAATTTATCTTATTAAATGTTCAGAGATTGACAACTTCTTTTTCTTATACAGCAACATTAACTTTAGATGAAAATCACCATAATAACACTTCCATACTCGTTTCTTTTCCCATTTTTCTTATATAGCAACATTAATTTTAGATGAAAATCACCCTAATAACACTTCCATAATTGATTCTTTTCCCATTTTTCTTATATAGCAACATTAACTTTAGATGAAAATCACCCTAATATAATAGCAATCCCATACTTGTTTCTTTCCCATTTTTCTTATATAGCAACATTAACTTTAGATGAAAATCACCCTAATAACACTTCCATACTTGATTCTTTTCCCATTTTTCTTATATAGCAACATTAACTTTAGATGAAAATCACCCTAATATAATAGCACTTGCATAAACCTTTCTTTTCCCATTTTTCCACCTACAGTACAAAATTTAACAAATATATCATGAAAAATCAAATGAATACCATTATGTCTTACTCCCCTGATTTGAAAAATTCAATAACAATAAATAGACAGATAATTCAAAAAATATAAAACCAATTTTTATTGTCTGAATTCCATAACAATGTCAGTTATATAAGCTCAGGCCAAATGCTTCAAACCAGAAGTAAAATTTTCAGATTCAGCTGAAAAATGTCAGAAACTAATTTTCTTATATGAGACAAGTGTGTCTTATTTTTTTTTATATGCCCCAAAACACCTAAAACAATTTCTGAAATATATATATATGTTCTGAAAGTGACTGACAAAATAGGTTTAATTAACTATTCCTAACATTTTTGATTATCGAAAATGTGTGTATTATTTTGAAAAATGTGGCTTAATTTTAATATGAGTCCAATCAAATTTTTGTCAAACAAGCAGGATTGGATTTAATTACTGGTAATCATCATTTAATTAAATGAGAAAATATTTTTTTTCATTTTCAAAGCACACAAAATTTTAAAACATTGTTATTTTGTCAGACATAATTAAAAAAAAGTTATCTTCATTTTAATGAATCCGAGATGAAAACATGTATCCAAATTTGTTTCTCCATTGTATCTAGGCAATCATGGAAAAAAAAAACATGTTCACTCTTAATTTTAAATTATCTGGATTCAGTCTCTTCTCTTTTATAAACTGCTTTAGATGTGGAAGATGAAAACAAACACACAAAGTTTTAGACACAAAGGTGGCATTTTCTGTAACTCTTGGGAGATGCCTTCTGGTAAGATTCATTTTGAATGAATAAATATGCAGTCAGTGTTACTTGATCTTGAAGATGATCTTAACTTCTTTTTTTTAAACTTTTATGTCTGAAACTCTTCAATGTTTGACACTTGAATCACAATTGCTTGGTCTTTTTATTATTACATTTGACTGACTGGTTTCTAAGATGATTACTCATTAGAATTGTGGAAGTATTTCAGTTGAGAACTATTCAGTACAACCTTTAATTTACACTATTTCGTCCACCAAGGCAGAGTGTTCTAGTTCCACGTACCATGCCTTTTCTGGATATCTTAGCTTCAGTTATTTCCTTTTAGTAATTCAACTCTCCAAGTTTTGGGGTCAAGTCACTGGATTACTTCAACCAATGCTTTTTTTATCTAGTGAATATGACAAAAATAAGGAAAACAGTGTAAAAAGACTCTAGTTTATTTACAAGTTCCCCCACTTTTTCTGAAGTCAGTTTGTAAAAACCAATCTTGCCTCTCTCTCTCTCTCTCTCTCTATATATATATATATATATATATATGTACACACACACGTGTGGGCTGAAAAGTTCATGGCTGACTATGAAGGAGTGATGCTAAAGCTGTGAAACCTTGCATGCATTCATTTCAAGTCTTATTAATAAAATCTATTTACATTGTATGGACTGTAGTCCTTAGCTTTACTTACACACAGGTAAAAATCTGTGGGTAAGTAATCCAAGTGAATCCTAATAATATAAAATATTAAAACTTTATATAAATAAAATGGTGGACTGAAAAGTTCTTAGGCTGACTATGAAGGAGTTGATTCTCAAGCTGTGAAATCTTGCATGCATTCATTTCAACTCTTCTTCTTAATAACTGCATTGTTTCTTTCCAGGTACGATGGTGGGCTGCAAAAGTTCACAGACTGATTATGAAGGAGTGAGCTAAAGCTGTGAAATCTTGCATGCATTAATTTCAATTTTTTTATTAATAAAATCTATTTACATTGTATGGACTGTTGTCCTCATCTTTATTATCATATTCCCAATGTTTCGGCCATTGCATACTTCGGCCTTCTTCAGTTGATAAATGTTGGAGTTTTGAATAGAACACTTTATTTCATCCAGTGAGATAATTGTTCTAGTTCCACGTGCCATGCCTTTTCTGGATTTCCCAGTTTCAGTTAATTCCCTTTAGTAACTCAACTCTCCAAGTTTTTTGTTCACCTCTACTGTGGCCAGGTATTGAACTCACAATTCTTTGTGTGAAGTCACTGGTTTACATCAACCAACACTTTTATCCACTGAGCCATGTGTCCTTACTGTAGTTGGTTTTTAAACATTTGTCCATGTCTAAAAAAGACACTTTTAGTATAAACGTATATACATGTCTACATCTTGGATGGTGTTAAACTGCTATACATTTCTGGCATTTAGTAACAAAGTTATCCACGTTTTTATGATAAAACTTTGAAAGTTTGGATGTCACAGAATCTTGGAATGTATTTTCTACATCTTTTTTTGCAACACAATGTCTTTCGGTTTAAAATATTGTCAAAATGCTTGAAATATTGGTAGTCAGTGCTGTGAGATCAGAGGAATGTAGAGGATGTGTCAAAATCTCATCTGCCAAGTCAATGAACTTCTGCAGTGTCATCTTTCTAATATGTGAACAAGAACTGTCATGTAGCAGAATTAAACCTCGTCGATTAACCAGTGCTAGTCACATATCATCCAATTGCTGGCAGTAAATGCTGGCAGCGATGCTCTGGTTAAATTCCAAAGAGCTGTAATGGATAACACCAATGGCATAACACTAGACAGTCATCATAGTCATCTACTGGTGCAAATTTTGAACTTGGAAAGTGTTTGGGTCCTTCGTCAGGATCAAGATACCGTGCCGATCATTTACGATTGTCATCAGGAATCCATTTCTCATCACTAGCCACTTTTCGATTCGAAATTTTGTAGATACATCATCGAACACACTTCAAAATGTTGAACTCTTTAGCTGTCACCGAGTTCAAATGGAACTCATTTATCAAGTTTTTTCCCCTTGCCAATTTTCTTGAGATGGTCTCTGATATTGTTCTTGAAATGCTGAGATCCATTATCTGAGAAATTTCTTTGAGCACTTTGATGGCGGTCTTGTTCAACTAGTGTTTTCAGATGTTGATTGTCAATTGCAGACGAGTGTCTTCTACCACCTTGATCTTGGATTCTCACTATGGAACCTCAGAAACCAGCACTCTACTGTCCGATCATAAATGGATCTGTCACCCTGTGCTAATGGTGACAGCAGTTTGAGAAGCATTATGACTGGGCTTGAACTTATGCCAAAAAAATAAATTCATCACTTCTTTTTTTTCATGTTCAAGGTGAGAAGTATGTAATGTTTTAACAGTATTTACATTAGTCGGACTATTGTCCTCATCTTTGTCGCCATATTTGTCACAACGTTTCGGCCGTTGTACGCTCCGGCCTTCTTCAGGTGGTTGGAATTTCGAACCGAACCCTTTATTTCGATCACTGGGGTAGACTGTTCTAGTTCCACAAGCCATGTTTGATGGATGTCAGTTATCAGTTATCTCCTGGTAATTTTCCCTCAGACTTCGAAATTCCAACCACCTGAAGAAGGCCGGAGCGTACAACGGCCGAAACGTTGTGACAAATATGGCGACAAAGATGAGGACAATAGTCCGACTAATGTAAATACTGTGCATAACACCTCATCTCAGAAATATAGACAGGTAATGTTTTAAGTTAAATTCTAAAAGAGATTAATATAAAATTAACAGAGAACACTTTAATCATTAGGAATGAGTAATATATTTTTGTGAAACTATTATATTAGAACACAAAAAGTTTATTCTAAAGTCAGACATTATTTTCCAAACAACTTAATAGATTAAAAATTACAGAACCCTAATTTTCCAGCTTTGGGCATTTTAAATTAATCAAATAGATGTAAAAATTTGATGCTTCAAGAATCTGAAGACATTTTTTTTTCATAGTTATTTGATATCCAAGATCTTTTGAGATCAGATCTATCCATTTTTAATATCATGAAGACTGGTTGGACAATCTTGAGGCAACTTAGGCACAAAGCAGAGAGGACATTATTCTGCATATGTAAACAGATACTCTCCAATGAGGTTACTCAAACAGAAGTGAGATATATTGAATGATGTTGCTGTGGTCACATTTCTAACAAAAAAAGTAAATTTTTTCACATTTTTTGTAAGGACTTTTTGGAAAAATTGCTTTATCGATATCTTTCAGCTCTCAATATATCCCATCAGGGACTTTTAAATATTACCAAAGTTAAAATTGCCATTAAAAAAACTGTGAAAGGAATTAAGGTGAATGCACATGAGATTAAAGAATTTTTATAATCAGTTTATGCCATGTTTTTAAAAATAATTATATATTCCTGAGGGAAATAGCTGTAGGGAAGTTCAGATTCAAAAAAGTCCTAAATCCAAGGTCATTGTACCAAGGGTCAAAAATCAATCCCTAGTTGAATACCAGGTGCATAAATCAAAATGGTAAAAAAATTCACATTACAAGTCACAATGCACAACTACCAATTCACCCATGAAAAGCTAAAAACCATTCTGTGGGCCAAAGTAGTGTTGGGTAAGAAAGGTTGTAGTTGGTTGAGACTGGTAGGGAAGTGAAAGCAATTGCCCCATTTCGAGGCCTACTAAAATTGCCCCAATCTTGATTTCTGATTTTCTTTTTCAACAGATAGCACAAAGATCACAAATTCTTTTCTGACATCAAACTATTTTCTCCTTTGTTTCCATAGTCTCTTTACGAATTATGTAAACATGGCTCTCTACACCTCTGCTTTTATTACCTGTAAATTGCTAGGTATTCTTGGGAAAAATAATGTGTAATTGGCCCAGTGGTTAGAGTGTTAGTTTGTTTTGTTTAATGGCATATCAACTCCTTATGGGTCATTTTTAATGCCAAAATTTAATTTTCTTGGGAGTAATAAAAATATGATATATGTTATTCTGCTTTCACAATTGAATACATGGTAGATGATTGGTTTGGTTTACTTTGGTTTACGGCATATCAACCCCAATGGGTCATTTAATGCCGACAACTTTTTTTTGTTTTTTCCTGGTAATATTTTTGTTTTGTCAAAAATCTTTTTCTGTTAATATTTTTTTTCTCAAAAACCTATAGCTGGTAATAGTTTTTTTTTCAAAATCATATTGCTGGTAAAAAATTTTTTTCTTCAAAAAATTTATTTCTGGTAATAATTTTTACAAAGTATTTCTGGTATTAAAACCTATTTTTACACTTTTATAATGCTTTTTACCTCAGATTCGGGGTTAACTATTTGCCCATGGCTGGGACCCTAACAGATGCTACCACCCCTTTGGTCAGGGTGGACCTGGGAACACCAGCAATTAAGAGGTGGTTCCATGCTCCTCAAAGCCTCCTGATCAGAGGCCTTGCTGCTGGACGTAGTTTATCGTCTTACCCTGGATGTGGATGTAGTTTATTGTCATACCCAGGATGCACATGGTAGATGATACTCAGCTTTTGTGCATATACATGTTTGTGTGGATATAATTACTAGAGGTGGTGTGCTTTATGTTTTAAGCTATATTTTGGAATACAGCTTGATTGCTTTAAGAAATTGTCAGACATTATATAGATTAATGCCATGAAAGAGTTCTTTCATGTTGGTTGTTTGATCTTCTTTAGATGCATATCAACCTCTATGGGTTATTTAATGCCAAAATCTAAATATTGTGAATGCAGTTGCATGCCTTCAACAACAGATAAAATGTTGCATTGGTCATTTTCCTATAAAAAGGTATTATTAGTCATTCCACTATAAATAGGTATTATTGGTATTTTTACTATGAAAATGTATTTTTATACTTTCATAGTATTTTGTTTTTGTTTAGGGATTTGCTATTTTCCCATAGCTGGGACCCAAATAGATGCTACTACTTTGGGTCAGTATGGACCTGGGAACAACAGCAATGAATGGCTTGTTCCATGTCCCTCAAAACCTCCAATCCCCTGATCAGAAGCCTTTTGAGTGTTAATGTTGTGACCATGAAAACCCAGATTTGCATCTTAACATGGTTGACTTGTCAATGAAGCAACTTTGTCATGATATTATCCTAGAGAGATAATCTTTGCATCTGTACCATTGTGTAGTGGCTGAAAACAATGCTCCACAGGTAGATCCAAGCCTTGGCGAGTGAAATTGGATGAATGGAATGGAATAGTTTGGAAGCCACCAATTGTTGTGCTGATAGGCAAAATAGTTCTTCAGCCTTAATTAACCAATCTATCTAGAGATAGTGACTTGAAAAAACCATTATGCACTGAAGACTAAGTGTCAACATGAAAAAATGTACAATTACTAAAACTCTGAAGTTACAGGCGGAGATAGCATCATCCTTTTGTTTTTCTTCCTTTGGGAAAAATAGTGAAGTGATTTCCCATTCTTCTCCATGATTCTGAATACAGAGATTTCCATCTTTTACACTGGTTGCTATTCAAGGCTAGAGAACACAGTAACTGTAGCGGCAGACAAGGGAGACAAGTCCATGCCTTTCCCAAGGGAATTATTGAAAAAAGTGAATAGAACTGACCAGCCTGAAATTTGAACTTGTCTTGCCAGTTCCACTTTTCATATTAATATCATTTTCCCCACCACCCACCCTCAGAGTCTGAGGCCGTGTGGGAAGATGAATGGAGGCATAACATTACCATCACTCATAATCTTACAATCACTTTTGTAATCACCATTAGACTCATCCAACTCTTTCTTAATCATCTGCACTGTCCTCAGATTGACACCCAAATAATCTGAAATGTTCATATTGGAGCTTCCAGCACAAATGCCAAGCAGTAGAGCATTCTGTTTCTGAATTTCTGGCAGAGTGAATTGTATCATGGTGCTCCTTTTCTCACAGCCGGTGCCCAACTGACCCTACTATATTTTGTGCAGTCAACAAAATCGAAAACAATCAATGCACATGTGCAAAATTAAAAATATAAAATGGCGACAATTTACCCATCGCACACTGTGAATATGATACAGTAGAAATACTTCCTTCCTAATGGTAAGACATTAGCTAGATGAAGACACCATTGCCACTAATGTTGCGCCATATTGTGGGAATTAATATTGCCATACCATGTATGTATGTATGCATATATATATATATATATATATATATATATATATATATATATATATATATTAAAAAAAAACAAGAAAGTACTAATTTCATTTTGCAGTTTTGATAGCATATGGAATATGAATATAGGATAAATGCAAGCAGGTACTATTTCAAACTTTTTAATAAAATATAAAAAAAATAAAAATGAAATACCTAAGGTTTTATACCAGAGGTTAAGCAGTTCAGTTATCTTTTGATTTAACCCATATGTCTGGAGAAAGCATAGACAGATTTGTGCCTTTTCCTAGGCAGTTAGTACAGAAGTGAATGCAATGGACTAGTGTAGAATTTGAACACAGTTTACTAATTCCACTTTCTGTGCAGATAGATATTCTATTATCTATATATCCATGCCACATAACACAAAAAACAAGAACATACTCACTGACATTTGCAATTTTGACAATGATTGGAATATGAATTTTGATTGAGAAATGTCATGAGTTACTATTTTTGTAAGATTTGTTTTATAAAATAAAGAAATAAGAACTGTTTGGAATTTAACATTTTTCATTTCTTCAGCTGGCTGCCACCTAAAGTGTCTGGTGTGGGTAGAGAGTATCAGTGTGAAAGTGAATGCAACAGACTAGCTCAGTTTGAATTCAGATTTCACTTTCTATGCCAGTATCCAAGCCAGACGACAATAAAAAGAAAAATAAGCAACTACTCATTGCCTTTTGCAGTCTCGACAACGAATGGAATATAAAGACCGACAAGGAAATGTCAAGAGGTGCGATTTTAAAATTCATTTTATAAAATACAGAAATAACAAAGGTGAACTGAAAGACAGAGTCAGCAAAATCGTAAAAGACCTCTGCAAACATTTTGAAAAGACAAAACTTTTTAAAATGTTCTCATTCAACTACTTTTTCTTTTTTTTTCCTAATATGAACAAGTTTTTTGGTGCTTCCGCAAATTTTATTTTTCCCCATTGAACCTTTTTAATTTTTTTCTATGAATTTAATCTTACTCAAAAAGTTGGCGACTAGTCCACCGACAGAAGCTATACATTATATAATATACAGGAAAGTACTTAAAAGCACACTTTGCTCACATATAATGGATATGAAAAGATACAAGAAGTTTAAAATTATATATATATATATATATATAAAGAATTCAGTGTGACAAAGTGTAGATTTATTTGGTAATAATGAGAAAATGGAATTTTTTAAAAACTTAATATAAAAAATTGACTGAATTTATGCAGTCTGTCTTCAATAGCCTTTTCTACCTTTCACACTCCATAGGACTTTTGTTGACTGAATTCGAAATTGGAATCACACACATACTTCCAAAGCATCTACAGTCTTTTATGTTCAAAAAGCTATTTTAACTTTTTAAAATTTTACTAGAATTTTTTGGCATTCTGAAAAGAAATAGACAATATTATTTATGCTTTCGCTTAATAAAAAAATAAAAATTCAGTCACTGTCTTTTCAGGATTTGAACCAGAGCAACATTTGTACTTTATGTTAGTTAATTTGATGTCTATTCACTGCAGCCATAACTGTCAATAATAGTAATGGTAATATCAGCCGTTTCCTTATAAGGAAACATTTGGCATTTATTGACTGTTCAGCCAATATTGCACCAAGCTGAAATTTATAAAATCTTTCTCTTAAACAATTTTTCAGAAAACTAGGTTTCTCAAGATCAGTAGTTGTTATAGCTCTTTTCAGTATTAATGGGAGTTTCCTTCCTAACCTTTTGTTTGAAGTAGTGTAGAATGTCAACATCTTGATTACGTCATTAAAGATTGTGGTGAATTACGTAGAAGCAAGTGAGTCAGAGTGGCTTGCATCTGGAGCAAAGGATAATAAGTTCCTTACCTCAATTCACGACATGTAGCATTGGCATTTTGTTCCTTGAAAATGGCATAAATCTCCCCTCCTTATTCCAACAATGTATGTTCTGTAATGGTGCTTTTTGTACAGTTTAGCATGGTTTGACGAATAGCAAGTCATGTGCTGACTGGTCAGAATGGAGGAGGTCATCTGCCTGGGTAACTGACGACAAAAGCGAAGAATGCTAATTGGTTGGTCTGCTGTGGTGTTGGTATGATAAAAGAGGGTTGAAACAGTGAGAAGGGAGGATTGTTTTTTTTATGTTGGTGATGTGTCAGGAACTCATGAATGGCAGATTGAAAAAGAAGTATTTAGTATTGTATGAGCAACGTCAGAGGAATACAATATTATTTGACTACAAAGATCTATAAATCTTTGCAAATACCTAGTGACACACAAGACTCCACAAAAGCCGTCAGTGTGAGGTTCATTTTTATGTCTAATGCAGACTGCTTAGTAATGATTTTATTATAGAAATACATTCTACATCAAAAGATAAGACAAGCATGTTTATAGATTCAGTTGATTATAACAAAATGGTGCCAATATTAGAATCATGTTTTAAGGATAATGTAAACAGATAACCAATTCTGACCAAAATTAACCACACTTATTTGGCAATCAAATATTGTTCAATGTTCATGTACATATTTTTAACAAATATTACATTGTTTATAAATACATGGCCTTCCTACTAAAAAAGTTCAGGACAAAGCATTCTTCTCTCTTTAATTCCTTTTAGTAATATCCTCATCTTTATAATAATATAACTATTAATAATATTAGTAATATTAACTAATTCCTTATCAGGCAACATTTGGCATTCATTGACCAAAATTATGTCATTAAGGATCTATAAAACTTCACAAAGACTGAGAGACACACAAGACTCCACAAAGATCAAGAAATACAAAACTACACAAAGATCAAGAGACAAACATGACTCCACAAAGGCCTAAAATCATACATGATTCTGCAAAGGCAAAGAGACACAAGACACCGCAGAGAACAATAGACACGCAAACACCACAGAGACCAAGAGAGACACAAGACACCACAGAGACCAAGAGAGACACAAGACACCACAGAGACCAAGAGAGACACAAGACACCACAGAGACCAAGAGAGACACAAGACACCACAGAGACCAAGAGAGACACAAGACACCACAGAGACCAAGAGAGACACAAGACACCACAGAGACCAAGAGAGACACAAGACACCACAGAGACCAAGAGAGACACAAGACACCACAGAGACCAAGAGAGACACAAGACACCACAGAGACCAAGAGACATAGAAGACACCACAGAGATCAAGAGACATAGAAGACACCACAGAGACCAAGAGACACACACGAAACCACAAAAGCCTTCAGTGTTATGACTTAAAGTCTTCTCTAGAATAAAGAGTGAAATACTTTTTAACTATAAAAACTTTTAAATTTGAAAATTTTTGACAAATACTTTTAAATATACAATTTTTTTGAAATATGCAAATTTCTTTACTGCAAATTTTGGAAAATACCTTTTAACTACACAAATTTTGTATCTGGACTAAAATTTGATTATATCTTATGTCACTCTACTAAAAAATTCAATATTAAACAAAATGAGTTACTAGATATGTTATTTTATACTGATTTCAAGAATTCTACCAATTCTGATGCTTGGAATGTTGGTTTACTGTGCTGTGAATTTACCTTGCAACGTTCTAAGTCCATGCATTGAATATTGCTGCCATATAATGTATGGTGCTTCTGCTATGTATCTAGAGATTCTTGACAAAATTGAAAGAAGAATCTGCAATATTATCAGTCCTGATCTAGCAACTCAGCTTCAATCACTTTCACAGCACCGTAGGGTAACTTCCCTCTGTATTTTCTATAAATATTTTCATAGTAATGTTTCTGATGGGCTTTCATCTTTAGTACCAGGAGTTCATAAATTGGATTAGACTGGCAGCTAGGTCTCATCATTTTATGGTTGAAATCGCTAGATGTAACTGTAAGTTCTATTCTAATAGCTTCTTCTCTCACACTACTCAGACTCCCAAGAGGATGCTTCCCTAATCACTAAAATCTTAACCTGTTCAAGTCTTAGCTCAACTGTATATCTTCCCCACATATCTGCATAAACTATGCCTTTTACTCTGTAAGTCTCTACCTCAAGTTGCTCTCGCCTTTGTACAGGGTGAACATAAAAAAATAATATATATATTGTCTCATGAGATGAAACATTTTGATAACAACAAAGATGAGGATATTAGTCATAATATAAATAACGGTAACACCTCATTCCAGAAATGATCATTATGCATTATTTAAATTAAAATCTTTTGTTAGATAATTAGTAATTATCTTTTCTTAATTAGTGATTACTTTCTGTCAAATTAAATAGTAATTTGCATGGGTTCCGCCCATCGTAATTGATACGTTAGTGAAGGCAAAATTCATTGAATGCAATTTACCAACTACCAATGAACAAAATAAAATGTTTCAATTTTCTCAAGAGAATAACAAAAGGAAACTTTCTTTTTCTAGTTTTTCTCTTTTCTTTGCATAATAAGATGGAAATAACTTAAAACTACACTAACAATAATATGAATCATTATTAACCCAGTGAACCGTAATTTCTTATTTGTCATTCAAATATTGATTATGCAGAGATAAATGACAAAGAGTGATAATGCATGTACAACATAGGCATCATTTTACTCCCTTTGCCTCTGCCGTAATGTAGCTTCCCTAGGCCTTCTCTATAAATATCTTCATGGTAATTGTTCTAATAAACTTTCTTCTATGGTACCAAGACTTTATGAATTTAAGCACTGTACTAGATTGACAGCAAGGTCTCATCATTTTACAGTTGAATTGGCTAGATGTAACTCTATGCTCTGTTAACAGTTTCTCTCACACTTCTCGCTTGTGGAACTCTCTTCCAGCTTCTTGCTTCTCAGTCAAAAATTCAAATGCAATGTCAATAATTATCTTCTGTCTTCTTAATTCCTGTTCTTTTATTGTTCTCTTGCCTTGATAGTGTATTTTTCTCATATTCTCTAACACTCAGTAATGCCTTGTTTCTTAGTGGCTTTATTGCCTTGCTTAGCATGAAATGATTAATTAAAAAATATATATTAACAAAATTATTAAAGGGCCTTTTCAATAAATACTTTCATGGTAATTGTTCTAATACATTTTCCTCTATGCTACCTAGACTTTATGAATTTAAATGCAGTACTAGTTTGGCAGCTAGGTCTCATCAATTTACAGTTGAAATGGCTAGATGTAAGTTCTATGTTGATAGTTTCTTCTATTGAACTTCTCAATTTTATTAATTAAACTGTTCTCTCCTCAACCCAATGATCGATGTTCAAGCACCAGATGAAGGGCAGATATTCAATCCTAGGATCATCCTGATTTCAAACAGTTATAATTTGTCTATTTCAGAGCAAGTGTGGCCTAAGTTTCAGATACACAGATGGATAGACAGAATTTGCCATTTATTTATTTAGATTAAAAAGACAAACATATAGAAACCGGTCAGAATTGGTGTGTGTATATATATATATATATATATATATATATATATATATATATATATATATCAAATTAGCAGATTCCGTGAAAAAGTTACCAGGTTTAAAATCTAAAATAAGATTAGAAAATTTTGACCATAGTAGAAAACAGCAAAATATTTTAAAAGAGCATTTTCAATCAGTCGGTCTGGTTTGAGTAAAAACTGGAAAACATCTGAGCTTGTAGCAACCTTGTAGCAGGAAAGCTGGGATTCTGTAGCACAGACACTGGAAACATCCTCGCAATTAATTCTGACCAGGCTCAGCTTCCTGTAGGCTGTAAACGCATCATCGGAAAACGCTTCCTTCAACCTGGCCTCTATCTTATTTATATCCCTTTGGTCATCTTCATCCATCTCCATATAGAGGGCTAGTGCATCACCATCCAGATACAATGGTAGCAGACTTGCAACATCATCCACCAGCTGATGTCTCGCCACCAGCCTCACCTTTTTCAACCCCACACACTACTACATCCTCGTTCACCAGTAAATGGCTTCATCATGTCCCTGCTTTATGTGCACCTTCGCCATAGTAATGGTGCTGAAATAGCTTTGTAGCAGGAAAGCTGGGATTCTGTAGCACAGACACTGGAAGCACACTTGCAATTCATCTACATTGTCTATGCCAGTCAAATCCCTTTATCTGAAGTAGTAAGTGAAGCAGCTAGTGATCAAAAGACTCACCAACAACTAAAACTACATGACAGCTTATCTCAGTCGATATACTTCTTTTTCTCCTGTTTTGTTTAAGAAATTCAGACCACCAAAAGAAGTAGTATAACCTAACATGACTTGCAAAGTCATGTTCAATACTTGCTACATTTAGGGGTCCGTGAAGTTCAAGAGGTTGGCAATCACTGCTTTATACCTCAACTGTGCTGAGCAGACCTTTTAATGGCCCGCAGAAAAATTGGGACATTATTTCAATTTTTATGAAGCTTCAGATTAAAAAATGACAAGTAACAAAACGCATTACGGATGGTATATATATATATATATATATATATATATATATATATATATATATATATATATGTATGTATGTATGTGTGTTCAAGACCTGATCTAATCACGAAATAAACACGAGTACACAAATGTGATATCATCCTGTCGTAGTATAAACTAACATGACTTGTGAATTCATGTTCAATACTTGTTACTGAATAGTTTCTGACCGTTACTGTGGAGAACTAGTTACTGGATGGTTTACTAGTATAATTTTCTACAAACATGGCATGGCAATGGAGTAATAGCCGGATCTTCAGGAACCAGCTTATGTACCAGATACCAATTCATAAGCATTTGTACTTTAAAACTATTTTTACAAAATTTTTTTTTTTTTTAAATAAACTTCTCAGCCTGAAATAAACACAGCTCTGTCTTACAGTTGATGTTATTGGAGCAAAAAAAAATCCACAAACTGATTTCAAACAAACAGGAACAAATATCCCACTAAAAATGTGTAATACTTGAATAAACTTCAAATTTTCAATTTGTTTTATTTAAATAATTGCACTTTAACTTTGGTACTTTTAATGGGTGCATTTCATATTAATAAAATAAGTTTTCCAAATATTATTATATAAATGTATTTACCTTTTTTTTTCTAAATTCATATTAGTGGTCTGCCAAATTTAAAATTATACATTTAGTGGTCCATTAAGTTCAAAAGGTTGGTAACCACTGCACTAGATTTCTTTTTCAGGATTGGAGAGTAGTCATGTAGAATTTCTATACTTTCTCAGCACATTCTCTTTGTAAAAAATACAAACTTCATTTATGCACTTTTCTCCAGTCATGTTTGTTTATTTTTTATTATAAATAATTGTTTCCTTCTGTTGGCCATATGCTTCCAAGGTCACACAAAAACCTGAAGGAAAATCATTTAAATCAAACAAATTCAACATCTTAGTTCAGTACTTGAAATTTTTATTGACGTTTTTTTTTATGGCGTATCAACCTTTTGCAGGATATTTAAAGCCAGAAAATATTTTTGGATTGTCAGAATGTTTTGTAGATAATAGTGATTTATTGATACAAGTCCTACTAATTAACCCATAGATGGGGGAGGAAGTGAATTCCTACCTTTCCCAAGGGTATTTGCAAGTAAGTGAATATAATGAACCTGACTCGAATTGGTCCTCGGATTTCCATTTCTTAGACCTTATCCAATCCATCACATAACATCTAAGCTTACAGCACCTGATATTCTCAATGGTCACCCATCTAGGTTTGACCAGACTCGATGCTACTTAACTTCAGTGATCATACAGGAACTAGTGTTTCAACATAATGTGGCCATAAGCCTTGTTCAGTACTTCCAAAATCAGACACAATATTTGTAATTTTTTTCTTTTACTGAAAACAGTAGACCAGTTACCATCCAAGGCGATAAAACCCGTTTTGTCCTGCTATTTACCTATAGCTGGGGGGAGAAGAAGAGGATTCATAGCTTTCCCAAGAGTATTACACGTAAGTAAATTTAATGGATTCGACTGGAATTCAAACTTGGCTCTCAGATTCCTCAAAGCGAGCTGCTATACATTACTCCATCGTGCCTTCTCTTATTTATATTATGATCTAATATATTGTATTTTGCAGTACAAATGGCGTAAGATCTTATTTATTGAGGAGCCATTTTGTAATTGTTTTTTACAGTTCTTGCTTGTGATGCTTCATCATTAGAATTCTGGTTTGAGTAAATTTTCAATTCAATGTATCGAACACAAAATATATTAACTTCATTTGGATTTATTCTTGAAATAGTAAAATTTCTGAAGTCAGTTTGTAAGTAAAAACCTGTGGAAATTAGGCATTTCTGTACGTTTTTCAGATGACCTTTGAAATAAATGCTCAAAAATTGGTAAATGCTTTTACTCTAGTTTTTAGTGTCAGTACTTATCATATGAAAGCCCAGCTTTCACATCAAGTGAAATGTTGATTATCTTTAAAAAAAAAAAGTGAAAAACCAATTTGTCCTAGTGTAGATCATCCAGTAAGTTTGGAAGTCTTTATTCTTATTCTTCAGCAAATTGAGACTTGCATATCGCTTGGTGATAAACCTGTTTAGAAGTATCTGTAATGTCAGGTGTATACAACCACTTACTCAGATCAGTGACTGAAATGGTTTAGCAAAGACCATCCCTCTTTGAACCTTGCGTACTGGGGCTACAAAATTGCAAGCAAAGAACTGCATTAAATAACAGAAAACTCATCACTTTATAACATTTAACAACAGTAAATACTAAGATGCATAACACCTATAACTCGAAGAAAAAATAATAGCATAATCAAGAAATTCATGTTCCTGTCTACCTTAAACAAAAGGTTGGGAAGAAAACCGCCATTAATACTGGATGAAGTAACAACAGTTACTTGATTTGAAAAACCTATTTTCCTGAAAAACTGTTTTAAGCAGGTTTTACAAATTTTATAAATTAATGTTGGTAGGTATCTAGTATCATTTTGGTTATACAGGAATTCGGTAAGGCATTAATTCCACAGGTGGTTGGAAGAACTCTGGAGAGGAAATAAGACACCCCCAGTAACACAAATGAACTAGGTAAGATGCCTTAAATCAACAACAGTAGAAGTCCATTGGAGTCAATCAGGAAGAATTCTAACAGATCTCACGGTGAGTAGCCTAAGCAAGACACAATATTAGAATCACTAGGAGTGAGTTTTAACAGTGGCAATGAGAAATCAAAATTCATACAGGGTAGAAACAAAAAACACTTTTGGCTTAAGCACACCTGATAACAGTGATGATGAGAAATTAGAAACATGTTGATTTAAATTTGTCTTTAGTGTATGTAGAAAAGAAAAATTAGAGAAAGAAGAAAAATAAAACAGATATTCTTTAAATATGGAAGCATCATTAGTCCAAGTGGTAAAAAATCAACAGCAGTTGTTGGGATTCCACAAACAACAACAAAATTTAATTGAAATAATACAGATGAAAATAGAAAATTCTCCAAGTTCTTTCACTCACTATATTAAAAAGAAAAGCTCAGGCTTATGCGTTAAAGAATACTATAAACTAATTTGGTACTGACTGGATGGAATTATTTCAATTGTGGGATTTACCTATAAATATTTATTGAAAAAATGTAAGTGGACAAGCAACCAGTTTAAAAGAAAATTTAAAGGAAGAATTGAAAAAATGTTTGCTAGATGTCTTATCAGATGAGTTGGGTTGGTGTTCCAAAGTCAAAGTAAAATTTCAAGTGAAAAAAGGGTTGACGCCAGTGTTTAAACTGAAATGTAATGTACTATTTGCAGCATTGGATCAAGTCAACGAAGAATTGGACAGACTTGAAAAAATAGGTGTAATTGAAAATAATGACCATTCAATATGAGCAGTACCGGCAGTGGATGTAAAGAAAAAAAATTATAAAAAATGTGTTTGTGCTGATTTTTCAACTGGGTTGAACAAATCTTTAGAACCCAATAACTACCCATTATCATGTCCAGAGGAAAGTTTTGCGCATTTAAACAACGGAAAATGAGGCTGGATGTTTCTGAAGTGTATGTGTAAATACAGGTTGAAGAAAAATGTTCAGAGTTAATAATTATAAATGCGCACAAGTCCACCCAACTTCCTTTTGGGATAAAAAGTCGCTTCAGCTATATTTCAACCAAGTATAGATACTATGCTTGCAGACTGTGATTTTATATATTAATTAAAAATGTATCTAAAGAACAACATATCAGAGTGGGTGGGGCATGTGAAAAGTGATTTAGAAAAATATGAGAATACGGATTCAAACTCAGTGAATAAAAGTGCAAATTATTTTTGCCTTAAATCAAGTACGTCGGACAGATCATTGTAAAAAATGGTCATCAAGCAGATCTGTCAAGAAAAAGTGCATTTAAGAATATGCCTTCTCAAACAAATGTTACTAGGTTATAAGCATTTCTAGAACTAGCAAACTATTATCAAATCTATATACCTAATATGCAGAATTTGAGAGTTCCATTGAACAATATGCTTAAACAAGGTAAAAAGCAGAACCGGACTGAAAAGTGTCAGAAGCGTTTGAAGAAATCAACAAAATACTAACATCAGACTTATCATTAGCACACTATGATCCAAAAGCAGAAATTGTAATGGCTTCAGATACTAGTCATTATGGTACAGGAGTAGCAATTCTACATAAATATGATAACGGTAACTGAAGAATTAAAATATGATACTCACCCTTGCAAGAAAGTTCTAAACTACTGTCCAGTTGGTAGACAAAAGAAAGCAGCTGTAACTTAATACAGACCCCCCCATACTCAAGCATGCAAAACAGTCTAATGATGGATATTTATTAAAGGTGTTGCACATGCTTTGTGCTCACTGCTACTGGCAGCAAAAAAAACTACTTCCAGATTGAAAAAGAGGCATTAGCAATAATATTTGCAGTGAAAAGATTTCACAGATTTATACACAGAAGGAGTTTTTGTTTACAGACGGACCACAGACCTCTATTATCAATTTATGGTTAAAAAAAAGGAACTCCTATGCATACAGTAAATAGATTGCAATGCTGTGGTACCATCTTATTGAATTACGATTTCAAGATGGAATACCAACTGTCGCAAAAATTAGGACATTCTGATGGTTTATCAAGATTGATACCAAAAAATATTGAACCATTTGAGGACACTGTTATTGCAGCATTAAAAAGGTAAATAGAAATTAAAAATATATTATGCAATGTAGTACGCGAACTACCCTGGGAGAAATAAAAGTAAAAGCAGAACAAGACATGTTTATTTTGAAAATAAAAAAAAAATGACTAAAAGAAAGTAAGACTATTTTTAGAATGCAACCGAAACTTGAGCATTTACTATGTGACTGATTACTGATGCTTGCACTAAGAGTAGTATTATCTATCGTGGGATCTTAAATGAATTTCATAGTGGACATCCAGAAATTTCAAGGATGAAGTCTCTTATGAGAAACTATGTATACTGGACCAAAATGGATCAAGACATTGAAAAATTAGCAAAAGCCTGCAGAGGTTGTGCTCTGACAGCAAAATCACCTACCATGAAATTACAATCTTGGACAAAGACAGATATTTCGTGGTCAAGACTGAACATAGATTTTGCAGGTCCAATAAATGGATCACATTAACTTGTGGGAGTGGATAGCTTTACTAAGTGGCCTAAAATTTTTAAGTGGAAAAAAAAAACAACTTTCATAGTTAGAGTGGATTTTTTACACAAACTGTTTGCAAGATATGGCATTCCAGATGCCATAGTCTCAGATAATGGTAAACAATTCACTGCTTATGAATTTAAAGAATTTTGTAAAATGTTCTTGATTGAACATATTACTACCCCGTCATATAATCCAAGGTCAAACAGACAAGCTGAATGATACTTTTAAGAGTGATTTGAAAAAAGCAAGCAATGAAAATGTCAATGAAGAAGCACTACAAAAATTCTTGAAAGTCTGCCAGATAACGCTGAATCCCAAATACACCAACAAGCATGTCACCAGCAGAATTGGTGTTGCAAGAAAAATTAAATTGACATTCAACAAGTTGTAGACAAATCAAAAAGGAGTAAGAACAGATGACACAAAAGTATTTTTCAGAGTATATAAAAATGGCAAAGAAATGTGGGAAGATGGCATAAGGTCATAAATTGGAAAAATGATAGATATGGCAAAAAGAAAAAAATGAGAACCCAATAGACATTGGAATCAGTTAAAGAAAAGGTTTACCAAGGAAATACCCACAAAAAAAGGAAGAATCTATGGAAGTACTCTATATTTTTTACATACCAACACCCCAGGAATTTGTTTAATGTATAAGGATGATTACCAGAAAATAAGAAATGTATGGAAAAACTAGAGATTGACCGAAAATGAAAGAAATACAAAGTTGAGGAGGAGGTGAAAAATTTCTTTCTTTAAATTATCAAAAGGAGGATGCTGTTGGGCAGATAAGACACCCCTGGTAACACAAATGAACTAGGCAAGATGCCTTAAATAAAGAACTCAAAGTGAGTCAGTAGAAATCTGTTGGGCTCAGTTAAGAATTCTAATGACATCATGGTGAGTAGCCTAAGCAAGACAAAATATTCTAAATCTAAGTTTAAATTCTGTCCATATCAAATGGTATAAATTTCTATCTTGCATTCCAACGTATTTGATATCAATTCTAGCAATGACTGCACACGTTTTAATAAAAATTTCAAAATGTAATTCAATTTAAACATCTTCTTCAAAGTTTTAATTTTGGCTGAAATTGCTACAAAATAACAAAATTAATTGTAAAAGATTAAAAAATCACTTTTGCAGGTTTTCGACTGTTTTTAGTGTCAATTTTTGTCATCCAAAATTAACTTTGATTATGCTATAATTAATATCTGCTGACAGAAAAATTTTTAGCTCTGTAATTAAAAATCTCCCACAAATAAAGTCACAATTACAGAAATGTAAGATTTGAGGAAAAATCATTTATTTAATAAATACTTAAATAAATTTTGCAAAAAAAAAAAAAAAAAAGTTACTTTTTACTTGAAATATAGTGAATAATAAATTTCTAATCATCAAAAGTCTGTTCAATGTCAACTGTCAGAAATTGAATATTGCAGCTCTATTTGGGCTTGAGTTGTTCAATCCACCCTTTCAAGCCACAACAAAGCACAAAAATTATGTATACAGGTATGAGATGACTTATTTTCAACTTTACAGTCTCGTTCCCCATAGTTGCAATATTGCCAGCCTGTTACTCTTTCCATGGCAAATGTTCAGAGAACCTCCACTCTTTAGTTCTACCAATTTAGATCTCTGTTGCCGCTGCCATAGAGCTGAATCACCCTAATTTCTTCTGCATTACAAATATAAGGCGAAAGTTTCACTTGGCTTTTCACCAAAATTTGTGGAAAAGACTCCCATTTGAATAGCTCCCTGAAGCCTACAATGTTAACCTCTTTAAGTCAAGGGTCAATTGCTATCTAGTCTTCTACCAAATTTGTGGAAAAGACTTCCATTTGAATAGCTCCCTGAATCCTACAATGTTAACCTCTTTAAGTCAAGGGTCAATTGCTATCTAGTCTTCCCCAAACTTGTGGAAAAGACTCCCATTTGAATAGCTCCCTGAATCCTACAATGTTAACCTCTTTAAGTCAAGGGTCAATTGCTATCTAGTCTTCCCCAAACTTGTGGAAAAGACTCCCATTTGAATAGCTCCCTGAATCCTACAATGTTAACCTCTTTAAGTCAAGAGTCAACTGCTATCTAGTCTTCTACCAAATTTGTGGAAAATACTCCCATTTGAATAGCTCCTTGAAGCCTACAATGTTAACCTCTTTATGTCAAGGGTCAACTGTTATCTAGTCTTCTTATCCTCATAATCCTAACTTCCTACCCCTCACTCCTTCATATCATACACCTTTGTTTATTATAACCATTTTAACAGTAACCCTCTACTTTGAGTGGCTCATGAGATTTGTAACTTTAGCATAAAAATTAGTTCAAAGCTTTCTTTACTCATAATTACAGCTTGAGTCATTTTCTTAAATGGCTCCATCAGATCAAGACTTCTATATGGATATCATACATGACACTAAACTTGTTCAGAAATATCTAAACTGTCAGTTATATTTACCTACTTTCTCAGTTCAGTGGTTGAAAATGGCTTTGAATAAATAAAGCCTGTAGAACTTAGTGAGGATCATCCTTCTTCAAATCTCATAAACAGGTGCTACAGAATAACAAACAAAGGACTCTAGCAAATAAGAGAATCCACACCAATAGAGGACTTTCAATAGAAGCAACAACTAAAATGGGTAGCACTTTGTCATAGAGGAAGAAAATGAGAACTACCAACATCGAGATTCAAGCGTGATACTCTGAACTTATATGCTGTCTGCCAGGTGTATGAAAAGCAGTGTTAGGCTACATACTGTAGGGGACTATAGGTTGACTATTGGTCGTACTGCAGTCAGTGATTAGTGGACTATGAGTGTTGATTACTAGTTGATTACCAGTTGGTTGATTATTGAGTGACTATTGGACATTAAGCAGAGCCGCATTACTAACAAAGTATTCACTGAATTTGTAAATAAGTTTGATTGACTCTTACACCTTTTGTTGTGTTACATATTTATTTGCAGTTTGTAATTAAATACTGTCAATTTAACATTGAAGTCTTGAGTTGTACTTTATCATTAACGGCCACACATAAGGATCACAAAAGTGAGATAGCAAAAATAGACAAACTTTACAAAGAGCTACAAAGAGCAGGAAATTGTGGAGAACCATGATTGCTAAAAACCTGATGGGACACAGCATATAGAAAAGAAGAAGTCTGTATTTCAGCCATATTTTTAATTTGGGATTTCTTTTCTGGCCTTTATTTTTTTTCCTTCTTGATTTTCCATAGCACCTCATCTTTCTCGTTCTTTTACTCCCATAGCATAGGAAGAGAAAATCAGTGAATAACCTATGCACTGAGCTTGTGTAAATGGTGTGCAGAACTGGGACTAGCAGAATATCATATGGGAAAAAAAATGAAAGCTACCGACACCGAGGTTCGAGCATGACACTGTGGAATTATGAGTACGTTTTTCACCAGGTGTATAAATAGTGGTGTCAGGTTACTTACTGAAGTGGACTACGGGTTGACTATTGGTCGTACTGCAGTCAATGATTAGTGGACTACGAGTATTGATTACTAGTTGCTTACTGGTTGATTGTTGGTTTATTATTGAGTGACTATCAGATCTTAAGCAGAGCTGCACTACTAAGAAGGTATTCACTGAATTTGTAAATAAGTTTGATTGACTCTTTTGTTGTGTTACGTATTTATTTGCAGTTTGTAATTAAATACTGTTCATTTAACATTGAAGTCTTGAGTTGTACTTTATCATTAATGGCCTTCCATATGGGTCACAGAACATTTCTAACTTAAAGTGAAAATAATGACATAATTAAGAATGATTTTGTTTTTTTGTTTTTTTTACAGTAAAGTTCACCATGTCCAAGGTCCAGGATCCACTCGATGTAGAGTGTTATGTTAAGGAATAATTTATATAGATAGGAGAGGAAGATAACGGTTAACTCTAGATTTGAATAGGTCAGGATTGTAGTGATTGGGAAACATCCTCTTGGAAGTCTGTTCAAAAGAGGAATGGTTCACGGGAAGCAACTGTTTGAGTGGAACTTCTTGCTGATGGAATACAGAGGGAATGTGAGTGGTTTGCTACTATGTAAGTGGCACAGCGGGTTCTAGATGTGAAGGTTAGACCTGGTAGAATCAAGGAAGTAGTTCATCCAAGCATTTTCCATGGAAGTAGCGACACAGCAGTGAGAGGCTGACCACATCCTGTCTAATTTACATTCAGACAAATAACCGTCTTTGTTGTTATCCCCTAAACACATTCTTTTTGGATTTCCAGGATGAGGAGTTACATTATTTATGCTCAAACTATTTTCCTCATCTTTGGTGTAGTTATCACAAATGTTTGACCATTGTGTACCTCTGTAAACTCAGTGGAATTGTGTGAGCAATAACTGGGTAGAACTAATGATAACCCGAGACATGGGTGGTCAAATGAAAACAGTCTACCGCTATAGATTGATATATACATCTGATGAAGATTGGAGTACACAATGGCCGTAACATTGTTAGAAGAGCAACAAAAATAAAGACAGTAGTCCGAATATGAATAATGTAAATAAGATGTTGATGTTCCACACTACTTCAAACAAAAGGTTAGAAAGGAAACCTTCATCACTAATTGAAAGAGCAATAACAGTTACTGGTCTTGAGAAATCTTTTTTCCTGAAAAGTTGTTTTAATGGAAAGATTGTTTAAATTTCATCCAAAAGTAGCATCGGCTGCTCGTCAATGACTGCAAAATATTTCCTTATTAGGAAATGGCTTATATTACCATTACCATATGTAATGAAATCCCTTTTTAATTCATGAACATGTCAAATATGGAAGACCAAAAATGACAAAACCTGAATAATACTCACAACATCCAAGTTAAATTCTCTAAATTAAAACAATGTCATATGATGGGAAAAAATTTAATATTTATATAAATTTCAAGGTCAGATGAAAATTGATGAAGAAAGGTTAATGATGATCATAAAAGCTATTAGAATTTGTTGTATTCCTGTCAACTTCAATTTATATTGACATACGATTTGGAAGCAACCTGAATATAAGGGGGTGGCAGCAATGTTATTGTAAAAGTGATCACAAAAAGAGAGAAAATAAATTTATGAATCAAAGGCAAACATCATGAAACATTATTATAAGAAAGAAAAAAAAAACAGCAGAAAAATGTATGAACGTATTTTAATAATTCCGAATTGCTACAAGACAGCGAAGTGCTTTACGTTTTATTCTCTCTTGGGGTTTTTATATAAAGAAGAAAAATCAGAAAAACAGATGAAAAAATAGTAAACGGAAATGTTTGAAAGGCAAAAAACAATGGGGAAAAGTATTTAAAGATCATTAGTTAAAATAAAAGAAATATAAAATGTTATTTTTTGGTTATTTTTCTCTTCTGTTTCTCAAATGGCAAAGAACAGAAACATGGCTGTTTAACGCTTTCCTATCAAAATCTAAGTGCAAACTTCTGAAAAAGATTAAATATATACCATATATACTCATGCATCATGCGACTTTTGAGGACTTAATTTTGAAGCTGATTTTAAGAGAGTCACATCAGACATGGAATTTAAAATTAGCTTACGTACTGCTGGTCCTCACTATGCTGTTGACCCAAATATATATCCATGTACTGCAGTCAAATTAGCTTCAAAATTAGGTTTTCAAAGGTCACATGATACATGAGTATATATATATATGTGTGTGTGTGTGTGTGTGTGTGTGCAAATATATAGAAAAATAGGAAAGAACACGTTAGGTAAATAATCCAAAGTTCTTTAGTATTCCAACCACCTGAAGAAGGCCGGAGTGTACAACGGCCGAAACGTTGCGACAAAGATGAGGACAATAGTCCAGATAATGTAAATAATGTACATAATACCTCATCTCAGAAATATAGACAGATATTCTTTAGTATTTTTGTTTTTATTTCTAAAAAAACAGTGCTTGATACAGAAGTAGAACTTAAAATAAATACTTGTGGACCAGTTTCAAAACAGTAATTTCTGTGTTGGGATGGAATCATATTTTTAAAAAATAATTATAAAAATATATATGTGTGTGTGTTTCATTGAATAACGGAGACATATTATATGTCTATTTATTTTTATACTGATCCTTTCCAGTTTTCTAATCAGTTTTTTTATTTTTATTTTTAAATAACAGTGCTCAATACAAAAGTAGAGTCTAAATTATAATTATTTTTTTTTATAATTATTTTTTTTTAAATATGATCTTTTTTCATATTTTAAAAAAAAAGTATGATTCCTTTGCTATATTTTTCATTTTTTAAAAAAAATAATTATATGTTATTTTAATGAGTTTTAATTACATTTACCAGCATGAACAATGTGTCAAGAAAATCTTTTGAATACGTGTGTTTATAAGCAGTAATTTGTACTTTGCTAACCAGAAAGTTCTCTATGGTTCAATGGTTAAGAGCACATCAAGCGATGTGGCGGTTTCCGTATGGGACGCAGGTTCAACTCCTACCAAATTTCCCTAACATTGAGGCTAGTAAATGAATTAAAACTGCTTGATTAAAAAATAGCATTTACTCAAATAAGTTGTGTTCATAAAAATAACATATAAACAAAAAAATATATATAGTATTTATATATAATCCTGATTTATAATGATGGCTTCCTGTGGACTAATTGGTAAGCACAGTTGAATTAAATATGGCTTCCCTGATGGAAAATGGGAAGGCTTAATTTTTGTTGGGAGGCACATTTTCTTTTCTAGGATATATATTGATCTTTAAGCATGTTGCCATTAATTTCGCTGTCTAAAAGAGACTGTGTGGACATAGGAATCAACACTGCATGGTAACTGCCACTTTAGCACAACAATATGATTTTGTGATTGTCTAACCAAGTGGTTGGATTTAAGATCTGTCACAAAGCTGTGCTGATACCTATGTCTACACTCTATAACTATAAAAACTATCTCTGATATTATGAATGCTAACATCATATATATATATATATATATATATATATATATATATATATATATATATATATAGAGAGAGAGAGAGAGAGAGAGAGAGAGAGTGTGTGTGTGTGTGTGTGTGTGTGTATATGAAAGATGCCAGTGAAGCCAACGCTGCGTCTGTTGCCTCAACCAACGCCAATGCTCATGAGTGCCAAACCTGCTACAAGATATGCAAATTCCTGGCAGGAATGAAAAGTCATCAACATTAATTAATGGAGCTTCCCTGTGATTTTCCTAGAACTATTTTCTTGATAATTGTCCTGATGAATGTTCCTCTTTGGTAGCTCAACTTTAAGTGCAGTACCACATTGGCAGCAAGGTCTCATCATTTTACAGTTGTATCCATAAGTTCTATGCTAACACCTTCTTTTCTCGCACTTCTCACTTGTGGCAGTCTTTTCTGGCCTCTTTGTTTCCAATCAACTTTGACCTTCAAAAATATAAATGCAATGTCAGTCATTATCTTTTGTCTCCATAACTTTTCTTCTTTTATGGTTCTCTCTCCTTAATAATGTTTTTCTTTGTCTCCTATCTTGTCACACTCAGATACAAACATATTTTTCTTAGCGAAAGGAGTTATATCCCTTCTATCATCCCATGTACAGTAAAATACTCCCAATTCAAGTAAGCTTTATAAAACTCCTTCCAATGGAAAGTCAGTTGTCTGCATTACTTTTATGATTGTATTAGAAGTGTTTGCAATAGCTGAGATTAATAAACTGAAGTTTGTAGGTAATATAATTGACTTTGTATGCTTTTCATTTGGCATTTACTTCCTAGTATTTTTTCTCTAATTCTGTTTTTCAACTTTCTGTTAATACTTGCCATTGTATGTGTGTGTATATATATATATATATATATATATATATATATATATAGGGTGTCCATAAAGTTCATGTGCACTTTAAAAAATTTATAACTTTATTTGTATTTGCGATAGAAATAATTTGTAAAAAGGATTAGAAAGAAGTAAATCTATATTTTTTAAGGTTTTATTGAAATTTTATTTAAGTTTCCACATGTCCTACATCATTAGCAATACAAAGGGTAATACGATTTTGCAGTTCACGGAAAACATTTGCCAACTGATTTACAGTAATGCCTGAAATCACATTAGTTATTTTAGCTATACTTAAAACTAGGTACATTAAACTTTATAACATTTTTTACAGATTATTTCTATTGCAAATACGAATAAAGTTATAAATTTTTTAAAGTGCACATGAACTTTATGGACACCCTATATATATATATATATATATATATATATATATATATATCTATATATATCTGTTAATGTCTGAATAATTTACTTGCACATTAATTTATTGTTAATTGTCAAGGCCCATACATTTAATGGTAGATATTCTGGTATGGTTTACTGAGCCATGGAATCAGTCCACTTTCCAGAAAAATGTCAATATTGGTACTCATACTAAGTTAAATCCTTAAAACTTCATAGCCATTTCAGACTTGCTGTCCATAACCCTCCCTCCGATCCATAATGCTTCTACTTTGTAATCCTGAATTTTTTTTCTCTTGAATAGATAACTTGTCCATTGCAAGCCCCCACTGTTGTAACCATCTGCTATACTAATTTAAATAGAGGTAGGAGATGCACATTCATCCCTGAACAACCTTCATTACACCTTCATCATTGCCCCACAGATGTTTTCAACACGTCCTGTGGGACATAATCATCCCAAAAACAGACATAGTATCCCATTGCTATATTTATATTAATACATTCAATAATATTATTTATCTAAGTCAAAGTCATTACAATTTCTATCTATCTGAATTAGGGAATAAGCAATCAGGATTTTGTATTATTTGAATCTCTCAAAACAAATTGTTGTGTCTTTTAGGAATAAAATGTCTTGTTCTTTTTATAGTTTTATTTGATTGAATCATATCTATATCACTGTCCTTTTTAGGAACAATAATAGGTGAGACTCAATCAGTTGATCCATTTACTTTCACAATTATACATGCAGCTTCAAGACATTAGAGTTCTGCCTCAACTTTTTCTCTTAAGGGGAACGGAACACACCGATGAGGTTGGGAGATTGGTTTAACATTTTTATCTATGTGTAGTTTGACTTGTACACCCTTCATTTTACCTATTCCATGAAAAAGATCATCATATTTTTTTCACAATTTATCCATGCAAGTGGAATTGCTAAACTTTTTAATAAATTTTAATATGCTAATGTCGACTGCTGTTTGTGAAGGGCCTTTTACTATCTTCCATCATAAAAAAAATCAGCCACATGTAGCTTATGTGTGGATTCAATGCTTGTTTTAACCCTTTTCAGTTCCCTGGGACATATGTGCCCCACAGATGTTTTCAACACGTCCTGTGGGGCATAATCGTCCCCAAAACGCATTGATATGGGATAAAGCAGACATTATGTCCCATTGCTATATTTATAGATACAGTGTAACCCGGATATAAGAGAGTTGTCGGGGCCGGATAATAAGTCTCTTATATCCGGGTTTCTCTTATATCCGGGTTTGGTCTATTTTGTTTAGGTAAGTAAGGCTCTAATTTGGGACCAGAGAAAATCTCTTATATCCGGGTTTCTCTTATATCCGGGTTTGGTCTATTTTGTTTCGGTAAGTATGGCTCTAATTTGGGACCAGATAAAATCTCTCTTATATCCGGGTTTCTCTTATATCCGGGTTTGGTCTATTTTGTTTCGGTAAGTATGGCTCTAATTTGGGACCAGATAAAATCTCTCTTATATTCGGGGTTTCTCTTATATCCGGGTTTGGTCTATTTTGTTTAGGTAAGTCTGGCTCTAATTTGGGACCAGATAAAATCTCTCTTATATTCGGGTTTCTCTTATATCCGGGTATGGTCTATTTTGTTTAGGTAAGTCTGGCTCTAATTTGGGACCAGAGAAAATCTCTCTTATATCTGGGTTACACTGTACTACATTCAATAATATTATTTATCTAAGTCAAAGTCATTTCGATATGTTTTACTGAAACGGACAATAATATTTTTTGCTGTATACATCAATTAAGTGAATGTGGACTTGAAAGGGTTAAGGGCCCCTAAGTTTTCAGGCGAGTACTATGCATATATGCAAATAATTTGGCATATGTTTTTCTTAAAGTAAGGATCTATTTAGTTTTTTATAATCCTGGGAGTCTATTATATTCATGTCAATTCCAGAGTCTGTCTGCATAATTAATTTTATTCCATTTATTGTTACTTGAATTTTGGTGTCATTTTGTTTACCATTCTATTTTTTTTTCTAATATTGCAAACAGAGTTTTTCAGAGTCTATCTCTTTAAGAATTGTCTGAACTTTTGGATTCGACTCACATACTTTTGAAAAGTGGCCATATTTATTACAATTGGAACATTTTTCCCAAGCACTGGGCATGCGTTTTTACCGTCAAGATTTCTACCACAATTAAAACACAAAAATTTACCCGATTTGAATTTCACCTTACAATTTCTATCTTTTTAATAGCTTCAATAAGAGCGGCCTGTAAAAAAAGACATTTCGATAGAGCATGCAGCTTTTAAGAGGTTATTTAGAGTAAGATCATCTCGTAAAACTAATCGACGAATGGATCAGAATTTCCCTTAATGACAATCTGATCTTTTATTTTCTCTAAGTTGTGGAATTCACAACGTGTATCTGCCTGTCAAAATCGTTACACAAATTTGTCGATTGACTCCCTTTCTTCTTGTTCTAATTGTCTGAATTTGTACGTTTCGAAAGTAACATTTTTTGATGGCTGAAAAAATACAGACAACTTGTTTTGAGCCACAACATAAGTGTCCTCTGTCTCCCAGTGTGTAGTAAATATCATTCATTTGTGTCCCGGTATAATGTAGTAACAACTCCTTTTGTCATTTGTCTGTGTTGATATCCAATGCCACAAATAAATTTCCAAGTCTGGTAGACCGTTTAATCCATTCTTGACTGAGAGAAATGGGTTCTTCATCCAGTTGAAATTTTGGGAATTCAGGTATTGTGGCCATTGTTATGTCAGTTATCTGCTTGCCTCCTCTACCTATTATTTTCTCACCATTATAGAGACCTCCCCAGGAGGGAAGGTAAGTACCACATAAACAGTATCAATGCTTCAAGTGTTTTAGAGGAGTTCACAGTCCTGAGCTACTCCCCACTTAGTGGGGGGCAGTTAGATCCCTTCTCTCATCCCATGTGCTTGTGATGAAGACTAAAATATTTCCAATTCAAGAGTTCAATTCTGCATATTAACTAATAAAAATTTGTTTTTCATTTTGTTACACAAAAACTTACGGTTTGTCTTCTTTTTGCAAAAAAAAAACAAGCAAGAAAAAACTTAAGGAATAATATTTTTAACTTTAATTAGGACCTTAAAAAAGTATAACAACTCCCTGGTAAATACTATTGAACATACCGACATAAGGTTCATGATTGGCCATAGATTTCACCACTGAATACATATATATAATCTTTATCAAGTTATCAGATGTTTCTACAATAATGGATTATATGTTTCAAAGAGGAAACCTATGGTAAGTAATGTTGTTAATAATGATCTAATGTCACATGAGAGTATTTAGATCAGCAGATGGCACAATGCTTTACTCAAATTTGGAAAAAAAATAAAGAAAAAAGCCAACCATGAAAGACATGACTAGTTATAATAATACTCTTAATTAAAACTTTTATCAAACTCCTAAATCCATTAAAAGATCTCAAAGTTTTTTAAAGTGTCTGGAAAATTGTAAAAGTCAGAATATGTGGATGATTCAAGTTAAAAATTGCAAAGCCAAATTGAAGATAGAAATAAAAGAAAAGAAATAAATGGCTGTGGATAAAATGTAATAGAGAAAAAAAATTTGAAAACATTAGGTTTGGATACAAAATTAGGTGAATTTATAAAAAAAATGAAAACATGTGAATGCATTAAAAATCTTTCAATTTCTTAAGATTTGTTTCATCAAAAATTTAAAAAATTGACTTATCTGAATTAGGGAATAAGCAATCAGGATTTTGTATTATTTGAATCTCTCAAAACAAAAATACAATAGTCATGTGGTCCATAAAAATAGAAGCATTTGACCTCCAAAAGATGGAAAGCCAATGGAAGCAATTTTAAAACTCATTAATATCATGTGGTAATTCAACATAGAACAAAATATTATTCTTTAATAATTAAAAAGGGCCAAGTAAAATTTTTATTATTCATCACACAGCTTTCTGAAGCCCTCTCTCAAGTAATTGCAACAAGTTTCTGGGTTTTGTCATATTTATGGGAATTACGAACACTTTGATTTATTTAGCAAAAAGTAAAATAGAAAATATTTTTAATATTGGCCTTTTAATAAATTTTTCTAAGTAAAATCTTTCATCTTCCTGAATTTCTGGGATAGGAAGTTGTCATTTACATTCAGACTAATATCCTCATCTTTGTTATTATTATCACCTGATCACCTGTCAGAATTTCTGGGATGAGGAGATATCATTATTTACAGACTAATATCCTCATCTTTGTTGTTATTATCACCTGATGACCTTCTGTCTGAATTTCTGGGATAAGGAGATATCATTATTTACATTCAAACTAATATCCTCATCTTTGTTGTCATTATCACCTGATCACCTTCTGCCTGAATTTCTGGGATAAGGAGATATCATTATTTACATTCAAACTAATATCCTCATCTTTGTTGTCATTATCACCTGATCACCTTTTGCCTGAATTTCTGGGATGAGGAGTTATTGTTATTTACATTATTTATATTAAGACCAATATCCCCATCTTTGTTGTTATAATCACAACGTTTCAGATGTTGTGATCTCTTGTGGCCTTTTTCAAGTATCTGTCGATCATAGTAACCACCAGAGAATTTTAAATTGGACCCTGTATTTGATAAAAGTTTTCAAAATTCTCTGAAGGATTTCTTGATTGTCAGGAACCTTAAGAAAACCAGAAAGCATATATGTAAGCATATTTTTTTTTTGCTGAAGCATTTCCAGGATTAATTTTGCACAAAGCAAGGTGAGAATAATGATAAAAGCATAAATGATTTGAGGCAAGGTTTTACATTGTTAGATGCTCTTCTTAAAAAACCAATTCAGACACTCAAGGTAATCCAAGAATCATCATCTCAAGGAAAGTTCCCATTCAAGACTTGAGACTACATCCTATCAGCGTGTTGACTTCAATGTCCACTTTTATACTTACATACAATTTATCTCATAATTATAACATACCTTATAACTATATTTTATCATATATATGTGTTTGTGTGAGATTTAAATGAAAACTGGGTAGTAGGAAAAATAAATTTCCACTCGAATCTGTTCCTGCTGACAACTAACATGGAAATTGAAATAATGCTTCTCTCGGGACTCTGTTTCTGCACACCATAAACAACAGTATTATCGCTTTTTCTCTGGAACACAGGTATAACCTTCACCAGTGTCAAAGAACAAACTGCCCTGAAACAAAAAGTTAGTTCTTTTTATCCTTCCTCGGTTTTGGGCAAGAAACCAAGATCTCTCACAATAAGGCATGTGCTGTGTATTGATTTGCCAAAGTTTGCCTCGCAGGTCTATGGTATCTACAAGCATATGTACAGACAATTCATCTTCTCTTGCTTCGGTGAGGTATGTCTTCATCAGACTTTGCCCCTATAAGATCATCTGTCCTTTGACAATTGTTTTTCATCCTGTGAGGAGACATGCCACTCTTTCACCAACAGAAAAGCTTGTGGAAGAGCTGGTTTAGATGCCAACCACCTATCCATGTAACAGTTTGTACTGGGTTACATGTTACCAGCAGCAGGCCTAAGCCTAACCCGAACAATTATTAAACATAAGAGACAAAACATCATGACAATAATAACAAAGATAAGGACAATAGTTTGAGTGTAAATAACGAAAATAAAATCCACAAAGAACACTCAAGACATGACAATTAAGAATGAAATTCTATGTACACTATTTACATTGTCCTCAGCTTTGTCGCCATATTTATCACAACGTTTCGTCTGTTGTACGCCCGGCCTTCTTCAGGTGGGTGGAAAGTCGAACTGAATCATTTATTTTGCTCACTTGGGTAGACTGTTCTAGTTCCATGTGTCATGTCTAATAGATGTCAGTTATCTCCTGTTAATTCCCTCTCCAAGTTCTCCACCGCCTTAACCAGGTGCTGAAGTCACACTGTTTGGGTCCTGTCACCGGATCTAAATAACGCCTTTATCCACTGTTTCATGTGTCCCAAAGAGTGTGAGTTCAATACCTGGTTAAGGCGGTGGTGAACTTGGAGAGGAGAATTAACAGGAGATAACTGACATCCATTAAACATGGCCCGTGGAACTAGAACAGTCTACCCCAGTGAACGAAATAAAGGGTTCAGTTCAACATTCCAAACACCTGAAGATGAGCGGAGCGTACAACAGCCGAAACGTTGTAATATGGCGACAAAGATGCTGACGATAGTCCGAATAATGTAAATAGTATACATAATACCTCAAAACAGAGATATAGACAGATACTGAAACTATGTCTGTAATATCTTAAAATGTGTTGTTTGAAAACCTCATGGTACTAATACTAAGACGAATTAAACAAGGAAAGAAGAGAGATTTTCAATCATATATAATATATAAAATATACAATATATAAGCCATAAGTAGAATGGTAATAAATAGCACCAATGTTGATATAAATCAATGATTCTCAATTGGGAAAAACTTAGCTCCCAGGAGAGTCATTTCAATTTTAAGGTGAGGCAAAGGAGAAATCACGGAGGAATTTCAGTAATATAAAAATGTCATAAGTCTAATCTTCTTTCATGTTTCATAACCTTTCAAGAGCGAGGCTCTCCTCAATTTCTTCCCTCTTATTAGTCAAAGCAATGTTTGACTCTTTACCATCATTCTTTGTCCTTCTTCTGTTATCCATTCGCACAAACTTGTTAAGTAGCTTACTTGATATTTCCTCCTTATTCTGTTGCCTTTAGTATGTCCTCAGAGTGTTCAATTCTTTAGGCTTTCTTTCCTCACTATGCGAACCACAAATTTTTATCTGCCTTGTTCTGATGGTAAGTATTTTTTTATATGCCATGACCCTTTGTTCGATCATTCATTTCCACAAACGATCATTTAGATTACTGTAATTCCCCATGTATAATATGCTTTCATCCATAATATGCACCCCTAAAATTGTGCTGAAAGTGTGGGGAAATGCTTCTACTCATGCATAATACACACCCCTTGTTTGGTAATCAAACCCTATAAATTGTACCTCTCCAATTTCTTTATGGCCAGCGTTTCCTACTCTTATTTAAAAAAATGGTTTTAAACATAGAATAATATTATTCTAATTTAGTTTTATAATTCTTATTTTATTTTATGGCAATTTTTTAAAGATGGGTTCTAGTGTTTAGATTTATTCCTCATGTATAATACGCCTTCATCCATAATATGCACCCCCAAAATTGTGCTGAAAGTGTGGGGAAAATGCTTCTACTCACGCATAATACGCACCCCTTGTTTGGTAATCAAACCCTATAAATTGTTCCTCTCCAATTTCATTATGGCCAGTGTTTCCTACTCTTATTTAAAAAAATGGTTTTAAACATAGAATAATATTATTTTAATTTAGTCTTATGATAATTCTTATTTTATTTTACATTTGTAAGTATTGTTAGGTACATATGATTGTATTTGACATCCTTATGGGGTCGCAATCAAAAAATATTAGTGCCAAATTGTCATATCTTTGTGGTGAGTAGCCATTTCGTAATCAACCTATGAAACGACAATTTTTGAAAGATTGTTTGTAGCTGTGCATAATACGCACCCCTCATTTTGCTTATTTTGTTTTTAGAAAAAAAATGTGTATTATACATGAGGAATAATGGTAATTGCTTTTTTTCTCTATTTCTTCAAGATGTCGTGTATGTGCAAAATTTTGAGGTCCTCTTTTCTCATTCCAAAAATTTCAGCTGCCTGTCTTATTATCAGTTTTCCTTAAATGATCAGATGTATACAACCCCTTTCTTAAATCAATGGTTAAAAATATGAATGAATTCTGTAGGTCTTAGTGGGGAACATCTTTCTTTGAAACTTGTGTACTGGCACAACAAAATCCCAAACAAAGTATTACAGCAAATAATGGAAGCTATATCAATTGACTTTCATCATATGCAACATTTGTTTCCCATCATTTCACACTATGTAAGGCGAGCATACCACTAGGAAGCAGGAGATCATGAGGATTGAAAGAGAAGACTTTAGTGAGGAGAAGACAATAAAGGAAGAAGATTCAGGAAGACAGTAGATGGCGATTGATGTTGCATTTAAATTTCTGAAGGTCATAGATGGTGGGAAAGCAAGAAATCGCAAGGGAGTTAGTTTAAAAGCGCAAGAAAATAAACTATTAGAATAGAACAGATGGTTGCATCTGCTAGTTCAACAGTAAAACAGTGAGACCTACTTGCCAATCTAGTAGCACACTTCAGTTTATGCAGTCAAGGCAGTGAGGAAAAAAGATCATCAGAACACTTGCCATGGAAATATTAGTAGAAAGAAAAACAGAAGGAAACCACATCACAATGGTGAGAAATTTACTGATTTTGAGATACCAGATGAAGATCTATTACATTACATACCCTAGTTTGAATTTTGTAAAAAATCTCAAGATATACAGTAGGATCACTAGACCAGATATGGTAACAGTATTGACGAATGGTTGATTTGTAAATATGCAAGATAGGTTCTGACCAGAAACATTTTCTAGCAGGACACAGTGAATCAACTTTCCAAGTAAAAGACATAGCAATTGATTCAATAGAATTGCTCCACTTCATCTCAGGGAAAAAATGAGCCCAAGAAGGCACAGAAATTTCTTCTCCTGGAGGTTAGCAGCAGCCATGCTGGTGGCAGACAGAAAAGGTTCTCTGTTGTGATTAAATAGTTACATTAGCAGTGTGAGGAGGAGTGCCATGCTGCTGGAATCTTTTCTCCTCCTCCACACCAAAGACCTTGAGCTCTCCCTATCTGAGAGGATGCTGCTTCGTTTCAACAATTGTGAAACACCCAGTATTAAATTTGTATAGTAATAATACCCAAGAAAACGCCAACAAGAAGGTTCAGACAAATTTTGGTAGGTCTTGTTTTTAACCTTGTTGCATGTCTAGACACCCTCCTCACCAGAAAAGCCTGGTGGGGGAACTAGCTTATTTGCCAATGATCTGAGTATCCAGCAGGTGCTATTGGGTTACATGGTAACATGAACACTTATAGAGAGACCTGTATAAAGTAGTTCAATAGGTACAACGATTGCCATACTAGGCAGGCATCCTTTGGTAAATAGAAACGAGTGTTTGAGTCTTGCTTGAGGATATTGCTTTGTTTCTGATCTTTACTGTTTACTTCCTGCTGACAGTAAAAATATTTGAATAATGATTGAATTTATTCTTCATAGTGGACTCAGAAAGAAAACTGCAGAAACTCCTATGCAATTTTCTTATTTCCTATGCAGTGGTTCAAGTCCTCACAGATTTTGAATTCAGTTTTCTACCTCCTAAACTGGTTGACAATCAAGGCCAGTAGCCAAACTAGCAGCATTTGCCATACTACTTGACCCATACTTGATGGGAGAAGAAATAGATACATAACTTTCCCGGGTGTATCTGTGTGAAATTGAATGCAAAAACTTTGGCTGGAATTTGAAGTCAGCAATCCAATCAATGCTCTCCACAGCCATAACCACTATGCTAGATACACCATTAGTTTAGAGTATCTTGAACCTGTTTTTTTTTTCTTTTTTTTGTTTGTATAATTATGATTGTCTTCATTTCTATCATAAAAAATAAACTTTATCATTGCCATTGATTCCCTTTAAAACACACAAAAAAAGAGATTTCTATCAATTCAAAACATTTCATGAAGAAACAATAAAAGCGGATCAAGGCGTGATGACAAAAAAATGGATGACAAAATGGCAGTGAAACAATTGTCCAAATGTGCATCATAAAGGATCATTAAAAATGAATGAACATTTTTATCCAAGAGAATAGATCTGGCCAATAGGTCAAATGACAAGAGATAATGAAGCCGATCTGTGCATAGGGATATGTTCCATGTGTGAAGATGATAAAATATATATATATATATATAGCTTAAATGGTTAGGTCAAATGTTGAGAGATAATGAAGTTCCAAAAGCCTCACTTGCATTTAATTCTGATCTAACAAAAACTCTGCTTCAGATGGATGCATAGGAATATATGCCTACAAAAGCATATATATATATATATATATATATATATATATATATATATATATATAGCTTAAAATCTGCTACATTTATTAGGCAACTAAACTCAGTATAAAAAATATGGCATTTATATTCATAGAGTGTAAGGACATTTGAATCAACACTGCATGGTGACAGTAAGTTTCATGCCTCAATGTGGTCTTCACACTATATATATAACTTAATTATTACTTTTGATTTCCTTTAAAACACACACAAAAAGAGTTTTCCATCAATTCAAAGCATTACAGGAAGAAACAATAAAAGCAGTTTGAGGTCTTTATTCACCATGGTATGTTCTTTTTTAGAAAATCTTTGAAGGCACCTATATATATATATATATATATATATATATATATATATATATATATATATATGTGTGTATGTATGTATATGTGTATATATATATATATATATATAAATTTCTCAGAATTAACTTGCAGAAAAAGACAATATGTATAAAAGAAAAAAAACAAGAGGAAAACTGTAGTTTTAGCTGATGCCAAGAGTGCTGCCATTGAATATTATCCAAATATTAATCTACGCCGAGGTTTTTCCCCAATATCATCTTTTGTAACAGAATCACTACTCTCCCAAGTCAACGTACACAACAAATACATCAAGAAATCAAAAGGAAATGGTTGAATCCATCAATACAACATTACAAACAATATTTCTACACGTGAAAATATTCTCTTCAAAGTAATTGACGTAATTTTTCACTTGACCATCTGAATATACAATAGCATTTCTAAATTCTTCTAGTTGCTAACAACATTTTGTTTGTTGTTCATACTTTGTTTCAATAAGTTAATTCTGTTTTTTGCCTTAAAAAAGTCCACACTGGACGAAACACATTGGCTAAAACTACAGTTTTCCTATTGTCTGTTTCCTTTATACATATATATGTATCCAAATACTAAGACCAACTGACTATATGCAACTAGTATCTCCAGACAAGTCCTGTCCAATTTGTAATAAAGTATGTAGAAATAGTTACAATACCAACAGACAATCCAGTTAGTAAACAAAGCAATTGTATCTGGGATGCCTTCTGCATAAAAGAATGTAAATCTGCTGTGGTGCCATTCAAAGTCACTTGTATATATTTCTGATTTTATTTTTTTTAATCAACTTCTTTCATCTCTAAGATAATAATTTGTATTTATTTTTTAATTTTGTTCCATAATAATTTGATTTGTCCATAATAATTTATTTTGAGTATAATTTTAATCAAATAAATTTATTTTTTTGAATCATATTTATATTTTAGTTTAAATTATGTTTAACAGTGTATAGATCATCTGTGTGACAGTTGTTGTCTTAATTTATATGTTAATGTGTTAGGAATGATAATAATCACTGAATAAGTCAATGGAGATATATATATATATATATATATATATATATATGTATATATATATATATATATATATGTATATGTATATATATATATATATATATATGTATATATATATATATATATATATATATATGTATATATATATATATATATATGTATATATATATATATATATATATATATGTATATATATATATATATATATATGTATATATATATATATATATATGTATATATATATATATATATATGTATATATATATATATATATATGTATATATATATATATATATGTATATATATATATATATATATGTATATATATATATGTATATATATATATATATATGTATATATATATATGTATATATATATATATATATGTATATATATATATATATATATATGTATATATATATATATATATATATGTATATATATATATATATATATATGTATATATATATATATGTATATATATATATATATGTATATATATATATATGTATATATATATATATATATGTATATATATATATATATATATATATATATGTATATATATATATATATATATATATATATATATATATATATATATATATATATATATATATGTATATATATATATATATATATATGTATATATATATATATATATATATATGTATATATATATATATATATATATATGTATATATATATATATATATATGTATATATATATATATATATATATGTATATATATATATATATATATATATATATATATATATATATATATATATATATGTATATATATATATGTATATATATATATATATATGTATATATATATATATATATGTATATATATATATATATATGTATATATATATATATATATATGTATATATATATATGTATATATATATATATATATGTATATATGTATATATATATATATATATATATGTGTGTGTGTGTGTATATATGGCCTGATGATTGCATCTAGCATGAAACAGCCTGTCGCCTCTGAGTGTTGACTTCAATGTTCACTTCGTTATTTATATTTACATACGCTCTATCTCTGATATTGAGCACTTTATCCCATAAATATAGCACACCTTAAAACTATATTTCTTCATATATATATATATATACATATACACACTCAATTCTCCCGTCAAATTCAACGTATGAGTGTTAAGCAGATTAGTTCCCAGAAAACTGACAGCACGACGACAGCACATGAGATTTGATTATAGTGGTGAAGGCTTTGTGCAGAATCAACCACACTTTTTGAAGGGCCGAATACAGAGACCCGGTGCACTATGTGCCACAGGGTCCCCAAACGACCCTCCACAGGCTTTGAATTCAGAGTTGTCCCTCTCCTAGACCAGTTGCCATCCAAGTTATCAAACCCAGTCTGTCCTGCTATTTACCCATAGCTGGAGGGAGAAGAAGAGGATTCACACTTTTCCCAAGGGCATTAGCACGTAAGTGAATGTAATGGATTCAACTGGAATTTGAACTCAGCTCTCTGATTCCTCAATCCAAGCTGTTATCCATTACTCCACTGCATCTCCTCATATTGAAGTCAACACTTAGAGGCAACAGTGTTGACTTCAATGTTCACTTTTATATTTACACACGCTCTGTCTCTGATATTGAGCACTTTATCCCATAAATATAGCACACCTTAAGAGTATATTTCTTTATATATATATATATATATATATATATATATATAGAAAAACATGAACTTTTAGATCTTTAAATGACCCATGTCCTTTATGCCTACATGAAAAGTTATATATTATTAAGTTTCTGAAAAATAAAAAATTATTAAATCAAAGAAATAAAATAGCTGTTTTCTGTAGGCATTTTCATATTTTCATTAAAAAAATAATTAATTATAAAAAGTAATTTACATATTTATATCTATTATGTGATCATAAATTAAATTTATAAATGCACAATTCTAATACATTAATTTTACAGTACCATATATAGACTGTTAGTACATTAAATATAGTAATTTAGATATGTATAAACAAAAATATAAGCATAAAAATATGACTTAATCATATTTGAATATGCCTTTAAAAAATTCTCAATGTAGTTTTAAAAAGAAAATAAATAAATAAATAAAGGCCAAATGCAAACCTTAAATAAACCAGACAATAATAACTTGACAGCTTGAAAGTGAGTCAGTGTAGCTAGACAGAAAGTAAAACCGCCACCTAACCTTAACGGACTTTAAATTCACACTTGCTTTATACATTCAAAGGAAAGACAACACCCCTTTCATAATAAAAAATGGAAATTCTCTTAATACCAAGTTAACTTAAAAGTAGAGTAAATCCAATTTTTTTTTAAAGTTATTCTTAACATCACTTGAGCAGGGAACCGAACTCTGAATTTTAAGTTTAAACTTTGAAATTGAATTTTAGGATTTAAGCTACAGTTTCAAAAAGAGTAATTTCTGTGTCATGATGGAGACAAATTAAAAAAAAAAAAATAATAATAATAATTTATAGATATATCAGGTCATCCCATAAGTTCTGTCCGAATTTTGAATAAAGAAAACAAGTGACCAAATGTTATATTTAATTACAGATTCAATCAAGAATCTATTTTCCCTGATTATCTATGACTTCCTTCCATCTATTAACAAGCTTACTAATTCCATTACTGTAAAATTCTTTTGGCTTTGATCCGAAGAACTCACAAATGTCAGTTTTAACCTCTTCCTGTGTTACGAAAGCTGTTTCTTCCAAATGATTATGTAATCTACGAAACAAATGGTAGTCTGAAGGAGCAAGGTTGGGAGAATAAGGTGGATGAGCAATTTTCTCCCAACCAATTTCTTCGATCTTTTGTGACGTGATTCTTGCTGTGTGTGGTCATGCATTGTCCTGATGAAACATCACCCGTTTTCAATTCATTACAGCAGGTCTTTTTTTCCTCAAAGCTTGGTTCAAACGCTCTAATTGCTGACAGTATATTTGAGCATTAATTGTTGCATTTGGTGGTACAAATTCAAAGTGGATTATTCCTTGGCAATCCCACCAGATTGAAAGAAGAACCTTTTGTCCATGAAGTTACCTTCTTGGCTGTGGCTGGGGTCCTTCCCCTTTACCAAGCCACTGTCTACGATGCTTAACATTTCGGTAAAAGATCCATTTTTCGTCGCCAGTCACAAGTCTATCCAAAAAAGGTGAAACAAGTTGGCAAGAATGGAGAGAAGAGCAAATGTCAACTCGGAATTTGAAGTTGTTTTCAGACAATTCATGAGGCACCCATTTTCCAAGTTTAGGAACTTTTCCAAGTTGTTGAAGATGACGATGAACAGTTGTATGGTTTGAACTGAGAACCACTGACAATTCCTCAACTGATAAAGCAGGATTTTCTTCAAGGGCTGCTTCAAGAAGCTTTTCATCAAACTCAACTGGACGTCCGGTTCGATCTTCATCTTCAAGGGTGAAATCTCCACCTCTGAATTTTGCAAACTATCTTCTGCAAGTTCTTTCATTCACACATTCCTCTCCATAAACTGAGTGAATGTTTCTAGCCGCTTCGGCTGTTGAGTTTCCTTTTTTGAACTCATAAAGCATTATGTGCCTCAAATGATTCTTGGGTACTTCCATGATAGCAGGGTTTTAATCAAACAAAATTTAATTTTTATTGTTCTCTGAAATAAAATTTGATCAGTTTAAATGCATCTAAACATAAAAAATAATGTTCAGATCCATTAGACATTATAAAATACTCTTTAAATTTCGTTCATTTTAACAAAAAGTTAAAATTCGGTCAGAACTTATGGGATGACTTAATATATAGATAAAAAGACAAGAGGAAAAATTATTCTTTGCTGAGATGTTTCATTCACTGAGGGAATTATCAAGGCAAATATAGGATTTATTTTGCTGCACGTGTTTATATACAAAAGCAAGGATGTCATTGGTTTGTCAGGGTTCTTAAATTTGAGCCCTCCACGTTTTGAATGGTCTTTCAACCACATGATGAATATTCATGAATGTTCTCAAATTTAAAAATCATTGATAAATCAATGATATGCTTGCTTTTGTATATAAACATGTGTAACAAAATAAATGCTATATTTGCCTTGATAATTTCCCTCAGAGAATGAAATGTGTTGGCTAATAGTCTTTCTTGCTTTTTTATTAATTTTGTCCCTTTCCAGATACACTTTCTCTGAAAATAATTTACATTAAACACACACACACATATATATATATATATATATATATATATATATATATATATATATATATATATATATATATATATAATTTTATTCATTTATTCAGTTAGTGCATTTTGTATCAACTAATGCAAAGCTTGCCATTTCCTTCTGCACATGGGGTGTTGTGGTTACCCTGTCCCTCCTCTCAGAGTTTCTCCACCCACTAGTAAAGCCTTTAATCTCTGAGGCATAGCTCCATTGCCCAGGCTGGTGACTGGCTGATGACCACTTGGCTCAGGTGGGTTAGGGAGAGGTGTTCCCCTCCACCTGTCAGGTGAGGAAATCCCTCCGACTACACTCATGGAGTTTAACTGGCAGATTGATGCCATTGATTGGGGTGTTGCAGTGCCCATGCAACTTTTTGAAGTGGAAGTTGAATGGTGGCCATGGATCAATACAGTTCCACATTCCAATTCACTTGAATAAAGCAGAGCTGAGTGCTTTTCTGCAAGGACATTAGCAATGATGATACACTGATAAATACACGTATATATTTTATAGTGGGTGTCAGAGTAAACAGTTTGTCATCAAATATATTACTTATTATTTAAATGATATACACACATATGTGTATATATATTTATATATATGTCTGATCAAATAAATTACAAACATTATGTCTGCTTATTTTTATTATAATCCTTTCATATTCACGAATATTTTTCTCTATATTATTATCAAATGAGGCAAAATATATGGAAAAATATTTGTGAATATGAAAGAATTATGATAAAAATAAGCAGGCATAATGTTTGTAAATTATTCCATCATATAAATATATATATATATATATATATAAATATATATATATATATATATATATATATATATATATATATATTATAAATTAACTGTCTAAATGATTCGATTTCTCTATCCTTGGAAACAAGAAATTATGAATTTATATGTGCATTTAAAACTCAGTACATTTAAAAATAAGTTATTCCAAAATTCGCTTGAAGATGAAACAGAACTAATCCTTTTAATTATATAATTAAATTTGAAGTTTTTAGCTTCGGTTTTTGAAACATGGTTATTACTGTGTAGTGTAGAAACCATATTTTAAATCAGTTAATTTATATTATTTATGATCTGTAAATTTACATTGAGCACTGTTTTGTAAAAAAAAATATCAATAAGAACACAAGATTATATATCTTACTGTTCTTTCTTTTTATTATGAATATATATATATATATATATATATATATATATATATATATATATATATATATATATATATATATATATATATATATATATATTTGTGTATTTTGAAAAACAAATTGTCTTTTAGGCATGTCTGAATAAATTACAAACATTATATCTCCTTATTTTTATCAAAATCCTTTCATATTCACAAATATTTTTTCATATATTACAATTGAATAAGGCAAGAAATGCCTTCATATTCAATTGTAATATACAGAAAAATATTTGTGAATATGAAAGGATTTTGATAAAAATAAGCAGACATAATGTCCGTAATTTATTCAATCAGATATGCCTAAAAATAATTTGCTGCCTAATACACAAATATAATATATATATATATATATATATATATATAATTGAACAAATGGAAAATGTTTAATTGAAAATAGATTTGATTCCATGTTTTGCCATTCCAGGCTTCATCAGATCCAAAACTAAAAGAAAGAAATGCATATACTTAAATAATGAATCATAGTACTTTTTTTCCATAATCCAGTCTGTCTTATGTTTAAAGTCACTCATTTTCTACAATGGCAAAATATGTAATCAAATTTATTTTTAATGAAACATTTTCCATTTGTCAAATTTCTTAAAACTTTGTCGTGATACTACATCCAATTTTAAAAACCCCTAAAAACATAGTTTTAATGTATGCTATATTTATGGGTTAAAGTGTCCAGTATTAGGGATAGAGAAAAGTGGACATTGTGGCCAATACACTAAAGGGTGCATTTAAGCAAGAAACAGACTGCTGCCATTGGGTGTTGACCTCAATGTCCACATTATATAAATAAAACCTTGCTTGGCTGTGAGATGCTCCATAGCCAAATCATCTAAAGCAGATCAGCCAGACAGTGGTTCCACCTAGGAAGATGGATGCGATTCCAATCATGCTAAGAGTACATTTTCTTTAATATATTTTCTCAAATACACATTAAACACTGTTTAAAAAATGGGAGATTCAACTCAAATACATGTATCCACGAAATACCGCTTGAAGTAATAAATACACGTAAGATAAATGAAGAATAAAAAAATAAAACTGATACAACTCAAGTTCCCCACCCCACCCCAGCAAAAATGAAGGGTTGTCAGTGTAGATCCAAACTATCTTGCCTTACTTATGGTTTACACCTTAAATATGGAGAAGTCATTTTTTTTTTTTTGGTGGGGTCTGGATCTAAGTGTATTAGCATTTTGTCAGCCTGGATATAAGTGTATTAGCTTTTTGTTGGCATGGATGTAAGTGTATTAGCTTTCTGTTGACCCTGGATGTAAGTGTAGTAACATTTTGTTGTACTGGATGTAAGTGTATTAGCTTTGACATGAAAAAATTCTGACTTCTCCATGTTTAAGGTGCAAACCACAAGCAAAACAAGATAAATTGGACCTAGTTTGGCAACCCTTAATTTTTGTGTGTGATCCTTGAGTTACCATGATTTTATTTTTTCTTCATGTTTTATTGTCTCTACATTGTATTGAGCACTTTTATTTGCAATCATCATCATCATATTTGGGATTTACCATCTATTAGTGCATTTCATTGTTTATATATTTCTGATAAAATATATTTTGACGATATGCTATATTTATTGGTAAAAGTGCTTATCAGCAAGCGAGCATGTGCAAATATAAGAATGAACAATGAGGTCAACAAGAATGGCGATAGTCTGTTTCATGTTTGACTGAAATCTTCAAGTGTGAAGATTGCATTCAAGCATGAAACAGACTGATGTTGTTAACCTCAGTGTCCACTTTATATATATATATATATATATATATATATATATATGTATATATGTATGTATATATACAGTTCATTTATTTTAAACAGTATTTTGTCTATCAGCCTGAACGTTAAATAAAATACTGCTTAAAATAAACAGAGCATCTACTCAAATATGGGTGTCCACTAAAAATAACATTTATCCTAATATATATATATATATATATATATATATATATATATATATATATATATATATATATATCTATATCTTCCAGATTAAAACTGACAGAGAATCTAATATCTTTTAGGCTCATCGTTTCACGAAATGAATTTTTCTTCATAAGTCTCAGACATTCTCTTATTCCATTTATGGACAGTTCCAGGCTGTTCATGTTCAATAACAAGGTGTTTGGGACAGAAATAACAATTTAAATATATTATTTTTGATCTCACATCATACATTATATATATATATATATATTTTGTGTGTGTGTGTGTGTGTGTGTGTGTGTGTGTGTGTATAGCATAAAGATATATTTTCAGTATTAACCTTCAGAGTAAATATTAAGCTGGAAAGAAAATGTCACTTTTCCTGTCTTTATGGAAATCTGCCAATTTCATTATTAGTTTTGACAATAAAACTCATTAAAAGAATACAATCATTTTGCCGCATCTCAGTGTGAACAGACATTAAACATGCAAATAAATGTGAAACAAATTAGTCACCAGTTGAGTTTATCAATGAACAATGTCTGTGTAACATGACAATTGGACCTTTGTTCTTAATGAATGAATGTACTTTAGATATGTAAGCAAAAGTAACCAATGGGAATTAAATTCTCAACCCCGCCCTTTATACACAATCCTTCAACAAGGGGAATCATAGTGATCAAAGAGATTTTTGTTTTCTTTCAGTTATAAGCTTAATAATTTAAAACTCATTTTACTTGTGAAAGTTACATTGTAAATGCTCATTAAATGAATTTTAAATAAATTAATGCATTTTTTAAAACTACTGACACAGCAAGATGTTACAAAAACAAAATATTAACCAAAGAACTCAAGTCATGTGCCTTATCAGATCTAGAATCTCATGGACGTCATGCATGGCATCCAACTCATTTAGAAATGTCTAAACTATCAGCTATATAGAACTATTTTCTCACAGATGGCTTCAAATAGATCTTCACTGTAGATCTTAAAGAAGATAATGCTTCTATCTGATTTCATTGACTGACACTAGAGAATCACAAAGAAAATTACCAAATCACAAAAACCAAAGCAATTTCAGGCTTCCAATAGCAGCAACAACTAAAATGGATAGCACATGTGTCATATAGGAATAAAGTGTTGCTGCCGACACTGGAGTTTGAACACAGATCACCAGAGAGCAAACAGAGGCGATGACAATTTGAATAAGTAGATCACGTGATGGTAAAGGAAATGTATATATGGGAATTATAGGAAACGTATATATATTTACTGCTAGTAAATGATATTACTAAGGAAATGAATATGTTATATAGGAATAAAGTATCACTGCTGACACTGGAGTTTGAACACAGATCACCAGATAGCAAACACAGGCGATCCCATTTTGAATAAGTAGATCACAAGATGGTAAAGGAAATGTATATATGGGAAACGTATATATATATTTACTGCTAGTAAATGATATTACTAAGAAAATGAATATGTTATATAGGAATAAAGTATCACTGCCGACATTGGAGTTTGAACACAGATCACCAGAGAGCAAACACAGGCGATCCCATTTTGAATGAGTAGATCACGTGATGGTAAAGGAAATGTATATATGGGAATTATGGGAAACGTATATATATATTTACTGCTAGTAAATGATATTACTAAGGAAATGAATGTGTTATATAGCAATAAAGTATCACTGCCGACACTGGAGTTTGAACACAGATCACCAGAGAGCAAACACAGGCGATCCCATTTTGAATGAGTAGATCACATGATGGTAAAGGAAATGTATATATGGGAATTAGTGTGGCGTCTAATTGATCACCATTTCTACTCAATCCTCTATTACTATAAGGACCGCTATTCTCTACACTAACCACTTTACTTCTCTATATGGATCACTAGTCACTGGTTACTATTTGAGCGAGTATTATCAAGCAAGTACTATTACTGCGAGTGTCATTTGAAGGTGCCTGACACTAGTATTGTTCGATGGCATTACTATAGTTGTATCTGCGATTACAAAGTCTCTACTACAACGAGAATTATGAAAGTGACAATGTGTATTCATTGACATCACAAAAGTGGCAACGAGTGTTCATTGACATCACAAAAACATGTAAATGTTGATTTTACACACTACCGTAAGACAAGGAGGGAAAATCCCATCAACAATCCAAAGAGCAATAACAGTAAACTCAAGATACATATTTAAAAAGAACAAACAAACAAAAACTGTTTTAAAATCCATTTAAGAACAAAGACTTTTATAAATTTCTACTTACACTAAGACTATTTGGTCACTGAATACCTAATACTTCCTTACAAGGATTTCACCACTGCCATTAAATGTCATTTATATCTTCAGATAATGGTTCGGTTATATCACTATGAGTGCATTGTGTATTGGTTAATGATTAAAAGCCAACACTTAACACAATGTTGAAACTCTGACTTTCAGTTGCAAAAATGAAAAAATCTGATTACACGTCTACACAAAAAAACATTACCTTGTCTGGTGGCAAATGCAGATTGTGGCACCAAGGGTGGCAGTAGAGCCTTAGCTACCAAAACTGGTTGGTGACTGACAAGCTCAGGGTATTGCAGATGCTTTTACAAGATGCATGTACAAATTAATGAGACAAAAAGAAAAATATTTTCTAAGATAATCAATAACGATTTCCCTAGAAATGGTAAATTATCAAAAAATTATTAATTGAAATATTAAGTAACAGTTGCATAGAAAAATAATAAATAAAAACAAAAAACTAATTATAATGTTGCTTTCAATATTAGCAGAAAGTAGCCCAGTTTTCCACTACTGGGATTTTAATTAATTCATACCTCTCCCAAGGATATTTGTACAAAAAGAATGCAACGATTATGACTCGAATTTGAATTAATTCATACATCTCCCAAAGATATATGTACAAAAATGAATGCAACGATTATGATTGGAATTTGAATTAATTCATACCTCTCCGAAGGATATATGTACAAAAATGAATGCAACGATTATGATTGGAATTTGAATTAATTCATACTTCTCCCAAGGATATATGTACAAAAATGAATGCAACGATTATGACTGGAATTTGAATTAATTCATACCTCTCCCAAGGATATATGTACAAAAATGAATGCAACAATTATGACTGGAATTTGAATTTGTATGTATCTTATTTTTGCAATAATGTTCACTCTATACAAGGCACACATGTCACTCAAAAGAGTACAGTTTATGAGGATATATGGAGATGATAAGTCAACCCTAGAAGACATAGTCAAACATATATATTTACCAATACACAGCAAGAGACATACACACAAATGAGGGTTGTTGAAATGTTCTAAGCTTGAACTAATTCCTTCTTATGTTTTGCTGAAATGGGTCCGGCTATTTCAGCACAAAGACATGTGTATACACTGGCTGCTCATTTCCAGCTAACTAATCCCTTTTGCAGATGCCTACTCAGGCGTATTTGTGTTTCCCAATAAAACACACAGAGTCATGTATATATTGTAGTGGTATATACTGCAACTTTGGTGAGTTGACTTTAGTTACACTATGCATGATCTTTCACAATTTGCATTTGAACAAGGTCTGCACATTTGCAGTCTCAGTCACAGTGACTTAAACTTTGAGCTAGTACAACTACTGAAAGTGTCCAAATAATTTTGTTCATCTAATTTCATTCACAAGGCTTGAGAGTTAAGCCATGGTATGATTTTCAGTTACTTCAAAACCGTTTCACATGATAGGATTTTCTCTCCCTAAACGTTTTGTGCAAAAACATCTACTCGAAAATAATTCTCATTTTTCTGTTTATTCCTTGGTCCATTGATGAGGGACACAGGTGTGTCCAAAAATTCCGAACTTAAAACATTTCTCTCCATGCTTCATTTCTGTCATGTGGTTAATAATTAATATTTAATAAATGTTTATCATACTGATTATATTGGTACCCTTTCATTTTATTAACTAATATATATATATATATATATATATATATATATATATATATATATATATATAAAATACAATGTTAATAACCCTGCACAAGGAATACTGTCCTGGGTATGACGATAAACTACATCCAAATGTGATACATCTGATCATGAGGTTTTGAGGAGCATGGAACTATCTATTAATTGCTGGTGTTCCCAGGTCCACCCTGACTCAGGGCGGTAGCACTTGGTAGGGTCCCCAGCTATGGGCAAATAGTTACCCCCTCCAAAAACAAGGGGTCAAAACTCTATGAAAGGTTAAAAATGGGTTTTAATACCAGAAATACTTTCTAAAAACAATTATTACCAGCAATACATTTTTGAAAAAAAAAAAAAAAAAATTTACCTGCTATATATTTTTGAAAAAAAAAAAAATTACTAGCTATACATTTTTTGAAAAAAATAAATTACTAGCTATAAATTTTTTGAAAAAAAAAATATTACCAGTGATAAATATTTGAAGGAAAAAAAATATTACCAGAAATAAATTTTTGGAAAAAAATGTTACCAACAATAAAAATTTTGGAGTCTGTCTATATTTCTGAGATGAGGTATTATGGGGTAGACTATTCTAGTTCCACATGCCATGTTTGATGGATGTCAGTTATCTCCTGCTAATTTTCCCTCTGAAAGTTCTCCACTGCCTTAACCGGGTATTGAACTCACACTCTTTGGGTCTGTCACTGGATCTAACCAATGCCTTTATCCACTGTGCCATGTGTCCTTGAGAACAGTCTACCCAAGTGATCGAAATAAAGGGTTCAGTTCAAAATTCCAACCACCTGAAGAAGGCCGGAGCGTACAACAGCCGAAACGTTGTGACAAATATGGCGACAAAGATGAGGACAATAGTCCGACTAATGTTACCAACAATAAAAATTTTGTCGGCATTAAATAACCCATTATGCCGTAAAACAAACCAAGCCAAACCACAAGGCATAAAAGCCAATCAAGGTAGAAGATTACAAAGTAAGGGTAACAGAGTATGAGGCACCACCCCCAAGCAAAGAGATAATGCCATCAAGATACAGAGAATCACTGGAAGTGAAAGAAGGAAAATGCTTAAAAAAGAACTGGAAATCGAATCCTAAGCAGGAAACAAAGGATAAACCTCTACTCCTACCATTAACATATGAAGGGCCAACAATTCAGTTCCTAGAAAGGAACAGTCAGATTCCCCTCACATATAATTTGATTATGGTGCTGAAGGTTTACGCAGAACCAACCACACTTTTCAAAAGAACGGAATACAAAGAACTGGTTCACAATGTATAAAATTCCCAAACAATCCAATTCAGGTTTTGAATTCAGGATGGTCTTTTTACTAGACTAGCCAGCCAAGGCTAAAGAGCCTTGGCTGTCCTACTATTTAAATCATGCCTGAGGTGGAGAAGGATTCATATACCTTTTCCAAGAGTATTTGAGCGAAAGTGAATGTAAGTGAATTGGTTCTCCGATTTTTCATTCCGAGTCAGTATCCGTTACAGCAAACACATCTATCTATATATATATATATATATATATATATATATATATATATATATATATATATATATTTCTGTAGCTAAACAGTTCTTTATATGATTAAGCTAAGAAAGACTAATATTAAAAGTAAAATGTTACAGGAAATGACCTCAATTTCTTGGGTTTCTTTCGGTGCTCACAATCAATTCCACGCAGGAAATAAATTCCGATAGTGACTAATACCAATTTTGATGTTCTTCAGTTTTGCTTCGTTTTCTTATGTCTTTTTTTGCATCCCACCATAAGCATACAAAAATGTTGTTAAATTTGATCGTAAATTGTTCAGTATAACATATCTTATAATATTAATAATGGTAATTGTTTGGCATCTCCAGTCCATGAAAGAATTCAGAGCTGCATATGGGAAGGGATCCAGAGTGAAAAATCATTCTTTCTTCAAATTTATCTCAAAAAAATAAAATAATTATATTTCAAAATACTACATATTTGCGAATGGTATACGCTTTTTTTAAGATTACGATTGATTGATTTTCTATGGCTTATAAACCCTTTGCAGGTTATTTACAAATTGCTATACAAGTTGCCAAACAGGTGTCAAGAAATTGCAATAGTTGTTTCCAAACTGGTGCAAAAAAACTAACAAATTGCTATCCATGTTGCCATACAGAAACAGAAAAATTGCTATACAAGTTGTCAAATGGGTGCCAAGAAATTTCTACACTTGTTTCAACACTGGGGACAAGAACATAAATTTCTAAACAAGTTGCCAAACACACCGAAAGAAATTTCTACACTTGTTTCCACAAATTTGCCACAAAGGTGCCAGGAAACAGACAAATTGCCATACAAGTTGTCAAACAGATACTAAGAAATTGCTATACTTGCTTCCACACTGGGGCCAAGAAACTAACAAATTGCTACACAAGTTGTTACACCAGTGCCAAGCAACATTCAAATTGCTATACAAGTTGCCAAAAGGGTGATAAAAATTGCTATATTTGTTTTCACACTGAGGGCAAGAAAATGATAAATTGCTATGCAAGTTGTCAAACAGGTGACAAGCAATTGCTATACTTGTTTCCATGCTAGAGCCAAGAAACTGACAAATTACTATACAAGTTGACAAATGTCTGCCAACAAATTGCTATAAATTTGCCACACTGCTGCCAAGAAACAGACGAATTGCCACACTGCAAGCTGCTATACTTGTTTCTATATAGCTATAAAAATTGTCAAACTGGTGCTAAGAAATTGTTATACTTGTTTCCAAACTAAGGCCAATAAACTAACAAATTGCTATACAAGTTGCTACACCAGTGCCAAGAAACAGACAAATTGCTATAGAAGTTGCCAAATGGGTGCCAAGAAATTGCTGTACTTGTTTCTAAACTGGTGCCAAGAAATTTACAAATATAATAGCACAACTGTCAGATTATATAAAACAAGAAAATCAAAACTATCAGTTTAACAAATGTCCTACTGTTTATAGTCATTATTTCAGTAAGAACTGGTGCTTTGTAAAATAAACTCATACATGAAGACTTCCCCAAGTATGACGTCTTCATGTCAAGGGTCAGTTTTTACCTGTCCTCCATATCCTCATAATATTCACTTCCTAATTCAATTCATATCACACACCACATATTCAGTAATCCTCAACATTGAGTGGCTCTCGAGCATAGTTCTGAATGAACATTAATAAAAAATATCCTATTTACTTTAGGTGCAATTTTTTTTTACATTATTATTTTTTTTATTGGCAGTCACCTCTGGACTTTTTGCAATCATCTGTTTAATGTATTTTATATATAAAGGATATTGTGATTTTATCCATTCAAGATAAGTTTGTCATGAGCCAAAAATGAGCTTAAAATCTCAATGGTTGTATATTTATCAGAGAATCTAACCCAGCAAAAATGAACACTCAATCATCTCACATGTAAAACTCTTGTTAAATACAGAGCATATGGATCTATTATGGGATGTCATCGTTCTACTTTGCCATTCTTTTTTTTTTAAGCATTTCATCCCAAGCAAGATGGGAGTGCCACTAGCATGCAAGGAGTTACAGGAGTAAAGAGGGAGGGGTTACAGAGAGTGAGAGTAAGAGTAAAGAGGGAGGGGTTACAGAGAGTGAGAGTAAGAGTAAAGAGGGAGGGGTTACAGAGAGTGAGAGTAAGAATAAAGAGGGAGGGGTTACAGAGAGTGAGAGTAAGAGTAAAGAGGGAGGGGTTACAGAGAGTGAGAGTAAGAGTAAAGAGGGAGGGGTTACAGACAGTGAGAGTAAGAGTAAAGAGGGAGGGGTTACACAGAGTGAGAGTAAGAGTAAAGGGGGGGTTACACAGAGTGAAAGTAAGAGTAAAGAGGGGGTTACAGAGAGTGAGAGTAAGAATAAAGAGTGGGGGTGTTTGAGGAAAGGATAAAGGGAAGGATGGGGATCAAGATCAAGGCTTCAGAAAATGTCAAATGACATTATATTTGAATATTTGAAGATTATATTTAGCAGGGAAGCAAGTAAGAGGAAGGGAGTTCCACTGTTGGGAAGTGTGAGAGAAGAAGCTGTTGGAGTAGAAGAGGCTGTAACATTTAACTGTTTCAACAGTGAAAGGGTGGGACCGAGATGACAGCCTAATAGAATGCTTAAATTCATGCAGTCGGGGGTACCAGTGAAAGTAGCTCGTCAGAGCAGTTGTCGTGAAAATATTTGTAGAAAAGACAAAGGGAAGCTACATTACATCTGTGAGAAAGTGACTGTAATTAAGCTGCCAGGTGTTTCAAAGATTATTTTAATAAATTCTATTATTATCATTGTATAAAGGGTTTCAAAATTTGTTTGTTGTTTGTTTTACGACATATCAACCTCAATGGGTCATTTAATGCCGACAACTTTTTTTTTCCTGCTAATATTTTTGTTTTGTCAAAAATCCATTCCTGTTAATATTTTTTTTTTCTAAAACACGGCTGGCAACATTATTTTTTCAAAACCTCCTGATCAGAGGCCTTGCAGTTGGAAGTAATTTATCGTCATAACCAGGATGTGGATGTAGTTTATTGTCATACACAGGATGCTTCAAAATTTGTCTTGATTTTTTTCTTGTGGGAAGTCCTTCAGAAAGTGAGCAACCATGGCTCTCCACAACTTCCTATCCTTTGTAACACTAAGCAATGTTTGTCCCCTATTACTGAGTCACTCATTCATTTATAAGCACATTAGTTTCTGTGACAAGTGTCCTTATCTTTGTTGTTATCACAATGTTTCACAATCTGCGTAACCTTCAGGTAATTTTGAACACTTTATTTAATGTATGGGGTAGATTTTTCTCATTCCACTTCCTATATCTCTCATCTAGTTCTTATTTAGTACTGCTCAGTTATTGCTCACCACATTTACACTGTGACTATGTAGACAGGGTTTAAACACCAAATTCACAAATCAACAATTTAATCCACTACGCTATCCTTAAAGAAGGTTACAAACAGACAAAGGTGGTACTCAAGTGAAATGAACAGCAACACAAGCATAGATGAAAGAAAGAGAGGTTTATTGTAAAAGAGAATACACTACTGAAAAACAGGGAATCTGTTAGCAAGCTAGTAATTCCCAAAGCAAGGATATTTGCCGACCGCCCCACGCGGTCAGATGTGGCACATAGCCGAATTTAACATGGGGTATCTGAGGCCATAGGCTCAGGCAAAAATTCCTCGTAGACACCCATAAAAAATGGGATCGGGTAGCCATCCACCACCCCAGATGAGACTCTGCTCCTCGGCACATCCCCGTCTGGGCTCCTCCCCGCCCGAAGGCAGGGAGCTCGACCAGCTCAGCTGGAGACGAATCTCCAACTAATTCCCAAAGCAAGTCACCAGGTATTACCCATGCACACTATATATCTCTACTGATATAGTCAGTCCACAATAGGCGATAGGGAGAGTGGGACATTCCATTACAATAATAACAAATAAAATAATTAGCCATGATTAAAGCAGCATTCTCTCTTGTGATTGGTTTTGTTTTCATTACTCAGTCTTTAGGTGTCCTTAAAAATCCTTAAAACTTGAGACACATTTTAGTCTAAGTAATGCTGAATTTAGCATTCTAGTGATAATTTAGCCTGGACATTAGTTTTGAAAAGAAAGTCAGAAGTTCCATTATGAAGTTATCTCCAGGACAAATGCCAAGCCAAAATGTTCCAATCTGAGGAAAGGATGGGGAGCATAAAAGTAAATACTGTAGATCAAAATATTTTTGAGAAATAATTCTTAGTATCACAGGGTGCACTAGAAGACCATCTAAGACAGCATTAGACTTTTTAGGTTGGTGGGTGGGTTCTTTACAGAAATGATTGTGTGAGTTGAGGGCTGTATTTATAGATTAGTCTGATCAACTTATTTTGGATGCAATCCAGGCCACTAATTCCTGAAAAGAAGGCACAACTCTATCAGAGAATTATGTGCTTCACAGCAAACTTGGACATCATCACTGGTATCAGAAATGAACAAGTCAACATTTTAAAAGAACAAAATTTTGTTCCAAACATTTAAAAAAAAAAAAAATCCAATTATGGATGAAAAATATTAATTTATATCTGTTGTATCCTTAAAGAAGGTTACAAACAGACAAAGGTGGTACTTGAGAGAAACGAACAGTAAGTAACACGGACATAGATGAAAGAAAGAGAAGTTTATTGTAAAAGAGAATACACTACTGAAAGACAGGGAATCAGTTAGCAGACTAGTAATTCACAAAGCAAGTTGACCAGGTATACCCTGTGCTTAATATACATATATATCCTGATATAGTCAGTCCACATATGTGATAGGGAGTGTGGGACATTCCATTACAACACCTCCCCCTGAGCTAACTTTCCCATGAAATTTTGCTTCATAGCGCTTCTTTTTGGGGTCAGGACATAACTTACTTTTTTCCTCTTTCTAGTACTTTTCCGTCTCAACATTGTCCTACACTGACTCTTTCTCTCTCCCCCATGCCTGTCTTCATTATGTTTCCACTGGGACTAAGTAAACAAAGTTTGAATACCAATTTTCTATGTCAACAAATTCACAAATCAACAACTTAATCCACTAGGCTATTGTCCTGTAGGAAAATTCTGAGTGGAGAACTTGGTGCCTAGCCTGCCTGCTGATGAGTGCTGCTACTACACTTTCTCTCTCCCATGCTTGTCATCATTATGTTTTGCAAGTGACAAATTCTCCAAAGAATATTAATTTGAAAACTAAAACATCAGCTGCTGTCTGTAAAAGATATAAATGTTTCCTCTCTGAGAATAATAGGCATCTTGACTGGAGATGTCCTGCAGGAGAAGCTGCATGTAGTAAATGTAGCAAAATGGGGGGTAATTTTAATGGGGGGTGCCATTCAGTTAGAACTTACAGCCTCTGTTACTCTTCTGCCTTAAAATATCATTATGAGAAAAGATGCTACAGAAATATTGCATTAAATGGAAAGAGGTTCAGAGGTTATTTAAAGCCAGAAAATATTTTTGAATTGTAAGAGTTTGTTTTTTGAGATAATAATGGTTTAATGATACAATTCTTACTAATTAGCCCATAGCTGAAGGGAGCAGAGGTGGATTCTTACCTTTCTCAAGGCTATTTGTGCGTAAGTGAATATAACGAACCCAACTCGAATTGGAACTCAGCTCACTGATTAGCAATTCTGAACCCTTATCCATTACACCACCTGCACATCCAGGCTTAATTTTGTACACTATTTCATTTTATGTTTTTTGTGAGATAATACTTTTAGTGGTACATATTTTACTAATTAACCCATAGTTGTAGGGAGAAGAGATGGATTCGTACCTTTCCCAAAGGTATTTGTTTATAAGCAAACATAATGAACCCAATGGGATTTTGAAGTCGGCTCTCCAGTTAAAAATTCTGAATCATTATCCATTATATCACCCATACATTCAAGCTTACAGGATCTGGTATTCCTAAGTGGCCACTCATCTAGGTACTGACCAGGTCCAGTGTTGCTTAACCAGTGATTGTATGAGAACTGGTGTTTCAATGTGATGCGGCTTTAAGCCTAAAGGCTATATTTGTACACATGTCCAGTTCTTAATACTGTATCTGTGGCATCACTTTCACTGAGAGCTCTAAGACTTATGGTCATTGTTTGGTGAATGTAGAATTGAAGGGGGACATCAGTAGGAGAAAAGCAGGGTACTTGTTTGCTGATGTCAATGTTGAACAAAACTTCATTAAACAAGCTTTTTTTTTAAAGCTCTTCACCTCAAGCAAGGCGGGAGTGCCACTAGCACGCAAGGGGTTGCAGAGAGTGGGAGCAAGAGTAAGGAGGCCTGATAGAGGAAAGGATGAAGAGAAGGACAAGGAATAGATCAAGGTATCTGGAGATGTTGACTGACATTGCATTTAATAATTGGCGATTATAGCTATCAGGGAAGTAAGTAAGAGGAAGGGAGTTCCACAGACAGGAAGTGCGAGACATGAAACTATTGAACTGAGATGCCGACCTAGTGACACATTTAAATTCATGCAGTTTGGGAACTAGTGAAAGTAACTCATCAGAGCAGTTCCTGTGAAAGTATTTGTAGAAAAGACAGAGGGAGATGACGTCTGAGAGAGAGCGACTGTAAATGAGATGCCAGATCAGGGCCACTTACATTGCATATCCGTCTCTGGATTTTGCTGAGGACCTTAAAACAAACAGCTGGAGCTCCAGACCATATATGACAGTAATATTCCATGCAAGTACGAATGGTTGATTTAGAGATTTGAAGGATGGCCTCCGGCAAGAGAAACTTTCCATTGTGACACAGAGAACCAAATTTTCTTGTGGCAGATGAAGCTATTGATTCAATGTAATTGTTCCATCTCAGGTCAGCGGACAGTGTGAGACCAAGCAGAGCATCAGACATTTAATCGGCAGCAAGGAGGTTTCTCTGTGGTGGATAATGGATAGCAGCTTTGTTTTTGAGGCATTAAAGTTAACCAGCCATTTCCTGTCCCAGTCAGCAACCGATTGGAGGTCCTTTTCGAGACCAACAGCCAGGTTAGTTTTGTCAGCAATACCAGATAACTCAGAGCATATTTCTAAATTTCAGTAGAGAGAAAAGTATATTAAATTTTTAAAAGTATATTTACTTTCCAGTTTCTCCTTTTCATCCTTTTGCTATTTTTACCAATGATTCTTGCCCAATAGCTTCTGAATTAAGGAAACATAAAAAATAATGTAATTTCCCTTTGCCTTTTCTATAAATATTTCATAGTAACATAATTCCTCATGTATAATACGCCTTCATCTATAATACACACCCCTAAAATTGTGGGAAAATTCTTCTACTCACGCATAATACGCACCCCTTGTTTGGTAATCAAACCCTATAAATTGTACCTCTCCAATTTCATTATGGCCAGCGTTTCCTACTCTTATTTAAAAAAATGGTTTTAAACATTATTCTAATTTAGTCTTATGATAATTCTTATTTTATTTTACATTTGTAAGTATTGTTAGGTACATATGATTGTATTTGACATCCTTATGGGGTCACAATTGCCAAATGTTAGTGTCAATTTGTCATATGTTTGTGGTGAGTTGTTGTTTCACAAGTGAAATCGACCTATGAAACGGCAATTTTTTAAAGATTTCTTTTTGTAGTTGTGCATAATACGCACCCCTAATTTTCCTTATTATTTTTTAGAAAAAAATGCGTATTATACATGAGGAATTATGGTAATTGTTCTGATGAACTTTTTTTCTATGGTACCTAGAGTTTATGAATGTAAACACAGTACTAGATTGGCAGCTAGGTCTCATCATTTTAGAACTAAATTTGCTAGATTTAACTTAGGTACCATCACGAAATGTAAAAAAAAGAGCATAGCTTGATGAAAAAGACGCCAAACTTGACGAAAACAAAATTTTATCGTCTAAATATTCATGTTATTATTAAAAGGAAAGATCAAAGTATTTTTGTGGTATTTTTTTACATTTTTTAATCGTTCCTAACACGTCCGAAAATTTCGTTAAAAATCTTTTTTTTTTTGAGTCAGCAAAATTGACCATTTTTTTCCATTTCATAGAATCAATGAAAATCTCAGTTTGAAATTTTTAAAATATCAATTATCATTTTTTATAAACTTATTTTAAGAAAATCAGAAATTATAATGTTTATTTAAAATATTTTGAACCAAGCTTAACTTAGCTTTTGCGCCGAAAAGATGTAATTTGAAAATAAATCAAAGCAGGTCATAAACTTTCGCGTCATTTGACAGGTGTTGAATGACCTATTGATGGATTCCGTGAGGATAATTTGTTCTACGGAAGGAGAAAAGTGAAATATTTTACATTTAAGTGATCAAATTATTTACCTCGTTATTTTTAATGAAAACTTTCAGCGCTCTAATTTTTTTTTTTTTTTTTTTGTACTTAGCTTTCACCTTTACATTTATGATGCTTTATGGAAAATATATTATAAAGAAATTAAAAAAGACTGTTATGAATGAGATTAAATTTCATAAGAAAGGTATCTAATTAATTTATAGGTACCTTTCTTATGGAATTTTATTAGAAGTGTACATAAAATACTATAATTTTATGTACATTTACTACATTTTACTGTGTTATCTGTATTTCCATTCATTTTATTATTAATTTTGATATTTCATTTATGGAAAAAGTGCCATAACTGAGATTAATATAAAAATAAGATCATATAAATTTCATAAGATGATACTGATACTTTTAGGTACCCTTTTCAGTTGAAATTGAAAAATAAAATAAACTTCTCTACACGTGTTTCGCAAAATTAAAGGACTTAACAGCGGAGAACAATGCTTAACTTAAATAACGCAACTTAATTGTATTCTGGTTGGTCTTCAGTACTTTATAATTAGAGCCCGATTATAAACACAAAATTACATTTTTAATTACTTCCTGTCTTCCGATTAGACAAAACGATACAATTTACAAAGCGCTAAAAAAGATCTATCTCATAAGGACACTTAGGAAACCTGATGCGGCTTTTAACTAATTTTACAATATTTTAACAAATTAATGTAAAAATCTATTATAATTAAATAAATAACAAATAACTGTATTAAAAAATCATTTTTCATCAAAAATTTTTTTTTCTTTCAGAAAATATTGTCCATATTCATAAAAACAACTAAAAGCAAATAAAAGCATTTGAAATTAAATAATATATTTGTTTTATTGAGTTTTGTATGTTACAATTCAGAGCTGATTTTCAGGTACAATGGGTCCAATTAAAAAAAAAAAACATGATTTGTATTCTTCAAAGCCTTGTGCTTTTAACTATTGTAATCACTAAACCTGACGCGAGCGAATTTCTAGAGTTTTCATAAAATTAGTTAGGGGGGGTAATAAATATAATAAAAAAATATTTCTGCCATGACTTTAATAAAAAAAAAAACATATTTATAATAATTTCCATCATCTGTGAATACTTTCTGAAAGTTTCATTAACATCTGACAATTATTTTTATTTTTGTAAGATTTCCAAAAATAATGGGTGTCATACAAAAAAAACATGCTAAAAATTGTATATGTTATTTTACTAGTGACGGTGATACAAAGATAAACAATGTTTTTTTAATCAAAATTTAGAATGTTCTAAAAAGAAGGAAAAATTTTTTAAAATAATGAAAAAAACTTTGGTCTTTCCTCTTCATGATAACATAAGCATTTAGACGATAAAATTTTGTTTTAGCCAAGTTTGGTGTCTTTTTCATCATGCTATGCCATTTTTGTAGCGATTTCGTGGAGGTACCTAATTTAACTGTAAGTTCTATGCTAACAGTTTCTTCTATCACACTTCTTGCTTGTAGAACGCGCTTCCGACTTTGAGCTTCTCAGTCAACTTTGATCTTCAACAATTTTAATGCAATGTCAATCATTATCTTCCATTTTATTTACTTGCTGTTCTTTTATTGTTCTGTCTCCTTAATAGTATTTTTTTCCATATTCTCTCACATTCCATAATCCCTTGCATCTTAGTGGCTTTATTGCCTTGCTCAGAGTGAAATGATAAAAAAAAAAACAATTCTCCAGATAAACACTTTATCATAACTTGCAGAAGAGATGGATAAGTCAAGTATCCCTCTTAATGAGATTAAATTCTGACGACTACACAAGAATGATAGAGGATTACTCTCAAAGTGAGAACCTTTTCACGGTTGGATGCTTCCTTCCAAGCAAGAATTATTGAACTGGTAAACATTAGGCATAGTTTTGATTCTTTACTACAATTAACGTAAAATCTGCTTTTGATCAAGTCTTGATATTCAATGAAGACCAACCTTCTACTGGTTTTGAGACCTGCACTCAGCAATACCAATTCTGCCAGATTCCATTAGGAATAATCAATGGTGTTGCTTGCATACATTATAGACAAATTCATCACTGACAACAGTGTCATTCTAAGATTAAACCCCAGAAGGTCATTAACAGAATAGCCAGTCTGAAATTTAGGACCCAAATCCTAACTTCTGACAGCCTGAATGCATCAGATGACAATATCAGTCATGATGAGGATTCTGACTAAAGCACAATGGAGCTGAATCTATTACTCTTGTGAATGAGTCATTGATTCCTTGTTTAAAAGACGTTCAATGTCCAAATAAGTTGGCTCCATTAGACCAATTTAAGTGAATACGCAAGCCATTAAAATTTGCATCTTTTGCAAATACAAAGTTGATGATTGGTGTTCTTTTTTTTCTTTTCATTTTATGTTCATAAATGAAAAAATAAAATTATATTTTAATCATTTTGCTCCAAGCAAGGCAATAAAGCCACTAGGACACAGAAGGTTACAGGGAGTGAAAGAGAACGAGAAGTCTTTAGTGAGGAGAAGTGAGGGAAAGGACAATGAAGGAACAGGATTCAAGAAGACAGAAGATGGCGATTGATGTATTGTAGGCTGCAGGGAAGAGTAAGAAATTGAAAGGGAATTCCAAGATAAGAAGTGTATGAAAAGAAACTATCAAAACAGACCCCTTAGGATTGCGTGTTTTCTTTCTTCTTTGTGAACTTCCTATTAGAATAGAGCATATGGCTGCAGCTAGCTAGTACAACAGTGAGACCTAGTTGCCAATCTAGTAGCATGCTTAAGTTCATGCAATTGTAGCACTAAGGAGAACAGCTTCTCAAAACAATTGCCATAAAAATATTTGTAGAAATGACAGTGTGAAACTACATCATGATGGTTGGAAAGTGACTGAAGTCAAGATACCACATCAAGGTTGATAACTTTACAGGCTCTGTCTATATCTCTGAGATGAGGTATTATGATTATTGCATTATTTACATTATTCGGACTGTTATCTTCATCTTCATTGCCATGTGTCCTTTATCCACTGGGCCAAGTGTCCTTGAGGACACATAGCCCAGTGGATAAAGATGTTGGTTAGATCCAGTGACTAGATCCAAAGAGTTGAGTTCAATACCAGGCCACAGCAGTGGTGAACCAAAACTTGGAGAGGTGAAGGAAAATAAGTGAGACATCTGGAAGAGACATGGTATGTGGAACTAGAACAATCTACCCCAGTGGACAAAATAAAGGGTCTGGTTTAAAATCCCAATCACCTGAAGAAGTGTACAACAGCCGAAACGTGAATACAGCAACGAAGATGAGGATAGTTCGAATAATGTAAAAAATGCAAGTAATTACAGGCACTTCTTTGAATTTTGTCAACAATCTAGATAGATAGTTTGTTTGTTTGACCAGCATATCGGCCTTCATTGGGCCATTTAATGCTGAAAAGGGTTTTTTTTTCCAAAAAGTATAGTTGGCAATATTGTTTTTCGAAAAAGTATAGCTGGTAATACTGTTTTTCAAAAAAGTATAGCTGGTAATATTATTCTTTCAAAAACGTATAGCTGGCAATAATATTTTTTCAAAAATGTATAGCTGGTAATATTATTCTTCCAAAAACGTATAGATGGCAATATTTTTTTTTTCAAAAATGTATAGCTGGTAATAATATTTTTTAAAAACGTATAGCTGGTAATAACATTCTTTCAAAAATGTATAGCTGGTAATAATATTATTTTCAAAAACGTATAGCTGGTAATAATATTTTTTCAAAAACGTATAGCTGGTAATAATATTTTTTCAAAAAGAAATGTGCTGGAAAAGACATGGAAGTTCACTATTTGCCCATAGCTAGGACCCCAACAGGTGCTACCACCCCGAGTCAGGGTGGACTTGGGAACACCAGCAATTAAGAGGTGGTTCCATGCTTCCTCAAAACCTCCTGATCAGAGGCCTTGCTGTTGGATGCAGTTTAACGTCGTACCCAGGACGAACAATCTAGATATACATAGTAGGAGCACCAGACCAAATATGTCATCAGTATTCACTGAAAAGATAAATAGTAGATTTATAAATGTGCAATAATAATTCTGACAAGAAGAACTGTCTGAAATGACACAGTGAATCAACTTTCCTAGCAGGAGATTTTATCAGGTAAAAGTGTAGTAAGTTATTCAGTTATACAGTGTAACCCGGATATAAGAGAGATTGTCTCTGATCCCAAATTAGAGCCATACTTACCTAAACAAAATAGACCAAACCCGGATATAAGATACTTTTTCTCCGGTCCCGACAACTCTTATATCCGGGTTACACTGTATATTCTTTTGCCTTGTAAGAACATTTTCACTCATTCAGTCCAGGATTACTAGCATTATGGTAATGCTAGGATCAACTGTTTTCCTTAAAAGGAAACATTTGGCATTTATTGACTGAACAGTTTATTGGAAATTTATCAAATTTCCTCTTAAAACTGTTACGGAAAATGTTTTTTAAAGTCCACTGTTATGACTTATCTTTATGGATTTCCTTCGTAACCTTTTGTTTCATGCAGTGATTCTCAACAGTTGTGCTGTGGCACATTAGTTTCTCTGTGTTCCTCTTCAGTGTACCATAAAATATTGCCACGGCATATATATGTACACCTTTGTGCAAATGAATTGAAACAAAATGAATAATTCCATTATTATTTACTTTTTTCGTATTTTCCAATGAAACATGACCCAGTGCACATATTAGCACTTCGTATGTCTGCCTTTATTTCTTAGAAGCTCTTTGATGTGATTTGGCATAGAATCCACTAACTTGGAGCAGTCCTCATTGATTTGGGGGTCACAGTATCACACGTCTATAATGGCTGTCACAAGCTTCTCTTTCGTCATACAGTCTGCGATGCTCATGCAGCTTACAATTTTTGCATGCTTCCTTGGAGTAACATCCATTGCAGACAATGACCATAGGACAACTAATCAACAGTCAAGACAATAGTGTCTGGGTATAATAAAAATCTGATGCAATCCCAGATGACACAATATTTTTCAAGGCCAAACAAATTTCATCATACACCACAAAAATAGATTCAGATTACTGCACACTACTGCAAATGACCTAATCTGAGGAAAAAATAGAAATTGATTACACTCTGTCACTCCAGTGGGTCTAAAACTGACTGTATGGACTGTAGTTGTTTCAATTAATTTGCACAAGGGTGTATGTGTGGAAGTAGTAATGGTACAACATTAGTAATTGAATAAATAAATAAGTATTAAACTATTTTTTCCTTTCAAATAAGTCTTTTCACTATTCTTCGATTATGCTGTTTCATGGTTATCCATCTGAAAATGCTCAACGAAAACATCGACTTCTGATATTGGGCACAGAAAAGTATGATTCGATTTGAGATCCCTTCATAAATATTCCTTCTAATACTGAAGAAGAATTAGCCACCGTTTCTAGTGATCGAGGGCTCAAAATAAAATTTGACGGTACACATTGATACATATTGGATTTCAATACAAAACGGAATACTCCACATTATCTAAAAAGTCTTTATCAATTTTTATTGCTCTGTTCCACTTCTTATTTATGTGAATTGGACTTCTCAACTCTAAATAAGGTGAAAAATAAGAAGTGAGAAAGAGACTACCCTCAACCAGAGAAGAAATGAGGGTCTGCTTCTGCCTCTATTTCTGAGATGAGCTAATGTAATTATTTACCCTATTTACATTGTTCGGACTACTGTCCTCATCTTTATTGACGTATTCATGAGGTTTCGGCCATTGTACACTCCGGCCTTCTTCAGGTGATCTGAAATTCAAACTGAACCCTTTATTTCATCCACCAGGGTAGATTGTTCTAGTTCCACATGCCATGCATCTTCTGAATGTCTCAGTTATCTTCCTATAAGTCAACTTTCCAAGTTTTTGTTTACCAGTGCAGTAGCCAGATACTGAACTCACAACTTTTTAGTTCAAGTCACTGGATGCAACTAACGCTTTTATCTATGGGCCATATGTTCTTGAGAACATCAGTGTTTAAATTTATATTTCTTACCACAGCTGCATAGGATGGTGTACAGAGCCCTTAGTCATGTTCTTTATGAGAGTGGGGGTGGGGTCATACTCAGAGGAGGTGTCTGTGAAGTGTTGAACCACTCTTGAAGGTCATCCTGATGTTATATGGACCACAGATCTTTTGTGTTTTTTGCAATAATCCCTTCACATAAGGTAGGCAGACCAAAACTCTTTTTTCAATGTTGTTAGTTTGTTGTACCCTTCTATCCCAGTTTGTCAGAGCTTCTGTCATGCACCCAGGGTAGTTGTTATGTTGTCGGGTACTGCTTATATTGACCATTTCTTATTCATATGTTTCTGGGTCACCATTTTCACATTTGCTCCATGTTGTAAGCAGATGATCCCTTTCTTTACATTGTATGGCTGGTGCAAGTTGAGATATTAGTACATCCAGGAATGTGAGTCATCATTTTCTCTCTCCATTGTGAATTGAATCAATGATCTTATTGAGTCCAGTAGTAGCAAGACTTCTTCGTGGGGTGGCCAGAGTATGAAGGTGTCATCTACATATTTCAGCCATAGGGTCGGCTTTAGTGATGTGGATTCTAATGTCAATTCTTTGAAGTATTACATGTATATGTTTGCCATTGTTGGTGATAAGAGCAAGCCCATTGGTAAGCCTTCATCCTGCTGATATATGTCTGACCCCATTCTGAAGTGTGTTGTTTGTGTACAGAAATTCAGCATCTCCATCAGGTTATCTATTGGTATACTGGTCCATTCTCTTAGGGACGAGTCTAAGGCCAGTCTAACTCTGACTACCGATAGTGACTCTTCTGTGGATACCTTGGTGAACAAACTCACCACATCCTGGCTCACCATCTAGTTGGATTAAATGGAGGCAGCTTTAATTATTTCCACAAAGTGGGCAGAGTTTCCGACAAATGAAGGTAACTTTCCTATTAATAGATCAATTATATCAAGGAAGCAACTCAGAGGGTGGCACACAAAGCCTTCATAGCTAACAGTTGGCCAGAGCAGAATATAACACCTTTGTGAATTTTGGGTAGAACATATATATGAGGCAGCTTGGTGTAATGCTGTGACAACTGCTTGTATGTCTCAGGTGGGAAGTGATCCTTGTTCTTGATTAGGATCTGCGACAGTTTCCATTCTGTTTTCATTGTTGCATCTTTCTTTACTGCAGTTATCATTTCTAAGGATGTCTTCCAGTTTTCCTGTATATTCCAATTTGTCCATCACTACAGTTGTATTGCCTTTGTCAGCTGGTAGCAGTATGATGTTTTCATTCCTCTACAGGGTTCAGTTTAAAATTCCAATCAACTGAAGAAGGCCAAAGTGTACAACAGGTGAAACGTCATGAAGATGAGGACAAAAGTCCAAGGATCTACTTGTCACACATTCAACCAAACATTAAAGAAATCGCCAAAAACAAAAAAAAACACCAGGCACAGGTAATAAAACAAATTAATGAAGCTGAAAGAAATTCTAGTCAAAAATGAATAATTGCTGACAATGCTTCATCTAATAATAAAATCCAAGATAATATTGCTACTACTAATACTACTAGTGAAAATAAACTAAGTGAAATTAAAATGAAAGAAATACTTGTGAAAAATGAATAATGGCTGACAGTGCTTCATCTAATAATAAAATTCAACATAATATTACTACTATTAATACTAGTAGTGGAAATAAAGCAACAGAAATGAAGATGAAAGAAATACGAGTCAAAAATGAGTAATGGTTGACAACGCTTCATCTAAATAAAATTCATGATAATATTACTGCTACTAATACTACCAGTGTAAATAAAGCAATTAAAATTAAAATGGAAGAACTATTCCTCAGAAATTATTAATGGTTGACAATACTTCTAATAACATAATTCAATATGACTGCTTCAATTGTAAACTAAATCGTTACATAACTCAGCTACGTCTGGCTCAAGAACAGTCTTGTGTACTTTAGTGAGGATCAAATAGCCAAGCAATAACCATTTGAGATTAATTTCTTTACCATCATTATATAGTAAGCATTGAAATGACATATAATGAGAGTTGGTAGAAAGAAATTCTTGATTTGATGTTTTAAGAAGAGAATGATTTGCTCGAAGCAATGAATAACATTAGCGATATGTCTAATGTTCAATACCATAAAATGTACAAAAAATATTTTTTTAAAAATGGAAATGTACACAAAAATGATAAATAAAAAAAAAAAATGTTTAAGTTGTTTTTTCTTTTTTTTTTTAATGCCAGTAATGGCATTAATTTCCTATTTTCAAGTGTCATTTGCCCATCTCCCCACCATTTCTCCAGTTTAAACCACACTGCCTTGCAGCTGGCATTCTCGTTAGTGTTAATGAGAGAAGATCATTTAAGTAAATATTGACATGAGAAAATTATAATCCATAAGTTGGTAGACTGTTCTCATTCCACTGTCCATGTCTAGGGATATCTCATCCTGTCTAGACAGAATTAAATGCAGGAAAAGCAATAACTGAGCAGTACTACATTAGAACAAGATGAGATACGGGCAACAGAAAAAGAACACTCAAGCCCCACAGATTAAAGAAAGGGTTCAGTGCAAAATTCTCTGATGGTTCCCTGGATCAATAGAAACCTGAATCTGAAGGTCAAAGGGCATGACAGTTGGAATTTAGTGATGATAATAACAAAATTGAGGATATTAGTCTGAAAGTAAATAACGGTAACTTCCCATAACAGAAATTTGCACAGAGATAAAACTCAGAGTTTTCATTCATTTATTTGCCAATCTTTTTACAATTATCATTGGCACTTAATTAGTGCAATCCAAATAATAATAATCTCTATATATATAAAACAGAGGATGTCAGTGTATCTGTCAGTGTGATACCTTTTCACTCGAGACCCATCCAACTGGCACATACATTGTACAATGTAAGAGATAGGTTCTTAGCATAAAAAATCGATAATTTAAAAAAATCGAAAATTGATAAAGCCGATCAAAAATCGATAAAATCAACTTTTTCCCTCCGATTTCATTCAAACTAGGTATGTAGGTTACTTACATCATGATGAGCTCAACGATACCTCATTTTTATTTCTAGGTCACTGCATTTAGCAAAAAATGAAAAATCGATTTCAAAAACAATTTTAAACTAAAAACTCCCTGAATTTTCAAGCAATCTAATACAAACTTTACTCAATTGTATCCAACAATAAGTTGATTGTTTAGCAGTCATTTAACTTGATAATTGAGTCCACCCATATAATGAAAACCTGCGTAAATAGTGAAAAATGGCGATTTTTACTGGTTTCTTTCTTATTTTTTGTTGATATTTCAACCAATTTTCATAAAACGTGACAAATTGAATTTCAAAAACTGCAAAATAATTGTAGTCTGAAATGGGTCTTCATGTTGTCTGTTTTACCCCTTCATTTCCTCAGCTAACTTTGATTGAATAAATACAGACTGCTTCTGTTATATCAGTAATTGCATTAATTCAAAATGTTTTTTTAATGAAAGTAGTTTAAAGTAGTTGAAGATAGACTCTGTTACATCGAAACAGGATGCTGTTTTTGCTCCATTTTAATTGAATGCTTTTTCTGATCACCCATCTAGGTATGGCTGCTAGTAATTATATAAACGGGCTTTTATATGTAGACTTAAATGTTTTTTTTTTATCTTTTTTAATCATTTCAGCCCAAGCAAGGCAATAAAGCCACTAAAATGCAAGGTATTATTGAGTGTGAAAGAGAAAAAAAAGAAAAGAACACAATGATTGACATTGCATTTAAATTTTTAAAGATCAAAATTGACTGGAAAGTAAGAAGCTAGAAGAGATTTCTAAAAGCAAGAAGTGTGATAGAAAAAACTGTTAACATAGAACTTACAGTTGAATCTAACAATTTCAACTGTAAAATGATAAGTCTTTGCTGTCAATTTAGTACTGCACTTAAATTCATAGTCTACTTACCAATGAGAAAAGCTCAAAGTGAAACTAGATTACTGCAATGAGAAAGTAACTAGAGCTTAGATGCTAGGTCAGGACCAATAACATTGCAGATTCTTCTTTGGATTTTATCAAGAATTTCTAAATATATAGCAGATGCACCAGACCAGATGTGATAACAATATTCAAAGCATGGATGAATGGTAGACTTATAAATGTGTAAGATTGCCTAGCACGACATAGTGAACCAACTTTCCTAAATGCAGACCTAGCCATTGATTCAATATAATCTACCCACTTCATGTTAGCACTAAACATTAGCCCGAGAATGCACTTCAATTCATAGTCTACTTACCAATGAGAAAAGCTCAAAGTGAAACAACATTACGGCGATGAGAAAATAACTGAAGATGAGATGCTCAGTCAGGACCAATAACATTGCAGATTCTTCTTTGGATTTTATCAAGAATTTCTAAATATATAGCAGATGCACCAGACCGGATGTGATAACAATATTCAAAGCATGGATGAATGGTAGACTTATAAATGTGTAAGATTGTCTAGCACGACATAGTGAACGAACTTTCCTAGATGCAGACCTAGCCATTGATTCAATATAATCTACCCACTTCATGTTAGCAGTAAACATTAGCCTGAGAATACACAATTAGTCATCCTCCTGGAGGTTAGCATCAGCCATACTGATGGAAGGCAAAAAAAAAGTTCCCTAGACAATTAAAATAATTAAAATGGCCTGGTTTGTATTGCCATAGATTAGGGGTCAGCAACCTGTTGCACACCAAGCAATTTCCAATGGCACGCAGCCACAAATAACATCACAAAGTCCAAACCAATAACTACTAGAATGCAAAGAAGATATTTAGCTGTTTCAATTTTAATATATACTAAAGTATATTTACTATATATTACTATATAAGATATATTGTAGAACAGGTATACTGACCTTGACTTGTATAAAAATATGTATGATGTTGGCACACTGAATGACTTTAAAACCCTAAGTCGGCACATAGTTAGCCGAAGGTTGCCAACCCCTGCCATAGATGATGGACAATAATAATTACTTTGGTCTTTTCCTCATTAAAAAATTATATAATATATATTTATCTGTATATCTTATTGTGCTAAAACTTATCTTTATTATACATTATACTGTTGAAATAAGTAAAAAAAAAAAAACCCTGAAAAAACACAGGTCATTATTATATAAAGGAAGATAAAGCCTTACTCTCTATGCAGTTTCCCCTTTATTTTTCAAGGACATGGTCAAATATTGTATGAAAGAACCAGGACAATGTTTTTTGTTTTTTTATTGATACGAGTTAAAATACAATTCTGCTTTTGATAATTATATATTCCCTGCAGAAGAAAAATAGTCATAATGCATATAATTACTGATGACCCCTTTTCAATTTGATTTGCAACTGACATTTTGCAAACAGCATATCTCAGTATTGTATTCTTATTTGCTTCTAATTACATGTTTGCAAAGGTATTTATAGAACTAAATAAAATACTGTTTTTTTTTTCATCTCTTCTATCAAAACATTCTTAACACCTTCCCTTACCAATGCTTAGTATTTTATTCTCTCAGAATATTGTTGCTAACTCTGATATTCACATAGATTCCAAACCCATGGCCTTGTGCCAGAAAAATCTAAATTCAGCAAAGAATGCATCAAATGGCATCAGGATGTTCCTCGGCTTAAATAAATAGCTATACCAGTACACCTGGCATCAGGATGTTCCTCGGCTTAAATAAATAGCTATACCAGTACACCTGGCATCAGGATGTTCCTCGGCTTAAATAAATAGCTATACCAGTACACCTGGCATCAGGATGTTCCTCGGCTTAAATAAATAGCTATACCAGTACACCTGGCATCAGGATGTTCCTCGGCTTAAATAAATAGCTATACCAGTACACCTGGCATCAGGATGTTCCTCAGCTTAAATAAATAGCTATACTAGCATACCTGGAAATAATATAATTCATATATTATTTAAATTTAACCATCATCGACTTCAAAATTGTCCCCTTGGGAAGATCAGCTTACAGTCACATCATGTTGAAGCACCGGCTCTCAAACAATCATCAAAGTTAAACAGCATCGAGTCTGGTCAGTACCTAGATGGATGACCCCTTGGGAATACTAGATGTTGTAAACTTGGATGTGTTCAGGTGGTGTAATGGATAACAGCTTGGAATTGGAAATTGGATAGGCGTGCTCCAATTCCAGTCGGGTTCGTTATATTCACTTACATGCACAAATAGCCTTGGGAAAGGGAAGAATCCACCTCTTCTCCTCTCAGCTTCTTATCTTTTTGTAGCTCGTCTCAGTAATTATCTTTCCCATATCCTTAGCAATCCCTGTGCTGCTATCCATTTAGACAAGCTCATTAGGTAGGTTATTTTGGGTTTCCTTTGTTGCTCTTGCCTTCAATATCTCCTATGAGTGTCGATTTCTCTAAGCCTTCTTTCCACATTATGCATCCTAGACATTTCGTCTATCCCTTTCTGATTCTAAGTAAAATTATCCCAGTTTTTTCCATTTACCTTAAAATTTTGTCACTCACATGATCAGTGTGTGTGGTATTCTCAACATCCCTCTGTAGAACCACATTTCTGTTGCCTTAAGTTTCTTCTTCGCATATGTACAGCTGGGAGCTAATGCACACACACACATACATACATACATACATAAATACAGTATGAAAAACGAAATCACATCAATGAAAAGTGCATATAAAAAGAAAAATGGAGAAGTATAAGCAGTCAATTGCTGATACCCCCTGATGAGCGGATGGAGTAATTCTCAGAGGGTTCGTTTATGAAACTCTGGAGTTAGGATGGTGAAGGTAATAATCAGCTTAGTGACAAACCTTTTACTTGTATTAATTATATATATATATATATATATAATTATTTATTTGAATATTACAACATAAATATGTTATAAAATCACGACAAAAGTAGCCATTTTGTTTCAACACTTCTTGTGTCTTGTCAAGTGATAATATAGAGTATAGATTCTATACTCTATATTATCACTTGACAAGACACAAGAAGTGTTGAAACAAAATGGCTACTTTTGTCGTGATTTTATAACATATTTATGTTGTAATATTCAAATAAATAATTATATCTGCTCTACTCTGTATTGAGCACTCTTTAAAGAATATTGATTGTTGGTTATTGGATTTCATTCCGTATATACCAATCCTAAACTTGGGTATATATATATATATATATATATATATATATATATATATATATATATATATATATATATTAGTTCAGTTGTTTTCATACATGTGACTACATATTAGTTCAGTTATTTTTGTCCATGTGAAAATATATATCTATAGTTCAGTTAATTTTATACATGTAAATAAATAAATATATATATATATATATATATATATATATATAAGCTTTAAGAAATATTTTTCATTTTTAAAATGCATTTTAAACGTTAGGTACTACTTTTCTTTGAAGGAACCTGCATGTGTGTTTGTATATATATATATATATATATACATATATACACACACACACACACAGGTTCCTTCAAAGAAAAGTGGTACCTAACGTTTAAAATGCATTTTAAAAATGAAAAATATTTCTTAAAGCTTTTATTTTAGTTTTAATTTCAAGTTAATAGATTAAATCTAATATTTACAATAAGCAAAATATTTTGCTGTACTTTAAGCCAAATTTAAATTGATTGGAATTCATTTTTTTTACTGTTTTATTGGTATTTAGGTACTTTGGGTTGTACTTTATCTTATGAAGACAATTGTTGAGAAGATGTGAGAAACTTAACAATAAATTTTAAACTTACTATAGTCATTGCTATTATTTTCTGATAATGTAATTTATGAACATCCATATCTTCAAAAATTGGCATGTTTAAACAAAAAAAAAAAGTGAAAATTCTTTTGAAAATACTGGGCTTGGGGTGGTGAACTGTAGTAAACTTTTTCTGTTTATGATTAGCAAATCTAGTTTTACTTTTTTTTTGTTTTTAATCAATTCACCCCCAATCAAGGCAATAATGTCACTAAAATGCAAAGAGCAACTGGAAATGAAAAGACTTTAGAAAGAACTGGAAACCCAATCCTTAACAGGGAACAAGGAATAAACCTCTACTAATGCTCAAGAACAGGGTATGAGTGTGTCTCAAGTGATAAGCGAACTTATCTACTTAAACATATCACCTAACTGCTACAAATTTATACAGAATTTTAAAAGATTTAAAACTTTTAAGTTATTACAATTAAAATTAAAAAAAAAAAATGAAAACAATTCTTGTAAAAATTTATTGAAATTTTTTTTCTTAAGACAATAGTATCCATAATATCTTATTCATTAAAGCTTCTCTTATTAAATAAATGTCTTAGTTTTATTGCATTTTTATTTTATGATTCAGAGCAGATTTTCTGTCACATGGGGTCCTATTTTACAAAACAAACTGATAACCTAAATTCTCCAATGAATTGTGCTGATAAGATTAAGTCCTAAAAAAATGAAATTTGATAAAATTAAATTAGTGGTAGGGTAACATGCAAAAAAAAAATTTTTTTACCAAGATTTTCTAAAAAAACATTTTTAAAATTATTTAATTTATGAATGAATAAGTCCTGGAAGACTCCTAAAAATCAGGACAATAATTTAATTTTTGCAAGAATTTCCAAATTGATGTGTTTTTCACTGCAAAATTACACTAAAATTTTCCATACTAATTTATAGTCACCTATTGACACAGAGGCAAAAAAAAGATTAACCAAAATTTTGAACTTTCTAAAAGGATCAAAAACTTCTTCGGTGTTTCTGCCTAATACTAACAAAGATTTTGGCAATAAAACTTTTTAAGTTTAGGGCAGTTTTTCCATCCTTTACACTCCTTTCGTAGCAAATCTGTGGAGGTATATATATATATATATATATATATATATATATATATAACATATATAAAAAGAATATATATATACGAATAAATATAAAGAACATATATAAAATAAATATATATATGTAGAAATAAAAAGAATATATATAAAAAGAATATATATATGTATGTATGTATAAATGAAAAGAATATATATATATGTATAAATGTAAAGAATATATATGTAAAAAAATATTTATATATCTATAAATATAAAGAATATATATATGTATATATATATATATATATATATAAAAAGAACATATATGTATAAATAAAAATATATTTATATATAAAGAAGATGTATATTTATATAAATATAAAGAATATATATAAATATATATATATATATATATATAAAAAGAACATATGTATAAATAAAAATATATTTATATATAAAGAAGATGTATATTTATATAAATATAAAGAATATATATAAATATATATATATATATATATATAAAAAGAACATATATGTATAAATAAAAATATATTTATATATAAAGATATATATTTATATAAATATAAAGAATATATATAAATATATATATATATAAAAAGAACATACATGTATAAATGAAAATATATTTATATATAAAGATATATATTTATATAAATATAAAGAATATATATATATATATATATATATATAAAAAGAACATACATGTATAAATAAAAATATATTTATATATAAAGAAGATATATATTTATATAAATATAAAGTATATAAATATATATATATATATATATAAAAAGAACATACATGTATAAATAAAAATATATTTATATATAAAGATATATATTTATATAAATATAAAGTATATAAATATATATATATATATATATAAAAAGAACATATATGTATAAATAAAAATATATTTATATATAAAGAAGATATATATTTATATAAATATAAAGAATATATATAAATATATATATATATATATATATATATAAAAAGAACATATATGTATAAATAAAAATATATTTATATATAAAGAAGATATATATTTATATAAATATAAAGAATATATATAAATATATATATATATATATAAAAAGAACATATATGTATAAATAAAAATATATTTATATATAAAGAAGATATATATTTATATAAATATAAAGAATATATATAAGTATATATATATATATATATATATATATAAAAAGAACATATATGTATAAATAAAAATATATTTATATATAAAGAAGATATATATTTATATAAATATAAAGAATATATATAAATATATATATATATAAAAAGAACATACATGTATAAATAAAAATATATTTATATATAAAGAAGATATATATTTATATAAATATAAAGAATATATATAAATATATATATATATATATATATAAAAAGAACATATATGTATAAATAAAAATATATTTATATATAAAGATATATATTTGTATAAATATATATATATAAAGAACATATATATATGTATAAATATAAAGAATATATATATATGTATGTATATAAATAAATAAGTACTCAATATCAGAGTTAGAGCGTATGTAAATATAAAAGTGAAAATTGAAATGAACACTCAAAGGCAACAGGCTGTTTCATTTTAGATGCAGTCAACAGGCCACCTGACGATTGCGACTAGCATCAAACAGCCTGTCGCCTCTGAGTGTTCACTTATATATATATATATATATATATATATATATATATATAAAAACTTTTCTTTGTTTCTGTTGCTTGAATTTTCTTCATCTGTGAGATTGTCCAGCATTCCCTGTCAAATAGAAGGACTGTCAAGATTTGTCAGAGTACAGAAGAGCACAATTGTCAGAGTACAAATAATACAAATAGTGCAATTGTTTAATCACATGAAAGAAGAATAATAGGACAATTGTAAGATTAGAATGCAGAACAACACATATATAGAATATGCATATATATATATATATATATATATATATATATAGGCATTCTTTTTGCATGTTACCTCCCTACACACTAATTTAATCATATATGATAAATTCATATATATATATATATCTTGGCATTCTTTTTGCATGTTACCTCCCTACACACTAATTTAATCATATATGATAAATTCATATATATATATATATCTTGGCATTCTTTTTGCATGTTACCTCCCTACACACTAATTTAATCATATATGATAAATTCATATATATATATATATATGAATATATATATATATATATATATATATTTAACTATGTGCCTATATACATATATACACACACAAGTGAATGCTGAAATGTTCTTTGTTGGAACAAGAAGGGATACTCAATTTTCTCATGTTTGGTCATTTTGGTATGTTTTTTTTAAAGTGGATTGAACTGAGATCTTTCCAGTACATCTCTTTCTCTCTCTCTATGTATATATATATATATATATATATATATATTACTCACATGCACATCTTTATATAAATGCTTATTTATCTTATGTATTGAATGCAAGCTTATGTGTGAATACCTGTAGGTATTTATTTGGTTCTAACGACCTTTTTTGTTTCTGTTTTTTTTTTCATGTTCTCTCTCTCTCTTTTTCCGTTGAAATACTTTTACAAACCTCACTTTCCTTAAATCATGTTATTTTTAAGTTGAATGAATTGCTTCAGTTTGGTCCAAGAAAAATGGTTTAGATTTTTTTTTGTTGGTTTTTTTTTTCACCAGCCCCCTCCATACTCAATGGAGATTTTTTTTTGTGTCATCTAAGAAGAAACATTGTTTTCTGTTTGTGTCTGTCATCTTTTCTAAATGTTGTCTTCTGAAAAAATAAAACTACAAGAGAAAAAAGAACAAGCGAAATCAATAGAAGATGCATCTTCCTTTCGGGCATCTAAGTGCCTTTCTTTCATTGAAGCTTTGTCTAAAAAGAAAATCAAGTAAAAATAACAAAATTGCAGACAAAAATCTAACTTAAATGCAGAACCATTTTCGTCTTGCTTTTTCCAGTGTCGGATTTTTGTCAACTTTGCTAAATTCTGGGAGAGGAAGAACTATTTCGGCTTACCTCAAACCATTTAACACTCTGAATACCGAATTCATTTATGTCTGCTTGGATGCCAACAAAAAAAAATAAATAAAAAATAAATAAAAAAGACAATTTTTTGATTTAATCACATATATTGTTTTTGTTAGTTAATCACATGAAAGGAGAAGGATATATTATTTGATTTTTGCAAGAATTTCCAAATTGATGTGTTTTTCACTGCAAAATTACACTAAAATTTTGCATACTATTTTATAGTCACCCATTGACATAAAGGGAAAAAATAGATTAACCAAAATTTTGAACTTTCTAAAAAGGATCAAAAACTTCTTTGGTGTTTCTGCTTAATACTAACAAAGATTTTGGCAATAAAACTTTTTATTAAGTTTAGGGCAGTTTTTCCATCCTTTACACTCCTTTTGTAGCAAATCTGTGGAGGTATATATATGTAAGATATATAAAAAGAAAATATATATATATATATATATATATGAAGAATATATATATATATGAATAAATGTAAAGAATATATATAATTGCATTCAAAATTCCTTGAACAAATGAACTTAACCATTCTTCAGAATATAGTCTAAAGTCTCTAAAATGGATCCACTAAGACAGTGTTATAGTTAACAAGCATGTGTAAGGGGATGGTAAGCAGACAAGCATTACTTAGAATTATAACGGAGAATAAGTTGTGGAGGGCCATGATCGATCATCTTGAAAGGGCTGCTCTTCATCTGTTTCATGTCCCTTCGGGACCTAGGTGATAATGGTTCACCACAATTGGCTGTCCTTTTTAGGTTTTGATAGATTTTGTCTTTTTTTATCTCTCTTTAAACTACAAGAAGACAGAATTACGAGAGACATCAGTATACAGAGAAAAATAGCCCAATTGTCATATTACAGAGCAGAAGAGCATAATTGTCAAATTACGAGAGACATCAGCACAGTTGTCAGTTTACAGAGGAAAATAGCCCAATTGTCATATTGCAAGCAGAATAGCACAATTGTCAAATTACGAGAGACATCAGCACAGTTGTCAGTTTACAGAGGAAAATAGCCCAATTGTCATATTGCAAGCAGAATAGCCCAATTGTCAGATTACAGAGCAGAAGAGCATAATTGTCAAATTACGAGAGACATCAGCACAGTTGTCAGTTTACAGAGAAAAATAGCCCAATTGTCAGATTACAGAGCAGAAGAGCATAATTGTCAAATTACGAGAGACATCAGCACAGTTGTCAGTTTACAGAGAAAAATAGCCCAATTGTCATATTACAGAGCAGAAGAGCATAATTGTCAAATTACGAGAGACATCAGCACAGTTGTCAGTTTACAGAGGAAAATAGCCCAATTGTCACATTGCAAGCAGAATAGCCCAATTGTCATATTGCAAGCAGAATAGCCCTTGTCATTATGCAAGCAGAATAGCCCAATTGTCATATTGCAAGCAGAATAGCCCAATTGTCATATTGCAAGCAGAAGAGCATAATTGTCAAATTACGAGAGACATCAGCACAGTTGTCAGTTTACAGAGAAAAATAGCCCAATTGTCATATTGCAAGCAGAATAATTGTCAAATTACGAGAGACATCGGCACAGTTGTCAGTTTACAGAGGAAAATAGCCCAATTGTCATATTGAAAGCAGAATAGCCCAATTGTCATATTGCAGGCAGAATAGCCCAATTGTCAGATTACAGAGCAGAATAGCATAATTGTCAAATTACGAGAGACATCAGCACAGTTGTCAGTTTACAGAGGAAAATAGCCCAATTGTCATATTGCAAGCAGAATAGCACAATTGTCAGATTACAGAGCAAAATAGCACAATTGTCAAATTACGAGAGACATCAGCACAGTTGTCAGTTTACTGAGGAAAATAGCCCAATTGTCATATTGCAAGCAGAATAGCACAATTGACAGATTACAGAGCAGAAGAGCATAATTGTCAAATTACGAGAGACATCAGCACAGATGTCCGTTTACAGAGGAAAATAGCCCAATTGTCATATTGCAAGCAGAATAGCCCAATTGTCATATTGCAAGCAGAAGAGCATAATTGTCAAATTACGAGAGACATCAGCACAGTTGTCAGTTTACTGAGGAAAATAGCCCAATTGTCATATTGAAAGCAGAATAGCCCAATTGTCATATTGCAGGCAGAATAGCCCAATTGTCAGATTACAGAGCAGAATAGCATACTTTTCAAATTACGAGAGACATCAGCACAGTTGTCAGTTTACAGAGAAAAATAGCCCAATTGTCAGATTACAGAGCAGAAGAGCATAATTGTCAAATTACGAGAGACATCAGCACAGTTGTCAGTTTACTGAGGAAAATAGCCCAATTGTCATATTGCAAGCAGAATAGCCCAATTGTCATATTGCAAGCAGAATAGCCCAATTGTCATATTGCAAGCAGAAGAGCATAATTGTCAAATTACGAGAGACAGCACAGTTGTCAGTTTACAGAGAAAAATAGCCCAATTGTCATATTGCAAGCAGAATAATTGTTAAATTACGAGAGACATCGGCACAGTTGTCAGTTTACAGAGGAAAATAGCCCAATTGTCATATTGCAAGCAGAAGAGCCCAATTGTCAAATTACGAGAGACATCAGCACAGATGTCCGTTTACAGAGGAAAATAGCCCAATTGTCATATTGCAAGCAGAATAGCACAATTGTCAGATTACAGAGCAAAATAGCACAATTGTCAAATTACGAGAGACATCAGCACAGTTGTCAGTTTACTGAGGAAAATAGCCCAATTGTCATATTGCAAGCAGAATAGCACAATTGACAGATTACAGAGCAGAAGAGCATAATTGTCAAATTACGAGAGACATCAGCACAGATGTCCGTTTACAGAGGAAAATAGCCCAATTGTCATATTGCAAGCAGAATAGCCCAATTGTCATATTGCAAGCAGAAGAGCATAATTGTCAAATTACGAGAGACATCAGCACAGTTGTCAGTTTACTGAGGAAAATAGCCCAATTGTCATATTGAAAGCAGAATAGCCCAATTGTCATATTGCAGGCAGAATAGCCCAATTGTCAGATTACAGAGCAGAATAGCATACTTTTCAAATTACGAGAGACATCAGCACAGTTGTCAGTTTACAGAGAAAAATAGCCCAATTGTCAGATTACAGAGCAGAAGAGCATAATTGTCAAATTACGAGAGACATCAGCACAGTTGTCAGTTTACTGAGGAAAATAGCCCAATTGTCATATTGCAAGCAGAATAGCCCAATTGTCATATTGCAAGCAGAATAGCCCAATTGTCATATTGCAAGCAGAAGAGCATAATTGTCAAATTACGAGAGACAGCACAGTTGTCAGTTTACAGAGAAAAATAGCCCAATTGTCATATTGCAAGCAGAATAATTGTTAAATTACGAGAGACATCGGCACAGTTGTCAGTTTACAGAGGAAAATAGCCCAATTGTCATATTGCAAGCAGAAGAGCCCAATTGTCAAATTACGAGAGACATCAGCACAGATGTCCGTTTACAGAGGAAAATAGCCCAATTGTCATATTGCAAGCAGAATAGCCCAATTGTCATATTGCAGGCAGAATAGCCCAATTGTCATATTGCAGGCAGAATAGCCCAATTGGCATATTGCAGGCAGAATAGCCCAATTGTCATATTGCAGAGCAGTAGAGCATAATTGTCAAATTACGAGAGACATCAGCACAGTTGTCAGTTTACAGAGGAAAATAGCCCAATTGTCATATTGCAAGCAGAATAGCACAGTTGTCAGTTTACAGAGGAAAATAGCCCAATTGTCATATTGCAAGCAGAATAGCACAATTGTCAGATTACAAAGCAAAATAGCACAATTGTCAAATTACGAGAGACATCAGCACAGATGTCCGTTTACAGAGGAAAATAGCCCAATTGTCATATTGCAAGCAGAATAGCCCAATTGCCATATTGCAAGCAGAATAGCCCAATTGTCATATTGCAGGCAGAATAGCCCAATTGTCATATTGCAGGTAGAATAGCCCAATTGTCAGATTACAGAGCAGAATAGCATACTTTTCAAATTACGAGAGACATCAGCACAGTTGTCAGTTTACAGAGGAAAATAGCCCAATTGTCATATTGCAAGCAGAATAGCACAATTGTCAAATTACGAGAGACATCAGCACAGATGTCCGTTTACAGAGGAAAATAGCCCAATTGTCATATTGCAAGCAGAATAGCCCAATTGCCATATTGCAAGCAGAATAGCCCAATTGTCATATTGCAGGCAGAATAGCCCAATTGTCATATTGCAGGTAGAATAGCCCAATTGTCAGATTACAGAGCAGAATAGCATACTTTTCAAATTACGAGAGACATCAGCACAGATGTCCGTTTACAGAGGAAAATAGCCCAATTGTCATATTGCAAGCAGAATAGCCCAATTGTCAAATTACGAGAGACATCAGCACAGATGTCCGTTTACAGAGGAAAATAGCCCAATTGTCATATTGCAAGCAGAATAGCCCAATTGCCATATTGCAAGCAGAATAGCCCAATTGTCATATTGCAGGCAGAATAGCCCAATTGTCAGATTACAGAGCAGAAGAACATAATTGTCAAATTACGAGAGACATCAGCACAGTTGTCAGTTTACAGAGGAAAATAGCCCAATTGTCATATTGCAAGCAGAATAGCACAATTGTCAGATTGCAGGCAGAATAGCCCAATTGTCAGATTACAGAGCAGAATAGCATACTTTTCAAATTACGAGACATCAGCACAGTTGTCCGTTTACAGAGGAAAATAGCCCAATTGTCATATTGCAAGCAGAATAGCCCAATTGTCAAATTACGAGAGACATCAGCACAGATGTCCGTTTACAGAGGAAAATAGCCCAATTGTCATATTGCAAGCAGAATAGCCCAATTGTCATATTGCAGGCAGAATAGCCCAATTGTCATATTGCAGGCAGAATAGCCCAATTGTCATATTGCAGAGCAGAAGAGCATAATTGTCAAATTACGAGAGACATCAGCACAGTTGTCCGTTTACAGAGGAAAATAGCCCAATTGTCATATTGCAAGCAGAATAGCCCAATTGTCATATTACAGAGCAAAATAGCACAATTGTCAAATTACGAGAGACATCAGCACAGTTGTCCGTTTACAGAGGAAAATAGCCCAATTGTCATATTGCAAGCAGAATAGCCCAATTGTCAAATTACGAGAGACATCAGCACAGATGTCCGTTTACAGAGGAAAATAGCCCAATTGTCATATTGCAAGCAGAATAGCCCAATTGTCATATTACAGAGCAGAAGAGCATAATTGTCAAATTACGAGAGACATCAGCACAGTTGTCAGTTTACAGAGGAAAATAGCCCAATTGTCATATTGCAAGCAGAATAGCACAATTGTCATATTGCAAGCAGAAGAGCATAATTGTCAAATTACGAGAGACATCAGCACAGTTGTCAGTTTACAGAGAAAAATAGCCCAATTGTCATATTGCAAGCAGAATAATTGTCAAATTACGAGAGACATCGGCACAGTTGTCAGTTTACAGAGGAAAATAGCCCAATTGTCATATTGAAAGCAGAATAGCCCAATTGTCATATTGCAGGCAGAATAGCCCAATTGTCAGATTACAGAGCAGAATAGCATACTTTTCAAATTACGAGACATCAGCACAGTTGTCCGTTTACAGAGGAAAATAGCCCAATTGTCATATTGCAAGCAGAATAGCCCAATTGTCAAATTACGAGAGACATCAGCACAGATGTCCGTTTACAGAGGAAAATAGCCCAATTGTCATATTGCAAGCAGAATAGCCCAATTGTCAAATTACGAGAGACATCAGCACAGATGTCCGTTTACAGAGGAAAATAGCCCAATTGTCATATTGCAAGCAGAATAGCCCAATTGTCATATTGCAGGCAGAATAGCCCAATTGTCATATTGCAGGCAGAATAGCCCAATTGTCATATTGCAGAGCAGAAGAGCATAATTGTCAAATTACGAGAGACATCAGCACAGTTGTCAGTTTACAGAGGAAAATAGCCTAATTGTCATATTGCAAGCAGAATAGCCCAATTGTCATATTACATAGCAAAATAGCACAATTGTCAAATTACGAGAGACATCAGCACAGTTGTCCGTTTACAGAGGAAAATAGCCCAATTGTCATATTGCAAGCAGAATAGCCCAATTGTCATATTACAGAGCAGAAGAGCATAATTGTCAAATTACGAGAGACATCAGCACAGTTGTCAGTTTACAGAGGAAAATAGCCCAATTGTCATATTGCAAGCAGAATAGCCCAATTGTCAAATTACGAGAGACATCAGCACAGATGTCCGTTTACAGAGGAAAATAGCCCAATTGTCATATTGCAAGCAGAATAGCCCAATTGTCAAATTACGAGAGACATCAGCACAGATGTCCGTTTACAGAGGAAAATAGACCAATTGTCATATTGCAAGCAGAATAGCCCAATTGTCATATTGCAGGCAGAATAGCCCAATTGTCATATTGCAGGCAGAATAGCCCAATTGTCATATTGCAGAGCAAAATAGCACAATTGTCAAATTACGAGAGACATCAGCACAGATGTCCGTTTACAGAGGAAAATAGCCCAATTGTCATATTGCAAGCAGAATAGCCCAATTGCCATATTGCAAGCAGAATAGCCCAATTGTCATATTGCAGGCAGAATAGCCCAATTGTCAGATTACAGAGCAGAATAGCATACTTTTCAAATTACGAGACATCAGCACAGTTGTCAGTTTACAGAGGAAAATAGCCCAATTGTCATATTGCAAGCAGAATAGCACAATTGTCAGATTACAGAGCAGAAGAGCATAATTGTCAAATTACGAGAGACATCAGCACAGTTGTCAGTTTACAGAGGAAAATAGCCTAATTGTCATATTGCAAGCAGAATAGCCCAATTGTCATATTACAGAGCAGAAGAGCATAATTGTCAAATTACGAGAGACATCAGCACAGTTAGTTTACAGAGGAAAATAGCCCAATTGTCATATTGCAAGCAGAATAACAATTGTCAAATTACGAGAGACATCAGCACAGTTGTCAGTTTACAGAGGAAAATAGCCCAATTGTCATATTGCAAGCAGAATAGCACAATTGTCAGATTACAGAGCAGAAGAGCATAATTGTCAAATTACGAGAGACATCAGCACAGTTGTCAGTTTACAGAGAAAAATAGCCCAATTGTCATATTGCAAGCAGAATAGCCCAATTGTCATATTGCAAGCACAATAGCACAATTGTCAGATTACAGAGCAGAAGAGCATAACTATCTGTGAATTACTATGCTTCCTTCTTGGAAAAGATAATGGAGTAATTTTCCAATTGTTTACTCCATGGTTTTGGAATTCTGAGTTTTCCTTCTCTTGGTTAACATCAAGGCTAGAGAGCCCTGTGACTTTACCCCTAGCTGGGGGAGAAGAGAAGGGTTTCTATATTTCTTGATGGCATTACGTGAATGAGGGCAATAATCCACATGTCAATAGTGTAAACAATGATTATTTTATCTTTGATGAAATCAGCAGTTATCTGCCATGATGCAGTTTCGGAGATTCAAGAGCAAAAGTGATATTTGTAAAAGCATGACTCCCCAACAGTGCTTAGGACACACGACCTCCCCTCAAATATCTCACCTACAGAACCTTCGAAAGAACTGACACTTTTGAAAAATTACCAGCAATAAAAAAAAAAAATGAAAACAAAAAACAAGTAGATGAAACTCAATTACATACATGACTAGTTGGCTTCTCAATATTTTTAAATGACATGACCTTTCAGGATGTAGGCAATCATGGCTCTCCACAGGTTCCCTTTCTTTATTATCTGTGAATTATTGTGTTTCTTTTTTGGGAAAGATAATAGAGTGGTTTCCCATTGATTTCTCCGTGGTTTTGGAATTCAGAGTTCACCCCCCCCCCTTAGACTGGTTAACAGCAAGGTTAGAGAGCACAGTATACTCTACTATTTTACCCATAGCTGGTGGGGAGAAGAAATGGGTTCATAGATTTCCTAAAGTGAAATGTAGCACTTGGTAAAGCAGATATGAAAAAATTAAGATGGATATGACTTGACTAAAATTGATATAAACAGACTTGAGGAGGTACAGTAATTATTATAAATAGACTAAAATCAAAATTAAAATGTAAAAAAGTGTAAGGAAAAAGTTGTAGTTAAATTACTTAATTCATAATTAGAAAAAGTTTCATGACTATTTTCTTTAAAACCCTTTCCTATTAAGAAACAGACAATTATGGCTCTCCACATCTACTTTTTCTGTATAATCTGTAATTTCTTATGAGTTCTTGGGTAAGATAGTGGATTGATTTCCTGCTGTCTTGGAATTCAGACTACCCTACTTTTTAACCCAAAGCTAGTGAGAGAATAGGTGGATTCAAGCATTTTCCAAGGAGATTAGAGCGAAAGTGAATGCAACAAATTCAGCACAAATATGAACTCAGCTCATCCACTTTTTATGATGGTAACCGTTACATGAACTGTGCATCTGCATGCTTAGCCAAGTGTAAAAAAAACTGAAGCCAACAAGGGAAATATAAGAAGACTTATTAAGCATTGCAAAAAGGTTTTTTTTTTTTTAATTTTTTGTTAAAAAAAATTATTTCGCTGATTTATTGAGTACCTTAGATGGCCTGATTCTAAGGCGTTAGAAGCTTTCTTGTTTTTCTTCTTTATATCCGATTCTAAAATTCCTAACTTTAAGAAGAGGAGGTGGAAGGCAACCCTCCCCAACAAAAAATAAAAAGAGAGTCTTGATTGAAAAGATCAATTTGATTTACAAAATAATTGTGTGGTCAATTAAAGTACTTTTATTTCTTTACTTTCTTCTGTTCTTTTTGCCGTCTTCAGCCATTTCTATTTTATGGCAACAACTCACAAATTATCTTGAACCATTACAGCAAAGATAATGATATAATTTTGTCTTGTTCAATTTTTTTTTCTTTTAGCAGATTTTTTTTTTTTAACTCGATGCTAAAAAATGACTTTTAAGGAAAAGAGAAAAAGAAAAAGTGATTTTTTTGTCAGTCAGGACAAAATATATACTTAATCCTTTATTTTTATTTTTATTCTTGAGATAAAAAACATTTTTTTACCATTAGGTTCTTTCTTTATCATGTCTAAATATAATCAATACATTACCATTGTTCTTAGAGACGAAATTTATTAGAATTCTTTAGACGTAGTCATTGAAGTGGGCAAATTATTCCTGAGATACACACATCCAAAATGAAAGATCAAAAATATTTGATAAAATGATTACTTGGACTGTACATTCATTGTAAACTAACACTTTTTAATCTTGAGAGATTATTTTTAGATCTGTACACTCAAATGAAGGTATTTTTCAAATTTGTAGTCGATTATTTGGACTGTAAACTCATTGTAGTGTAATGGTTTTAAATATTTAGTTAATAAACTTATACCAAAGTGTGTCAATTTTTTTTTCAGTTGGACATCTCTGGGGCCAGAATAGGTAATGTAATTTGGTAGAGGGGGGGGGTAGCATTTGATAAAATATTGCATAAAATAAAAATAATAAATAAAAGATTGATTTGTTTGTTTAACAACATATCAATTCCTTGTGGGACATTTCATGCTGAAACTTAATTTTCTTCGGAGATTTCAAGTAATAAAAATATGAAATACGTTATTCTGCTTTCACAATTGAATACATGGTAGATGATACTCAGCTTTTGTGTATATATATGTTTGTGTGGACATAATTACTAAAAGCAGTGATATGTGTATGTTTAATGTTGTTTTGTTGAAGTTATATTTTGGAATACTGGTTAAGAAATTGTAGAACAGTATATGGACAAATACCATGAAAGAATTCTTTCCTGTTGGTCGTTTGGTTGATTTTGTTTCATGGTATATAATTTTTGTACATAATTTTATTCTTTCAGAGTAAAGATATATTTTTTAAATATATGTGTTACAGAGCATAAAATGTATTCTATATTTTAGTGTTGCATTGCTTGTCATTTTGCTATAAAAATCTATTATTGGTCATTTTATTATAAAAATGTACTGTTTTGGGACAATAACAGGTGCTACCATCCCAGGTCAGGGTAGACATTGGAACAGCAGCAATTAAGAGGTGGTTCCACACTCATCAAAACTAGCAATCTCCCAATCAGAGGCCTTACCACCAGATGTAATTCACCGTGATATGAAGGACAGGATATAATATCAGCAACAGAATAAATAAAATTTAAAATAAAAATGTTATGGTCTGAAACCAACTCAGAGACTAACCTGATTATTTGATCTCTGAAGGAATCACCTGTTACCTGTTTATTGCATATTCAAGGACAAAACTGATATTTGCAAATGCATAGCTCCCCAGCAGTGCCCATTACATACCACCTCCCCTCAGTTTTCTCATTGGGTTTGTCCACAGAAATATCAAAAAGAGTGACACTATTAAAATATTAACAACACAAATAAAAAAATAAAAACACAAATACCTACAGGACTAGTTGGCTTCGCAATATTTTTTAAATGCCATCTCAGGCAATCATGGCTCTCCACAGATTCCTTTTCTTTATTATCTGTGAATTATTATGCTTCCTTCAGTTATTATGCTTCCTTCCTGGGGGGAAGATAATGGACTGGTTTCCTATTGATTTTTTTCATGGTTTTAGAATTCAGGGTTTTCCTTCTCTTCGACAGTTTAACACCAACAATAAAGAACTCTGTCTACTTTGCATATTTAACACATATCTGAGGGTTCTTGGGAGTGGTTTTCTGTTACATTCTCCATGATTTGGGACTCAAGGTAGCTCTTCTCCTAGGTTGCCTGACATGCCAAGTGAGAAGATAGAGACTTCTGTTTTTTCCTAAAAAGTCTGTGTGCAAAAGAGAATGCAACAGGCCAGGTCAGAATTTGAACTCTGCTCTCTGAGTCCGTTTTCTGTGCTGATAACATTTACACACATCCAGAAAGTTTTTTTTTTTTTTTTTTTTTAGAACTTGTAAAAATAGATATAATTATTCACAGCTAAATCATATCATGATGTTATAATTGATTAATATTGATTTTGAGTGGGACAAAATCCTATAAAACTTCATGGTCCAAAATCAGGGTGATGTCAGTTGCTAGCTTTTGTTTGAGGCTTCGGCCTTTAACAGACACAGGAGAACAGACTATTTTTAAACTAGAAAGAATCACCTGTCATTAATGAAATAATTTTGAAAATCAGCTTAATTTGCTGATATTAGGTCTTTAGAAATATTTATAGAAAGATGTCTTTATGCTTACCTGTAAAACAGAATATGTTTTTGGACATATAGAAATCCACCCCAGCATTTTTAGCTCAAAAACTATCTCCAGCACTTTACATATAAACTCGCGTTATCTGATAAGCTAATGTTTACCTAGATGCTATAGACTACCGGTACATGTGTCCAGTTTACACTAATGTCAGAAAAGTAGACATATGTCCAGTTTTCACAAGTGTAAAAAAGAGAAATGTTAGTCAGCTTTCTACCAGAGTCTGCAAGAATCCACCCAGAATGTTGTTCTTTTCCAGGGGAGCCATACTTTTCTGCAACAGATGCAGTCAGTGTATTCTCAGCTCCACTAACGGGCAACTATATTTTGAGACATGTTAATTCTTTAAGAAAATAATTGTCACTTATGCTTATTATCTGTCATGATTGACCAAATTAATTAAGATTTCTTAATTAATATTTTCGAAATTAATTCAAGGTGTTTTTGTTTTTTTTAAAGAAAATCATTTTACACAAATATCAGGCTTCTGATCAACTCCAACAAAAAGCAAAATTATGCTGACTGGTGTCAGCTGCCCATGCAAGGGTTTTGTGGCCCACCCCACAAATCTATGATACTTGACCCTGCCTCTACTACATCTCAATTTCCATAAGGTGGTATTCATATAAAATACAAACTTTATTACAGCCTAATTATGTCCAATAATGGATCATAGGGGAAGAATTCAACTAGAAAATTTCAAAATAAATACAATATAGCTAAATGCAAATTAGAGACATGTCATAATAGAATGTATTTAATCTTGAATGAATCAAAAATATTTTCTGGCAATTTTTAACATCAACTTCAGATTTTTCTCGTTAGAAAGTTGAAGAGTTTAACACATTGACATTGTGGATAAAACAATGAATTTTTGAGATTTAGCAAAAGAGAAATTCATGGATTTGAACAAAAACAAATATAGAGACCAGAATAATGTTAAATTTCACAAAAATCTTTCACTCTTATATAGTTAGTTGTGCTTAGTTTAATTCTATGCTAACAGATATTTTTCTCACACTTCTTGCTTGTGCAACTCCATTCTGGCTCCATGCATTCCAGCCAACTTTAATCTCCAAAAATAAGAAATAAATAAAAAATAATAATTAAATAGGGCAAATATTATTTACGAATTTAAATGCCCATTAAGGAATTGTCTTCCTGATCAATCAAAATTCGTAAATAATTACATAAGCCACACTACAACATGTTTGACACGCAGACTCACTCTTCACCTTTCTGACTATAGCTCAATTAGATCTCATTTAAATATTCATGGAGACCTACTGGACACTATTCGTAACATACTTGTTGACAACACTAATATAATAGCATCATCTACATGCAAAAAAAGGCTAAAAATAATGGAAGCCTTATTAATAAAAACACTTAATATTAACTTTGAACATGGACACAACATCTTGACCATGTTTTGAAAAATGAAAACATTTTCTAAAACATACATACAATAAACTATTTCTTATTTAACAGTTAAAATAATTAATCCTTGAAAATGGCTAAATTTATAGCCGAAAGCGCTCGGATAAAAAGAACATTCGGACAGTTTTTATATAATTTATCATCCCCCCCCCCCAAAGTTATTAGATCACATGAGAAATTGTATAATAAACTAAATAAAAGCACCTTGTCTGTCATATTCAATGAAATGTGCATAAAATGATTCTGCCTAAATACACAAACAAATATATATATATATATATATATATATGTATATGTAATAAATGAATATTGTTTAAATTGTGATCAGATTGTTATGGTTTGGAATGGAAGCATGTGATGTATGCCTTTAAAAACATGAGGTAAAACCGTTTTCTTTTGATTTTTCAACCTTTATCATTATCTACCTGTAAATTAAAATTTTGTTACATAATTAGTAATTATCTTTTGTTAATTGATAATTATGTTGTGTCAAATTAAACTTGCATGTGTTCTGAGCATCACAATTGATATCTTATTGTAGAGAAAATTCATTGGATGTAATTTACAAAGAATCGATGAATACATTTCAATTTCTTAAATAAAAGTTAAAAAAAGGTTTCTCCTCAAGATTTTCTTCTTTTCTTTGCATAAAAAGATGAAAATAACTTTTTAAAAATACACTAATGAGGATACGAATAATTATTAACCCAACGCACCTTACTTTCTTATTTGTCATTCAAATATTGATCGAAACATTTATAGCATTCTCCCTGTTGGCCATGAAGGCCCTTATAGGAAAGGCAGGGATCTTTTGTCAGCTGCAAATAAAAAAGGCCTGACAGCTGAGAAAAGCTCTAGTTTTAGTGTGTCACTTCTCTTCTGCTTTTGATTGATTTGGTTTTTAAGGTTTATCAACCCTCCATGGGTCATTTAAAGTTAAAACATTTTGGATTATACAAATAATGCATCCATCATTCCCTGTTTATGAATGTGTTTCCAGTTCCTTCTAAAGTCTTCTCATTCTCTTTCACTCCCAGTAGCTGCTTGCACCTTAGAGGCATTATCACCTTGCTTTGGGTGAATTGATTAAAAGAAGAAAAAAATGAATATTTTTGAGAATAAGGATAACTTTTCCAGAAACAGGTCCTACTATTTAACCAGTAGATTGGAGGGCAGAAGATGGACATATACGGAGGAAAGATGGTTTGGCGAATTTGATACTCACATGAAATACTGAAGGCAAGAGGGAAGCACCAAAGAGCCTATATAACAAGCTTGTGTTAACAGATGGTAGAGTAAGGATAGGGAGGTAATAGGGAGGTATAGGAAAGAAACAAACATTACTTAGAGCTACAAAGAATTTGAAGTTGTGGAGAGCCATGATCATTGATGTCCAGAGGGGTCATGGCCCATGAGAGAAGAAGAAATTAGTTAATCAAAATCAGTCTTTTATGACTCATGGTATGACTAAATCTTGGGAGCTTTGAACAGTAAATAGTTAATTGATTTGTGAAAACTCTGAAACAAACTTTCAGCATTTCCTTTAATCAATATTAAAAATGTTCCAAGAGTAACCAGCATACTCCTCCTGAAGCTAGCTCCTAACCAAAGCCATAGAGAAGAACTCTCTAATAACAAAATCAATGCTTGAATTTACATTCACATTTGTTGTGTCTTCAAACAAGACAAGACACAAAATCATTGTAAATGTGCTGGTCTCTGCATATCCTGATTGCAACATGTCACCTTGTGGTACTAAAAACCTTGACCAATTCAATAATTTCTGCCTGAATTTCTACGATGAGCAATTATTGTTCTCATCTTTGTTTTTTTTATTGCAACATTTTGGCCCTTGTGGCATACAGCCTTCATCAGATGGCTGTCTATCCAGGTAAGCTCCCAAGAATTTTCCACTGAATCATTCATTTTATTTTCAGGGGTAGATTGTTCTTGTTCTGTTACCTGTGTCTAGGGATATCTCATTGGGTTCTTATTTATTATTGCTCAGTTATTGCTTGCCTTGTTTTCACTGAATCCAAGCTGGTACTGCCCAGCCGAGAGATTGAATTCACAATTACTTTGTCATCACACTCACGAACCAACACTTTAAGCCAATAGCCTAAACATTGTAACGAGGACAATAGCCCTCATGGAAATAATGTAAATAAAACCCCAGAGTATTTTTTTCCTGATGCATTTGCAGTATAGGCTGTGATGACTGGAGAATTTTTGTCTTTTGGGAACTGCATATAAAACCAAATCCTGTGTCACAGATCCTCCTAGAAAGTCTAATCAATAATTAAAATAGATTTTACAAACATTTCAAAATGGCAGACATTTTTATCTCTCCCTTTTATTGATTTATAATCCTTGCTTTTTATCCATAGCTGGGAAGAGAATTGGAATCATACCTTTTCATAAGAGAATTAGGGCAAAGTGAATACAAACTGTTTTAGCTGGAATTGGAACTTGGTTCAGCAATTCCATTCACTTAGCTGTTAATCGTTAAACCCTCTGTACTTCCTAACTTTGGATGGCCTATCACAAAATGAGGCACTGATTTCTGTGCCAAATTAGTGGATATACTGTAGATACAGACTTGACTGGATAACAGCTGCTAGACATTTTTTCTATAACTATCATCCTTTCATGAAATGGCAGATCATGGCTCTCCACAACCTCTTATCCTTTGTTTAAAATTTATGTTTTTACAATCCTGCAAACTCCATGTTCTGCTATCCATTTACAAAAGCTTAAATAGGTTACTGTCTCCCTGTCTTTCTTGACTTCAAAGTCATGTGAGTGTCAAATTCTCCAAACCGTCTTTCCTAGAAATTTAACCTTTTCTTTCTGATTCTAAGTGTAAAATATCCTTTTCGTTTCTATCTTCCTTAAAACTTCGTTTCTCAGTCGGTGTTTCTACCATGGAAAAATCCTGAAGGCATTTTATATCGAAGAACACTGAAGAAGAGATTTGTTGATTATGGTCGAAACAATATTAACAGCAAAAACAATGAGATCAATAGTTAATTGGAAGAATTGTTTGGACGAAGTGAATTACTAAGTGATCTGCAAGGCAGAGAAGATAAAAGTGAACATACAATAGCTCTGGGTGCTACTAAAGGTCGAATCTGTTTAAACTATCAGAACCAAATCTTTATAAGCTCAAGAAAATAAGCAAGAAAAAATTTGGAGAAAGAAATTCTCTTAGTACACTTGATAAAATATCAACAGGAGAATGTTATGGAATGTTTTAGAATTTAGCCAAACATCTTTGCTGGTGGTCTTCAGGAAAGTGGAAAGCCAGAGTTTGTTGGTTCCATATGAATGAAGAACTTGTTCCAAAATAACGTTTACATGAAGATCAACATTTTCTGAAGAACGGAAATAAACACAGGATTTCTTATTTGTGAAATGAAAATTGTTATTTAGCTACCCCTCATGAAACTAGTTTTAAATGTTTCTTCTTTCATCTACTTTCTTCCCTCAGGATCCTGTGAGCAATCATTGCTCTCCACAACTTCCTCTCCTTTTTAGCTCTTAGCAATGTTTATCTTCTTACTATCCCTCCCATGCCCTATTCTGCTGTCTGTTTAAACAAACTTATTGGGTAGGTGAATTTTTTCCTCTTCTTCAGCATTTAACAGATCCTGTGAGGCACAAATTTTCCAAACTCTCTTTCCTCTTTATGTCTTAGAAATTTCAACTGTCTTTCTGATTCCATGTACAAGGGTTTACATGTTTTATTTTTATTCAATTTTAAATCTTAAAATATAAAACCGTTATTGTGTTAATGGTTCTTTGCTCTATGGTTAAAACTGGCTGTTAGAACAAGCAAGCAACTTGCCTACATCATATGAAAGTTTTGTAGAATATATATATATATATATATATATATGCAAAATTGACAAGGAGTCATCTCAGAAATACAGTAAGTATATTAAAACGACTGTTACTTGACACAAATCTGGATTGCTGCTCATTTCCAACCAACTTGGAAAGGAGAATGAAAATCGATTTGACTTGCCAAAATATTCTCACAGCATTATCAGCAAGAATATTTTGAAATACCCAATTTAAAATATTTAGTTTTTCTATTTCTTATATTTGGAATGTTCTATTTTTTTATAGTATAAATATATAAAAAAAACAAAGGTTTTATTTTTCAAAATAAATTACAAGGCCAATATTTTACAGTTGAAATGGTTGGATGTAACAGGAAGTTCTTTGCTGCCATTTTCTTCTATCACACTTCTCGCTTGTGGAACTCTCTTCCAGCTTCTTGCTTCCCAGTCGAAACTGATCTTCAAAATTTTAAATGCAATGTCAATCATTATCATCTGTCTTCTTAATTCTTGTTCTTTTATTTATTCAAAATTTTATTTTCTTGTGAACTTTGGTAATTTTATTTCCAAAAATGTTTTGCTGGTAATTTTTTTTTTTCAAATAATGTTTGCTGGTAAATTTTTATTTTTTTTATTTTTTAATAAAGAAAATGTTTTGCTGGTAATTTTTTCTCATGTATTTTTATATTTTCATGTTTTGGCTCTAGTTTGCTGGGTGGGGTTAACTATTTTCCCATAGCTGGGACCCTAACAGGTGCTACCACCCCGGGTCACGGTGGACCTAGGAACAACAACAATTAAGAGGTGGTTCCATGCTCGTTAAACCTGATCAGAGGCCTTGCTGCCAAATATAGTTTATCGTCATACTCAGGACCAATATGAACAAAAAGGTTAATGAGCTCTTTTGCATAGGTCTATGTCACAATTATTTCAGACTGTATTTACTTTACGAACATGTTTAAAATATCATAGAGATATCATTTAGTTTTTAAATTTCTTGTTATACAATGTTCTTTCTGGTCCCTATAGAATAAAGAAAAATTTGAAAAAGAAAAATTTAATAAAGAATTTAAAAGATTGATATTAAAAAATAAACCCATAAGTTCCAAAAATTCAATCATACAAAAATAGATTTCCTTTTATCTTCAGTATTATCATTTAAGACAATTTATGATCAATTTGATGCCTCTTTAAGTATTTTTCTCATTCCAAGCCATGAGTAACAAGGCTACCATGATCTTTACATACATCTCTACCACAATTATTACGGTCTTTACTTTCTGCTCACATGCTTGTAATTCAAACAAATATTATGATGAAAATCAAACTCATTGACAGAGATGTTTATGATTTGAAAAAGAAATTTTTCTAAGGTGTTTTTGAAAAAAATATTTGTAAGGTGTTTATGATTTGAAAAAAAAATATTTGTAAGGTGTTTATGATTTGAAAAAAATATTTGAAAGATGTTTATGATTTGAAAAAAAATTTTTCGAAAGTGTTTATGATTTGAAAACAATATTTGTAAGGTGTTAATGATTTGAAAAAAAATATTTGTAAGGTGTTTATGATTTGAAAAAGAAATTTTTATAAGGTGTTTACGATTTAAAAAAATTTTTTATAAGGTGTTTATGATTTGAAAAAAAAATGTCTCAGGTGGTTATGATTTGAAAAAAAATATTTCTAAGGTGTTTATGATTTTAAAAACAATATTTCTAAGGTGTTTATGATTTGGAAAAAAATATTTCTAAAGTGTTTATGATTTGGAAAAAAAATATTTGTAAGGTGTTTATGATTTGAAAAAAATATTTGTAATGTGTTTAGGATTTGAAAAAAAAATTTTAAAGACGTTTATGATTTGAAAAAAAATTTTTCTAAAGGGTTTATGATTTGAAAAAAATATTTGTAAGGTGTTTATGATTTGAAAATAAAATATTTGTATGGTGTTTATGATTTGAAAAAAAAAATATTTGTAAGGTGTTTATGATTTGAAAAAAAATATTTGTAAGGTGTTTAGGATTTGAAAAAGAAATTTTTATAAGGTGTTTACGATTTTTAAAAATTTTTTATAAGGTGTTTATGATTTGAAAAAAGTCATTTTTCTAAGCTGTTTATGATTTGAAAAAAAATGTCTCAGGTGGTTATGATTTGAAAAAAAATATTTCTAAGGTGGTTATGATTTGGAAAAAAAATTTCTAAGGTGTTTATGATTTGGAAAAAAAATATTTCTAAGGTGTTTATGATTTGGAAAAAAATATTTCTAAAGTGTTTATGATTTGGAAAAAAAATATTTGTAAGGTGTTTATGATTTGAAAATAAAATATTTGTATGGTGTTTATGATTTGAAAAAAAAATATTTGTAAGGTGTTTATGATTTGAAAAGAAAATATTTGTAAGGTGTTTATGATTTGAAAAAAAATATTTGTAAGGTGTTTAGGATTTGAAAAAAAATATTTGTAAGGTGTTTAGGATTTGAAAAAAAAATATTTGTAAGGTGTTTAGGATTTGAAAAACTTTTTTTAAGATGTTTATGATTTAAAAAAAGTTTTTATAAGGTGTTTACGATTTAAAAAAATTTTTATAAGGTGTTTATGATTTGAAAAAAAATGTTTCTTAGGTGTTTATGATTTGGAAAAAATATTTCTTAGGTGTTTATGATTTGGAAAAAAATATTTCTTAGGTGTTTATGATTTGGAAAAAAATATTTCTTAGGTGTTTATGATTTGGAAAAAAATATTTCTTAGGTGTTTATGATTTGGAAAAATATTTCTAAGGTGTTTATGATTTAAAAAAATATTTGTAAGATGTTTATGATTTTAAAAAAATATTTGTAAGATGTTTATGATTTGAAAAACAAAAATATTTCTAATGTGTTTATGACTCGAAAAAAGTATTTGTAATGTGTTTATGATTTTGAAAAATATTTGTAAGGTGTTTATGATTTGAAAAAAAAATATTTGTAAGGTGTTTAGGATTTGAAAAAAATTTTTTTAAGGTGTTTACGATTTGAAAAACATTTTTATAAGGTGTTTACGATTTAAAAAAAAATTTTCTAAGGTGTTTATGATTTGAAAAAAAAATGTCTGAGGTGTTTATGATTTGAAAAAAAATATTTCTAAGGTGTTTATGATCTGGAAAAAAATATTTCTTAGGTGTTTATGATTTGAAAAAATATTTCTAAGGTGTTTATGATTTGATAAAAATATTTGTATGGTGTTTATGATTTGAAAAAAATATTCGTAAGGTGTTTATGATTTGAAAAGAAAATATTTGTAAGGTGTTTATGATTTCAAAAAAATTAATAAGACTAATATTAAAAGATGAATATTAAAAAAATAAATTCATAAGTTTAAAAAATATTATGACTAAAATCATAAATACCTTGTCAGAGGTGTTTAGCAAGCTACTTGACTAATCATAAACACTTGACTTGCCATTTGCAAAATACGAAGCAAAGACATTTTGTATGGCATTCAAATGCCTCACTGTTCAGATGGAGAGTTTGAGATGGATCAGAGGATACGTGAAAGATAAATAAAGAAAGAAAGAATTTAATTCCATAAATATCTAATAACAAGATCAGAATTTACAGTCAAACAAAACAGAAGTCATAGAAACAACTGAAACAGTTGGCATGAAACGATTTTCCATTGCCTACTGTCTTATTGCTGACTGGTTATGTTAAAGAGTCTATCTTTACATTTGGCAACAAAACCTCTGAGAAGATTGGAGGTTTTAAGGAGTGTAGGAACACCTCTTAATTGCTGTTGTTCTTGGGGTGGTATCACCTGTTAGGGTCCCAGCTACAGGCAAATAGTGAACCAACAAGCATAAAGAAAATACTATGAAAGTATAAAATTAATTTTAATGTATAAAAAAATTACTGATACACATTTATATAAAAATAATTACCAACAACACATAATTAAAGTAAAATGACCAGCAATACAATTTTAGAGCAAAATAACCAATAATACATTTTATAGTAGAATTACTAATAATACATTTGATAGAAAAATGACCAACAATAAATTTTATTTGTAGTTGAAGGCATACAATTGCCTTCAAAATATATTAAGTTGAAGTCATAACATTGTGTTCAAAATATTTAGATTTTAGCATTAAATAACCTATAAAGATGTTGATATGCCACTTGGTAGAAACAAACATGAAAGAACTCTTTCATGATATTAGTCCATATAATATCCTACATTTTCTTAAAGACATCAAACTATATTCCAAAATATAACTTCAACCAAGTACAATATAAAACACACATATCACCGCTTCTAGTAATCATATCCACATGTGTATATGCACAAAAGCTAAGTACCATCTACCATGTATTCAGTTGTGAAAGCAGAATAACGTCAAAATTTAATTACTTCAAAGCTCCCAAGAAAATTTAATTTTGGCATTAAATGACCCATAGACGAGTTGATATACTGTTAAACAAAACAAACAAACAAAAGCTATTTTTACATATACACTGTTGTGCAAATTAATCAAAACACCTGATTTAGTTTCCTTTCTTTCACCATACAGTCAATTTTAGACCCACTGGAGTGACCGGGTGTTATTGATTTCTATTTTTTCCTAAAGATTAGATCATTTGCAGTGGTGTGCAGTAAGATGAATCTCTTTTCAGTGTGTGTGATGAAATTTGTTTGGCCTTGAAAAATATTGCGTCATCCATGATTGCATCAGATTTTCATCACGCCCAGACACTATTGTCTCAACTGTTGATTATTTGTCCTATGCCATTGTCTGCAATGAATGTTACTACAAGGAAGTCTACAAAAACTGTAACGCTGCATGAACACACTGGCAAGCCTTATCAGTGAGCAATACCGAGTACTATAGACTGGTCAGGAAACTCTCTTGATTTAAATATAATCGAGAATCTGTGGTCAATGTGCAATGAACAACTTCGTGGAATGGACATACAAAGTACTAACATGTGCACTGGGTTATGTCTCATTGGGAAAATATGAAAAAAGTAAATAATAATGGAATTATTCGTTTTGTTTCAATTAATTTTCACAAGGGTGTATTTAAAAACAAAATACACTATCGTTTAATTTGTGTGTTCATATCTGTCTAATTTATGTCTCCCTCTTAATGACAATATTAAATGGTTTCTTAGACTCATTTTATTCCCATAAGTATTAAAATCTGATGAAATTGTTATAAATGAACAAAAATACAGTTTTAATTGGGACAAGAAGAGACTATGGATGAATTTTCTATATACCACTGAAAAATAAAAATTTTGTAAATACAAGAATGTATACTTTTATGACTAAAAACGTTATTTTTATGGATACCCTTATTTGAATAAACATCCTGTTTTTTTAAACAGTGTCTATTATGCCTCCCACGCACTTGAGAAAAATTAAGAAATTGTACTCTCCAGCAGTGTGTTCTGGAAAGCTTTAGACTGCTCAGTCACAAAGAACTTCGCAACTCAGCAAGATTCTATTAACCTTTAGCACACTTCCGCTCATTCAAATCTGGTGTGCTTTAGACCACTTGACCACAGAGAGTCTCACAACCCATCAAGATTCTATTAACTTTTAGCACACTTCCCCTCATTCAGATCTGGTGTGCTTTACACCACTTGACCACAGAGAGTTTCACAACCCAGTAAGTTTTGGTTCCATAATTTTTACTGATATTTCCCTTGTTTTTTTTTAGAAGGTAACAGATGATTGACAGTTTTACATTGGAACCAAACACCCACTATCTTGTACAATAACAAGAAAAAAAGACAAAGAGGTAGTAATCCGTTGGTATAATCCAGGGGAGTCCTATTAACACAACATAGAATTTGAAATATGTTAAGACTGACTCACAAAAGAGCACTCAATGTTTATTTTCATTAAACGAAGCAAGTTTTCTTTACAATTGGAATTAAGATACCTTTAGTTAATGAACATTTTCACCTATGAATTTTAATTTTAAAATTCGCAGGATTTTTCAAACTGTTTCTGGTATCAGTTTGTAGTGGGATATCTTTAGTTGGAGAAAGAAAGAGAGAGGGCGTTATAGGGGACTTATTGGGAGGTATAGATAGGAGAAGGCACCGTTAATGGAATTATATTATGAAGGTAGGAGAGCATGGGTAGGGGAGGGAGGAAGAGACCGATTAGCTGACCTACATCCTAATGGTCACATGGCCAATGTTTAATTCAAAAGGGATTTCATGGAAATTAATGAAAATATGAAAAAACAATCAAGAGGTAACTTTAGTAAAATGAAAGAGTTAATTCAGATTTATTGCTCTTAAACTTGTCCATATATCAGAGCTCAAAGTTTGGGGCAGTGTTTTCAAAGATTTGGAGGGAATTTGGATATATATATGCATACCCATATGTTAGTCCATGTTTTAAAATATCTACTTGCATGGCTGTCTACACTAACATACACTTAGATATCTACAATCAAGCACATACATATATGTTCTAGCTGACATGTATCTACAAATACCCTATGTGTTGTGGACCCAGAATAGGTCCGAAAGAAAACTCGAACTCAGCAATTTAGTGAAAACATATTATTAAACAAAAGAACGAATACAAAAGTGTTACACATCCGACTGACGGCAAAGTACAGTAGTCAACTTGTCACCTGTAGAGGCATAATCTCCCCATATATATAGTAATAGGACGAGTCCATTTAGTCCATAAAGGAAGGTCCCATAACACTATGTTAGGATGAAATATTTTCGAAAGGTAATAAGAGGAGTATAGTTAAATTAGAAAAGCCCGGGCATTAACTTAACTATAATTAGACGGAATTACCAGACAAAGGTGAGAACAAATTAAAATTAATATTCGGTATGAATGTATACTCACTAATTATTTCCCTAGATATATATTCTTAGGTCACTTCTTCAACCTGTAATCTAATATGTATTGGTAAGTGACCCTTTAAATACTCCCTATTAAATTATTATATTAATGTATATACCATATGTTAAATATTACTAAGTCTTATGATGGTAGTCAAATTTTATTACTTAAGATTGGATATGCTGAAGGGTATATAATAATTATATATAGGATATAAGGCTGACATATGTGTGTGTGTGTGTGTGTGTGTGTGTGTGTGTGTCTCTCTCTCTCTCCACCTGCATCCCTACATCTACACCCATATACATACATACATACACACATACATGTATACATACCCCAGCATGCACAAATAGCCGCATATGCATCCAAATTTAAGAACTTATTTAATCTTCTGAAACCTGTTGTTACCTGATATTTAATTAGTCCAGAGATTATCTAATCGTTTATTATTATGTCATAATCCATTTGGTGGAGATTTGACGCCTACATGTATTGGATATCAAGGATAACCCAATAGATAAACTCAAGGATGAGAAAAGGAAATCAAAACAATTTTAGGACAACCGAAACAAAAAGAAGGGGAAACTTTCATAGAGAAATTATTGATAATCATCAAGAATTATTGATGTCTGAATGATGGAGGAGGGATATGTATATGGATGGAAGCAGATGGGAAATTGGTAAGGGTATAAAAAGAAGGGAGAAGTCAGATGTGTAGTGGAACAGTTCATTGATCAGTTCATTTTCTTGTTCAGTCCAGAGGGGAGGAGCAGAGATTCCCAGCTGAATGTCCTCCTATGACAGTTCATGCTGGTTCAGTGGGAGTCTAGGTAAGCTCAAATATCCTGTGGTGATGGCATTTCAAAATTAGTTTGTTCAAATTCATTTGAACTAATTTAGAAACTAAGTGTATATTAGTGTAGACAGGTATGCGAATAGATATTCTTAACGTGGACTAACACATGCGTATATATATATATATATATATATATATATATATATCTCCAAATTCCCTTCAAATCTTTGAAAACATTCACCCCAAACTTTGAGCTCTGATATATGGACAAGTTTAAGACCAATAATTCTGAATTAACTCTTTTTCATTTTTACTAAAGTTACTTCTTGATTGTTTTTTCATGTTTTCATTAATTTCTATGAATTTCCATTGAATTAAGCTTTGGCCATGTGACCATTAGAATGTAGGTCAGCTAATCGGTCTCCCCCTACCTTTATAATTCCAGTAATGCTGCCTCCTTCTCTCCATACCTCCCAATAAGCCCCCTATAACATCCTCTCTCTCCTTCTTTCCCCAACTAAAGAGTATTCCACTACAAACTTATACCATAAACAGTTTGAAAAATCCTGCAAATTTTAAAATTAAAATTTGTAGGTGAAAATGGTTATTCACTAAAGGAATCTTAACCATGTTTCAAAAATGGAAGCTAAAACTTTCAAATTTAATTTTGTTATTAAATTAAAGACATTAGTTACATTTCCATTTAATAACAAAATTAAATTTGAAGGTTTTACCTTCCATTTTTGAAACATGGTTATCACTGTGTAGCGAAAAACCCTATTTTAAATCAATTAATTTATAATATTAATGCTCTGTAAATTTACATTGAGCTCTATTGTGTGAAAATAAAAATATCTATAACAACACCGGATTTTATATCTTACTGTTCTTTATATATATATATATATATATATATATATATATATATATATATATATATATATATATGTATGTATGTATGTATGTATTAGAGTGAGATTGCTTTCTGAAGACACAATTATAGAATTCATATGTATTTTTAATACAACATTGTTTTTCTTTTTTAAACAATGTAAAGTACATCTACCAGGCTGTGCATTTGAGAATTTTATAATATATAAAATATACACACTGGCAGAGTTTGAACCTGCAGTCACCTAAAATAGATGGTGGTTTCCTCTATAAAGTCTTAATCAGGTTCAAACTCTGGAGAAGACATTCTGTTTATTAAGCTTCTTGAATACACAGACCAGTTGATGTAATTCCCACTGTTTAAAAAAAAAAAGGACGTCTACTCAAACATGCTTCCACTAAATGCTTAAAGTAATAAAAAATACATATTTTTTAAAAACAAACAGGTTCTTTCATTGTGACAAAATTGTGTGATTAACTACTGCAATTTTAACTCAAAATTTTAAAAAAGAAAAAATGATTATTTGGCCTTTCAATTATTGGGAGGAGCTTGTGAGATTAACAATTTTCAATGTAGAACTTAAATTTGAACATTAGGGTTAGGGGTATGTGTTTATGAAATAGATTTTCTGATATAAATAGTCATTTTTGTTTAAGGTTCCGATGAGTGATTCAAATGTTATGAAACACAGTAAGTAAGTAAGCTTTTACTTATATTTTAATTATATCATAGACTCTCCCATCTAACAGTCAAGCATCTCAGTTCTTAGAATCAACACCCAGTCTACATGCACATATCATTTGATTATAGTGGTGAAGGCTTGGGAAGAAACAACCAAACTTTTTGGAATAGCCGAAAACAGAGAACTGGTGCACAATATGCTACAAGCACCCAAACAACCCTCTGCCGGTTTTGAATTCAGAGTTGTCCTTCTCCTAGACCTATTGCCACCCAAAGCTATAGAAGCCATTCTGTACTGCTATTTACCCATAGATGGGAGGAAAAGAGATAGATTCATACCTTTCCCAAGGGTATTAGTACTTAAGAGAATGTAATGGAATTCTAACTCATCTCTCTGATTCCTCAATCCATTACTCACCCATACCTATATATAATAATAATAATAATAATGATAAGAAGAAAAAGAAATAGGAAACATTTATCAATCTAACAATGTTTCAGTTTTATTAAAGCTTCCAGTGAGAATAAAATATTGAGAAAATGAAGAAAGAAATTCTGGTATTTTTACTTTTGCATTTTTTTTTTACCTTCATTAGTCAATCATGTTACATATGCCTTTGGCTCTTTTAAACCAATGTTAGTATAATTTTTGGCATTCTGAATTCAAGGAGAAATGATACATCCATCCTAAGTTTCAAGAAATTAACAGATTCTAAGTGTTATGGTCCAAGTTCCTTGTACCATGGTGATGGTCCAAGGTTAGAACCAAGGAAGAAATAACTCGAACACAGGTATGGAATAACAAGATATATTGCAAACAGAAATATATACAAAGAAGTAGAAGTATTAGTAATGACTATCAGATTTGGTTAGAGTGAACTCTGTTGTCTCGACAAGTATCACTATTCCAATGTTCTTACAATTATCTTCTGTCCTCCCTCTTGAGGCGCAGTATTTATAATGTCCGGAATAGTCCATTAATATTATTATGGGTAAGTTTCCATAACACTAATCCTACTTGAAAACCATAAATATTGCTTTATGTAAGTAGGTATATAATAATTCTAGTTTTCTGTGTGGGATTCAGATGATATTGTGTGTGTGTGTGTCTAGTAGACATTATGTTTGTTGGTTTTTGCATGATGATTTGGGATTGTTTTTGTATCATACCTTTAAGAATGGATTCAATAAAGGTTGGCCACATAATTTAATATTTTTGATGTGCATTGGAAGTTGGTAATATTGTTCTTAGCAGACTCTTAAAGTACTTTCTTCATAAAGAATTATGTTCTTTTTTTAATTAGGGTGGCATTAGTAAAATCAAAATAATGGTGAGTTTTGTTCCAGTGTATTATTAGAGAGTTTAAAGGATTGTCTAAACATAAATCTCTTGTGTTCATAGAAACTGGCTTTTAGATCACATGATGTCTCCCTGATATAAACTTTTTTACATTGTAAGCAATTTATTTGATAAGTACTGGCATTTGGTGTTGAATTTATTTTTCTTCCTAATTATATATCCAATTGTTTTGGATGTAATGTTAAAGATCCTAGCATTAAGGATAACTATTTTTTTCAAGTTTATTAGAAAGCTTGTGAGAGGGTATGATTATGAATTTTGTGATGTTGATGTTCAAAGTGGTATTTGTGGTATCTAGTTTCTTTGATTTCTGATCTATATTTGATCCCAACTCATATATATATATGATTAAATAAGAAACAAATAGGAAAACAAATTTGACATGTTTCACTAATTTATTGTAGCTTTATCGAAATAAGTTTTCAGGAAGTATACACACATACACTAAAAAACACCCACTTGTTACTGTATAAATATGTGCTTCAATATCTGTTCCTGAGATGAGGTATTGTAATCATTTACACAATTTACATTGTTTAGAGTGTTGTCCTTATCTTTATTGTCATATTGAGTTAAAAGGGAGATAACTGATATTGAGACATCTGGAAGAGACATGGCATGTGGAACTGGAACAACCTACTCTGGTGAACAAAATAAAGGGTTCGGCTCAAAATTCCAATTACTTGAAGATAGCCAGATTGTACAATGGTTGAAATGTCATGAATATGGCAATGAAGATGGCAATGAAGATGAAGACAACAGTCCAAACAATGTAAATAGTGCAAATAAAAATGTGCTTATAAAACAGATATTTGGGGATCAATACAATCCTTATTGTCAAAAGTCCCAATGTGATTTAATATTGCAAAACACAGCATTGACATTTAATAAGTATTGAATATTTTTTACTTATATTTTTATAATAATTATCACTCTAGTCTTATATTGACAACTTTGTTGGCAGAAATTCTGTTATATTTGATATATGTTAAATATATTATTAGCATTTTTATGGATTATTATAAATAGTTTACTCTTCAGTTATCATCTAAAGAAATTAGATCTAATTTCAATTTTATCAGTTCTGTATTTTGTAATGTCAACAAACACTCATTGCCACTTTTGTCATAGATACAAGCACTAACATAGCACTAACTTCCTGCCCAATAAAAATGTACCGCTTCTTGGTCTCATCTGCCATATTTTTTATTCTTTCTTGGCTGTATCCCTTTTGCATGTGACTACAATTCTACCTTTACAAACTTTTTTGCCTTATTACACTTGCTTTGCCTACTTTTGACTTGCACACATTGTTTTAGTACTATTGTCCTTTTCCTTGTTTGTTTAGTACTATTGTCCTTTTCCTTGTTTGTTTAGTACTATTGTCCTTTTCCTTGTTTGTTTAGTACTATTGTCCTTTTCCTTGTTTGTTTAGTACTATTGTCCTTTTCCTTGTTTGTTTAGTACTATTGTCCTTTTCCTTGTTTGTTTAGTACTATTGTCCTTTTCCTTGTTTGTTTAGTACTATTGTCCTTTTCCTTGTTTGTTTAGTACTATTGTCCTTTTCCTTGTTTGTTTAGTACTATTGTCCTTTTCCTTGTTTGTTTAGTACTATTGTCCTTTTCCTTGTTTGTTTAGTACTATTGTCCTTTTCCTTGTTTGTTTAGTACTATTGTCCTTTTCCTTGTTTGTTTAGTACTATTGTCCTTTTCTTTTTCTTTCTTTTCTTATTGTTTATTGGAAACTTTGTCAATTCCATTTGTTGAGAATTTTGCCAATTACACTTAACCATGGCCAATTCCTCTGCAGGCCACAACACAATCTTGCATTTCAATCTCTAGGAATGGCTGCTAAGAACATTCCCTTCCCCAAATTTATAAACAAATCCTACAGGTGCATGATGGGATTTCTTTCTACCCAATGAAAATGGACCACTTCTTGGTCTCATCTGCCATATTTTTTGTTCTTTCTTGTCTGGAGCCAGAACTCTATAAACACTTGACTGTATCCCTTTTTGCATGTGACCACGATTCTTCCTTTACAAACATTTTTGCCTTATTACAGTTGCTTTGCCTACTTTTGACTTGCACATATATTGTTTGTTTAGTACTATTGTCCTTTTCTTTCTTTCTTTGTTTAGTACTGTTGTCCTTTTCTTTGTTTAGTACTATTGTCCTTTTTTTCTTTCTTTGTTTAGTACTATTGTGCTTTTCTTTTTCTTTCTTTTCTTATTGTTTATTGGAATCTTCGTCAATTCTGTCTTTTGAGTATTTTGCTCATTACATTTAACCATGGCCAATTCCTCCACAATTCTATGTATCATCCAACAATTTTTGTCTAAATATTTTCTATTGAAATAGAGAGTTCTTATATGTCATCAAATATGGAAGTTCTTTCTTTGAGACGTCATTAAACGAGCCTCACTAATGCAACAATAGGAAAGCAAGATGCTTCATGCATTCTATGAAAATATATCAAAGATTGGAAATAAGATTTCAAACTTGTTATTTGTATTTTCTCTGCGGATATCAAGGCCTCTCCTCCTACACTTTTACCTCAGGTCTGGCAAGGAAAACAAAAACACTTCCTTTTGTAATAATCAGTCTTTGTCGACACCTATTAAGATAGACAGGATACTGAGGATAGATACAGAGTGCGATGGATAAATTGTCATCTAAGTCACCTAACAATGAAAATAAAACTGACATCTCATTTTAACAGATATATTTACCAAAATGACACAAAAAATATCTTGAAATACTAACGAATAGATTTATCCCATAAAAAATCACCATTGGCTTAAACCACAGCCTCCGGATGACTTTGGAATCTCCTGCATCTCTTTTGGACGGTCTCCTTGTTTAAGTTGGTGAATGCTGCTATAATCCTTGCCTTCAGTTCATCTTAGGTATTACAAGGAGTTTTGTTGGTTTCTCATTCAACTGCAGCCACCCTTTTGACCAAGGAAAGCACTACCCCCTCAAGGCACTTGATGTAGGTCTCTGGGTTGAATCTGAAGTGCTGTGGGAAGATGAATGAAGGCATCATATTTCCATCATTAGTGATCACTCCAAATCCTTTCATAATCACCATTAGACTCATCTAACTCTTTCCAAATTCTCTGAACTCTCCTCAGATTGATACCCAAACACTCTGAAATGTTTGTATTGGAGAATTTGGTGTGAATGCCAAGAAGTACAGCATGCTGTTTCAAAGTTTCTGGCAAAGTGAATTGCGTCATGATGCTCTTCTTTCTCACAGATGGTGCCCAACTGACCCTACTATACTGTGCAGTCAACAAAATCAAAAACAGACACCAAGCACGCATGAAATTAAAAATATACAATGGTGACAATTTACCCACTGCACCCTGTAGGTAGGTAGACAGATCGATAGACTGGGACAGACTAAGGTAGGTAGATAGAAAGATAGATTGGGATGGAATGATATTGATAAATAATAATTATGATTATTATTATAAATTCCCCAAAGATCCAGCTGAAAATTAATGGAATGAATATTTTACTATTTTATAAAATAGAATTACGTCATGAACATCTTTAATCAGATTAATAAATTTGTCTCTAAAAAAATGTGTCATTGTATATTTTATGAGGTCTTAAAAGATATTATAAAGTTACTAGCCATTCTTTCACTAACTTGACTGTAAAACTGTTATACTTAAAATAAAGAAACAGCCATCCTTATTTGCTACAAGTTTAATGTAGTAAATTAGCTGAGAAATAATGGCATTCACTTTGAATTCACTGAAAATGTTAAATAAGTAAATGATTTAATTGATGTTTACTAAGTAAGGCAGAAAGCTATATGGAGCAATTTGCAGGTGGTGTAACAGTGGCTCAGAATAAGGTGAGTTTGAATTTCTGCTTTTGAGTTCATTACATTCACTTGCCTGCAAATATGCTTAGAAAAGAGATGAATCCATTTCTTATTCCTCCATCTATGGGTTAAATAGAGTAGACTGGATTCTCTAGCTGTGGTTGGCAGCCAGTCTAGAAGAATTATATAGCCCTAGAATTGTGTATACTCTACAACCATCAGGTAGATCATGGAGTTCATAATGACTAAAATTCTGATTTAAAATTGTGTCAAGAAATTATTATTATTATTATTGCTTTAATTAATATTAAGTTTAGCTTAGTGAATTAGAACTAGTTTGGAGGTAAGTGTGTATGTGTGATGGGGGGACGACAGCAAGAAGATTGTGTTGTGCCAAACTTCCAACAGAGGAAGAAATGGTAATTGCAATATTTACCATTTCGCTATAAGGGAATATTCAGCATTCATTGCCTGAAAAACCACTGCTACTTTTGGTTGAAAGATATAAAATCATTCAATTACAACAATTTTCCAGGAAAATAGTAATGGTAACATCTGCTGTTTCCTTATAAGGAAACATTTGGCATTCACTGATCAAGCAGTCGGTAATGTTTTAGGTTAAAATTCCTAAAATTTTTCTCTTAAAATAATTTTTCAGAAAAACAGGTTTCTCCAGTCCAGTATCTGTTATCACTCTTTCCAGTATTGCTAGGGGTTTTCTTCCTAACCTTTTATTTGGTGCTGTGTGGAATGCTAACATCTTGATTACGTCATTATTTTCTCTTCAAGTTATATGTGCTATCCTTTTAAGTTATTACTGCTGTTGATAATCTTCAAGTAATGTTGGCCTGACTGGTAACTTAATACATCAACATGAAATGAGTGACAGGTGCACAAGGACAAAAAAATTGTTGATTTGTAGAAGACTGTCAGAATAAAAAAATCTAACAAAAAATATTCAAATTCGAATTAAAAACAAAATAGAAAGACTTATGTCTTCAATTGATGCCAGACTTCCATATTTCTTTCTTGTTTCTTTTAACAAAAGTCTTAAATAAATGAATTTAATTTTTTTATTATTAAGTTATCAAAATCTCTTTCTCTTGCTAAACTTGCTTTTCAGTTAAATTGTTTTTTCCATTAGATAGTGTGAAGTTAACATGTCTGAAAATCGGATGGGTGAGGCATTATTGATTTTGCAACATATCAAACCCTGCTGGGTTATTTAACATTAAAATTACTCTTTTCTTTCCTGGTTATATCTGATTCTACTTGGTCACCCATATTGGAGTCTACAAGCATTTACTTGGCTTGGAGACAAGAAAGTACTGTCTGAATTTCAGGGATGAAGAGTTACCATTATTTACAGTAATCATATTCTGACAATGTTCCTCATCTTTGTTGCTATTTATCCCACAGTTTCAACTGTTAAGCCCTCCACACTTCCTGAGGTTCTTTTTTATTCAGTTAACCTATGGGATATTTTGAACAGAATCCATAATTTATTTTATGGTAGCAGATTGTTCACATTCGAGGGATATCTTGTCTAGTTCTTTTTACTACTACTACACCTCTTGATTCCTTGGGGAACAAAGGGCCACAACAACACCTCTCCAACGGGCGCAGTTCCGGTCGATCCTATTCATCTCGGACCATGTCGTGCTGGCTGCCTTCACCTCTGTGTCAACAATTCTGCGCTAAGTCTGTTTTGATCAACACTCTTTTTGCTTCCCTTGTTTATTTCAGTCAAGGGCCTACTTGGTAACACTAGAAACATGCAATATATATATATATATTAGGCCTCTTGATTCCTTGGGGAACATAAGGCCACAACAGCACCTCTCCAATGGACACGATTCCTGACGATCCTCTTCAGCTCGGCCCATGTTGTGCTGGCTGCCTTTATTTCTGCGTCAACACTTCTGCGCCAAGTCTATTTTGGTCAACCCACTTTTCGCTTCCCTTGTGGATTCCAGTCTAGAGCCTGCCCGGTTACACTAGAAGCAGGCTTGTCGAGTGTGTGGCTGATCCATCCCCATTTCTGTTTCTTGGTCCTGTTCCACAGTTGGATATTGGAGACAACTTCCCACCACCTGATATTAAGGATGTTCTTGAGACATCAGTCGGTAAATGTCTGAAGTTTGTAGGTGTTGGTCTTGCTTACCCGACAAGTTTCTGAGCCATAAAGTAGGACTGACTTGACATTGGTGTTGAAGATCCGGATCTTGTTGTAAAGTGAGGGGGTTGTTGATCTCCAGATTGGCCGCAGAGTGTTGAAAGTGTCTGGCTTTGATGATTCGGCACTTGATGTCTTCATCTGTGCCCCACTATCTTTACTGACGATGCTCCCAGGTAGACAAACTTATTGATTTCCTTGATGTCTTCTTAGTGTAGTCAAACTGGGTCCTGTCGTCTGTTGTTTACCCTCAGTTCTTTTTAGCTCTATTCAATTACTGCTGTCAGTTTCCATTGAATCTGAATTGGCCCTACCTGATACAGGGATTGAACTTGCAATTACTATGCCAAGAAATTCACAAATGTAAACTTTAATTCACCAGGCTAGTGTCTCATGGGACAATACTGAGTGCAGAACTTGGAGCCTTAAACCTAATCTCACTGTTGACTCGCTGTCATTTTTCTTTATTCATGACTCCCATATTTATTTCTATGCTAGGCCTACTGAGGTAATTCCTGGTAGCTTATGTTAGAACAGTGTACCTGTGCTGTCAAAATAGTGAGATGCAATGAAACTAAATCTTGAAACAGTGTATTGAGATTCAATAACACAGAGATAAAGAATTCACAACTAAGCCAGAGATCAATGAACTGTTTAATTAATCTGTTCTCTTTATATTTTTTAGACATTCAATGGTATCTAGGATTCATTGATTACTCCTGGTATTAAATATATATTGCTTTTTGTTCATTATCTTTTCATGTTAAAAATTTCATGTTTAATATAACAGTGAAATGGAAATATCTCTTGGAAGAAAGAAGATCAGCAGCAGTTTGAGAAAGATGGCAATGACAAAGTCTATTTATCCAAGATCAAGTTAAAGCAAGATGATCACTTAATAGATAAAGGTATCGGAGTGCTTCACATGAAAGGCTTGAACAAATAAGACTGCAATCTATGAAATATAAGAGTAAAGGAACTGATTAATTAAAAGGTTGATTTTTTTCTCAGAAAGTAATTTTGTTTAAATGCAGATAAATACTTTCTTTGTATAGATTATTAAAATGACTAAAGGAAGCAATCACTCATAAATTTATTGATTTAAGTTTATTTACTTCATATCCCATTACAGATGGGACTGAAATATATAGATTAATTCAAATTGATAATTATTATATCATTTGATGAAGATTGCATAAGTATCCGCTTTGAGGAGTGATAAATAGTGGTCATTTATATTTACTTAGTTCAAGAACAGATAAATATTTGACTATCTCCCTGTTGTTGTACTTAAGGACTTTCACCCAGGATTATCTCCCATCCTGGTAACGTTGTTTAACCAATGTATTTTTTTTTCTTTTTACTATAGTTGTTGATGGCTTAGTTTGGTTGACTTTGTTTAGCAGCATGTCAACATCTCTATGGGTTATTTATTTAATGCTGAAATCTAAATATTTTGTACTCAGTTTTATGGCTTCAATTAATTATATTTAAAATGTAAATTGCATGCCTTCAACTACAGATAAAATATATTGTTGGTCATTTTGCTTTTTAATTTTGCTGTATTCTTAGTAATTTTATTATAAATATGTACCATTGGTAATTTTATTATAAATATGTACTGTTGGTAATTTTTTTATATAAAAATGTATTGCTGGTATTTTTACTATAAAATTGTATTTTTATATTTTCATAGTGTTTTGTTCTTGTTTGGGGTTCACTATTTGCCGATAGCTGAGACCCTAACACTCCGGGTCAGGGTGGACCTGGGAACAACAGCAATAAAGAGGTGGTTCCATGCTCCTGAAACTTCCAATCTCTTGATCAGAAATCTTGCTACTTGATGCTATGGTTGTGTTGAAATCTGTGCTAATTTGGTTAGCAATAAAAGAGTAAAATAGTGGTATTTCTTAAGAAATATTTTTTTATTGACAAACAAAAGATCACTATTCTAGTTTATTTAAAGAATTTGCAATAAGTTTACTTCAAGTTATGTAAATGTCGCTGAAAAAATTATTCAAAATGGTTGTGGGTGAGTTAGAAGGAACTTCTGAGGCAAGTCCCATAATTTGATTAGCCTTTTGGGGCTCCAAAATGTCATAATCTGGTTCTGAACATAGTACCTTAAAAATACCCTCTACATAAAAAATAATGCTGTTTATGAAGTCTCATGCTCTCTGGGAGATTGCATCTTCAATATCAATAATCAAAAACCAATATTAAATTCTTACAATGGCCACATATGCACCACACTCTCTTGGAGGCTGACTTGTCACTTGTCAAAATTTAAAAAAACAACAAGCACAAATAACAAGAATAATATTAGAAAAAGAGTAGAGAGAAGTTTGATAAATAAATTTCAAGGAAGAAAGACAAAAGCTACTAAGAATATAATACACTAGTATATATCACTTAATGATCCCAACAAATTTTGATTTATCATTTACTACAAAATGCTCAAAATATCTACTAACCGAATTATTACCAATAACATAGTCTGGGCCAGATTATCTTTTAGGTTAGTATAGGACCCCTCCAGTTTTTATAAAGCAGGGATTTTAATTTTCTAAATGTTATAATTTCTAAATAGTTTCGAAAACTGAAATGATATCAAAATATGACAAACTCATATTTATTTTGATTGTTTTATTGCTAGAAATTATGAATGCTAGTCATGAAAATCAGAGTTTTTTTTGCTTTTTTTACTATGGTTGTGTTGAAATCTGTGCTCATTTGGTTTGTAATAAAGAGTAAAATAGTGATATTTCTTAAGGAATATTTTTATTGACAAACAAAAGAGAGCTATTCTAGTTTATTTAAAGAATTTGCAATAAGTTTACTTCAAGTTATGTAAATGTTACTAAAATATATCATGAGTAAAAAGTATTCAAGACAGGTGCGGGCAAGTGAGAGGGTGTTCTCCATCTGAGGTGGCAGGGCATAATTTCATTAGCCCAGGGGACCCAGAAGGTCATAATTCAACCTTGGTGATAACTCAATGCATTTCATTTGCAATATAAATACAAAAGTTATCATAAAGCAAACTCAACGGTCAATTAGTATTTATTCAGCAATAAGTAAATACTAGTCATTTATATTTGAGTCTGTAAACATTTACAGTTCAGATAGGTATTGTTGTTCATTTATACCTAACTGTGGATGCATTTTAATTGGGCGGTAGCATTTTGGGTGATGCTCTAACCCCATCTGCAGGGGTGCAGGACTTGCTGACAGAGCAACTCTTATCTTGGCTGTTTGATAATTTATTGTATTTCATTTGCCGCATAATAAAGGCAAAAGTTCTGAAGAAACGAACTCCATGGTCAATGAACATACACAGACAAAAGCTTTTTCTATTGCAATGCCATTTTCAAATGAAAACTCTGGAAATTGCTAGAAATCTGAAGGGACATTCTCTCACTAGACATACAGCCACAATCAGCAGGCACTTGATGAGAACATACGAATAGACAAACTAATAATGTCAGTATCATAAATTAACAGTGTGGAAGCCTATTTATCAAAGGTTTAAGGATTCCGAGTTAAAATCTCAAAGGTAATAAGAATTTTGTCTTCAAGTAGAGGCAGTGAATAAAGCAAGTATGGCAAATGGTAGCATGCAGGGTGATCTATGATAATGGCCAAGTGTTTATTTGGGATAGGTCCAGAACAACAGCAGCAAACACCCCAAATTTTTGCTTTTATTTAAGGAGCACTTTGAAGATAAGAGAAAAGCAAATGAGCCAAGTTATTTAGATTTCCATGAGGGACACTCCCTGAAATTTACAGGCAGTTGGTATCATGACGTTGCCCATAAACATAGGAATGTTAATAGTTTCTTTGGCATTTTCTTTACAACAGTCAAAAGACTGGAATTTCTATAAGTAAAAGAGAAAAGTTTCTCTTAGCTTTTTCCAAAGAACTGTCCCTTGGTGGAACAGACTCCAACAGGTATGCTCATCTGAACACTACTATCTTAACATCTTCAAGTCTTGAACTGACTCCCAAGAGGATGCTTCCCCAATCACTACAATCTTAATCTGCCCAAGTCTAAGGTTAACCATTATCTTCACAACATATCTTTTTACTCTGCAACTCTCTACCTTGAGTGGCTCTTGTGTCTTGTACAAACATTGTAAAAGAAAAAAAAATATTTTTGCTTCACTGATATCACACTTCATTTGTCATAACTATTTTAACAGTAATCTATTTTGAGTAGCTCTCAAGCCTTTTATTGGGGGAATATTAGCATTAAAAAATAGAAAGCTATCTAATATTTTTTTTTTACTAAAGTCTGCAAGCACAAGTTTTTGATAGTGTTAAAATAAAACAATCGGGTTATTTTCACATCAGAATGCAAAAACTCACTGATAAAAATCTATATATGAAATCAGTGTCTGATGTTATATCGTTGTAGACCAGATACACATTTCATATTTTGCATGCATAACACCAAAATATATTTGCATTAAATGGTATGGCATAAAAAGGAGAATTACTTTTGAATTTTTAGCACCTCCTGGAGTAAGGGATTGGCAAATTCCAAACAGAGAGAATCTCTCTTGAAATTTTTAGGAGCCAATAAAATGAAAGATTACAAGCATCCAAGTCTCAGATTAAAGGCGATACATGTTCTTTGAAATATATATTCTCATTAATATTTTTAAATATTTCATGGTCAAACAGGACAATAGCCAAATGGAGTACAGTTTGGTGACATAGTAATCGCAAGTTCAATTATGCGTTCTTCAAAATATATATTCTCATTAATATTTTTAAATATTTCATGGTCAAACAGGACAAGAGCCAAATGGAGTACAGTTTGGTGACATAGTAATCGCAAGTTCAATTATGCGTTCTTCAAAATATATATTCTCATTAATATTTTTAAATATTTCATGGTCAAACAGGACAAGAGCCAAATGGAGTACAGTTTGGTGACATAGTAATCGCAAGTTCAATTATGCGTTCTTCAAAATATATATTCTCATTAATATTTTTAAATATTTCATGGTCAAACAGGACAAGAGCCAAATGGAGTACAGTTTGGTGACATAGTAATCGCAAGTTCAATTATGCGTTCTTCAAAATATATATTCTCATTAATATTTTTAAATATTTCATGGTCAAACAGGACAAGAGCCAAATGGAGTACAGTTTGGTGACATAGTAATCGCAAGTTTAATTATGCGTTCTTCAAAATATATATTCTCATTAATATTTTTAAATATTTCATGGTCAAACAGGACAATAGCCAAATGGAGTACAGTTTGGTGACATAGTAATCGCAAGTTCAATTATGCGTTCTTCAAAATATATATTCTCATTAATATTTTTAAATATTTCATGGTCAAACAGGACAATAGCCAAATGGAGTACAGTTTGGTGACATAGTAATCGCAAGTTCAATTATGCGTTCTTCAAAATATATATTCTCATTAATATTTTTAAATATTTCATGGTCAAACAGGACAATAGCCAAATGGAGTACAGTTTGGTGACATAGTAATCGCAAGTTCAATTATGTGTTCTTCAAAATATATATTCTCATTAATATTTTTAAATATTTCATGGTCAAACAGGACAATAGCCAAATGGAGTACAGTTTGGTGACATAGTAATCGCAAGTTCAATTATGTGTTCTTCAAAATATATATTCTCATTAATATTTTTAAATATTTCATGGTCAAACAGGACAATAGCCAAATGGAGTACAGTTTGGTGACATAGTAATCGCAAGTTCAATTATGTGTTCTTCAAAATATATATTCTCATTAATATTTTTAAATATTTCATGGTCAAACAGGACAATAGCCAAATGGAGTACAGTTTGGTGACATAGTAATCGCAAGTTCAATTATGTGTTCTTCAAAATATATATTCTCATTAATATTTTTAAATATTTCATGGTCAAACAGGACAATAGCCAAATGGAGTACAGTTTGGTGACATAGTAATCGCAAGTTCAATTATGCGTTCTTCAAAATATATATTCTCATTAATATTTTTAAATATTTCATGGTCAAACAGGACAATAGCCAAATGGAGTACAGTTTGGTGACATAGTAATCGCAAGTTCAATTATGCGTTCTTCAAAATATATATTCTCATTAATATTTTTAAATATTTCATGGTCAAACAGGACAATAGCCAAATGGAGTACAGTTTGGTGACATAGTAATCGCAAGTTCAATTATGCGTTCTTCAAAATATATATTCTCATTAATATTTTTAAATATTTCATGGTCAAACAGGACAATAGCCAAATGGAGTACAGTTTGGTGCCATAGTAATCGCAAGTTCAATTATGCGTTCTTCAAAATATATATTCTCATTAATATTTTTAAATATTTCATGGTCAAACAGGACAATAGCCAAATGGAGTACAGTTTGGTGACATAGTAATCGCAAGTTCAATTATGCGTTCTTCAAAATATATATTCTCATTAATATTTTTAAATATTTCATGGTCAAACAGGACAATAGCCAAATGGAGTACAGTTTGGTGACATAGTAATCGCAAGTTCAATTATGTGTTCTTCAAAATATATATTCTCATTAATATTTTTAAATATTTCATGGTCAAACAGGACAAGAGCCAAATGGAGTACAGTTTGGTGACATAGTAATCGCAAGTTCAATTACGCGTTCTTCAAAATATATATTCTCATTAATATTTTTAAATATTTCATGGTCAAACAGGACAATAGCCAAATGGAGTACAGTTTGGTGACATAGTAATCGCAAGTTCAATTATGCATTCTTCAAAATATATATTCTCATTAATATTTTTAAATATTTCAAAAACTGGTAACATAGTAATCACAAGTTCAATCATTGGGCCAGGTAGTACATACTCATTCTCAGTGGAAACAAGCAATAAATAAGAACAAGCCCTAATATCCCGAGACAAGGACAGTGGAAGAAGAACAATTTACACCATTGATAAAATAGTTTAATTAACAGACAGCTGAAGAAGGCTGGAGAGCACAATGTCCCAAAAGGCTGTGATAACAACAACAAAGATTAGCACATTAGTTTGGACATAAATAATAATAACTCCTCACCCTAGAAATCCAGACAGATGTTATATCTATATATACTAATTAACTCTGTTTCTTCATCAAGTATTCCGTTATCATTACTAAAATTTAGCATTGCAAACTTTACTGAGTAGGTAAGCATGCCTTTAAGCCATTTTTCAGTATTGTCTTTTTTTTATTTGAGACTTTATCTGGATAAGAGTTTTAGGTTTTGGCAAGTTGTCTGCTGGTTCCATCAAAGGATTTTCTTTTTCTTTTTTTTTTCTTTTTCTGCACCTATAAAGAACTTTGTTCTCCAAAATGACAGTTCTTGGAAGAAATTCTGAGTGGAACTTTGTTCTTACATTTGAAACACAGAAGAAATGATCATGGTTTCACTCCATGGAAGTTTGTAAGTTCTAAGTAGGGGAGCCATTGCATTGTCTTTGAGTAGATGTGCCAGCATCAATATCTTATTTAGTATGAGAATCACAAAAATTACCAATTTAACAAAGGGATATTTTTATTCAGGACAAAATAAATCTGTAAATTTGTGAGTAGATTTTTATAAAATTATCCAGATGAATCTGAAAAGTAATTTTTGCATTTGATGACTGATAATTTCAGCTAGAAAAATTAAGAATAATTTATTTAGTATATTTAAGTTTAAGCCTTTAATGTTATTTAACATTTTACACAAATTTCTTTCTATAGTTGTCTTCCCTTGCCACTTCATTTTTTTTTGAGGGTGCAAAAACAAGAACACCTACTGTTTTAAAATTGTTATAACTTTCTTTGTATTCTGTATAAATTTTAATTTTTGTACACTAATAAAAGAATGAATGAGCAATATTTTGATGTAATGCATTACGTTTTGCATGCATGTTTTGATTTTGAAAACAAAAAAATTGCAACATGAAATAAAAAATGCAAAATAAAAAACAAATACATTAAAAAAAATACATCAATAATTCAATGTATTTTAACTTGTGTTACTCCTTGTGAGTTCCTGGGATGCAATAAGAAGCAAAATCACTAAGAAAACTTTCATTTCATCAAGAAAGTGATGCATTTCATGTTCACGTATGAGAAGACGCTAGCATTTGTTTGATCTTTCTTTTACTGGACATATTTATTTGTCTCATTGACAAAGTTTTTATTTTATTGTTTTAAATAGACAAAATAATTCACCTTCAGAAAGGCTATCAGGTATATCGATGGTCACTAATAGCTTCCATGAAATTAGTCAGGCATGGATGATAGTAGCCGTTAGTGGTCATCTAGTGTGGTTATCATCTTCGACTACTTCACTGTCAATATCCACTCAAGTAAAGCCTTCAAAATCATCATCGGAGTCCTAATCAAAGAGAAACTCTTGAATAAAAGCTTTGTTGGATATTGATGTGGCCATTTATGTTTACAAAAAAATCATGAAAAAATTAATGTAGGTTTAATCGACGCAGAGTCTAAAAGAATTCAAAATGGCGTTGGAAAACAGAAGTTTAACCTTGTTTCAAAGCAGTAGTAGGTGATTTCTAGCTTAAAATACCTGAAATAACAGTTGACAAGTATTTATTTATAGCAATCGTCTCAAGGTGGCAGAATGCGCCTAGAGCAGCAAAGGGAGATAATTTTATGGCAACAATTTTCACCTGCAGCGTGGTAAAGGTTAAATATACAACAAGCGCAGATTTGAAAAAGAAAACATTGCCCTAGAATTATGATTATAAATGTAGCTGAACACTTTAGGTTTGTATCCAATCATTTAACTTCATTGCTTTTCTCCTGGAGACATTTGGAGATGGATATTAAACAAAGATAGAATCCAGATTAAAACTCTATGGTAATTCCCTTTTTGATTAAAGCGTCCATAATAATGAAGGTGTTATGTGCACATCTATCTAATTAACATTCACCTCTTCAGGGTAACTAGTAATAAAGTTGCAATGTATTAGCTAGATCTCATCATTTTATGGTTGAAACTGACAGACGAAACTGAAAGTTCTATGCCTACAGTTTCTTCCCTTACACTTCTCACTAGTGGAACTGTTCCAGCTTCTTGCTTTCCAGTTGACTTTGATCTTCAAAAATTTAAATGCAATGTTGTCATCATCCATCTCCTTGAAACCTGTTCTTTTAGTTTCCTCTCCCCTTAATAATTTTTTAACAAACTTTTTCACTCTCAGTAACCCCTCGAATCTTAATGACTATTTCCTTACTTAGAGAGATTTCATTTTTTTTTTTTTTTTTTACAATTTCCATGGGAGAACTTTCTTCATAAAAAATAGCATAGCACTTTTCTATTTCTCTTATCTATTCATTTTAATTCGAAATTTGTATTGGAAATCTGTTCATTAAGTTAAACAATGTATGCAGAAAATTATAAAATACAAGAAAATAAAGTACAAGATCATTTACACTGTTTTAGATGTGAACTATTGTCCTCATCTTTGTTGTTATTATCATGACATTTTGGCCATTGTGCCCTCTGGACATCATCAGATGTATATCAATCCAGGTAACCAAGAAGGGAATTTTGAATTGAACTCATAATCTACTATTACTCAGTCTGTTGCTTCTAATCCACTTTACTTTTGGAGAAAAAAAAGATGAATCCTTTTCTCAAGCTCCAGTTATTGGTTAAATAATAGGGCAGACTGAACTCTGTAGCCTGGCATAACTCTGAATTCAAAAACATGGATATGGCATTAGGAAATCACTTCAATATGTTTTCCAACAAGTCATGGAAATTCCCACATAAAAGAATATGAAACTTTAATGTTGACAATAATTATTTTTTTTATCCAAAGTAATAATAATAATAATTAATAACTTTCATTATACTTGAGCATATAATATATGAGTATTATGGAATTAGATGGGTTACAATTACTGGTAGTCTATGTTGTCTGGGTAACCATTAGCCAACTAGTTCTCTTAACATTGTTTCTAAACCTCGCCTGTTAAATTTAGTATTGCAGAATCCGTCAAGATACCTATGTTGGTAGACTATAGCATTTGTGCAAACATTAGTCTACCAGATACAACTTTGCATATAAAATCTCCCTTATTTATATTTCAGAATATACCTAGGTATAGAATTATTTCAGAATATACCTAGGTATAGAATTAGCCTAGGTATAAATACTGGTAATTTATGGTGTCTGAATAAACATTAACCTACCACATACCTCAACTTTGCATAAAAGACTTATCATTTACATCTACCAGGTACCTCAACTTTGCATAAAAGACTTATCATTTACATCTACCAGGTACCTCAACTTTGCATACATAATATGTGAGATAATTTTTCAAAAAGATTTTAGGAGATATTGAATCTATATATCTCCTCATTTATGGAGGGTATAAGACTTTTTAAATATTTTAAATTATTTGTTCATTTTAAATTATTAATTATGAGAATTTTTATTGAAATTTAACATTTAAGATCAGATGAACTTTAACAATGACAAATTTCTTTCCTTCAAAATTCTGATAAAATTATGAATCAAATTACAATTTAGGATTTTACAAGCCTTGATGCACATAAAGAATTGAAAAATCCAAAGACTGACACAAAGTCTTTCAAACAAAATAGTTTGTTCAATTACAAAGTAAAGAGTTAATGGCAAAAGTAACATCTTCAACGGAGAAATTGAAACATCCCACTTGAATCATTGTGTTCATGTTGAGACTTGAAAGTCAGTTCAATAACACAAGCAGAGATCAAACATATGGATCATGTCTGGCTTAATGGAAATATCCCACATCTCATACAGTTTGAATTATGAGTAAATCAATGAAAATGCCAGGAAGTCACATGTTTAAAAAATGAATCAAGGCTTAGAAAAACAGTTTGGGGGAGATATAAAAGTAGATTTTATACAGAAATGAAAGATATATAGATATATATATATATATATATATATATATATATATATATATATATAATGTTTTATATATCTAAATTAAAACAGCTAACCTTAGTATTTACATTAGTCGGACTATTGTTCTCATCTTTGTCGCCATATTTATTACAATGTTTCGGCCATTGTACACTCCGGCCTTCTTCAGGTGGTTGGAATGTCAAACTCAAGGACACATGGCACAGTGGATAAAGGCGTTAGTTAGATCCAGTGACAGGATCCAAAAGAGTGTGAGTTCAATACCCGGTTAAGGCAGTGGAGAACTTTCAGAGGGAAATTAACCACAGATAACTGATAACTGACATCCATTAAATATGGCATGTGGAACTAGAACAGTCTACCACAGTGAGCGAAATAAAGGGTTCAGTTCAACATTCCAACTACCTGAAGAAGGCCGGAGCATACAACGGCCGAAACGTTGTAATAAATATGGCGAAAAAGATGCGGACAATAGTCCGAATAATGTAAATAATGTACATAATACCTCATCTCAGAAATATAGACAGATAGCTAACCTTATCCTCAAAAATAAAAACACACCAGCAAAATCAAAATTACAATGAATAAACATTATCTATAAGTTTAATTGTCGCTTAAGAAACTGTGTTCCTGATTAAACTGAATTCATAAATAATTACATTGGTCACATGACTACAAGCCTATGCAGACATCTTACATTACATCTGACCATAGCTCTATTAGAACCCATTTAAACACACACACAAACTTATCATACTCCATCTGAAACATACTAGTAGAAAATACAAACATAATAACCTCATCCACATGTAAAAAGAAGAATAAACAAAATGGAAGCCTTAATAATAAAAAGGAGAATGCCAGCACTTAATGTTAACTATGAATACAGCCACAATGTACTGTGTTCGGAAAATAAAAATGAAACATCCCTATAACTCTAAAAATATACACGCAACCCATACATCCAATTAAAAAGCAAAAATAAAATCATCCTCGATAATGGCTAAAAGTAGAGCCAAAAGCACTTGGAATGATAGAGCATTTGGACAGTTTCTACATACTTTATGTCCCAAAAAGAAAACATTTGTTCGAACACAAGAAAAATGAAATAAAAAGCTTAATCATAGTACCTTATCGGTCGTCTTTGATGAAATATGTATAAATGAATGGTTGCTGCCTAAATACACAATATATATATATATATATAAAATTATATGTTTTTATATCATTTTATATATCAACAATCAGTTTTTAGAAAAATAGCATGACAAACTGAAAAATATTTTTGTGACGCGTTTCATCCGTTAAGATTTCATTGGACTGGTCCTTGTTGAAGTTGGCATGTCTATACATGCACACAAAATGAGTGATGCTGGTAGTTTCAAAATTTTTGAAAGAATATTTTTTTCTTGGTAGACTTTCTGTTTTCGCAATGTGGGATAGCCAGGGACAAAGATGACGGAGAGAAAAAGAAAAATACAGATCAATTTGGTGAGATTGAAAAAGAATATTCTTACAAAAAAGATGCACATGTGTTGACATGGAAACATTAACAAAGCCCAGTTCAATGAAATCCTAATGGATGAAACATCACAAAAACTTTTTCCAATTTGTTATACTATATATATATATATATATATATATATATATATAAAAATGGTCAACTTAAGTAGCAAGGCCTTCATTTAAACATGATGTGTTAAACAGAATAAACAGTGAATATTTGCTGAGCTTTTGGTGAATTTCTCTTATTTAATTTCAGTCAAAAACTTGTTAAAGAATATGCTAAAATTAAAACCCAGCTAACATTGTTTCATTTTATATAAATATGGTTGTGTGTGTATATATATATATATATATTGCTCTGTACAAATAAAATACATCGAGCTCTCTTTTTGTGGACCAATTTTAATATTTTTATATTACTAGGACCCACTTGGATTATACATCAACAGAATTTATTTCACCTTTATTTATACATATATATATATATATATATATATATTTTGAGACATTTTTATGTTTAACATTCTTTTATTTAAGTAAATGCTCTGTTTATAATAAACAGTATTAAACAACATTTACTGGCCTGAATGTCCGAGAAATTTTCATAGAAAATATTCGTCTTCCGACAGGATTCGAACCAGTAACCTATACGGAACTGTCAATTAGCTTGACGTGCCTTTTAAGTGATTCGGCCACAGAGGATCGTTCGGTTGGCAAGGTCGAATTTACTGTTTATAAACTTCAATCTTCCTCTGTGGCCGAATCGGTTAAAAGGCACGTCAGGCTATGGTTCCATATAGGATACAGGTTCGAATCCTGTCAAAGGACGAATATTTTCTATGAAAATTTCTCAGACATTCAGGCCGGTAAATGTTGTTTAATACTGTTTATTATAAACAGAGCTTTTACTTAAATATTTGTATCTATAAAAATAATGTTAAACATAAAAATGTCTCAAAATAATTGTCAGATTTTGTCCATTTCATTATATATATATATATATATATATATATATATATATATATATAGTAAAGGTAAAATAAATTAGGGGGTTTTAAAAAACAGCAACTCCTACTGCTATTAAGCATTACACTTCAAGTAAATTGAATTGAGTTCTTCAAACCACTAGCATATTTCATATAGAAAAAACATTAAAATTCCCTTCCTTTCTGTCATGTGATGATGGCCTAGAGGTAAGATATCTGAGTGATGTCAAATGAGTCAAGTTTCAATCCCAGCTTGAAGCAATCGGATGTCTAGCCACACTGAGGAGCTGTGATACAACAAAACAGTTTTTCTGTGGATGCCTATATATATTATATATTTTATCCCTTTCAACATTAGTTTAATGGATCTGATTTGTATTTTATCTTATATATCCATATTAAAATATTGATAATCTCTTTTGAAAAACCATAACTACTTGGTACATAATAATAAAAATATATATTAAATGAAATTCATTTGGTATATTTATCTAATAGATATATCCTAAAAATGTTTTCTATTTTATTTTTAAAACCTTAATATTCATATGAAATCTGAACTCGTAAACATAATCATGATAGTGCATAAAAGTTGTTAATGTAGAAATAATTGTAATGGATTTCTAGAGTAAATCATTTCTAAGAAGGACAACGAGGCAGATACATCTGAACAGACAGAGATGGACAGCCATGCTGGTATACTCGAATGGACCGAAAAAGGCGGACGGGCAGATACGTATGAACGGACCGAAAAAGGCGGACGGGCAGATACGTATGAACGGACCGAAAAAGGCGGACGGGCAGATACGTATGAACGGACCGAAAAAGGCGGACGGGCAGATACGTATGAACGGACCGAAAAAGGCGGACGGGCAGATACGTATGAACGGACCGAAAAAGGCGGACGGGCAGATACGTATGAACGGACCGAAAAAGGCGGACGGGCAGATACGTATGAACGGACCGAAAAAGGCGGACGGGCAGATACGTATGAACGGACCGAAAAAGGCGGACGGGCAGATACGTATGAACGGACCGAAAAAGGCGGACGGGCAGATACGTATGAACGGACCGAAAAAGGCGGACGGGCAGATACGTATGAACGGACCGAAAAAGGCGGACGGGCAGATACGTATGAACGGACCGAAAAAGGCGGACGGGCAGATACGTATGAACGGACCGAAAAAGGCGGACGGGCAGATACGTATGAACGGACCGAAAAAGGCGGACGGGCAGATACGTATGAACGGACCGAAAAAGGCGGACGGGCAGATACGTATGAACGGACCGAAAAAGGCGGACGGGCAGATACGTATGAACGGACCGAAAAAGGCGGACGGGCAGATACGTATGAACGGACCGAAAAAGGCGGACGGGCAGATACGTATGAACGGACCGAAAAAGGCGGACGGGCAGATACGTATGAACGGACCGAAAAAGGCGGACGGGCAGATACGTATGAACGGACCGAAAAAGGCGGACGGGCAGATACGTATGAACGGACCGAAAAAGGCGGACGGGCAGATACGTATGAACGGACCGAAAAAGGCGGACGGGCAGATACGTATGAACGGACCGAAAAAGGCGGACGGGCAGATACGTATGAACGGACCGAAAAAGGCGGACGGGCAGATACGTATGAACGGACCGAAAAAGGCGGACGGGCAGATACGTATGAACGGACCGAAAAAGGCGGACGGGCAGATACGTATGAACGGACCGAAAAAGGCTGACGGGCAGATACGTATGAACGGACCGAAAAAGGCGGACGGGCAGATACGTATGAACGGACCGAAAAAGGCGGACGGGCAGATACGTATGAACGGACCGAAAAAGGCGGACGGGCAGATACGTATGAACGGACCGAAAAAGGCGGACGGGCAGATACGTATGAACGGACCGAAAAAGGCGGACGGGCAGATACGTATGAACGGACCGAAAAAGGCGGACGGGCAGATACGTATGAACGGACCGAAAAAGGCGGACGGGCAGATACGTATGAACGGACCGAAAAAGGCGGACGGGCAGATACGTATGAACGGACCGAAAAAGGCGGACGGGCAGATACGTATGAACGGACCGAAAAAGGCGGACGGGCAGATACGTATGAACGGACCGAAAAAGGCGGACGGGCAGATACGTATGAACGGACCGAAAAAGGCGGACGGGCAGATACGTATGAACGGACCGAAAAAGGCGGACGGGCAGATACGTATGAACGGACCGAAAAAGGCGGACGGGCAGATACGTATGAACGGACCGAAAAAGGCGGACGGGCAGATACGTATGAACGGACCGATAAAGGCGGACGGGCAGATACGTATGAACGGACCGAAAAAGGCGGACGGGCAGATACGTATGAACGGACCGAAAAAGGCGGACGGGCAGATACGTATGAACGGACCGAAAAAGGCGGACGGGCAGATACGTATGAACGGACCGAAAAAAGCGGACGGGCAGATACGTATGAACGGACCGAAAAAGGCAGACGGGCAGATACGTATGAACGGACCGAAAAAGGCAGACGGGCAGATACGTATGAACGGACCGAAAAAGGCAGACGGGCAGATACGTATGAACGGACCGAAAAAGGCAGACGGGCAGATACGTATGAACGGACCGAAAAAGGCAGACGGGCAGATACGTATGAACGGACCGAAAAAGGCAGACGGGCAGATACGTATGAACGGACCGATAAAGGCGGACGGGCAGATACGTATGAACGGACCGATAAAGGCGGACGGGCAGATACGTATGAACGGACCGAAAAAGGCGGACGGGCAGATACGTATGAACGGACCGATAAAGGCGGACGGGCAGATACGTATGAACGGACCGAAAAAGGCGGACGGGCAGATACGTATGAACGGACCGAAAAAGGCGGACGGGCAGATACGTATGAACGGACCGAAAAAGGCGGACGGGCAGATACGTATGAACGGACCGATAAAGGCAGACGGGCAGATACGTATGAACGGACCGAAAAAGGCAGACGGGCAGATACGTATGAACGGACCGAAAAAGGCAGACGGGCAGATACGTATGAACGGACCGAAAAAGGCGGACGGGCAGATACGTATGAACGGACGGAAAAAGGCGGACGGGCAGATACGTATGAACGGACGGAAAAAGGCGGACGGGCAGATACGTATGAACGGACCGAAAAAAGCGGACGGGCAGATACGTATGAACGGACCGAAAAAGGCAGACGGGCAGATACGTATGAACGGACCGAAAAAGGCAGACGGGCAGATACGTATGAACGGACCGATAAAGGCGGACGGGCAGATACGTATGAACGGACCGATAAAGGCGGACGGGCAGATACGTATGAACGGACCGATAAAGGCGGACGGGCAGATACGTATGAACGGACCGAAAAAGGCGGACGGGCAGATACGTATGAACGGACCGATAAAGGCGGACGGGCAGATACGTATGAACGGACCGAAAAAGGCGGACGGGCAGATACGTATGAACGGACCGAAAAAGGCGGACGGGCAGATACGTATGAACGGACCGAAAAAGGCGGACGGGCAGATACGTATGAACGGACCGATAAAGGCAGACGGGCAGATACGTATGAACGGACCGAAAAAGGCAGACGGGCAGATACGTATGAACGGACCGAAAAAGGCAGACGGGCAGATACGTATGAACGGACCGAAAAAGGCAGACGGGCAGATACGTATGAACGGACCAAAAAAGGCAGACAGGCAGATACATCCAAATGGATAAAAAAAAATAGGTAGATACATCTGAATTGACTGAAAAAAAAATACAGGCAGTTATATACATCAGAACCAAGTGAGATATATAGGCAAATACATTTGAACTGACCGAGATAGACAAGCATAATTCATAAAGTTTTTAAAGTTTAAACTTAAATGCTACTTTCTTGATAACTGTCAATTCCTTGCATTTTGCTTTCATTTAATGCAAGATTGGCTGTTGGCCTTTTCAGGGTTTGACAGATGAAAAGTTAGATTGGAAATTGATGAATCATTTATCGGAGTTTTGTCTACTGATGTCAAGCAGGAAGAGAAATGCACTGAGCAATGCTGGGTTGTTTGCAGAACAAAATGCAAGGTGAGTGCTGATGCATTTTACAGGCTGGAGAGTGCTGATGCATTTTACAGGGACTGGAAAGTTCAAATCACACATGGGGTGGGAAACCACAAGAAAATTGAACATGGGGATCAAATGTCAAACGTCAAATGGGAGAAAATTGAAATGGATTTGAAACCAAAATTTCCAAACTTTGAAAGATGTCAAAACTCACTTAAATTTTTATCTCCCCTTGGAGCTGATGTAACAGATGCACAGCCGGTGGTTTAAGGATGCATTCTTAAATAAAATGCAGAACATTAGATGCATTAGAATGTTCAGCTTGTGATTAAAGCAATCACATTCAGTTTGAAAAATATTAGTATTTATTTGATAAAGCATTGTCATTATTATTCATTTTTCACTCGTATTTCTTTCATCTTATTTTGTTGCTTCTTTACACCCAGTAGTAAGTACATACAGGATTCAATGTGCATACCCCCTCCAGTGGAATAATTAACAGGTTTTCTTGAAATACCACTTTAATTCTCACTGTGTGCCTCACATTTATAATCAAACGACATGTATCATTTCAATCAACGAGAAATTAGGGTGTATCAAAATATTTTTGTTTTTACTCTAGAGCTTATTTCATCTCCCAAGAGAATGGTTCCCCACTTGTTCCAATCTTAACCTGTTCAAGTCTAGGGTCAGCCGTTATCTTCCCCCATATATCCCCATAGACTGTCACTCTTATACAGTAAACCTCTACCTAGAATGGCTCTTGGGTCTTGTACATGATGAATTTGACTTTTTGAGTTAGAAATTATTATTACTAATACATTCTAGCAATTTTGAGGCATTATTTGAAAACCGGGCCCTAAAGTTACTGATGTAGTTTGCTGATTTCAGGAATTAGTAGGACACATTATCAATCTGTCCTGTTAAAAATGGGTTTCAGTGTTTTAGGAGAAGGAAATCTGAAGGCATATTGAGATAGCGAAAGATGCCTTTGAAAAGTTAAGTAAAATATTAAGAAACAGGAAAATTTCATTAGAAACAAAGAAAAGGGTATTGAACTGTTATGTAATATCAGTCGTCCTATATGGCAGTGAATGCTGGACAATCTCCTCACAGATGAAGAAGAGATTTGAATCAACAGAAATGTGGTTCTACAGAAGGATGCTGAGCATACCATGTACCAAGCAATGATGAAGTTCTAGAGATAATGGCAACGAGAACACTTATACTTAACATGAAGAAGAGGGAGTTGAAATTTCTGAGGCATATAATGAGGAAAGAGGGCTTGGAAAATTTGAAGTCATTGATTTAAGGAAGATTAAACGCAAGAAGGAGAGAGGAAAACAATGCATAACTTATCTATGAAGCTCGCATACATGTATGGCAGAACAAGATTTAGGAGCGATAACAAAAACATGAAATTTATTAAGAGCTACAAAGAACAGGAAATTGTGGAGAGCCATGACCACCAACATCCTGAAGGGACATGACACATAGAAGAAAAAGAAGACATGACCCTTGAAGTAAGTCCTAGGTATAGGTCACTACTGGATGACAATTACAATGCTTTTTTAAAGAAAACTTTCTGAAGAGATAGGATCATGAAAAAAGGTATAAGTCTACCATTTGTCCGTGGTCAGAATATTGCAGCTACATATGATCCCGGTACTCTTGGTATCTATGTACTGCTCCTTGGTAAGATCCAAAGATGAATCAGCATTAATATTGGCTTCAATCTGTCGTGCTGGCTTCAGTCACTTTCCCACCACCATAAAGCTGCCTCTCTATAAATACTTTCATGGTAAATTGTTCGGATGAGCTCTTCATTATGATGCGTAGACACTTCAAATTCAAGTGCAGTACTAGACTGATGACAAGGTCTCACCAATTAACAGCTGAGCTGGCTAGATGTAACTGTAAATTCTATGCTAAGAGTTACTTTTCTCACACTTTTCACTTGTGGAACTCCCTCCTGGCTTCATGCTTTCCAGCCAACTTTAATCTGCCAAAATTTAAATGCAAGCCAAATCACTATCTCTGTCCCCCTGATTACTCTATCTTCTGTTATCGGTCCTTAGCAATGTTCCTGTTTCTAACTCTTCCCCACCCAGTAAACCCTTGCATCTCAGTGGCTTTACTACCTTGCTTGGGGTGAACATAATTAAAAAAAATAAAATATGCAGTGCATTATTGTTTCATGTTTTTCTAAATGTTCACACAGTACAAGAGCCAAGAGACACTCAAGGTAGAGTGTTACTGAATAAAGTTGTATTGATGCTAGAGGAGGAATTACGTGCAGATTATGAGGATATGTAGGACAGACAACAGTTAACCTTAGACTTGAGACAGTTAAGATTGGAGTGATCTGGGAAACATCCTCTTGGGAGTCTGTTCCACAAAACAGCAGTTCTCATGACCAAGCTGTCTGTGTGGCTCTTCCTTCTTACCAAGTAAATATGAAGGGAATGAAGCTGACAAGATCATGTGGATGTGGCATGGAAGTTCTGAACTTGTAGAATGAAGGAATGCAGCTTGTCTGCACATTTGCCATGGAAATAGCAATAGAGTAACGAGAACTTTGCAACATATTATCTGTGGTGAAATGGGTTGTGGAGTTGAAAATAATTCATCACCCACAAGGTTCTGTAAATGCTTTTCAACTCTGTTGGGGTTGAAAAGTGAAGGTTGGTTAGCTCCAGGCCAGATATAGCAGAAGTGCTCCATTTCTGGTCTGATCTGACTTTTCTAAAAATTTATATAAAGACAGACAGGCAGATGCATCTGAACAGACTGAAAAAAGACAGAGAGGCAGATGCATCTGAACGGATTGAGAAAAGACAGACAGGCAGATGCATCTGAACAGACCGACAGGCAGATGCATCTGAACAGACCGACAGGCAGATGCATCTGAACAGGCTGAGTCTGACAGGACGAGTCAGGTACTTCCTGGAGTGGCAGAAGAAACCAACCATTTTTGCAGCATCTTCAGCAGTTCATCATATAAGGCCGACTTGAGATTTGGGATGAACTGGATTCCTGGTAGACATTCATGGCAAGGGTTCTCACTGGACGTACATTGAAGAAAATTCAGTAACCTACTCATGAGATTGTGTAAATAGGAATGGGAGGGAAAATACAAAAGACAACCAATGCTTAGAGCTACAAAAGATAGGAAATTGTGGAGAGCTATGATCACCATCTCCTGAAGGGATGACGACACATGAAAGATTGATTTGTTTGTTTAATGGCATATCAACTCCTTATGGGTCATTTAATGCCAAAATTTAATTTTCTTGGGAGCTTTGAAGTAACAAAAATGATATATGTTATTCTGCTTTCACAACTGAATACATGGTAGATTATACTCAGCTTTTGTGCATATACATGCCTGTGTGGAAATAATTACTAGAGGCGGTGATATGTGTATTTTATGCTGCAGTTTAGTTGAACTTCTATTTTGGAATACAGGTTGATTTCTTTAAGAAATTGTAGGATGTTATATGGGCTAACGTTATAAAAGAGTTCTTTCATGTTGTTTGGTTGGTTGATTTTATTTGACAGCCTATCAACCTCTATGGATTATTTAATGCCAAAATTTAAATATTTTGTATTTATATACATTAAATAATTATAAATAATTGTATGCTTTCAACCACAGATATTTTGTACATAATTTTATACTTTCAAAGTAAAAGTATGTTTTTTAGATATATATTTTGTAGACCATAAAATGTATTGCTGGTAATTTTACTATAAAAATGTATTGCTGGTAATTTTATTGTAAAAATGTATTGCTGGTAATTTTACTATAAAAATGTATTGTTGGTCATTTTATTATAAAAATGTCCTGTTAATTTTTGTTTGGTGGTTCACTATTTACCCATAGCTGGGACCATGGCAGGTGCTACAACCCTGAGTCAGGTTAGACCTGGGAACAACAGCAATTAAGAGTTGGTTCTACACTCCTCAAAACCTCAAATCTCCCAATCAGAGGCCTTGCTGCCAGATGTAGTTTATTATCATACCCAGGATGAATTTTACAGAGGAAGGCAGCATATAACCTAGCTAATGAGCTTGAGTAAGTGATTGGCAGAACAAGGATTAGGAGAGATAGCAAAAAGACAAACTTTACTTCAAAATTCAAAAGACAGGAAATTGTAGAGACTCATGATCTCCCATAGATTTGAAATGACATGGCGCATAAAAAATGTCAAGGCAAACAATTTTTGACATTAAAGTGCGGAATAGCTCTCTATAACAACAATGATTGTTTTTGCCATTAAAAGATTAATAATTAAATAAATTAATTAATAAATAGGTTTTTAATGTTATAATTTTAATTTAATATTTGTTCAAAGTCAATAATATAATTTATAGGAAATAAATAAACATTAAAATAAGTATTTATTTAATTCAGTGAATAACCAGTGTGGTTTGCTTGTTTTGGTGACATATACCTCTATGGGTTATTTAATGCCAAAATCTGAATAATTTTTTTGCAATTTTATGTCTTCAGCTACAGATATTTTGTACATAGTTTTATACTTTCATGGTAAAGATATGTTTTTTAGATATATATTTTGTATATCATAAAATGTATTGTTCGTAATTTTACTATAAAAATGTATTGTTTGTCATTTTATTATAAAAATGTACTGTTGATTTTTGTTTGGGGATTCACAATTTGCCCATAGCTGAGACCCTAACATGTGCTAGCAATTCAGGTAAGGGTGGACCTAAAGACAACAATTAATGGGTGGTTTCACACTCCTCAAAACCTCCAATCTCCTGATCAGAGGCCTTGCTGCCAGACACATAAAAGAACAGGTCAGCATGTATAATGAAGAACCATCTGCTTGCATATGGATGTTTTTAAATTAAGCCATACATACTGGCCCTTCACTCAGTTGATATGATGACTTGGCTGCTACATACACAACGTAAACATAGGCAAAAATAAAAATCACAGTTTGTCTCAAACCAAAGTGAAAATTAAAGGTAATCGATACTGCAGCAGCAAAATTACCTTTACCAGTAAAGATCTCAGTCGAAGCTCTTGTCGACAATAATGATTGTTCACTAATTAAAACTGACAGTGAGCATTTATGTTGAAAGAAGACCACCCCCCCAAGAAAACTTCCATGAAAGCTAACAAAGATAATTTCCTCATGTCAGTATTACTTAAATGACCTTCTCTCATTAACACTAACGAGAATGCCAGCTGCAAGGCATGGTGGTGTAAACTAGAGCAATGGTGATGGTGAACGGGGGGGAGGGGCAAATGACACTTGAAAATAGGAAACTAATGCCATTATTGGCATTAAAAAAAAAGAAAAAAAAGTGATTTTTTTTTTATTTATTTACCATTTTTATGTATATTTCTTTCGTTTTTATCTTTACTATTTTTTGTACATTTTATGGTATTGAACATTAGACATATCGCTAATGCTATTCGTTGCTTCGAGCAAATCATTCTCTTATTAAAACATCAAATCAAGAATTTGTTTCTGCTGACTTTCATTATATGTCGTTTCAATGCTTACTGTGGAATGATGGTAAAGAAACTAATCTCAAATGGTTATTGCTTGGCTATTTGATCATCACTAAAGTACACAACACTATGTTCTTGTGCCAGACTTAGCTGAGCTATGTAACGATTTAGTTTACAATTGAAGCAGTCATATTGAATTATGTTATTAGAAGTATTGTCAACCATTACTAATTTCTGATGAATAGTTCTTCCATTTTAATTTTAATTGCTTTATTTACACTTGTAGTATTAGTAGCAGTAATATTATCATGAATTTTATTTAGATGAAGCGTTGTCAACCATTATTAATTTTTGACTCATATTTCTTTCATCTTCATTTCTGTTGCTTTATTTCCACTACTAGTATTAATAGTAGTAATATTATGTTGAATTTTATTATTAGATGAAGCATTGTCAGCCATTATTCATTTTTCACAAGTATTTCTTTCATTTTAATTTCACTTAGTTTATTTTCACTAGTAGTATTAGTAGTAGCAATATTATCTTGAATTTTATTATCAGATGAAGCATTGTCAACCATTATTCATTTTTCGCGAGTATTCTTCATTTCTGTTGCTTTATTTCCACAAGCAGTATTAACCTTGAATTTTATTATTATTCAAAGTTGGAAGCAGTGAAAGGTTTCATCAACAGAATGCCTGTCTACATTTATTTATTTTAGATTTTAAACATTTGAATGCTTTTCAGCCATCTTTGGTATTTGAAATTTGCAGAGGGCAAGCAAGCATCTCTGAGCCAATAGCAATCCAGTGGGAATAGTATTTGAGGATCAGATTTAATCCTATCTTCAGAAATAGTAAAACACAAGAGATTCTTGGAAGTTGATAGAAAATGATAAGACCAAGATGAGATATATGGGCAATGGAAAAAGGATAATCTGCCACTGTCCACCCCCCATTAACATTAAATAAAAGGTTCAGTTTTAAATTACCTGAAGGTTACCCAGATAGAGAAGTACAGCATCAAACATTATGATGACAACAATAAAGATGAGGATAATCGTCACAGAAGTTAATGAGCTTTTTTAAATTAATGACAAAACAATGACTGGGAATAGATAGTAAGGAGACAAACATTGTTTAGAGTTACAAAAGATAGGAAGTTGTGGAGGGTCATGATTAACCTACTAAATAAGCTTGTGTAAATGGATGGCAGTACAGGGATTGGCAAGGAGAGTAAGGGGATAAACATTGCTTAGAACTATAAAGAATAGGAAGTTGTGGAGAGCCATGATTAACCTACTTAAGCTTCTGTAAATAAATAGCAGAACAGAGACAATAAGGGACAAACATTGCTTAGAGCAGCACTTCCAAATCTTTTTACCGTTGTGGGACCATTTTGAATATATTCTGTGTGTCAGCAAACCCCTACATAAAGATTATTACATAGTTATTAATATTAATTAATGTTTTTTATTTTTTTATCATAGTTCACTTTGTAAACATAATATATTTTATTTGAAAATGGTTTAAGGAAAAATGACTCCCTTCTTTTGTCAAATTTATTGCTAATGCAAAAAAAATAAAATCATATTGCTCGTTTCTGAAACCTCACACTGAGGTTTTAATTAACAAAAAAATATTGGTAAATACACAAAAACATAAATGACCAACATCATTATAATTTATTATAATAAACAATCACTTTCCAACAATAAGCTGTATGTATATAGTAAAACCACAAACTTAAAATTGAACAAAAATTGCTCAAAAGTACATTAGACTATTTATCACTGTTTCTTGTGGAACCCCTAGTGACCTCTTGTGGAACCCTAGGGTTCTGCAGAACACTGGTTGAGACACACTGATTTAAAGTAATGTAAAATTTCTGAGGTAGCTGTCATCATAAGAATATTTGGAGACTGAATTGCAATAAATTCGCCCAGCTTTACTGAATGTCATATTTTCTGAAAACAACCATTTTTTGGACCATCTATTTCATGTAGTTCCCATACTGAATAGTTCTTGTGAAGGTGGCTTTTATTCACAACAAAGAAAGATTTTGTTCCTTTAGAGAGAGATGATGATGATGTTGTTTGGCTTGCAGATAATCTATCATGACTAGTATAGGTTTCCATATTGTTACTTGAAGCCACTGCACTAGTTTCTTCAGGTTTGGTTTGTTTTACAGCATATCAACCTCAATGTGTTATTTAATGCTGACAAGATTTTTTATCACTGGTCATTTTTTTTTTTTTTTCAAAAATATATTGTTGGTAAACTAAAACAAAGTCATTTATTTTACCTCATCATCCAAGTAGTTACATGCAACATAACGGTTATTAGCGAATCAAGTTCAAATTTTGGCCTTGTCTGTGGCATTCACTTTCATACAACTATCTTTTGGAAAAGCATGAATCTATCTCTTCTTCCCTCCAGCTATGGGTTAAATAGCAAGGCATACTGAACTCTCTAGCCATGGTTTACAGCCAGTTTAGGAGAATAACAACTGTTTGGTTTGGTTTGTCTTATGGCATATCAACACCTCAATGGGTTATTTATTTTTATTTTTGGCTAATTTGCACTCAGTTTCTATTAAAAATTTCCCAATTTGTTACAATTACGTGTAAAGGCACATGCTTAATTAAAAAAAAAGAAATGAAAATTTGATAAAATCTACCATTTTGGACTTATTGACAATAAAATTTGGATTCATTCGCATCACAGCAGCCATTACTGGCATTGTTTGTATACATTTACTTTCGAATAGACATTCACTCGTCTTGATTACTGTGCATGCAATGAGTTCTCAGTTTCACAGTAATTGAGACAAGTAAGATCAGTCAAAAGGCCATTAGCTAGGTAATCTTCCGCACGTCTTTTCAGCAGCACATGTATGCAAACAATGCCAGTAATGGTTGTCGTGCCATAGACGCCAACAACACGAAAGAGTTCAAACTTTTAATGCCAGTAAGTCCAAAACAGTAGATTTTATCAAATTTTCATTTTCAAAAAGTATTTCTGACAATATTTTTTCCAAAAATGTATTGCTGGTAATATTTTTTCTTCAAAAATTTATTGTTGATAATTTTTTTACAAAAATGTATTGCTGGTATTAAAACCTATTTTTACACTTTCATAGTGTTTTGACCCCAGTTTGGGGGTTAACTATTTGTCCATAGCCGGGGCCCTAACAGGTGCTACCAACCCTGGGTCTGGGAACACCAGCAATTAAGAGGTGGTTCCATGCTCCTCAAAACCTCCTGATCAGAGGCATTGCTGTTGGACGTAGTTTATCATCTTACCCAGGATGCAGATGTAGTTTATCGTCATACCCAAGAAAAAGTTTATTCAGGATGCAGGATTTGATTCTGTAGCAGTGAAAAAGAGAACCATGTCTTACCTTAAAAAGAGAATTCTTATTCTCTTTGCTATCTGTTGAAAACAAAAATCAAAATCTAGATCGGGTCGGCTTTAGTAGGCCTTGAAATATGGTAAGTGTTTTCACTTCACTACCAGTCTCGACCAATAAGCTTTCTTACTCCAATAAAAGAACACTATTTTAAATTGCAGACGAGTCTCTTGGCTCTTCATGGGTGAAGAAAGTAGTTGTGAGTTGGAGATATGGATTTTTTTTTTTACTTTTTGCTTCACCCCACATCCCTGACAATTTCTGATGGACTTGCAAAACTGATTTATATAACCCTTAGAATTTTCACCATGGACTCAGGATTTTGGGATCTGAATATCCCTATTACTATTGAAAGATTCTGAACTCTTTTCGGCTGGTTCTTTAGATCCTGATTTATCAAAGACAGTTATAAGATCAAGTATTTGGTTCTGAAGCAGCTGCAGATAGATCGGATTCATTCTTAGACCACTTATAAAAGATTCACATATAGCCTCTTCATAATTTTCAGCACTGACAGCCTGGTAATTACAATTTCCACTCTGATGCTTTTGTGCCAGTAGATATTCATCTAATGTCTCCCCCAACTGTTGCTGGTGGGCAGCTAACCTTGCATACACATCATTAGTCAGCTTCCCATCCAAGTTTTGCAAAGAACGTACCACATCCTCCTAAATTTACCAATCAGTAATTGGCTCATTCATGGAAAGAGTAATGACCTTAATAAGTACATTCAGTTCCTCTAGAGAGTATTACTCAATATATATTTTTTTAAATGCCTTGTCCTTTCAGAAAGGAGAGAATCCTGACTCTCTAGAGCTCTCTCTTTTTTTTTTTTTAATATGTTTGGGGAATTGTCATGCATTCTAGGGAAAATGAAATAGTTTCCCAATACCTACTCCATAGTTTGGAATGCATAGTTTTCCTTCTCCTAGACTGGCTGCCAACCAAGTCTTGAGGGCCCAGTTTAACCTGTTATTTAACACATGCCTGAGAGAGAGAAAAGAAGGTTTCATGTTTTTCCCCAAGGCATGATGTGAGAGTAAACTCAGCAGCCCAGAATTTGAGCTTAGCTTTGCCAATTCCAATTTCTGCATTGATATCTGTTTAATCTACTCAAATAAGTCAAAGAAAATTGTTCAGTATCACATACCAATTCCTCAGAACCTAAATTAGGGCTGGCTTCAAAACGTTCAGATCACAAGGACTTATCCATAGTTCTATTGTTTGAAGTCCATATATGAATGAATTTTAGTACAACCCAGATTGCTTAGGTTTTATTCAATAACAAATATGTTACCACACATGAGAGCAACCTTTGCAGCCTTTCTGTAAGAATGCCAGGTCAGGACCAGTAATATTACAGACCCCTCTTTGGATTTTGTCAGTAATGTCAAGATAATAGCAGCAATATTCAATGCACAGGTGAATGGTAGATTTATAAATGTGCAAGACGGGAGCTGCTGAGAAAAACTGTCCGGCTCAAAACAGTAAACTGACCTTCTTAAAACAATTTTTCAGGAAATTACTTTTGATGAGTCCACTGTTGTTGCTCTTTCTAAAACTTTTGTTTTTGGTTGGGTAGATACTAATATACTATTAATGTAATATTTACTTTCAACGTCAATTTCATCTTTGTATAACTAAAGAAGAAAAAAAGGGGTTCCTGACGATTGTGTCTAGAATAAAACAGCCTGTCACCTCTAAGTGTTGACTTCAATGTTCACTTTATATATATATATATATATATTATATATATAGCTTTTATATGTAGAATATTTAGTTTGATTTTTTATATAGGTACATAACATATTTAGGTTCAAGGTAAATATTAATTAGCAAATTAGGACTGTATATAATATATTTAGTCAGGTTTCTTTGAAATATACACAGAGGAAATTGACGTTTAAAGTAAATTTTGTATAAGTATAATTTTTCATAATCAATTTTCCAGTTACCAAGTTATATATATATATATATATATATATATATGTAAGTAGAATATTTACATTCAAACAGATTTGGTGACATAATTTAGACATTACGTTGGTTTATTTTGGTTTCAATCCTTTCAAGTCCACAGATTAATTTCTTGGTAACTGTGGAAAATTGATTATGAAAAATTATACCAAAAAATTATAAAAATTTTGGTATTTTACTTAGTCAATTATCCACAGCTACCAAGAAATTAATCTGTGGACTTGAAAGGATTGAAACCAAAATAAACAAACAATGTCTAAATTCTTTAACCAAACCTGTTTGAATGTATACATATATATTGACGTGGATAAATCAAATAACTAGACATTAGCAACCGTATATAAGTGTGTTAATGTGCATACACAGGTAAGTGAATAAATAATTACTCAATTTAATTTAAGGTGAAAACTTAACAGAGCTCAATGCAGTTAGACAGTGCTAAGAAGTATATATATATTATATATTAATATAGACTTCTTAGCACTGTCTAACCACATTGAGCACTGTTTTGTTTATATATATATATATATATATATATATATATATATATATATATATATACCCACATTCAAAGTGCAACTTAAGTTTTGTTGTTCTACCAACTCACCAGACACAATGTATTACATATTAATTACTAATCAAATACATATTGTTTACTAATCAAAAGTAAGAATTGGTACCTGGTGAGTTGGTAGAACAACAAAACTTAAGTTGCACTTCGAACGTATGTTCGTGTGTGTGTGTGTGTGTGTATGTATATATATATATATATATGTGTGTTTTAATTATCACACCTCAAACAAGGTGATAAAGCCACAAAGATGCAAGTGGTTACTGAAAGAGAAAGAAACTGAGAAAAACATGACGAAGAGAGAACAATATAAAAAAAAGATTCAAAACGACAGAAGATGACAACTGACTTTGCATTTAAATTTTTGGTGAGCAAAGTTGGCTGCAAAACAAAAAGCCAGAAGAGAGTTCAACAAGCAAAAAGGGCAGCAGAAGAAACTGTTAATATAGAACTTATAGTTAGATCTAGTAATTTCAACTATAAAATGAGGAAACCTAGCTACCAATCTAGTACTGCTCTTAAATTTGTAAAGCCAAGGTACCAAAGAGGAAAGCTCATCATGTGCTATGTATCTATCTCAAAAACCTGATATGCTCAGACAATTTGAAATATAACAGCATCATCATTTGCACATGAATGAATATAAAGAACCCAACAAGAATTGTAACTCAGCTCTCTGATTAACAATTCTGAGCCATTATCCATTACACCACCTGCACATCCAAGCTTACAGTACTAGGTATTCCCAAGCAGTCACTCATGTTGCTTAACTTTAGTGATTGTACGGAAACTGGTGTTTCAATGTAGTGTAGCTATAAGCCTGAAAGTAAAAAGATATTTGACTTTGAAGACTGTGAGGAAAAATATGTCTGCTTTCTTACATTTGTTCCAAGTCTAAGTACCTATTTCTTTTATTTCCATCTGATAACTAAGATCGTCACCAATTCAAAAGCAGTCTTTTATCAAATAATGTGTAGAGAATTGCTAAATGCAGATAAACTAAAAAAAACAAAAAAAAAATTAAATGCTAGTCACAATAAATCAGTTTTGATGGTCATTTTTTTTTAAGCCTCAGCTGATCACAAGATCAGTCAAAAAAAAAAATACCAAAAAGAAAGAAACTTTAAAAAGATTCCATGTGAATTAATTTCAAGTGACAATTTCAAAGTGAGTGCGGAGAAGTCTTTTTTTTGCTTGTAAAGAAAACCATGAAAAATGTCAAATATTCTTATTCTTTGTTTTGCATTCTTGATTCCTGGCATTGTTCTTGAAGAAAATCTTCATACATACGTATCTTTACACCTTTTTTTTTTTATTTAAATCTAGTGTGAATATTATTATCTAATATTATTAGCCTCTTGGCTTTTGTTGTTTAGCTCACTGTTTTTCTGGAGAAAAAAAAAGGATGTCCATCTTGCTATGGAGAAGTGTCTAATAAGTTAGTTAGTAGCTCTAGTAAATTAGTATTGATTCACTTAAATCATATGTATTTCAAACAAAGGTATTCTGAATAATTATCATGTCATATAATTGTGTTTTTATGGTGAATTATCATTCAAACAATTTACAATTTGAATAAATTTTTTTTTAATATTTGTTTTTGAACAATTTTCTCCATATGTTTTCATGCACACAGTAATCTTGGAAATTCTTTTCAATCCGTACCTGTAGATGAAACTTAGAACTGTACCGAACGTTGAGGAAAAAAAAGCCATATTTATTACTAATAGTGTGTGTGTATATATATATATATATATATATATATATTTTTAAGTGATTCATCGAGTCTGAAACCTCTACAGAATGCAGAAAGCACTGGACGGGCGTTTCGTCCTATATTTGGGACTCATCAGCAGTGCGCATCCACTACCGAGAATTGAAACCCTGACAGTTAGGTTGTCAAGCAAACACCATACCAACTGTTCCAACAGACCTCGGTGACGAAGAGGAACAGTTGATATGGTGTTTGCTTGACAACCTAACTGTCAGGGTTTCAATTCTCAGTAGTGGATACGCACTGCTGATGAGTCCCAAATAGAAGACAAAACGGCCATCCAGTGCTTTCTGCATTCTGTAGAGGTTTCAGACTCGATGAATCACTTAAATATAATTATCAAATTCTCCTAATAATTTCATATATATATATATATATATATATATATATATATATATATATATATATATATATATATGACAGATAGTGCTGGTGTTAATAGAACAGTACTTGATGTAATAAAACAAAATAAATATACATATTATCCTTCCCTGAGAGCACAACTTGGAGTTTCATGTACAACATGATCTTCCATTTTCTAAGTATAGAGACTGATTGTTATGTAATTTAAATTTTAATAAAAATATCTGGTTACTGCAATGTTGGTACATTTATATATTTTACTTAAATTTACAGTTTTTTTAATTTTAAGAAATACATTTGGCATTTAGAATAAACAGGATTTATATATACAGAAGGTTCTCTGGTTACATCAGACCTGACGTATGGTGTTTCATGCTTACGGCACCATCTCCCATAATATAATTCATCGTCACGCGGCACTATATGAGGAAAAGACAGTATTGTTCCTTCACCGGCTGCACGGCATATTAGATTGTGCTAAATTTGCTATCTCATATTTGTGTCATTTTGGGGGTGAAATTTTTGCCCTTCATTTTGGCTCCCAAGTGTAAGGCAGACACATGGGTGCTTATGTAGGTGAGTTCTGACCTATGACAAAAATCAGGTTATGTCTCAACATAGGAACAGATCTCTGATGTAAATCAAGAACTCTCTCTACATGTATAAAAAAAGAAAAAAAAAAAAAAAAAGAAAGAAAATTATTTTAGAGTTTTAGATATTAATTTTTTATATTAAGCATGGAGGGAGATTACTGGTTCTTTTCAAAGAAGATTGCATTGTGCATGAAACTGAGTCATGCTATCAGTGAGGAATAATATATATATATATTTTAAATAGTTATCACTCCATGCAAGGTAGTAATGCCACTAAGACACAAAGTGTTACAGGGTGTGGAAGAATTAGGAACAGAAACAATAATGATGAGCAGGAAGAGAAGAGAGTAATCAGGAGGACAGTAGATAGCGATTGACATTGCATTTAAATCTTTGCAGATTAAAGTTGGCTGGAAAAGCATGGGCCTGAAAGAGAGTTTCACCAATGAGAAGTGCGAGAAAAGAAACTTAGCATAGAATTTACAGTTACATCTAGCCAGTTCAACTGTAAATTGATGAGATCTCAATGACATGATGGTGGTGGGAAAGTGATTGGAGCTGAGCCACCAGATCAGGACCAATAATATTGCTGATTTTTCTTTGGATTTTATCTCTGATCTCAAGGAAAATAGCAGGTGCACCAAACCATATGTGACAGCAATATTCTAAGCAAGAGTGAATGGTAGACTTATAGATGTGCAAGATAGATTCTGGGGAGAAAAAATGTCTTGCACAACATAGTGAACTGACTTTCTTGGCAGCTGGCCTAGCAATGGATTCAATATAGTCTTTCCGCTTCATATCAGCAGAGAACGTGAGCCAAATGTGCAACAAGTCCCTTTCCTGGAGGCTAGTCATCAAGGGGTCTCTCGGATGATTAATTGAGAAACGTTTAGTTTTGAAAGCATTAAAATTAACAAGCCATCTTCTACCCCAATTAACGATGGAGGTCGTTTTGAACATTGGCTGTCATTTTAACTTTGTCAGACTGATAAGCCTTTTTATCAATGCAAGAGTAAATTGTTGTGTCATCAATGTAGATACCATGTTGAGTTATTTTTATATATATATATATATATATATATATATATTATATCTGTACCTGAAGATTGCGGAATATGAAAAGTGTCATCTGTAATGAGCTAGTGGAATATGAAAGGATTAACACTGAAGACATTTATTGCCAGCAACTTCATTGAGTTAAGTAAGCATTATATTGATATTTTGCAGGGGGACGATGTAAGGCACGCTCTGCAAAAGGAACCGAAGAGAAAAAAAACAAAATATTTAAGATGGAAGATTCTTTTACATCCTCCATACCTTCCAGATTTAAAAACTATAGATTTTCATTTCTTTTGATCACTAGACATCTTCATAAGTGGGCAAACATTCAGAAACAAACAAGAAGTTGAAAATATACGACTTAAAATTTGCCTTACAATTGGGTTGTATTACTGAAAATTCATGTGATTATATTTTTGAAAAATAATCTTTTAATAATAACTTGAACTTGTTATTATATCCTTCTCGTAAGAAGTAAAATTACTTTTTGACACAACCAAATGTGTGCATGTATTAGTTTGTGAATGTAAAATAAGACTTCTAATATTAAAAACAAAACAAAAACACTTCCCAAATCAAACCCGTAGGCCTCGACCGTGGTGATGGAAAGCAGCTGGATGGCATTACCATCTTCCCTTTTAAAATGGGTAAGTTGTTGATTTGGGATGTGACCTGTGCAGATACATTTTCGGCTGGTAATTTGATCAGGTCCGCGGTCGAGCCAGGGTTCGTCACCCGAGACGCAGAGATAAAAAAAATAGCTAACTATTCTTCTCTTGCTGATAGATTTGTTTTTACTCCTGTGGCAGTGGAGACTTCAGGGGTTATTGGCCCTCATTCGATGGTGTTCCTTCGGGGGATTGCGTCTCGATTAAGGAACGAGCCTCACGAAACGGAATGGCTCTTGCAGCGTGTCTCACTGGCGACGGTTCGAGGTAATGCTTTCTCCATCATAGTGGCTGACAGAGGATAGAAAAATCTGTTTATAGTTACGTTGTTCTGGAATTGTCATCAGTGGTCGACTGAACTTGCTTTGTTTCAATGACTTTTGTTTTGTTATTATTAGTTACTTTGTTCAATAAATACGTTTGTTCTCTAAAAAAAAAAAAAAAAAAAAAAAAATCTGTTGTCATTGGCGAATCTGCTCCATTTTTTGTTGAACAAAAATTTTTTAAAGAAGTCAAAAGCCATTCAACCAATATTGGCGGCAAAGTTGATAAGAAACAAATCATTTATTGATCAATGAGGAAGCAGATTTGAAACACGAGAATAGTTTCACCCCATCTGTACTGCTTATTTCTAGGGTTAACTTGACTCATCATTATTTATAGTATGGTGTACAATAACCCTAGACAAAGGAAGTGGAATGAGAACAGTCTACCCCATAGATTAAATAAAGGGTTCAGTTCAGAATTTCCTGTAGGTTACCCAATTAAATATAAACCTGAGGAAGGCCAGAAGGCACAATGGCCGAAACACTGTGATAACAACAATAGGATGAACATAAATAATGTAAATAATACTTCACCTAATAATAGAATTCAATATTACAACTAATACTACTAATGAAAATATAACAAGCAAAATTTAGGTAAAAGAAATACTAGTCAAAAATTAATAATGGCTGACAATGCTTCAGCTAATAAGATGACATTAGTACTACTAATAATACTAGTGGAAATAAAACAGATGAAATGAAGAAGAAAGAATTGCCACTCAAAATTTAATATTACTATTAGCAGAAATAAAACAAGTGAAATTAAGATGAAAGAAATACTAGTCAAAAATGAATAATGGGTGACAATGGTTCATCTAATAATAAAATTCCAGATAATATTACTACTACTAATAATACTAGTGGATATAAAGCAACTAAATTTGAAATGAAAGAAATACTAGTAAAAATGAATAATGGCTGACAATGGTTCATCTTATAATAAAATTCCAGATAATATTACTACTACTAATAATACTAGTGGATATAAAGCAACTAAATTTGAAATGAAAGAAATACTAGTCAAAAATGAATAGTGGCTGACAATGGTTCATCTAATAATAAAATTCAAGATAATATTACTACTTCTAATACTATTAGTGGAAATGAAACAAGTGAAATGAAGAAGAAAGAATTACTAGTCAAAATTTAATAATATGACTAACATCCTGTTTGATTTTTTACTATTGTTCACCCAATAAAAGTCCCAAGTGCCCTTCAAGGTAGAAAGTTACTAAATGGGTGTGTTGTACGGCATGTCAGGAAGGTACAAGGGTTGCATATTATGAGGATATGTAGGATTGGTAATGGTTGACCCTTGACTTGAAGTTAAGATTGTAGTGGCCAGGGAAGCATTATCTAGGGAGTCCATTCTACAGTGTAACAGTTCTGGGTAAGAAGCTGAGTGGAACTTCTATCTCCCCAATGGAATATAAGTCATCTCAATGTATATAGCATGGTGGGTCCGAGATGTGAATGTCTGAACTGGTTGAAGCAAGAAATGGAGTCTGCCCAAACATCTTCCATGAAAATCCCAATAGAGTAACAAGAGGATAGCCAAAACAAAAATCAATAATGGCTGATAATTCTTCATCTTTTAAAAAAGTTAAAGAAATTATGACTAATAATAATAATACAAGTGTATGGGAAGCAGTTCACACTATAAGAAATTCAAGTTCCAGAAGAAAATGTAGCCTGGTGAAGTACAACAATTTAAATATCTTGGAATTGTTTTAACAGAAGACAAAATGTGAAACCTGGAAATTCAAAGTTGTATCAAAATAGTGAATGTTGCCTTTCAAAAGCTAAGCAAAGTATTAAGAAACAGGAACATTTAGAACTGAAGAAAAGAGTACCGAAATGTTGCATAATATTGGTCCTCCTATATGGCAGTGAATGCTGGACAATCTTATCCCAGATGACAAAAAGGCATGAGACAACAAAAATGTGGTTCTACAGGAGGATACCGAGAATACTATGTATTAAACATGTGAGCAACAACAAAGTTTTAGAGAAAATAGAAACAAAAAAGACACTTATACTTAACATCAGAGAGTGACAATTGAAATTCTTAGGGCACATCATGAGGAAAGAAGGCTTGGAAAATTTAATACTGACAGGACATATTGAAGGCGAGAGGGACAGAGGAAAATAACACATAATTTACTTGTGTAAATGGATGGCAAAACAGGGATTAGGAGAGATAACAAAGAGACAAAATTTACTAAGAGCAACAAAGGACAGGAAATTGTGGAGAGCCACGATCCCTCATGTCTTGAAGAAGCTCTTGGTTTATTACTCAAGGATTTATTTGAATTTTATCTTGGTTGTTGTAATTACAATGTTTTCGCCATTATACAATTTGAATTTATTCATGTGCATGTCACATTCACTCATATCATTGGAATTTTCAAATGAGCTGTCTAACACATGCATTGAATAAAGTGTGATCAATACACAATTCTGGAAACATTAGCAAATATCAGGAGGCGCTGGAAGAAAGATAAAGCTTTGTGATGACATACAGTCAACAAATCAAAGAAATCAATAATGTCTCATCTCAGAAATTCAGACAGAAAGGAAAAATTAATTTCTCAAGTGAAAAATCTTTAAAATTACCATGTTTATTAAAATGCCATCAGTTTTTACTGAAACAAAAATTTGATTGGCTACATCTGAAATCAAAGTATCCCCCTCTGAGAAATGCAAGAGCTTAATTGAATAATTGCATTATTTGAAGACAATTTCAGTTCAAGTATGATAACTGGACACCTACGCTTAAAATCCGAAAGAGACAGTTAAAATTTCTCAAATATTATGAGGAAAGAGGGCTTGGAAAATTTAACACTCACGGGACATTTTGATGAGAGAAAGGACAGAGGAGAGCTATGGATAACCTATCTCCTGTATTTGGTTGAATGGATCGCTGAATAGGGAAAAGAAGGATTTTAGAGTGAAATGTTACTGAGAAGGACATTCATAGGAAGCTGTTGAGAAACATGACCACCCAGGGACTGAAAGGACATGGCCCATAAAAGAAGAAACATACCATGACATGATGCAATTATGATAACAAGACATGATATAAGGATAGTAACTGCATGTGACGAAGGATGGTTATTGCAGATAATGTAGATACGGTAACCAGATGTGATGTAAGCATTCTATCTGGATGTTAACTTGACATGATGCAGGGATTCTAAGTGGATATAATGTAGGCACAATGAGCTAATATTTTTTTCCAGAGATGAACCTGATGATTTTTATCAAAACCAGATAAAAACATTTTTATTTGGTTCTCAAAATTGATTGTTTGATTTGTTTTTTTTATGGCATATTAAAATATTTTGGATTAAGAATAATTCTTTTTTTTTCCTGAGTGAATATTGTATTAATTCTTTTGAGACTATCAATGATTTTTCCAGATAGAAGTTTTGTTATTTAACCCATTACTGGGGTAAAAGATGGATTGAGAATTCCCTAAGTGTATTTATGCTTTATTAATGTAATGAATCTGACTGGAATTCTATCTCAACTCTCCGATTTTTCGTCCCATGCATATCCTTGGTTCTCTAGATAAAATGATTTTCAACTATCCAAAAATCAAATATGGAAGCAACTTGCTGGATTTCTGTGCCTTTCTGATAAGCTTCAATTTCACTGGCCTGATAGTGTTGTGCATTATTTTAGTTAAATGACTTTTGCTTAATGCGAAAGGAAAATATGAACCGGTTAAGGTCGAGAATTAAATCTCAATTTCTGGTCATGTGTAACTCTTCTCCTTGGATATGAAAACATAGCAACTATGTAATTTCTCATGGATTCTAACTTCAGCAGAGTGTGAGTGTATGACTTACACTGACCCAGAGCAGCACTACCTCCTCGAGCCATTTGACGTAGGCCTCAATGTTGAGTCTGAGGCCATGTGAGAAGATGAATGGAGGCATAACGTTGCCATCACTATTCATCTTCCAATCACTTTCGTAATCACCATTAGACTCATCCAACTCTTTCTTAATCATCTGCACTGTCCTCAGATTGACACCCAAATAATCTGAAATGTTTATATTGGAGCTTCCAGCACAAATGCCAAGCAGTAGAGCATTCTGTTTCTGAATTTCTGGCAGAGTGAATTGTATCATGGTGCTCCTTTTCTCACAGATGGTGCCCAACTGACCCTACTATATTTTGTGCAGTCAAAAAAAAAACAACAAAAAAAAAAAAAAACACACATGTACAAAATTAAAAATATAAAATGACGACAATTTACCCATCTCGTCCTGTATATAATATATAAAAATGATGTTGCTATCATTATATATGTCACTATATATAAAATACTAGCAGCATGGCCCGGCGTTGCCCATGCTTGATTAAAAAATCGTACGACTCATACAGCAATCGCTATCACTTGACTTAAAATATGTTTGCCCTTCCTTGCCTTTAAAGGGGTGCCCTTTGCCGTGCTGATGTTGCTACATGCCTTACTTCTTGCCTATCCCACACTGCGAATTTTTTCTAAGCTCTATACTAAACATTAAATCTGTTACGAAAAAAGAACTAAACAAAATGAACACAAAATGATCAGCTTTAAAAAAGCACTCGTAACTGGAAAAACCGAACGAAAAAAGAATGTTAACAAATACTTTTTCACATCCAACCCAGTTCTGCGGAATCAGAATCAACGTTGAGTTTAAGCAAGCGAATGAGCCAATTGGAGGGAAGTGCCATGCAGATTTAAATTTTTCCCAGTTGTGACGAATGCAGCAATCGATTTTTTTGGCATGCTAGTTAACATTCGTGTCAGTCAGCTGTTGGTTCTCATGCTGGCCAATGGAATCTTCCTGCCTATTCGTGGCAGCCAACTGTAGGCTCTCACTCTGGCCAGTAGAAAATGGCTGCAAACTACATGAAAACTGCCGTAGAAACATGAAAAAAATCGATTATTTCCACTATCGATGGCAAATGCAAAGTCGGTCTTGGCCTTTTCCACTAACTTGGAGCATGTGCATGTAAATTTTAGAGCAAATCCATCGAAAATTGCATCCATGCATTTGTTACACACTCACACACATCCTGCCTTTTATAGATAGAGATAAAACAAATGTGTTTAGTTCTATCATTAGGTATAAAATTTTTTAGTCCTTTCAAATCTAAACATTTTTTAAGGCAGTGAGTGGCACAGATTTATTCAAGCTTAAAAAGATTTTTTTTAATCATTTCACCTCAAGCAAGGTGGGAATGCCACCAGTACACAGGGGTTTAGAGGGAGTGAAAGTGAGAGAAAAAGCCGTGTATAGGGAGGATATGACAAAAGATGAACAGGATTCAAGAACATAGAAGATGGTGAGTGGTGTTGCCATTTTAAATTTTGAAGATTGTAGTTATCAGAGAAGCAAAGAAATGGAAAGAAGTTCCACAGGTGGGAAGAAAAAAACTGGCAGTTGCATTTAACTATTTCAACAGTAAACGGGTAGGATGTAGATGCAAATCTAGTGGCACACTTAAATTCATGCAGTCAGGACATCAAGGGAAAAAATTTTGAAAATATTTTTTCAGAAAAGATGGAGGGAAACTACATCATATCACTTAGAAAATGTATTGGGATGCCAGAATAGGATGGATTACATTGCAGATCCTTCTTTGGATTTTGTCAAGACCCTTGAGCTGAGTAACAGGAGCACCAGACCAGATATTGCAGTAGTATTCAGTGCACAGGTGAATGGTAGATTTGTAAATGCATGAGATGGACTCTGACAAGTAAAATTTTCTGGCACATCACAGTGACCTTAATTTCATTGCAGTAAATGCAGTTATCGATTGGATGTTGTCACTCCATTTCAATTCAGTTCGATTCTCTGGATAAGAGAATTTGCAAAAAAAAAACTTAACTTAAAAAAAAGAGTTACTTCTCTCATCCAGAAAAGAGCAGTATGTATGTATGTATATATATATATATATATATATATATTCGACTCTCCCGTCGAATTCAACATATGAGGGTCAGGCAGATCAGTTCCTAGAAACTGAAAGCCCGACACCGACACATGAGATTTGATTATAGTGGTGAAGGCTTTGTGCAGGGCCATCCACACTTTTTGGAGGGACGAATACAGGGACCTGGTGCAACGGATGCCACAAGGTCCCTGAACAACCCTCCGCAGGTTTTGAATTCAGAGTTGTCCTTCTCTTAGACCAGTTGCTATCCAAGGCTATAGAACCCAGTCTGTCCTGCTATTTACCCATAGTTGGAGGGAGAAGAAGAGGATTCACACCTTTCCCAAGGGTGTTAGCACGTAAGTGAATGTAATGGTTTCGACTGGAATTCGAACTCGGCTCTCCGATTCCTCAATCCAAGCTGTTATCCATTACTCCACCATGCCTCCTATATATATATATATATATATATATATATATATATATATATATATATATATGCCCATTGTTCTTACATAGGTGGATTGCAGACCTAAAAAAATGTGGTATTATGCTTGCATAGAATGAAAAGAGAATGTATGGTTTAATCTGTAATTAAAATCAGATCCAAGATTTTTTTTTTAAAGAAAGTTATTTGACTGAGCAGCTTAGCGTCCCACTAGGTGATAACAAGAGTCTAACTTGCTTATATCTCTCATGTTGAACTGATATAGACAATCCAATATGGCAGATGGTATCAACACTATCAACAATATGGCAGATGATATCAATAATGAAACAAAAAGCTAATTGAGAAAGAGATTTAAAAAAAGCATTACCATGCATTTGTTAATATCAAGGTGGTTAAAATAAAAAGGAATTTTGTTCTAACAAAAATCTTTAATATGTGTAAGATATGAATATATGCGAATGCTTAATTTGAAAAATATAATAAACATTATAAAACACTCTCAATTGAAAGTTATAGAAAACAACATAGGGTTAATAAAGGGTGTTCCAATAAATTGGACTGATTTTAATGGGAATTAAGTTTAAGAGTCTAGTGATTTTTTCTTTCAGATTTGTCAGACACTTGGGCGATAATGTTTTTCTCAAAGAATTGCCTTGACTTAAATAATATGATCCAACAGAGAAATAAATAAATTTTCACCAACACCACCAATTTATTTACTGCTGACTTTGATCCATTTTAATGAAACACCCCTATATATAATCCATCTTAATGAAACACCCCTATATATAATCCATCTTAATGAAACACCCTTTATATATATATATATATATATATAATGTCAGTAATTATTACCTTCATTCCTGAACACTGACAATCACATTTTTCAATCTGATTTTCAATACATTTTTATAATGTTCTATATAAATGAAGCGCAGTGTATATGTGTTTGTCTGTCCATCCATTTTTCAATTTCGACAAATCATGAACAACCTGAAGTAACAGGTAGTAACTACTGTAGTTATCTGTGAAATAACTCATTTAAAGTTAAATTTAAATATTGAACAAAATGAAAGTTTTAAAAATAATTCTTTATTAAAGGTTTAATTTCATTTTTCATCACAACTGGAATTGATAGCATCTAATTAAACCATAATTAAAACTTAAGCAGGGAAAGGTATGTTGCTCATGTTTTTTCTTTTTCTAGAACATGTACTGTGATTTTTGATGTATTTGAATTATTACATAGTTCGGGTTCCCTAATATCTTTTAAGAGCGACTTTATGTGAAGGGATCATAAAGAATAGTGATTTTTAAAAGAAAATAAAAATTTTGCACAAAATAAATGTAAACAAACTACAGAGATCAGTTGCGTCTATGAACAAAGATTATACGGAATTACGGTGCTGAATAATGATAAAATAATTTTATTATTTCTAAATTCTTATAACTTTTACATACATAGGACACTGAAGGTAAAAGACCTAAAGTCCTCTACAGGAGCTAGCCTAAAGTCCACCCAAAGAGCTGCTTCTAGGCTAGTATACAATAAATTAATGCAGCCTGGAAAAGTCATCGATCAATAGCTAAAATATATTGCAAGCTACCAAAGGTAAACTCAAAAATGCAGTAAAGGAAGATGTATCTAGCAGGATATTGTATCAGGTATGATGACGAAGTTGCAAGCAAACTATTTTTCTTGCAGTCAAGCAAAGGAAGAAGAGAAGACAACTTACATTCATTGACACTGTGATAGGACCTGAGTGGAGATGACACAAGAGTTAAAGAACATTATCGTAGTTCATTCTTAATGGCAGAAGCATGTAGATGCTTTGGGGTGTCCCAATGGACAAACTAGTCTCATCTATTTTCTATACTACAATTTTTTTCAATGCATTTCTATAGCAAAAACAATAACAATTACATATATACTAATATACTAGTCATAAAAAAATCTGACATATTAATTTTTTAAAGATTTTCACATGAGTCTTTAAATATATTTTTCCAGTTATTAATGCGTATTAAGGGGGATCAGTTTTTTACTTAATAACAATTAAAACTGATCCCCCACTTTATAGCCACGAGTGACATAGAACATGTTTACCCATGCCTCTGAAAATGAGAGTATGTTTTGTTAAGTGCTTAAAAGTTTTTCACACGAGTTTCTAAATATATTTTTCCTGTGGAACTTCTTTCCATTTCCTTGCTTCTCTGATAACTACAATCTTCAAAATTTAAAATGGCAACACCACTCACCATCTTCTATGTTCTTGAATCCTGTTCATCTTTTGTCATATCCTCCCTATACACGGCCTTTTCTCTCACTTTCACTCCCTCTAAATTCCTGTGTACTGGTGGCATTCCCACCTTGCTTTTCTTTTACAGTAAGATAGGGTGTAATAGATAAATTGTCTCCATTTTATATTCTTCCTTTTGCACATGCACATTGTTTTTGATTTTGTTGACTGCAAGGAATAGTAAGGTCAGTTGGGCACCATCTGTGATAAAAAGAGCACCATGACACAATTCACTTTGCCAAAAATTTGGAAATGGCATGCTGTACTGCTTGGCATTCATGCCAGAAGCTCCAATATGAACATTTCAGTGTTTGCGTATCAGTGTAGACTAAGCTTGAATTTGAATGGCTTGCCAGTCCCACTTTGTTTTCTGCTGTTATGCTTCCTGGACTGCACACTTGGAAAAATAAAAAAAATAAAAAAAAATTCAGCTGAAATTGCACCATATCAACTGTTTGGCTTGAAATAACATTGGGAATACTGATAAACAAATTGTAATTCCATTTCACTATTTACTGATGTTCAGTGTCAAATATGAATAGATAAAAACTCATTCAACCTGCTCAGAGATAAGAGAATGAAACGTTAAGTCCAAAGGCATCTGATAAAATTTCATCTCAAAGATTTTTGAGAAAATTTAGTTATCAAAAATATGTCTGCATGAATAGCAACTTATGGAATCAATGTAAGTTGAAATGAGATCAAAAATTTCTATCAGGAAACACACTCCAGATGAACAAGATTTGACACATTGAAGTACAAAGAACGTTCACCTTTTTGATAAATTTATGAAAAAACAAAAAAAAAATATCACACTGATGGCAACCTCCATGAAAACAACTCATTGGGCTTTTTTGGTCTCTCTTTTTCCACTGAAATGCGTAGTGTAACTATATTGAATTAATTGATATGTCTGCTGCTAGGAAAGTTGGTTCAGTGTGCCATGCCAGAAAACTTTTTGTTTTTTATCAAAATCCATCTTACACATTTATAAATCTACCATTCATCCATGCACTGAATGGTCTAGTGCTCCTGTTTTATATCTTTAGGTTCTTAATAAAATCCAAAGAAGAATCTCTAAGCTAACCAAACATTTTCCCACTGCCATGATGTGGTTTCTGTGGATTTTATAAATATTTTCAAGGCAACTGTTCTGAGAAGCTTTTCTCCTTCGTAGATCAACTACATGAATTTAAGCATACTACTAGATTAGCAGTAAGATCTCACCATTTTACTGTTGAAATCGCTAGATGTAACCATAAGTTCTATTCTAATAGTATCTTACACTATTTACATTATTCAGACTATTGTCCTCATCTTTGTCGCCATATTTATTACGTTTCGGCCTTTCAGTATCTGTCTATTTCTGAGATGAGTTATTACGTACACTATTTACATTATTCAGACTATTGCCCTCATCTTTGTCTCCATATTTATTACAACGTTTCGGCCTTTTAGTATCTATCCATATTTCTGAAATGAGTTATTACGTACACTATTTACATTATTCAGACTATTGCCCTCATCTTTGTCTCCATATTTATTACAACGTTTCGGCCTTTTAGTATCTATCCATATTTCTGAAATGAGTTATTACGTACACTATTTACATTATTCAGACTATTGCCCTCATCTTTGTCTCCATATTTATTACAACGTTTCGGCCTTTTAGTATCTATCCATATTTCTGAAATGAGTTATTACGTACACTATTTACATTATTCAGACTATTGCCCTCATCTTTGTCTCCATATTTATTACAACGTTTCGGCCTTTTAGTATCTATCCATATTTCTGAAATGAGTTATTACGTACACTATTTACATTATTCAGACTATTGCCCTCATCTTTGTCGCCATATTTATTACAACGTTTCAGCCTGGTTAAGGCGGTGGAGAACTTCGAGAGGGGAATTGACAGGAGATAACTGACATCCATTAAACATGGCACATGGAACTAGAACAGTCTACCGCAGTGAGTGAAATAAAGGGTTCAGTTTGACATTCCAACTACCTGAAGAAGGCCGTCACCTACAACAGCCAAAATGTTGTAATAAATATGGCAACAAAGATGAGGACAATAGTCCAAATAATGTAAATAGTGTACATAATACCTCATCTCAGAAATATAAATAGATACTAATAGTTTCTTTTCTCACACTTCTCACCTGTGGGATTCTTTTCCAATTTCTTTCTTCCCGGACACCTACATTCTTCAAAAATTTAAATGCTATGTCAATTGCAATCTTTTTTTTTTTCCTGAATCCTGTTCTTTTTTTTTGTCCTTTCTCCTTACAAATGTCTTTTCGTTCTATTTCAAATTTTAAACCATTCTTTTTGAATAGTCTTTGAAGAATGGCAAATTTTAAAACAGGAAAAGAATCTTTACAAGTTTTCGTTGACTACTTCAAGATTTTTTTGGAAAATTGAAGTTAATCTTTTTGTTACTGATAGTTTTATTACCATGTTTGATCAAACAATTCTCCAACCTTCTTCAAGTATATTTGCTCAAAACAAGATGATCAAAGAAACAAAAAAGTTTGCTAATATATCAATAGATTCAATAGAAAGGATATTAGAAATTACACATGTGGTGTAATATGAATAGTTTGCATTACATGGGACTGAATAATATCAAATCTGTTGCTCGCATTGCTTGAAGGAATTAAACTGTCTGATATTGAAGCCAGGACTGGGGCAAGGCTCTTGTGCCCCCCACCAATCTATGATATCTCCTCACTTATTCTACAACATCTTCATAAGGTAGTATTCATGTAAACTATAAAATTTATTGAAACCTAATTATGCAATATAGGTGAATAATTCAACTAGAAAATCTTTTAATAAATACAATCTTTCTAAATACAAATTAGAGACATGTCATAATAGATCATTCCACTCCTATATATATATATATTTATTTTTTTTTAAGCTTTTCATCCCAAGCAAGGCTGGAAGCCACTAGCACGCAAGGGGTTACAGAAGGTTTGGAGGAAGAGCAGATAGGAGTGGTAAAGGAGAGGATGTGGAGAAAGATAGTGGATCGATCAAGGCAAGGGGGTTGCAGAAGATTTGGAGCGAGAGCAGATAGGAATGAAAGGTGAAAGGATGTGGAGAAGGGAAGTGGATAGATCAAGGCAACTGGAGATGTCGATTGATGTTACACTTAAATAGTTGGAGATTATATTTGTCAGGGAAACAGGAATAAAAAAGGGAATTCCACAGGCGAGATGTGCAAGACATGAAGCTATTGGAGTAGAAGAGACGTCTACATCTAACAGTTTCAACGGTGAAGGGGTGGGAACGGGATATCAGCCTCGTAGGACACTTAAATTCATGAGGCCTGGGAACCAGCGAAAGCAGCTCATCGGAGCAATTACTGTGATATAAAACAGAGGATGTCTGTGTGTGTGTCTGTCCATGTCATACCTTTTCACTTGAGATGCATCCAACTGATTTTGACCAAACTTGGCACATACATTGTACAATATAAGAGATAGGTTTTTAGTGTAAATAATCGATAATTTTTAAAAACTCAATCAATAAACTCAACTTTTTCCTTCTGATTTCATTCAAATTTGGTATGTAGGTTACTTACATCATGACGAGCTCAACGATAACTCATTTTTATTTCTACGCCACTGCGTTTTGTGAAAAACCACAAAAAACAAAAAAAATTGATTTCATCACAAATTTTAAAATAAAAACTCCCTCAATTTTCAAGCAATCTAATACAAACTTCATTCAATTGTAAAAAATATCAACCAAAATGAGTTCAGCTGTAGCAAAATCCACTGAAATGTCTATGTCATTTCTCAAAATTATATAAATATTCTTTTCTATATATTGTAGACATGAAAATGGTTGTAGGTTGATTGTTTTGTTTTTTATGGCTTATCAACTTTTGCAGGTTATTTAAAGCCAGAACATTTTCTTTGAATGTAAGAATTTTTTTTGGTGATAATAATGATTTACTGATACAAGTTTTACAAATTAACCTATACATGGAGAGAGAACAGGTGAATTCATACCTTTCCCAAGAGCATTTGTTTGTGAGTGAATATAATGAACCCAACTAGAATTTTAAATTGGCTCTGCAATTTCCAACTCAAAGCCATTATCCATTACATTACCCACACACCCAAGCTTACAGCACCTGGTATTCCCAAGCGGTCACCCATCTAGGTACTGACCACACTTGACATTGCTTAATTTTGGTGACTGTGCAAGAACCAGTGTTTCAACATGACATGGCCGTGAGTCCCAAGACATTTTAGGACTATTTCAAGTATGCTAGTCATAATGGCTCATTATACAATTTTACTTTTTATTAGATTGTGGGCTACCCAAAGGGAGCTCCAGATCTGACCAGGATTTAGTAAAGATGGGTTCAGTCTTAATGTAAAGTACACATATGACATCGCATTGATGGCAGATGCAGAAGGAAAACTACAGGACCTCCTAGACAAAGTAGTAAAGGAAAGTGGGGCAGAGAACTACTGATTAATTTGCGAGAAGACAAAATATTTAATTGTCAGCCAAAGAGATGGCCCAAGATATGAACTCCAAATTAGAGATATCAAAGTCAAACAAGTACAGTAGTTTATGACTGAAAATATGTCACTAAAATCTAACAAAAGACTGAAAGAGCAAAAGAAGCCAAACATTGAACAAAGTACTAACAGGAAAATTTCATTAGAAACAAAGAAAGACTGCTGAACTGCTATATATATATATATATATATATATATATATATATATATATATATATATATAAAAGACATTTTTATGTTTATACATTCTTTTTATAGATCAAAATATTTAAGTAAATGCTCTGTTTATAATAAATAGTATTAAACAACATTTACCGACCTCAAATGTCTGAGAAATTTTCATAGAAAATATTTGTTCTCCGAAAGGATTCGAACCTGTATCCTCCACGGAACCGTCATATAGCCTGACATGCTCTTAACCGCTCGAGCCACAGAGAATTGTTCAATTAGCAAGGTCAAATTTACTGCCTTTACACTTCAATCTTCCACGATTCTCTCACGTACATTCATATCTGCTCATGGCATATCAAATGTAAACAAATGACGTCACACATTATGAAATGGACAAAGTACGACAATTATTTTTAAGACATTTTTGTCGATCGGTTAAGAGCACTTCAAGCTAAATGACGGTTCCATATAGGATACAGGTTCGAATCCTGTCAGAGAACGAATAATTTCTATGATAATTTCTCTGACATTCAGGCCAGTAAATGTCATTTAATACTGTTTATTATAAAACAGAGCATTTACTTAAATATTTGTATCTATAAAAAGATTGTATAAACATAAAAATGTCTTAAAAATAATTGTCGGACTTTGTCCATTTCATAATATATATATATGTATCAGGTCATCCCATAAATTCTGTCCGAATTTTGAATAAAGAAAACAAGTGACCAAATGTTACATTTAATTACAGATTCAATCAATAATGTATTTTCTCTGATTATCTATGACTTCATTCCATCTATTAACAAGCTTACTAATTCCATTATTGTAAAATTCTTTTGGCTTTGATTTGAAGAACTCACAAATGTCAGTTTTAACTTCTTCCTGTGTTACAAAAGCTGTTTCTTCCAAATGATTCTGTAAGCTACGAAATAAATGGTAGTCTGAAGGAGCAAGGTCAGGAGAATAAGGTGGATGAGGAATTTTCTCCCAACCAATTTCTTCGATCTTTTGTGATGTGATTCTTGCTGTGTGTGGTCGCGCATTGTCCTGATGAAACATCACCCATTTTCGATTCACTAGAGCAGGTCTTTTTTCCTCAAAGCTTGGTTCAAACGCTCTAATTGCTGACAGTATATTTGAGCATTAATTGTTGCATTAGGTGGTTAGAATTCAAAGTGGATTATTCCTTGGCAATCCCACCAGATTGAAAGAAGAACCTTTTACCCATGAAGTTCCCTTCTCAGCTGTGGCTGGGGTCCTTCCCCTTTACCAAGCCACTGTCTATGATGCTTAACATTTCGATAAAAGACCCATATTTTGTCGCCAGTCACAAGTCTATCCAAAAAAGGTGAAACAAGTTGGCAAGAATGGAGAGAAGAGCAAATGTCAACTCGGGATTTGAGGTTGTTTTCAGACAATTCATGGGGCACCCATTTTCTAAGTTTAGGAACTTTTCCAAGTTGTTGAAGATGACAATAAACAGTTGTATGGTTTGAACTGAGAACCACTGCCAATTCCTCAACTGATAAAGCAGGATTTTCTTCAAGGGCTGCTTCAAGAAGCTTTTCATCAAACTCAACTGGACGTCCGGTTCGATCTTCATCTTCAAGGGTGAAATCTCCACCTCTGAATTTTGCAAACCATCTTTTGCAAGTTCTTTCATTCACACATTCCTCTCCATAAACTGAGTGAATGTTTCTAGCCACTTTGGCTGCCGAGTTTCCATTCTTGAATTCAAAGCATTATGTGCCTCAAATGATTCTTGGGTACTTCCATGTTAGCAGGGTTTTAATCAAACAAAATTTAATTTTATTGTTGTCTGAAATAAAATTTGATCAGTTTAAATGCATCTAAACATAAAAATAATGTTCAGATCCATTAGACATTATAAAATACTCTTTAAATTTCGTTCATTTTAACAAAAAGTTAAAATTCGGGCAGAATTTATGGGATGACCTAATATATATATATATATATATATGATGGACTCTCCCGTCATTTTTGACGTATGAGTGTCTTTCAGTTCAGTTTTTATGTTTATGTTTTGTATGAGACAACAATCCTGCATGGGATTTGCAAACAAATTTCTGGGAGACATAATGTGGGAGGTGGGCTTGGAGAATTTGATACCCACAGGAGATATCAATGGCACAATGGACATGGGAAGTTGCAGGCCACACCGACCTGAGGAATTATGTGAACGGATGTCAGAATAGGGTGTAGGAGAGATGGTAAAAAGACAAACATTACTTAAAACGATAAAGGATAGGAAGTTGTGGAGAGCTATAATCGTCCACATCTTTTAGGGACATAGCAAAGACAAGAAGTTCTAAAAAAAGGACAAGCATAAAGGAAGTCAATTTGTTCTGAATCGGGTCATCATGGAGAAAAAATAATTTATTGGTTTGTCACGAACAACTGCTGAAACTGCTCAGCAACCATGACATATATTTGTGAAGGATATTAGAATAATCCAAAAGCTATACTAGTGTTGTAGCAAAAGAGGAAATCACCTACCTCGAAAAAAGTGTTTTGTGCATGGTCTGCCGGAGGAGAATTAGACAAAAATGTTGTAGAGAAAAAAATAAATGATGATGAGGTGTGTGTGTGTGTGGGGGGGGGGTAAAAAGTGCAGTGCGACGCTTGCCAGCAGGCCAGCTATGTTTCTTCTTCCTTGGTTGCCCCCAAGGAAATGCATTGCATGGCTCCCTTCCTTGGCCATTACACTGGGCACTTGTGAAACAGACAACAACTCAGTCGCACCTACTTCAACTTCCTCATTGTCCGTCTGTCAATCCATACGTCCAACTCTATCACACGCAGTCCGCCGAATGACTTCTGTTGTCTCATGGTGCTGGCACCCTGCTTTTTATGCTATTCCAATATGGCCAAAATTTGCATGTGTGCAAATATCATCTCGTCGTGGACGAGATGGGCACACATAAATTGTGTCTTCAATAGCAGCCATATTTCTTTTTAGTCATCATTTTGCAGGCAAGACAAGTTTGCGCTCGTTTTGAATTACGAGGTAAGTCATGTCTTTCGTCACAAAAGTAGTTAGCAAAAATCTATTTTAAGTATCAGAGAAGCTATGCTAATTTTCTTTCCTCCCCTGAATGGTGTGGCCAATCAGAAAAACTGCTTGGTAAATAAAGGCTGTTGTTTTTTGCTTACCAGCAGAATGAATTTTTGAGCTTGGTGGACGAAATTGCATTTCTGTTGTTGCAAAGTGAATGTTGGATTTCTGACCCCGTTTTTCATTACTACTTGCTTGAAGTTTGCATTTGTACATGGATTCTTCTTTGGTTTTACTAACCCCTTTGGTTGATACCTAAACAGCTGAGTTAAGTTAGCTATAAGTGTCGCAGATGAGACAGAGACAAAAGAGACTGATTGCAGGCGTTTATTGCTACAATAAGTTTACAGTTTTTTTTTTTTTATTACAACACATGTGTGCATACAGAAAGAAAATGAATTCAGTAAATATATAAAATGAGCCAAAAGTCAAGGACTTGTCTTCTCCCCAGACTTATTCAATGTCTACAATGAGATGATTCTGAGAGAATTAGAAGTCCTGCCAAGATTCATTATTGGGAGCCACAATCTTAACAACATAAGATATGCAGATGACACAGTGTTAGCATACATAGAAAGGAAACTACAAAAAATCTTACAGAAGTTAATAAAGCAAAGTAAGTAGAAAAGACTAAACCTCAAAGGCAAAAAGTTAGAATGTATGGTTGTTAGCAAAAGGAACAGTCCAACATGCAAATTACAAATTGGAGATACTAAAATAAAAAAAAACTTAAAAAGTAAAATATCTGGAAAGTGTTTTAAAGAGGACAGAAAGTGCAATACTGATATCCAAAGGCATGTTGGAATAGCATAAGTGCATTCCAAAAGCTAAGCAAAGTATAAAGAAACAGGAAAATTTTGTTAGAAACAAAGAAAAGAGTATTGTACTGTTACATTATATCAACCTTCCTGTATGGCAGTGAATGCTAGACAATCTCTTCCAAAATGAAGAAGCCTGAAGCAACAGAAATGTAGTTCTACAGAAGGATACTGAGAATACCATGGACTGAACATGTGAGTAACAACAAAGTTTTAGAGAAAATGGAAACAAAAAGTTACACATAGATTTGAAATTTCTAGGGCATATAATGTAGAAAGTGGTCTTGGAGAATTTGATACTCACAGGAGAGATTTAAGGCTAGAGGGACAGAGGAAACCAATGTATAATCTACCTAGTGAGCATGAGTAAATAGATGGTGGAACTAGGTTTAGGAATGATAAAAGAAAGACAAAATTTATTAAGAGCTACAAAGGACAGGTAGCTGACACAACATGGCACATTGAAGAAAAAGAAGATGAATATATATATATATATATATATATATAAGGGGTTTGGAAGAGAGTGTAAGACAAGGATGTCTCTTCTCACTGGATTTATTCAACCTCTACAATGAGATGATCCTGAGAGAATTAGAAGTCCTGTCAAGATTCATTATTGGGAGCCACAATCTTAACAACATAAGATATGCAGATGACACAGTGTTAGCATACATAGAAAGGAAACTACAAAAAATCTTACAGAAGTTAATAAAGCAAAGTAAGTAGAAAAGACTAAACCTCAAAGGCAAAAAGTTAGAATGTATGGTTGTTAGCAAAAGGAACAGTCCAACATGCAAATTACAAATTGGAGATACTAAAATAAAAAAAAACTTAAAAATTTAAATATCTGGAAAGTGTTTTAACAGAAGATGGAACGTGTGATAATGAAATCCAAAGGCAACTCGGCATATTGAAAGACGCCTTCCAAAAGCAAAGCAAAGTATAAAGAAAAAGGAAAATTTCATAAGAAACAAAGGAAAGAGTACTGAACTGTTATGTAATATCAGTCCTCCTATATGGCAGATGAAGAGGAGACGTGAAGCAACAGATAAGTGGATGCTGAGAATACCATGTATGAAAGAGAAAATGGAAACTAAAAGGACATTATATTTAACATCAGCAAGAGGTAGCTGAAATTTCTAAGGCACATAACGAGGAAAGAGGGTTTGGAAAATTTGATACTCACAGGATAGATTGAAGGCAAGAGGTAGAGAGGAAAATAACGTATAACCTGCCAAGTGAACTTGAGTAAATGTAGGAGAGATAACAAAAAGACAAAATTAATTAAGAGGTACAAAAGAGAGGATATTGTGGAGAGCCATGATCACCAGTTTCCTGAAGGGACTTTTATATAGAATAATGTTCATGATAAAATCTAGTATTTATTATCTTCTTTTATGTGATGCTTCCATTCAGGACAAGGTGATCATGGCTCGCTGTTTTCACCTGTCCCTGTGAATTATATATATATATATATATATATATATATATATATATATATATAGGGTGTTCCAATAACTTGGACTGATTTTAAATGTGCATTAAGTTTAAGCATCAAATGATTTTTTTCTTTTTCTTTCAGATCTAACAACTTAAGTATTTGGTAATTTCAACCACAGAAAGATTAACAATCAAACAATGTGTTAAAGTTATTGAAGCCTATTACAAAAATATTGCATAAATATACCTGAACAAGTGTCTGTGGAAGAGACTGACAAGCTACCCTAGTAGATGGGTGTGCTCAGATAATGAGAGTAGATGACCATTTATTTATTTTATTTTTATTTTAAAAAATTTAAAGCTTTCTTGGAAATGCCAAAAGGAATAACAAATTGTCAGAAAAGTAACCCGTTTGTCTTCTTTATTATTGGGAAGAGAAAAGAAAAAGACAGTAACCGTTTCAGGTTTGGCTTAACAGGTGGCACTGATGTGGAAATTTAACAGACTTTCCTGGGAAAACTCCTGTATGAATACAGTTGTTCCTGGATTTTTTTCTATTTATTCTTGAAGAAATACAAAGAATCGGAAAGAACATAAACTTGACTTAATCTAAAACCTTTGGTAAAAAAATATCAGAAGAAATCAAAACAGATGAACAAATGGTTTGATTTGCAAAAAGCGATTTCCAATGAAACCAAAATATTTGGTTTGTCTTTGAACTAGGGAAATATTTTATCTGCCAACCTGCATATGTGCACACAAGTGTTTATATATAAAGTAGAAATGTATATATTGATAATTGGATATCTACGGAAATTCATCTCCATATTTAACTGTCTATGTGTGTTAAGGCACATGGCTAAGTTGTCAGAATGTTTGTGTTCCAACCATGCAGCCCAGGTTCAAATATGACTTTGGTCATTATGTTTCTTAAGTGATAATATCAGCCTGAGGTGACAGTCACAGCATGCAGCATCAACGAAAAGTATCTGAAAGCCATAGCATGAGTTGATGCATTACATGTGAGATGAAACTGTTTGCAAGACACCAATGGTTGTTCTGGCATGGAACCCCAAAGCCACCATGACTGAGAGTTTAAACATACTAGTTTTGTTGAAAATATTGATTGTGCCAGATTGTTGTGCTCTCTCACCATAAGTGTAACTATATCCACTCATTATTATTATCATCTTCTCCTCAGCCCATTAGGTAGGTTATGTGTTGTTTTCCTCTGTTGCCTGAAGGTACATGGCATTAAAAAAAAAAAAAACTGAATATGCAATCATCTAATTAATGCTATTTATAATTAGATTACGTTATTATTCAAATAAAGTGATTTTGTGCTTTGAAAGTGGTAAGTATCTCGACATTTTGATCACAGCTTGTGAGTAAAGAGAAGTAAACAATACTGACATTTTTAATAGTATATTTTGAAAAATTATAAATCCTATTTTAATATGCTGCATGCAAAATAAATGACTAAAAATATTTAAATATATCCAGATGCAACAATATGATTTCTTGGTTTATGTAATCATAGTATAGAAATGGTGGTAATAGACAAAAAAGAAAGTCCTTGGCATGCCAGTATCATACCTCTATATATATATATATATATATATATATATATATATATATATATATATATATATATAAAATGAACATTGAAGTCAACACTCAGAGGCAACAGGCTGTTTCATGCTAGACACAATCATTGGACTGACGATTGCATCTAGCATGAAACAGCCTGTTGCTTCTGAGTGTTGACTTCAATGTTCACTTTTATATTTACATACGGTCTATCTCTGATATTGAACAATTTATCTCATAAATATATCACACCTTAAAACTATCTTTATCTCTCTCTCTCTCCATATATATATATATATATATATATATATATATATATGTATGTATGTATGTATATATAATGTATCCTAGCATTATATATGTAATATATACTCTACTAGAATAGTTAAATATGTGTGGGAGTTAAAGGAAATAATAAAATAAAAAGCAAAACCTACAACAATCATAGTAACATCTGCAACCTTTGTCAACAAGAAAAATTAGCTATAACAACATTTCCAGACCAAACAAAACCTTTTGTATTAGAGATGAGAAATCATGACCCATTGTATACATACTAAAAATGTCCTTTTGAGTTCATATAAAGTGGCATGAAAAAGTATATATATGTCATTTAGTCCTCCACCAATGCATTTGCTTTCCCCTCCTCCTCACCTTCTACTGAAAGGTTGAAACCAAGACAATTTTTTATACTTAAAAGCTAAATGTTAAATTTTTATCTTATATGTGTATTGAGCACTTTTTATTACTACTGTTTTCTGGTCTAATTCAACTCTGAACATTAACACTATATATATATATATATATATATATATGCAAGCTTCATTAAATATGAGAGACAATTTTGATTAAGATTTTTTTTTATAATTTCTCATACGAGCTGATCATTTTTTCTTTTCTGGTGATAAAAAATTATAAGATCATATGAGAAATTATATAAAAAACTTAAAGCACCTTGTCTGTTATATTTAATGAAGTTTGCATGAAGGAGGATTGCTGCCTAAATATACTATATATATATATATATATATATATATAAAGTGGACATTTAGGTCAGCAACCAGACAGTTTGTTTCATGTTTAAATGCAATCTTCAGGTCATTTTCATATTTACATATGCTCTATCTCTGATATTGAGCAAATTAACCCAGAAATATAGTATATATTAACACTAGAGTTTTATCATATATATATGTGTGTATGTGTGTGTATTAGTTGAATTTGCTCTTTGACAAGACTTTGTTGGAATTCTTGAGTGTTGATATCTTAGTAAGGTGCAAGATCATGAAATTTAAAATTTGTGTATTTAGACAGCAAATGTTTTTTAAGGCAAATATTATTAAAGATAACAGACATTTTGTCTATTAATTTTACTGATTGCCTTTTCCAATTTATGAATAAAACGTCATCACTTTGAACAAATATATATTATCAGGATTAAGATACCATTATGTAAATGATCCAGGAGGGAATTTAACTATGATGGTAGATGGAGAAAGTTCAAAATTCCAGAGAGATTAAATTCCAAGAGAGCTCAACTATTAATATAGGAGCAAAGATACAGGTAGTAATCCATTGGTATATAATCCAAGTGAATCCTATTAACGCAATATAAAATATTAAATAATTATATATATATATATATATATATTATATATATATATATATTTTTTTTTCCAAAGACATAACTACACTTATTGTGCTTATAGGTGTATGTGTGTGTATATATATATATATATATATATATATACAAGAAAATGGGTTGTTATGGAATGTGCAAGCCTTGTCAATGTCTTTGTGATTACTTTTTATTTATAGGCTAAGAAAATATTCATTCAGAAGCCATAAAGAATATTGCATTAACCTTGTGACATGACCTGAAAACTGCGCTGCTCCAAGGTGGACAGAGGCTTTTGATCAATGATGGCTGCCAGAATCTGTCCCTAATAACTGTTACTCACACCATTTTTATGTTGTCAACACAATTTTTTACATGATCATGGAACCATTCCACAAGAGAATCACAGAAATTAACAGTGAAATTATGTACAGTAATCTCACAAAAAACAAGCATTGTTTTACTTTTAATTTCCTCAGAGTTATGGTAATTATAATTTATCTGGAACCTTTTCTCTGTTTTTATATATATATATATATATATATATATATAGGCATATTTATGTTTGTTCAGCACCTACAGAGTCCACTTGTGGTTTATACTACAATTATGCTGAGTGAGGGCTTTGTGAAAGTTTCTTGGAGAGAGTGCATAATCTGACAGGAACAGCAGTTTGAACAATAGCAGCATGCTCACATTCTTGGTCATATTTTTTTTAATCACCTTCCCCCCACCCCCCAGGAAGGCAATAAAGCCACTTACACGCAAGTGGTTACTGAGAATGAAGGAAAGTGAGAAAACGTTAGTGAGGTGGAAGGACAATAAAAAGAACAGAATTCAAGAAGACAGATAATGGCAATTGATGTTGCATTTCCATTTTTAGAAGATCGTAGTCAACGAAATGTGCAGGCAATGGAACCGGTTCTCCACCACATATCCATCTTTCATGGTTTATGTCAACCAGTGCATCATGGACAACATTGGCTAAAATGTACTTGAGACCCATCATGCTTAAACCACTTGCATCTTTAGCAGGGGTACATCTTCTAGCAGGTCTGGAAAATGTGTTTGAAATAAAGTCCCTGTAGACAGCTCCTGTAAGACATGCTTGGAGAACATATGGACCTGCCAGACAGTCACCTACAATTCCAGCCAAAACATTAATCATAAACAGATGCTGGTGTCTAGTCTGTATTGTACCATGAGGATTCTGATCTGTCCATACATGTTGGTTGCGTAAATTTGTTATTCCACCTCTTTCAAATATTGCCTCATCTGTAAACAAGACTGAAGAGACAAAAAAAAGAATCGTCAATTTTTGCTATAAAACAAAGGCAAAAATTCTGTGGTGTGTGATGAGAGGGTGAAAGACCCTGCACATGTTGCAAATGATATGGCTACAGGAGCTGTCTTTGAAGTACTCTCCATGTGGTACTATGAGATGTACAACATGCTAAGACACTAAACATGTGCTGATACCTGGATTGGCTCTGACAGCCTGTAGAATGTTTTTCTTCATGGTCAGCTGTATGTGCAAATGTTGGTCTTCCTTGATCCATAATTTGTGGTGCCTACGGATCCTGTCTCAGCAACGCGATGATAAACAGCTGCAATGGTTGGATGACTCAGCTGCTTTCAGTCTGGAAATGCAATCTGATACAGCTGGCAGAATGTAAATATCTTATCTGCCTGTTCATGATATCAATATTCTATCATTGTTAAACGGAACACTTGTCAGTAAATTCATGACTACACATGTTAAACGTTCAAGACAGACTAGCTGCAAATATACACGAATGACAAATCTAACCTAGTCTACATAGCAACACAGTGCCATCTACTGTGAACATTTTTTAAACTTAACTCAAAAATGAAGGATTGGCATTACATATGATTATATGAACTTTTATCCTTGTTTTGGTGTGAGAAACCTGCATTCAAAGTCTGTAAAAGTATTTTTGAAACATATATATTTAAACGTCCTACGAGGTTGGCATCCCGTTCCCACCCCTACACCGTTGTAGACGTCTCTTCTACTCCAATAGCTTCATGTCTCGCACATCTCGCCTATGGAACTCCCTTCCCTATTACTGTTTCCCTGACAAATACAATCTCCAACGGTTTCTGTGAAGTGTCAATCGACATCTCCAGTTGCCTTGATCTATCCACTTCCCTTCTCCACATCCTTTCACCTTTCATTCCTATCTGCTCTCGCTCCAAATCTTCTGTAACCCCCTTGCCTTGATCGACGCACTGTCTTTCTCTTTCTCCACATCCTCTCCTTTACCACTCCTATCTGCTCTTCCTCCAACCTTTCTATAACCCCTTGCGTGATAGTGGCCTCCAGCCTTGCTTGGGGTGATACGCTTAAAAAAAAAAAAAAAAATATCTTTGTGCGTGTGTTTAAAAATTCAGATATAAGTAAAAATATATCTGTAAAAAGACAATATGAATCAAGACGAAAGGAA
>OZ038483.1:125696869-125699369 GCA_964036315.1 Acanthosepion esculentum
AAAATTTGCTAAAATACTTGTTTGTGTGTCACTATCCTATGTATTACTGTCCAGTGAGGAAAAAAATATATATGTGTTTGTATGTGTGTGTATATAAAGATAAAGTATATTGATAGCTTATACGAGAATATGTACTGACATATATTTATTTGCGTGTGTGTGGATGGATGAAAAATTATGCAGATCCAAAAATGTTTTATTAAATTCCACCGTCAAGACTTGGCTATTCAACTTTTTATGAAATCTTACCCATTTCTGAATAAAAGATTGAAGTTATGAATGAATTCTCCAAAGTTCATTTTTTTTCTGTTATATTCTTCAAGTACATTTGTACTATTACAATGATTGTCAAGTAGTGGTTTGGTTTGGTTTGTTTTACAGCATAACAATCTCAATGGGTTATTTAATGCCAACAAGATTTTTATTGCTGACAAGATTTTTTTCCAAAAATGGATTGCTTGGTAATAATTTAAAAAAAAAAATGTACTTCTGGCAATAATATTTTCTTCATAATTTCACTGCTGATAATAATTTTTACAAAAAAGTATTTCTGGTATTAAAATCTATTTTTACATTTTCATAGTGTTTTGACCCCAATTAACTATTTACCCATAGCTGGGACCCTAACAGGTGCTACCACCCCGGGTTAGGATGGACCTGGGAACACCAGCAGTTAAGAGGTGGTTCCATGCTCCTCAAAACCCCTTGCTGTCGAATGTAGTTTATCATCTTAGCCAGGTCGGAAGAACTGAGTGTCATCTGCATGGTAAGTAAAAGGTATTTTACATGTGTAAATATGTGTGTGGTTTTCATCTTTTGTAGGTGTTTATGTACACGAGAAGGCATGAGTATTTTTCTCAACAAATCTCTGTACATTCTTTGTGGTTATATTATGTTGGCATATATGTACACACACACAGACACACACATTCACATAAGTATGCAGAGAGAAAGAGAAATATATATGCTTATCAAGAAGACTCACATTACATCTCCGACCATAGTTCAATTAGGACACATTTAAACACACATAAAAACCTACCAAACTCCATCCACAATATACTTGTAAAAAATACAGTTATAATAGCCTCATATCCACATGTAAAAAAAGGCTAAAAATAATGACAAAAATAATAATAAAAAAAAAAACAACACTCAATAACATCAATTATTAATATGGTGAGGACGTGCTGTGTTTTGAAAATAAAAAATAATAATTCCTGTAACTCTAGCTACATACATAAAAATCTAGACATTCAGTTAAAAATAAAAATAAAAAAAAACCCTGATAATGATTAAAAGAGTAGCTGAAAGCACTCGGACTATTTTTACACACTTTATATCCAAAAAAGAAAAACTTATATCAACACAAGAAAAATTAATTAAATGGCTTAATGCAGTACCTCATCAGTCAGTTTTAATGAAGCACATAAAAGAGGGATTGCTGCCAAAATACATATTATTATTATTATTTGATATATATATATCCAAATGTAAAAGAAGAAAGAGTAAGATTTCACATTCAAAACAATAATTTAAAACAGGGCTCAATACAAAAGTAGAGCAATAAATATTTATTTATTATGCAGTGTTACATTAGAACATGCACATACCCACTACAAAGCTGTGCATCTTGTTTCAACGTTAAAAAGTAACGTTTCTTCAGGTGGAAAATCACGATGTTACTAGGGTAGGATCATGATTACAGTTTTGTTGTGAGTATGTACATGTTCTAATGTAACAGTGCATTATATATATATATATATATATATATATATATATATATATATATATATTTTCACAGGGAGAGAGAGAAAGAGAATTATAATTTATCACAGATGTTGTGCATGAAACTCCGTGTCATGCTATCGGTGAGAGATAAGATAATATATATATATATATATATATATATATATATATATATATATATATATATATATGCAAATGTAAAAGAATGAAGAGTAAGATTTCAGCATTCAAAACATTAATTTAAACCAGGGCTCAATACAAAAGTAGAGTAATAAAAATTTATTTATTATGCACTGTTACATTAGAACATGTACATACCCACTACAAAACTGTACATCTTGTTTCAACGTTAATTTTTTTTTAAACGTTTCATCATCAGGTGGGAAATGACAATGCTACTCAACTACAGATGACTTATATATTGTCTTTAGACCATCAACTGAATAGCATCATGATTTCCCACCTGATGAAATCTTAAAAAAAAAGATTTTTATGCTAAAACAATTTGTACAGGTTTGGTTTGTTTTATGACATATCAACCTCAATGGGTCATTTAATGCCGACAACCTTTTTTTTCCTGGTAATATTTTTGTTTTGTCAAAAAATCCATTTCTGTTAATATTTTTTTCTCAAAAATGTATAGCTGGTAATATTTTTTTTTTTTAAATGTACAGTTGGCAACATTATTTTTTCAAAAACATATTAGCAGGACGTAGTTTATCATCTTACCCAGGACGCGAATGTAGTTTAT
>OZ038483.1:125701869-125734369 GCA_964036315.1 Acanthosepion esculentum
ACAATTAACTGTGACTTTGAAAATCAAAAACAAAAATTCAATTTGCAAATTGTTAAAATTAATTTAAAAGATGGTGATAGAGAGAAAGGAAAATTTGATTTAAATGATGAGAGGGTGAAAGAAAGAAATGATATATGATTTTTTCAACAGAAGAATAACACAGAGAATGCCTAAGTGAAGAATGTGTCCCTGCAAGGAAAAAAGAAGCAAAACTCTACAAAAAAAAGATCTGGAAATAATGCAAGCCAAAAATAGTCAATGAAAAAGAATGGTTCCTTGACTCTTCTCAAGGAAGAGTCCCCGTGGTTCTCCTTGTGCTTGCTTACCACATTTGAAACCATTCTGCAAAGTCTGCTTTTGGGATCACCAAAGAAAAATGAGTTCTTCTTCAGATTATAGTGTTACCAACAGTCAGTATGACCGATACAGGAATCACAACAGAAAGACAATTATAAAGTAAAATGTCTGTTAACCTATTAGAAAATTGCGCTAGGGATTGGGCCAGTTCACAGCATGTCTAAATTGATGCTGTTCAAACCACAAAAGCAAAGTTTGTTCAGTCGGCATAGAAATACCATTACAACATCACACACAGAACACTTCCTCTACTACCATCTACGGCCATTTCAGATGCTCTACTTGCAGAAAAGAGTGCATTCTCTTGTATAATCAGCCATATGAGAATCTATGTAGAGAACTGTCCAATTTTGAAAAGAGACTCTACAATTACTTCTATATTGTTATACCTATGTTAAAATATAAACAAATCTTCTTGTATGGGCCATGTCGCGTCAGGATGTGGTGTTCATGGCTCCCCGCAATTTCCTATCCTTTGTAATTCTTAACAACATTTGGCTTTTCACCCTCTATTCCACCTTCATTCACACAAGCTCATCGGGTAGGTGGCCTGGAGATTTACGCTGTCAATTTTGATATGTCCTGTGAGTGTCAAATTCTCCAAGCGCTTCCCCCTCATTATGCATCCTAGAAATTTCATCTGTCTCTGATTAATGTCCTTGTTGCCTTCATTTTCTTTAAAACTTAATCAGCCATATGAGAATCTATCCACCATGGAAAGAACAGTCCAACTTTTAAAAGACAATCTACAATGATAACACTTCTACCATGTAGGCATCCTGGATTGAGGATAAACTACATCCGTGTCCTGGGTAAGATGATAAACTACATCCAACAGCAAGGCTTCTACGGTATTTGTGCACAATGGTGAATGAAAAGATACATTAATTTGAAACTTTATTGCCATGCCAAAAGAGTACATTATGAAATGAACTCCTGCCTCAAACACAAATCTAGTGATGCTGACAAAGTTAACCTGGCAGTTCATCTCGAAAATGACCTACAATCGGTTGTGAACTGGGGAAAGAATTGGTTGGTTAACTTTAACACCTCTAAAACAAAACTGCTCTCTATTAACCACCACAGGGATCCATCCCTGTATCCAATTAGAATGTCTGAAGCCCAACTTCTCGAGAGCTCCTCTCTGCGGCTGCTCGGTCTCACGCTGTCCACTAACCTGAGATGGAACAAATACATTGAGTCAATTGCTTCATCCACCGCAAGGAAAGTTGGCTCCCTGTGCCGGGCCAGGAAATTTTTCTCCCCGGAATCGATCCACCAAATCTATAAATCTTCCATTCGCCCTTGCATCGAGTATTGCTGCCATATATGGTCTGGAGACCCTGCTGTTTGCCTCAGGGTTCTTGATAAGATCCAGAGACGGATATGCAACGTAATTGGCCCTGATCTGTCATCTCGTCTGCAGTCGCTCTCTCACAGACACGCCATTGCCTCGCTCTGTCTTTTTTACAAATACTTTCACGGTAATTGCTCCGATGAGCTGCTTTCGCTGGTTCCCAGGCCTCATGAATTTAAGCGTCCTACAAGGCTGGCATCCTGCTCCCATCCCTTCACTGTTGAAACTGTTAGATGTAGCCATCTCTTCTACTCCAATAGCTTCATGTCTCGCACCTCTCGCCTGTGGAACTCCCTTCCTTATTCCAGTTTCCCTGACAAATATAATTTCCAACTATTTAAGTGTAACGTCAATCGGCATCTCCAGTTGCCTTGATCTATCCACTTCCCTTCTCCACATCCTTTCACCTTTCATTCCTATCTGCTCTCGCTCCAAATCTTCTGTAATCCCCTTGCCTTGATTGATCCAATATCTTTCTACACATCCTTTCCTCTATCACTCCTATCTGCTCTTCCTCCAAACCTTCTGTAACCCCTTGCATGCTAGTGGCTTCCAGCCTTGCTTGGGGTGAAAAGCTTAAAACAAAAAACCAAAAAAAACAATCATACAATAAATATGAAGGCTCAGTGCGTGTTTCAAATCTCAAGGAATCAAAGGCTAACTTGACACAGCAACAGACTTTTTTTATGAAAATTCAAAAACAGAATGTTGCTTCTGTTACTGCAAGCTATGAAGTCTGCCAAATGATAGCCATGAGTAGAAAATCTTACAGTGAAGGAGATTTCATTAAAACAGCTAAAATGGTATGATCAGAGAAAGCATGCTTATTTAAAGACATTTGATTAACCAGGACACTGTTGCTGAACAGATTGATGAAATGTAGGGTGATCTGAGACAACAGGTGAAGGCTGTATCATCAAGGTTTGAACATTGTTCTATTGCTATTGATGAGACTGTTAACATCACTGGAATAGCACAGCTTGCAATCTTCATCAAGGCCTGTGACAATGAATTTAATATTTATGAAGAACTGATTGAACTGGTCTCCATGCATGACACATCAAGTCAGGACATCTTTGAAAGTGTTGAGCAGGTTCTACATGAGTATAGTTTTGATTTGAGTAAACTTGCATGTTTATTTACTGACGGTGTCACAAATATGGTTGGCAAATGTAATGGTGTTGCTGCCAAGTTACAAAGAAAACTAGAAAACTCACATCCAGATTCATCATTTGCATATTTTCACTGTATTATTCATCAGCAAAATTTGTGTTCAAAGATTTTAAAATCGAATCATGTGGTTAGCTTGGTCACAAAGAAAATAAACTATATCAGAGTCCATGCTTTCAACAATCGTCAGTTCAGTCAGTTGTTGGAATATATGGATAATCAGTTCACCGGCGTTCCATTCTACACAGAAGTCCACTGGTTGTAATGTCACAAAGTGCTGAAAAGATTAACTTGGTTTTGGAGATGAAAGATCAAAACACATGAAATAAAAGCTGAAAGTTGGCTGCAAGATCTGGCTTTTGCTGTGGGTATTATTGCACAATTAACTGATCTTAATTTGAAATTACAAGGTAAAAACAAAATTATCACTCAGTATGATGACATCAAGTGCTTCATAACAAAACTAAGCTTATGGAAGTCAGAGTTATCAAATGAAAATTTAGTTCATTTTCCTACGTAGAAAGAGCTGAAAAACACTGCCAATACCGAGACCGTACTTAGCTTTGCTAAGTATGACTTATTTTCAAAGGAATTTCAGAAAAGATTTTGTGATTTCTCATCTTTTGAACATACAGGGTGTCCATAAAGTCCGTGTGCACTTTAAAAAATTTATAACTTTATTTGTATTTGCGATAGAAATAATCTGTAAAAAATGTTATAAAGTTTAATGTACCTAGTTTTAAGTATAGCTAAAATAACTAATGTGATTTCAGGCATTACTGTAAATCAGTTGGCAAATGTTTTCCGTGAACTGCAAAATCGTATTACCCTTTGTATAGCTAATGATGGAGGACAGGTGGAAACTTAAATAAAATTTCAATAAAACCTTAAAAAAATATAGATTTACTTCTTTCTAATCCTTTTTAGAAATCATTTCTTTTGCAAATACAAATAAAGTTATAAATTTTTTTAAAGTGGACTGAACTTTATGGACACCCTGTAAATTTGTATTATTCTCAGCACCATTCACCTTTGATGTTTCCAAGACAAAAGAACGCCTGCAAATGGAACTATTAGAAATGCAGTCGGATTCTACACTCAGAGCAAAGTATCCTGTGTTCTTTTCATACCTTCTAGAAAAGCTAAAAAAAAAAAAACTTCAGAAAGTTTGCCACAAAGATTATGGCAATGTTTAGTTCTACCAATGTCTGTGAACAGTTATTTTTCTTCATGGAATCAACAGAAACCTCTCGGAGAACAAGGCGAACTGATCAACACTTGTCATCTCTGATCAAAGTCAGAACTACATAGACATTTCAGCCAGACATAAAAAAAAATTGTCAGCAAAATGGAGGTGTCAAGCCTCAGAAGGAAAAACCCTAAAACTGACTGAATAGTGGCAAATAAATGTTCAGTTTTGAACTGTCGTAATTTTTATACAATGTATTGGTGACATAGTGGTTGCGAGTTCAATCCCTGTCTGTCCTTGCACTCAATGGAAACGTGTGAACAATAATACATAAATTAAGAACTAGACGATATCCTTAGATATGAGCAGTCGAACAAGAACAGTCTACCCCTGGAGATTAAATAAAGGGTTTACTTCAGAATTCCCTGATATATACTCTGAGGAAGGTCGTAGGGCACAAGGGCTGAAACATTGTGATAGCAACAACAAAGATGTGAACAATAGTCCAAATTTAATAGTGTAAATAATGAGCAATCTACTTAATGAGTTGATGTGAATGGATGGTAAAATGGAGGCCAAAAAAGCATCAAGCATTGAGCAGGAAACAAGAGCCACGTTTCTGAAAGGTCTTGGCACATAACAGAAGATCGGCTAACTAGTTATGATCTTACTAATATTGACCTTACTCTAAAATCTGTCTATATTTCCAAGATGTGGTATTGTAATTATTTACATTACTTACATTGTTTGAACTGCTGTCCTCAACTTTATTATCATGTTGTATGCTTCGGCCTTCTTCAGGTGATTGGAATTTCAAACTGAACCCTTTATTTCATTCACCAAAGTAGATTCTTCTAGTTCCACATGCCATGCTTCTTCTGCATGTTTCAGTTATCTCCCTTTAACTCTCCAAGATTTTGTTCACCACTGCAGTAGCCAGGTACTGAACTCACAACACTTTGGGTCATATCACTGGATCAAACCAATGCTATTATCCACTGGGACATGTGTCCTCAAGCCCAAAACTCAGTAATTCTTAGCATGCTGATTGCAGTGATCCTCAGAAATCTTCCTTTTCACAATTATTCATTGCAGTTCCCTGTAGTACTACACTGAAGTCCTGACCCTGTAGCACCCCCCCCCCACCAACTGAGGCCTCCTGCTATCCTCTTCCTTTACAAGAGTCAGGCTGAAAATGGAGTGCTTCTGTCTTGTTTTCACTTTCCAGTTTTGATAGCATTTAAAAGCGCCTACATGACACTGTGGATAATGGGTTATTTTCTACCCTTCAACCCCTTTCCCACAGATGAAACATTGCATGCCTCTCGCTACTCTATCACTATTTCCATGGAAAGTGCTCAGATGAGCTACATTCCATAGTTTCACTAGTTCTAACCTTCCCAACTAGGACCTGCCATGTTATGAACACTATAACAATCCATTCTTATTCCCTTTGTATTCCATTAGTAAGAAACAAGTTGAACTACTTCTTCCCATTAACTGCTACCATGTGGAATCAACTCCCAAGAGGATGCTTCCCTGACCACTACAATCTTAATCTGTTCAAGTCTAGGTTTCGCTTTCCTGCATCTCATACTCTTACTGCTCACAGAAAAATACCTTCAGTCACTCTCTACTTTGAGTGGTTCTTGGGCCTTGTATAAGGTGAAAATTAGTAAAGAGAAAAAAAAAAACCCAAAGAAAAACAACTTTCAATTGGTATCCTGTGTTTTCACATATTTGCCGAACATATGCTTTGAACCAGTGACCGATACTGGACTATCCACCTTTTAGTGTCCACAACAGAATATCACTGATGTCATCCTTATTTCTCAAGGAATGTCCTGCAAATCTTGCTCTTTTCTCCTATCTTTTACTTCTGAGATAGGAGAAAAGATGGCTATAGGTCTGATTTTTCATCTCCGCTGCTAATTCCATGGTAGGCTTAGTGCAACATGTAGCATCCTTGTATACATGCCATTTAGCTAATTTTGTAGTGTCTAACAACGAGTAACCCTATAAGAGAGTTTCAGTCATATGCAATACGGTCCACTTTGATTAGTTACTAAGTTACATGATTAGTTACTAAGTTACATGATTAGTTACTAAGTTACATGATTAGTTACTAAGTTACATGATTAGTTACTAAGTGACATGAAGCCCACACAACTACTTATTCAGGTATTAAAAATACATATACATACTTTCAGATCAGGTCTTATACATTGCTCTTCTTAATCTCCAAAGTCACCTATTTAATATTAACAAGTAAATGGTCTGTCTATGGCAACAGCATCCAAGTCTCCTTCCAAGTGCTCCCATTGGGACATGACAGACTTATCCTAGTGTCTCTTCTACTTTTAAAAAATCAGCATTATTTTTGGATTACTATCCACTGCCTCATTGTGTTCTCCTTAACCTTCTCCTCTGAAATTTCCTTGCTTTCAACACTGATTTTAGTTTTGCAAAAAAAATAAAAATAAATAAATAAAAGAAAACAGACTTAACAGGAAACCTTGGACTGTAGTTGAACTGTCTTAGTTATGCAGGAGACATCTCTGTGAATGTGACAGTCATCCCATGCACAAGACAACTTGATAATATGTTACTGGAGATGGAAGAGCATCTGTTTATGCATGCTCACCAAGGTACCTTCTGAATGGTTACCAAGATACATCATGGCAATACAACCGATTCTAGAATTATTCAAAATGGCTGGATATTTTACTCGAATTAATGAAGATTCTTTTCCTTATTAGAATAACACTGAAATTTTGATCAGCCATTTTGAAGTTTAGCTTTGGGTGCTATACTTTTGCCAAAATAATGCCATATTAATGGTGCATGTAAAGTCTATAATCACTTGGCATTTTTCAGCAGATTGCCACTTCTGACTGTGTAACCCCATAGGAGAGTGCAGTAAGACTGTCACTGGTTACCAATTTACATGAATGCCACATAACTGGTTCTTTTGATATTTAGAATGATTGGATACTTTTTTGGACAGATCTTATAAAAAAAAATGATGGCTAGTGTGGAAAAAGAGGACATGAAAATATCAGTGAGGAGGAATGTGGTCGAGAGACAAATATATTGTAGAGGAAGCAGAGTAGAAGATGGAAAAAAAAGATGGACAAGTTGGAAAAAAAAAAAAAAGAAGCAGACCATAAAAGAAAGACAAACGAGAGGAAGATAAGAAAAAAATAGTATTGCGAACTAGTTTAACTGTCTGGGTCACCAAGTATTGGTAGCTTCCTCCAGTACTCAGTAGTCACTAACTTTTTATAAAAATTACAAAAAACTTATTTTTTTAACAAATAACAAGAACTTTTTGGCAAGGGGTGGGATTTTTTCGATGAGGTGTCGTTACTATTGTGTAAGGAACAAATAACAGTATACGAAAGTGAATCAATAATTCTATAACCTCATGCAAGTCTTAAGTAAATTTGGATCTGAAATGTTCTCTGTAATAATGCTTTAAATTTACTGTAGAATTAAGTGCATTAACAATTGAAGAATAAATACTTGTATAAAATAAACATTTTTTCATAAGGCTAGGAACATATTGATGTACCTATATGTGAGCATGCGTCAATAAATCTGTGGCCTCATATGTAATTGATCTGAAATTTTCACTGCAAAATACTTGACCTATAAGATTAATATTATTAATATATATATATGATTATCAAGTGTCAATGCAGTTAATATATATAATATTATTAAGTGCATTGTCAAAGAAAGAAAATATGTTGAAAGAGCCCAGTCATGAGTTCTGTAACCTATTTAGGTCATTAGGGTACCACATGTACTGCATCTTTAACAGCAGTTGTGCGTCTTGGGCAAGGCAGCCTTACAGTGTCCAAACCTCTGCAGGCTGGTTTGAATTCAGAATCTTCTTTCTCTTAGACTGGTTTTCAACCAAGGATATAGGGCCCAATCTGTCCTGATATTTAACACATAGCTTGGAGGGAAAATATGGATTCTTACCTTTTCCAAGGTTATTTGTACAGAAATGAATGTTATAAATTTGACTGGAATTTGAACTTGGCTCTTTGATTTCTCATTCCAAGCCACTATTCATCGATTGCAGCTTTTATAAGCCTAGGGTCATGGCGGCACCACATGTGCTGCAGCAGCTGTAGAAGTGGTGCGCCTAAGGCAAGATAGCCTGATAGAGCCAAACTCGTCTCCAGGCAATTTTGAATTCAGAATTTTCCTTCTCCTAGATCAGTTGCCATCCAAGGCTATAGAACCCTGTCCATTCTACTATTTACCTATAGCAATGGAGAAAAGAGGCTTCATACATTTCCCAAGGATATTAGCATGTAAGTGAATGTAATGCATTTTAACTGGAATTCAAATTTGGCTCTCAGATTCCTCAATCCAAGCTGCTATCCATTACTCTACCGTGCTTCCTACCACTATCCATATATATATATATATATATATATATATATATATATAGATAGATAGATAGATAGATAGATAGATAGATATAGGTATGTCCAATATTTCGCTAAAAAGTGGTATACCTTGACGACAAAAGGTCCCCAAATTGATAAAACAATTTTTAACGTTTAAATATTTATGTTGTTATTAAAGAGGAAAGACCAAAGTATTTTCTGAATATTTTTTCAGATTTTTTAATCCTTCCTATAAATGTTAAAAATTTTATTAAAAATCTTGTTTTTTTTCGAGTCAAAAAATTTCGTAAAATCAAACTTATCGACATTTCTGTCGGAAAGATCATAGTTTGTTAGTTAAAAAATCATGAAAAATCAATTACACCTTTTTCTTTTGTTATCTTAGGAAATTTAGAATGATTAAAGTATACTTAATGTAATTTGAAAGAAACATTACTTACATTTTTAGCAGAAAATCTTTTAAGAGAGAGATTTCCAACCAGGGTGGTCTATTTTCACAGGCGTTGATTGATGTACGTCAATATATTCACAACTTACGGCACGGAAATTTATTGGATGGTAGCACAGAAGTGATATAATTCGTTCTAATTTTAAGTGAATCTGGTTAGTAGATTTTTTTTTAAAAAATTCACTTTCAAATTTTTTTTTTTTTTACCTTACGTTTGAGGAAGAATTCTGCACTGAAAATAACATTTAAATTATGAAAGAAAATCAAATTTTACAAGTAAAAATAAAACAGTAAAAAAAATACATTTTTTTGAAATTGAGGTTTATTATTTCAGTCATGAAATATTTTTCTGAGAATATAAAAATTACATGAAACACCATTAATTGAAACGGGTTAACTTAATGAAATGAGATTTTATTTCTTTTTTATTAAGGCAGATTTTTTTCTATTTATTAATAATTATATGGCAGTAATATGAGTTTTATTTTATTTATTAATAAAATTAACATGCTATGTTGGTTTTGTTTTGACTCAACAAGTATTTTTTAGTTTGAGTAGTAGCGAGCTAACTCCAGAAAATTTAAACTCCAAAAATCGTTTTAATTGATAATTTGTCATGTGGATAATAATTCCAAAGTAATGTACAATGAATTTATGCATTCGATTTCAAACTTGAAAATTTGGGTGGACTTCCAAGGGCGTTTTTTTTTTTTTTGTAATTGTAAATTCTTTTATCCCTCTATTCGATTATATTTGAATAGAAAAAGAAAAAAATTGAAAATAATACGACGATATTCAGAAAACTTGACAAGCGCTGTTTTGTTGGTACTGAACGAATCAAAGCCATTTCTGAAGTAAAAAAAAAAACTTGCTTCTATCAAAGGAAACTACTCATGTGACATTATTTCAACAATGTGCATCCGTACTTTCGTTGTAGACGATTTTAAATACAATTTTGGAATATTAAAAATTATTTTAAAAATAATTATGGTTGTCAGATTTTAATAAGCTTTCGAATTTATGATCTTTAAAAAGTAGAGAACATAATATATCATTTCCATAAGGTTGCAGAAAGAACTTAATGTATAAATATATAACAACCTTTTGTCATATTGTGTATTTAAAATTGAAAAAAAAAAAAAGAAAATTAATGTAAAAATTCATTGTTCATCAAAAAAATTTTTTTCTTTCAGATAATAATTACCTTCGTATATATTATTCAGAAAAGCCATTAAAAACTTTCTTAATTAAATATTGTCTTAGTTTTATTGGGTTTTGTATTTTTACAATTGAGGTAAAAGTTTGGACAATTTCGGACATTTTTTTAACAAAAAAAAATCGATGATTTAGATTTTTCAGAGTTTTGTGCATTTAATTAAAAAAAAAATTCAGGTTGCAAATAAATTTTTTTTTGTGTTTTCATAAAATTAAGTTCGAGGGGGGTAACAGATATAAAAAAAAAATATTTATACCATGACTTTCAAAGAGACAAACATTTCTAAAATAAGTTCATTCATTTCTGAATAAGTTCTGAAGTTTTCATTAAAATCCAACAAGTAGTTAATTTTTACAAGAATTTCGAAATTAATGTGTCTTTCAACTGACAAAAAAACAACTAAAAAAACGCTAAAATGGTCAAAATTGGACATACCTAGATATATATATATATATATATATATATATAAGTTCATATAATATTTGTTAAGTTTTTCATGACTTGAGTGTTAACAAAAATAAAATGAAAAAGAAGACCAACAAATCCATGAAAAACACACACACACACACACAGCAGAAGTTGGCTTGCGACAGAGTAAAACCACCTCACAAGACTCATAGCCCCCAAACTAAAATGGTGTACAGGCAAGTATTTCAACAGGAATTTGATTATCTCAAGGTTTACTTTTATGATGCTGCTGGCTAGCCTATGCACATCATTACAAATGCTGCATGAAAAGTCTGGTTGGGTATTATATTCATAGAAGGAGATGTTTCTGTTCACATTTGTGGCTGAAGAAAACCTGTCCACAAACAGCATGAGGGTGACTCCTTTGTGCCCCTCTTGAGTAGTGAGTTGAAATCTTCCATGTATTTACCAAGTCCTTCCAGCACAGCATCAGCAACTTTGTTGTAATCAAATTCTTCAACACCAACAGCATTCAGATGTCTCCAAACTTCCCTCTCTGATTAAGATTAACCTTTTTTACATTATCATTTGTGTGGCTTGAATTGAGAATGCTTGTCCTGCAGTTTTGGCTTGCAAGTACACTCTCAACATCATCATCATCATCCTCCTTCAACCTCCCTATGGTTGATCAGAACTCCATTGACAATCCCTTTCCACACTGTTCGATCCTGTATGACTGTCCTCAGATCCCCAATGTCCAATTCTAAGTCCCGAGCTATGGTGTCTGGGGAAGTCAGTTTTCATGAGAAGACACTTTGAGAAGGATACCATAGGAGTAAGGATGAGACTACCTCTCTGTCCGCTCAGTGACAGGCAAAATGTAATTGTTTTTGTTTGAGCTTAATAGAGATTGGTCTCACTTCTCTGTAAATTGTGTTAAGCATTACATGGGATCTCCAGCTGATGTTCCGGATTTTTCTAAGTAGATTTGCATATGTTCCATCCAGTCGTCTTTCAAGAAATTGAACACTGATGTCAGAATGAACCTTTTTCATTGCTCAAAGAAAGCAATGTCATATTTTAAAAAAGGAAAAAAATGTATTCTAAGTGGACAAGGTGACCAGCCCATCTAAATTAGTATATCATGAACTTAATGCTCATTATTTTAGCTAGCTGCCTTGCATTTGGTACATGTGATTGCCATGAGCGAGTACTTTTGTATAACAGACAAGCATCACTGGCAGAAATGCTCAAGATGTTGGATATGCCTATGGTAGGTTGTCAAAGTCTTGCATCTATATAGCAGCACTGATATTACATAACATGAAATGGAGTGATTATATTGTTGGGTCTACTGCTAGGAAAGTTGGTTTATTGTGTTGCGCCAGACAACAATTTTTGCCAGATTCTATCTTGTACATTTATAAATCTATCATTCGTCTGTGCATTGAATATTGCTGCCATATCTGATCTGGTGCTCCTACTATGTATCGCGAGATTCTTGACAAAATTCTAAGAAGGGTCTGTAATGTAATTAGTCCTGACCTGGCATCTCAACTTCAGCCTCTTTCTTACCCTCATGATGTGGCCCCCCTCTGCCTTTTCTATATTTTCATGACAAATGTTCTAATGAGCTTTCTTCCTTGGTGGCTCTAGTAAGAATAGTAAGTAAGAATGTGTTGTTTTGGTATAAGAAATACTGTGGTACGTTTGGGTCAGTAATTATGGCTACCAAAGTTTAATTATAAGAAAGAAGAAAACTGGCCTTCCATCCTTTTGGCTTTGTGCTACATTTCTGTATTTTGACGTAAGAAATATCGCTTTCCTCCTTGGTGTCTTAACTGCATAAATTTAAGTGTATTACTAGATTGGCAACTAGGTCTCATTTTTCTGATGAAATTGCTAAATATAGCTCCAAGTTCTATTCTAATAGGTTCTTTTCTTGCACTTCTTGTCCGTGGAACTCTTTCAATTTTTTGTTTCCCTACCACCTAAAATCTTCAAGAATATAAATGTAATGTCAATCACCATCTTCAGTCTTCCTGAAGCCTGTTCTTTTTTGCCCTTTCTACACACTAAAGTATTTTCATTCTCTTTAACTACCTTTTGTCTTAGTGATATTATCAGGGGCTGGGGATTAATTTTAAAAAATCTTGTTGTCTTCTTTCTCCAAAACCCAGTGTAGAGGAAGCAACCTCATAAAGCAGCTGACTTAAACTTACTTTATACACACAGTAATTGACTCAGAGCAGCCATTTACCCCCTTATATGCAATGGACAGTTATTACAATCGAAAGGCCTTTTTGGGAAGAATCACATTGTTGAGAATGTGTCAGTGACCAGAACATTAGTCTCAATATATATGTTAAGACCTTGAAGAAGTTCTCACTGTTTTTTCATGAAAAGTAATGTTTTATTTACAAAAATTAGTAAGAAACATGTCACTGAAAGTATTGTTCATCACTAGCCACTACTTTTTCCCATCTTTCTAGCAGTATTTGAATTCCACGTCGAAAAAACGACAAACATTTTGTGGCTAACTACGAGTCAACCAATTTTTTGGCATCTTCGTAAGAATGAAAGGGCTGCTCAGCCAAGCCATGTGCCATTGATTGGAACAAGTGATAATCAGATGGGGCAATGTCTCGTGAATATGGCAGGTAGGGGTTGGACTTCACATTTAAGCATTTCCAAGAAGCTTTCTCCCCCCGCCATTTTGCAACATGTGGCATAGCATTGTCATGCTACAAAATCACTTTGTCGTGTCTCTGCTAGTTTAGTGAGCATTCTTTCTTCAATGCTTGGCTCAAACACATCAATTGTAGTCAATAGCAATCTCTCATGATGGTTTTGGTCAGTTTGAGCAGCTCATAATAAACTTCACTGAGCTGATCCCACCAAATGCAGAGCAGAAGCTTCAAACCATGGATATTCAGCTTTACTTCCACTATTGATGCATGGCTGGGCTTGCCCAATGATCTTCTATGCTTAGTGTTATCATAGTGTATCCACTTTTCATCATCGGTCATGATATGATGCAAAAAAAAAAAAAAAAAAAAAAAATTTCCTTTTCTGCTGTTGAAGCAGCTGTTTCACTGATGTCTCTTGGCTTCAACTCATACAGCACCCAATGTCCTTGCTTTTGAATCATTCCTAATGCTTTCAAACATTTTGAAACTGTTGTGTGATCAACTCCTAATGATTTTGCAAGTTCAGTTTGTGCCTGACATGAGTCTTCATAAAGTAATGCCTCCAATTCATTGTCTTCAAACTTTTTTCGGTGTACCAGAGAATTCTTTATCATCAACATCAAAATCATTCTTTTTGAATTGTCTAAACCAATCTCAGCATGTTGTTTCTGACAGAGCATGGTTGTCGTAAGTCTCAACAAGAATTCTGTGTGCTTCAGCTGCAGATTTCTTTTGAATAAAGTAGTGCAGTAAAATTCCCCACAAATACAATTTCTTTGGCACAAAATCTAACATGTTTAATGTCATGAAAAACAAAGTTGTTTACACTTCGACGAGATGACATACATTGAATTTCAAACTGGCTTATAGTACTTCCTTATAGATGTGTTACCATCTGAAAGTACATGCATGCTGTTCTGGGAATGCCGAAAATCTGTTGGAAAACAGTGAGAACTTATTCAAGGTCCTAATATAAATGAATGAATAAAGACAAAAGGAAAACTTATTTTAGCCAACTCGTTTCTTCCTCTGAGGGACTTTATCAAGGCAAATGAAAGGATTTTATTTTTTAACAAGTATTTATATACAAGAGCAAAAATGTTTGTTTTTCAAAAATTTTTTAATTTAAGAATGCTCATAGATATTCATCAGGTCAGCTGAAAAGTCAGACAAGCTATGGAAGACACAAAGTGACACAATTCAATGTCTAATAAAACAAATGTGAGTAAATGATATTCTTGAATCAAGAATTTCATGAACATCATTTACTCACTCACTTTTGTTTACACTTGGACTATTGTGTTCATTGTAATTTTCACAATGTTTCAGTAGATGCACCCTCCAAGTGCTTCAGGTGTCAATGAAGGTAAACTTCAGGGAAATTTTAAATGAACCCTTTATCTATCTTTGAAGAATAGATTTTTTATGTTCCGCTGTTGATGTCTAATAATATATATATATATATATATATATATATATATATATATATTTGTGTATTTAGGCAGCAATCCTTCTTTTATGCACATTTCATTAAAAACGACAGACAAGGTGCTTTTATTTAGTTTTTTATACAATTTCTCATGCGATCTAATAATGTTTTTCTTTTCGGATGATAAATTATATAAAAACTGTCCGAATGTTCTTTTTATCCGAGCGCTTTTGGCTATACATTTAGCCATTTTCAAGGATTATATTTTAACTGTTAGAATTAGAAATAGTTTGTTATATGTATGTTTTATAAAATGTTTCATTTTTTTTTTGTTTCAAAACACAGTCAAGATATTATGTCCATGTTCAAAGTTAATATTATTAAGTGTTGGTTTGTTTGTTTTTTATGAATAAGGCTTCCATTATGTTTAGCCTTTTTTTGCATGTGGATGATGCTATTATATTAGTGTTGTCGACAAGTATGTTCTGAATATATATATATATATATATATATATAATTCAAATGTAATCTGTGTTCAGAAGACTTGAAAAAAAGAGCTTCATACACTGAATTTTGAACTGTTGATTGGTTTGGTTTGGTTTGTTTTACAGCATATCAACCTCAATGGGTTATTTAAGGCTGACAACTTTCTTTTTTTCCTGGTAATATTTTTTTGTCAAATATCTATTGCTGGTAATATTTTTTTCCTGAAAAATGTATATCTGGTAATATAATTTTTAAAAATGTATTGTTGATAATATTTTTTATTCAAAAAAGTATTGCTGGTAATAGTTTTTCTTCTTCAAAAATTTATTTCTGGTAATAATTTTTTACAACGTATTTCTGGTATTAAAACCTATTGTTACACTTTTATAATGCTTTTTATCTCAGTTTGTAGGTTAACTATTTTCCCATAGCTGGGACCTTAGTCAGGGTGGACCAGGGAACATCAGCAATTAAAAGAGGTCTTGCTGTTGGACGTAGTTTATTGTCTTACCCAGGACGCGGATGTAGTTTATCGTCATACCCAGGACGCGGATGTAGTTTATCGTCATACCCAGGACGCGGATGTAGTTTATCGTCATACCCAGGACGCGGATGTAGTTTATCGTCATACCCAGGACGCGGATGTATTTTATAGTCATACCCAGGACGCGGATGTAGTTTATCGTCTTACCCAGGACGCGGATGTAGTTTATCGTCATACCCAGGACGCGGATGTAGTTTATCGTCATACCCAGGACGCGGATGTAGTTTATCGTCATACCCAGGACGCGGATGTAGTTTATGGTCATACCCAGGACGCGGATGTATTTTATGGTCATACCCAGGACGCGGATGTAGTTTATCGTCTTACCCAGGACGCGGATGTAGTTTATCGTCATACCCAGGACGCGGATGTAGTTTATCGTCATACCCAGGACGCGGATGTAGTTTATCGTCATACCCAGGACGCGGATGTAGTTTATGGTCATACCCAGGACGCGGATGTAGTTTATGGTCATACCCAGGACGCGGATGTAGTTTATGGTCATACCCAGGACGCGGATGTAGTTTATGGTCATACCCAGGACGCGGATGTAGTTTATGGTCATACCCAGGACGCGGATGTAGTTTATCTTCATACCCAGGACGCGGATGTAGTTTATCGTCATACCCAGGACGCGGATGTAGTTTATCGTCATACCCAGGACGCGGATGTAGTTTATCGTCATACCCAGGACGCGGATGTAGTTTATCTTCATACCCAGGACGCGGATGTAGTTTATGGTCATACCCAGGACGCGGATGTAGTTTATGATCATACCCAGGACGCGGATGTAGTTTATGGTCATACCCAGGACGCGGATGTAGTTTATGATCATACCCAGGACGCGGATGTAGTTTATGGTCATACCCAGGACGCGGATGTAGTTTATCGTCATACCCAGGACGCGGATGTAGTTTATCGTCATACCCAGGACGCGGATGTAGTTTATCGTCATACCCAGGACGCGGATGTAGTTTATCTTCATACCCAGGACGCGGATCTAGTTTATGGTCATACCCAGGACGCGGATGTAGTTTATCGTCATACCCAGGACGCGGATGTAGTATATCGTCATACCCAGGACGCGGATGTAGTTTATCTTCATACCCAGGACGCGGATGTAGTTTATCGTCATACCCAGGACGCGGATGTAGTATATCGTCATACCCAGGACGCGGATGTAGTTTATCGTCATACCCAGGACGCGGATGTAGTTTATCGTCATACCCAGGACGCGGATGTAGTTTATCGTCATACCCAGGACGCGGATGTAGTTTATCGTCATACCCAGGACGCGGATGTAGTTTATCGTCATACCCAGGACGCGGATGTAGTTTATGGTCATACCCAGGACGCGGATGTAGTTTATCGTCATACCCAGGACGCGGATGTAGTTTATCGTCATACCCAGGACGCGGATGTAGTTTATCGTCATACCCAGGACGCGGATGTAGTTTATGATCATACCCAGGACACGGATGTAGTTTATGATCATACCCAGGACGCGGATGTAGCTTATGGTCATACCCAGGACGCGGATGTAGTTTATCGTCATACCCAGGACGCGGATGTAGTTTATCGTCATACCCAGGACGCGGATGTAGTTTATGATCATACCCAGGACGCGGATGTAGTTTATGATCATACCCAGGACGCGGATGTAGCTTATGGTCATACCCAGGACGCGGATGTAGTTTATGGTCATACCCAGGACGCGGATGTAGTTTATCGTCTTACCCAGGACGCGTATGTAGTTTATTGTCATACCCAGGATGGCCAATGTATTTGAAGAAAAATTAATCTTTTGTTTATTTAAACATTGAATATAAAAAGTGGGCACCTTAAACCTGATGTTCTTCTACCCCGGCTGCTGCTGCTGCTGCTGCTCTTACACTTGACTGCATTTATTGTAGCTTCACTTTTCTTATTGCTGCTGAAGGTTCAGCATTGGGCCATAAATGTGGGGAGAGTAATTATGAGATCAATTCCTGGGCAGGGTAGTGCAGACTTTTCAGTAGAAATGAGGCAAGTAATAACTGAGCAGTACGAAAGAAGTAATTGTGATTTCATTCCCTAGGCTGGGTAGTGTAGAGTTAGACACAGTGGAAACCGAGCAAACAATAACTTAGTATTACTAAATAAGGACAAGATGAAATATCCAAGACAGAAAAGAGAAATGGTAAGAACTAATAAGAAAGGATAAAGAAAACAGAAAGAGAGATTGTGAGAAAAATTAAAGAAAGAAAAAGCAAAGAGATAAAATGAAGGAAGTGAAAGTAAGGAGAGAAAGAAACAAGAGGACAGAAGATGAGGAGGAAATAAAGGGAAGAGAGAGAGAGAGAACTGAAATACAGGAAAAAAGGAGAGAAGCAAATAAAAGGAGGGATGGAGAGAAATATGAGTGAGAGAAAAGAATTAATATGGGTGGGGGGTGGAGGATGTAAGAGAAATAAGAATCGGTCAACAAAAGAAGCAGGCATAATTAAAAGATTATTACTTTGGAGACAACACTAAGTTCCTATTTTCTGGCTCCCACTCTCCGCTATACCAATTTTGCCAAATCAATAAAGAGAGATTCTTGGGTCGGAAGCAGGGATGCCAGTCATTAGCATTTTCTATCTTTAGCCAGAAATCCTGCAGAAAATAACAAGTAACAAAAAGCATCCAACAGCTAACCCTACCCTAATATGATATTGAATCAAACAAGCCTTGTAGCAAAGGGTAAGAGATTTTAGATTCCATCTGATCCAAGACATTACCGTTTCTAGCAGCAACAAACCTAATATTCCAAGCTTATTGATTTGAAGGAAATCCTCAAAGACATGAAATAAATGGCATCAATCCTATATATTTTGTTTCTGAAATTTTAGGGAAACAATTATTACCCATTTGCAAATGGACAGTGATTAGTTTGTTAAACTGTCCATCGCAGGAGTATGCTTAGCTGGAAATATAAATCGTCAACTTAATATAGATTTATTCCCAAGATATGTGGCGGATTTTCTGTTCTGTGTCGTTCCCTGTAATTGTTTGCTAGTCGAGCTATCAAAGAAAGAGACAGAAATTAATTTCTTTCTGACCCTGGTTACAAATGAATCTATTTCTCCAAGACTTAGTTCCAATTGTCTACATTGGTGGGGGGTTCTTTAAATTGACAAAAGTTCACACACTGACAAAGGTTCATGAAACTCTACTTGTGAAGTCTCCTGCCTTTTACACATATGCCATCAGCACAACTGTATTGACACTAATGACCATCATTTTATTTTTAGTACTTATAGTCAGCATGCATATCCAAGGCATGCAAATTAGTTAGCATGACTATTGCTATTCAAATGACTCATTTGTGAGACCTTTACTAATCAGTCATGGTTTCTCTAAACAGCCAATTCATCAAGAGGACACACACTACATGGTGGGAAGTACAACTTAGGCCCAGAGCAGCTAAGGGAAAACAATTCACTCCCTAGCACCAGATGTTCCCTACTTGCTTGGTTTGGTTAACGGCTTATCAACTCTTTATGGTCATTTAATGCCCAAATTTTATTTTCTTGTAAGTTTTGCTAATTTTTTTCAAAAAATTTATTGCTGGCACTTTTTTTTATTCTTTTACTATGAAAATGTATTGCTGGCAATTTTTTTATTCTTTTACTATGAAAATTTATTGCTGGCAATTTTTTTTATTATATTACTATTAAAGTGTATTCCTGGCAATTTTTTATTCTTTTACTATGAAAATTTATTGCTGGCAATTTTTTTTATTATATTACTATTAAAGTGTATTCCTGGCAATTTTTTATTCTTTTACTATGAAAATTTATTGCTGGCAATTTTTTTATTCTTTTACTATGAAAATGTATTGCTGGCAATTTTTTTATTCTTTTACTATGAAAATTTATTGCTGGCAATTTTTATTATTATATTACTATTAAAGTGTATTCCTGGCAATTTTTTATTCTTTTACTATGAAAATTTATTGCTGGCAATTTTTTTATTCTTTTACTATGAAAATGTATTGCTGGCAATTTTTTAATTATTTTACTATGAAAATGTATTCCTGGCAATTTTTTTATTATTTTACTATGAAAATGTATCACTGGCAATTTTTTCTAATTTATATTTTCATACTTTGACCCCAGTTTGGGGGTGCACTTTTAAGTTGCTTTGTAATGTTTATATAGATGCCATTGTATTTGTACCTACCCTAACTCTATAATATTAAATGGAAACGAAGGGGGTTTATCTGCAAAGTGTGGGTATCTGAATGACTCATTGATTGATTTGTTTTTTTTATGAATTATCAACCTTTTGTAGGTAATTTAAAGCAAAAACATATTTTGTGTTGTATGAATAGTTTTTTTTGTGGGTGAATATTGCATAGGTTATTTTTGACTTTTTTTTTACAGCTTATCAATCTTTTGCAGGTTATTTAAAGCCAGAAAATATTTTTGTGACAATTTGTTGGAGGTTATATTCATTTAAGAGTGAAGTAACGAATAGTGGCTCACATTGAGGAATAGGAGAGCAGAATTCGAATTCCAGTCGAATCCATTACATTCACTTACATGCTAATACCCTTGAGAAAGGTATGAATCGTCTTCTTCTCCCCACCAGCTATGGGTAAATAGCAGGGAAGACCAGGTTCTATAGCCTTGGGTAGCAAACTGTCTACCATAGAAACAAATGGGAAACTACTGTGGGAAAAAAATCTGCCTCGTCAGTCATGTATCGAAAGATACATGATCGCCTAAGCATGTATCATGCATGGCATATAACTGACTGAACTCAACTCTCTAAGTTTTTGTTCCCCCTGTGTACTGAAGTCATTGGTTTACTTGAACCTATGCTTTTATGCTTGTGTCCTTCTGAGACAGCAGTGAATAAATTTTGGGAGGCTTATAAACCTAATGTCTCAGTAACCATTTTTTTTACCAGAGCTCATATTACAATTTTTTTTATTGTCGTTTTTCTCCAGCACTCTGTATTACTGGTTCCCATATTGTATTCATGTCTAACCGACTTCCCAACCTACTGTGGGAGAAAATTCGATACATGATTGCCTAAGCATGTATCACGCATGGTACATAACTATTTAACCCATATTAGTTGGGGTAGAAGAGGTGAATTCAGAGCTCTCCTAGAGGAATTTGTACATAAGTGAACATAGCAAACCCAACTGGAATCAGAATGTAGATCTCTAATTCCCAGTTGCAGGCCATTCTCCATTACACCATCTAGTATTTCCAACCACTCACCCATCCAGATACTAACCAGGCTCAATGTACCTTAACTTCGATGATCATATGAGAACCTCTGTTTCAACATAATATAGCTGCAAGGCTTGTGGGTATCTGATAGTCAAATGTTTATACAGATGCCATAGACGACTAGGACTTGTCTTCTTTTATGTGTCGTGTCTCTTCAGGATGTAGGCGATCATGGCCCTCCACATCTTCCTGTCGCTTGTAGCTCTAAATAAGCTTTGTCGTTTTGTTATTTCTCTTCTGTTCCGCCATCCATTTATTCAAGATCATCAAGTATGTTGCACACTGCTTTCTTCTGTCCCTCTTTCTTTCAATCTGTCATGTGAGTATCATGTTTTCCAAGCCCTCCTTCCTCATTATATGCCCCAGAAATTTCAACTTTCAAATTTCTTCTTGGTGTTAAGGATAAGTTTCCTTTTTGTTCCCACTCTTTAAAACATTATTGTTTTCAACTCATGGTGATCTTAGCATCTTTCTGTTTTACCACATTCCTGTTGCATCAAGTCTCTTCCTCATCCTTGAGGAGATTGACCTGCATTCACTGCCAAACAGAAGAACATGTCACATACCAGTTCAGTACTCTCTTCTTTGTTTCTAATTTTTCTGTCTTAATACTCTCCCTAGCTTTTGGAATGCATCTACAGGGCCTAATTCTATACTATATAAAACGGGTCTCTTATATTCAAATTTAAGGGATCTAGTAAGCTAATGTTTTACCCGTATGCCGCAGACTAGTAATACTTTTTACATAGCCTAACCGCATAAGACTGTAACATACTTCATGCCTACTGGCTATCAAATTGAGTAGTCAGCCAGTAATATCTGTAAATATTGTTACAGTTCTTGACATTTTGTCTCCATCCATACAAAAATTCCATTCTAAATTTAAAATACTTTTCTGAGTACTTCTTACAAATGATTTTTGTATCAAAACCAAAGTAAAAAAAAAAAAAAAAAAAAAAATAATTTTTTACATCATGTTATCTTTCATATTGCCATCTGCCGTCATATACGACTTTCCCTATTCTCATAGCCACAAAAATTTTCCAATTTATGGACAACGTCATTCCAAAAATAAATTGTCTTGTCCAGGCATGTCTGAAGAATCTGGTTAATATTTTACATTTAATCACAAGATCAACTTTTCCTGTTTGTTATCAGCCAATACCACTGACAGGTTTTGAGATGAAACTTAAGCACTTACAGATGAATAATTCTTACATTAAAACCATGTTAAATGCAAAATGTCCTCTTTTCTAATCGTACATGTTATCACCCAAGATCCTCCTGGCAACTGTTTAAACTAAAGCCTTATTTTTTCTACATATTGTTAACAATTTTTTTTTAAAGTTCGTCATGTCTTCATTTCAGATGAAAACTTGGAAAATGTCCAACATATTTCAGTGAAATTTTCACTTTGCAAAATTATAATTTATGATTCTTATAGTTTGGCTATATGGAAAAAAAGATGTCCATTTGATCTGACACTTGGATGATATGGATAAAACTGACACCTTCTTGTTTTTTTTTTCATACATCATGACTATTTTGCTGAAAGTTTGTATTTTCTTGATTTTTTTGTTTTTTTGTTTTCAATCATTTCACCCCAAGCAAATGCCACTAGTAGACACATAGTTACAGGGAGTAAATATTGGAGAGAAAAGATGGAGTATAGGAAAGGAGAAAAGATGAATGAGATTCAAGAAGACAGAAAATGGCAATTGACATGGCATTTAGATTTTTGAAGATTGTAGTTACCAGGGAAGCAAGTAAATGGAAAGGAGTTCCACAGGTGGGAAGTGTGAGAAAAGAAACTACTGGAGTATAAGTGGTAGTTGCATTTAGAGGTTTCAGCAGTAAACAGGCAGGACATAGATGCCACTCTAGTAGCATGCCTAAGTTCATGTAGTTGGGGCATCAAGGAAAAAAGCTTGTCAAAGAAGTTGCCAATGTGATGTGGCTTCCCATAGAGGGAAGCCACATCACGTTGGTGAGAAAGTGGCTGAAGTCAAGATGCCAAGATAGATTACATTAGAGATATTTTGTCAAGCACCTTGATATGAATAGCAGGAGTGCCAGACCAAATATGGTAGTAGTGTTTAATGCATGGACAAGTTATATCTGTAAATGTGCAAGATGGATTCTGACGAGAAAAACCTTCTGGCATGACACAGTGACTCAACATTCCTTGCAATAGATGCAGCTATTGATTCGATGTAGTCATTCTACTCCAAGTCAGTTGAAAATGTAAATTCAAGAAGGTACAATATGTTGCTCTCTAGGAGTCTAGCATCAGCCATGTTGATGACAGGCAGAAAAGTTTCTCTGTGATGATTAAATGAGAACAGTTTTCTTTTTGGAGGCTTTAGTAAGGACAATAAGAATCAGGAAGACAAAAGATGGCAACTGACTCTTAAATTTTCTAAGATTGTAGATTGCAGGGAAGCAAGAAACTGGAAGAGATTACCACAGGTGAGAGAAGAAACTATTAGAATAGAACTTATGGTTACATCTACCTATTTCAACAGTAAAATGATGAGACCTACTAGCCAATCTAGTTGTACACTATAAACCAGTACTACCTGTTCCAGTTGGGTAGAATAGTGTCCCATCTGCTTTGGTCAGCAACTATTCTAGTGTTTGCAGCCCAAACAATAAGGTGAGGGTATAAATACCACATTGGTAACTGGCACTGGATAACCCCACCTCGTGGAGGAGGAAAGCAGTGTCATAGATTCGATGATCTCAACTGCAATCGACATATATGATGTACACTTAAATTTATATGATTGAGGTATCAAGAAGGAAAACTGATTAGAATGATTGCCATGAAAATATTTATAGAAAAGCCAGAGCGGAAACCACATCTTGGCAGTGGGGAATGTCGACAGCTCATATTTTTCTCCAATATTCAGGCTGGTAGACAAAATTAAATAAATATACTATTTAATAAATAAACAAAGCATCTACTCAAATATGAATATCCACTAAAAAAATAATTTAAATTAAATATATATATATATATATATATATATATATATATATATATATATATATATATATATATATATATATATTACTAATGATATTTTTATTAAGAATATTTTACATTTGTACACAGAAATTTCTATGTGTCAAGACTTAATGTTTCTATCTCTTTATCAGGCAATGTTCGATAACTTTGGTGAAAATGATTTACATTTGAAAATAGAAAACAATATGTTTACTTATTAAAGAGTTAATATGGAGGGGGATCCAAATTTTTAGATATTATGGGTGTGTCTCTTAAGTAATCATAATGAAGGTCAATGCTAAATTTAGCATTAAGTCTTGAAACAGAAGTATCTGTGTCGCAATGTAAAACATTTTTAAATAAATATATCATTAAAAATATTATGTTCTATTGAGCACTTTTTAAAAAAGTATATGCTAAAGAACTGTGGATTCTAAATCTGTTTGTTCTTTCTTTTCATTTGGGTATATATATATATATATATATAGTTGTTAATACAATTCCAGTGTAATCTGTGTTCAGAAGACTTGAAAAAAAAGAGTTTCATACACTGAATTCTAAACTGTTGATTGGCCAATGTATCTGAAGAAAAATTAATCTTTTGTTTATTTAAACGTTGAATATATGAAAAGAGCTGCAGACAAAAGTACAGATTGCAAGAAAAACAAACAAATAAATAAAATATAGGTAAAAGAGGGTAGAAATATTGAAAAATAAAAAATGCTAAAGAGGTCATTTAATCTGGGCAAAGAAAGTCTGCCAGGCCTTGGACTCCTGCAAAGAAATGTGGCCTATGTTACATTTTGAACATTTATCAAAAGAGAAAAAAAAAACGAAGAATAAACTCTGTGTGTGTGTGTGTGTGTGTGTGTGTGTGTGTGTATGTATATATATATATACACACACACACACACATATATATACATATATATATACACACACACACACACACACACACATATATATATATGAGTTTTGCATACATCTAATTTTTCATAAAAAGTTCATATTTTGTACGAGTGGAGAAGAAACAGAACCAATTCCATGCAGGATGCCTCTCCATGCCCTATCAATCACAACATGCGCAAAAATATACAAAACATAGTTTGTTGATCAAGCTATTGGAATAGATGCTCAATTCACCAGACCTAAGTCTGGCAGAGAATCTATGAAAAATCATGAAAAGAGGAGATGCAGCACCAATGAGAATACAACTGATCAACTAAAAGAAAGAAGAGAAGAAATTTCCATACCAAAAGTCAATGATGATCTGTGCAAAGACTTTAGAGCATCAATGACTTTCAAAATCAAGGTTTAGATAAAAACTAAATACTTTCTTTGTATCTACTCTCTTTTTAGAAAGTATTTACATTGTCTCTTCTGTTAAATTTTGCTATAGAAAGCAATCCATTTAAATTGAGAAAATCTTATTTGCATGATTTTTGGGGAGGACTCTTCTCAAGTTTTGCAAGTGACTTTGCATTCTTATTTCTCTTTCTGTCTGTATTTGAAGGGATACAGGCATGTGTCTACAAGCATTATGGTATGCATTTCAAGAATAATATGCCTGAATGAAACTAGAATACTGAAGATGGTGCTGGAGTATGAAAGAAAATTGTTGTCTTTTGATATCAAGCAAATATCCAATATATACAACATTTGGAGGAACTAAATGGGTGCAAAATAATAAATTTAATCATTCTGAAAGTAAAACAAACTAAAACAGAAACCAAAGAAAAATAATCAGTTCTTCAACCTATATGTCTTTCTTGCTCTCTCTCTCTACACACACACATATATATATATATATATATATATATATATATATATATGCAGAAATATAGTTTTAAAGTGTGCTATATTTATAGGATAAAGTGCTCAATATCAAGGATGGAGTGTATATAAATATAAAATTGAACATTGAAGTCAACACTCAGAGGTGACAAGCTGTTTCATGCTAAATGCAATCGTCAGGCCATGAATGTTGGATTTTTCTTGACTATTTATATAGTGGTGCATTATGGGTAATCCATTCTGGCGGTTACTTTGGTGGCAGTGACTTGTTCATTTATTTATTTGGATTATTTTACTTGTTTTTTATTTTCATCATTTATTTATTCTTTTGAGTTTTCGATGTTTTATTATTGCAATAAAAAATTGGGGGGTTGTTTAGGTCGCTTATTTAGTAGTTTATTTTGGTCTGGGAAGATAAAGCTATTTATTCGTCCAATTTCTGGATTGATTGCCGTAGTCTATTCTGTTATTTTGGCAGTGGACAGTCTTTAATTTGTTTATTATATTATTTGTTTATTTATATGGATTATTATTTTTACTTGTTTTTCTTATTTATGTTTTGGTATGTTGGTTGACTTTGTTTTTTGGTGCTATACTTTTCTGTGTGTAGGTATATATATATATATATATATATATATATATATGCACACACACACACACACACACACAACAAAGGAGACCTTGAGTTATAGTTGAATAATTATAGTATTGTTCTATGAACACTTATTGCCCAACAAATGAAGAGACCTGACAGTCAAAACCAAAGTTGTGTGCAGTTACATAAAGTCATTTTGCTCCTTTATTATATATATTACTAAAAATCTAGTAATATATAATGCCATAAGATCTAATATTTAAAAAAAAAATCTCCAAAAAGAAAAAAGCACACACCTACCTCGTAAATTAAAATGCTCAATGCCTAGACTATTTAGAGTGAGCAAAAAAATGCAACAAAACATTAACACTCAATGACGGACAGCTCAAGTCGGTACTCAAGATTCATGCCCTCTCAATCCTTAGGTGACTAGAATGCCAGAAGATTGCTAGAACTTAAAATTTGAATAACTCAAGCTCTCCTTTGTGTGTGTGTGTGTGTGTGTGTATGTATATATATATATATATATATATTGATGCACGTTTCATTAAATAATATAGACAAGTTTTGTCGATTTATTTTATGTAAATTCTTTTCATATTGTCTGATAAGCTTAATAACATTATCATTAAAAGAAGAAAATCTCAATATTGATACATATTTTTTAATCCTATCTAATATATATATATATATATATATATATATATATATATATATATATATATATATATATATATATATATAAAATTATAGCACAAAAAACAAAGTCAACCAACATACCTGTTATGGGAACTTACCCATAATAATATTGGACTCTTCCGGACATTATAAATACTGCACCTCAAGAGGGAGCAGAGAGGATTTATTGTAAGACATTGGAATAGTGATACTTGTCGAGACAGCATAGTTCACTCTAACCAAATCTGATAGCCATTATTACTACTTCTACTTCTTTGTATATATTTCTGTTTGTAATATATCTGTTATTCCATACCTGTGTTCGAGTTATTTCTTCATTAGTTCTAACCTTGGACCATCACCGTGGTACAAAGAATTTGGACCATAACAATACCAAAAGAAAAAAAAATTGATCAAATAACGTCCAAGGAAAATAAAAAAATATTTTTTAAATAACATTTTTTTAAAAAATCATTTCACCACATGCAAGAGAGTAAAGTCACTAAGACACAATGGTTTACTTAGTGTGCAAAAAAATAAGAAAAAACAGAAACATTATCAAGAAGCAAGAACAATAGAAGAGTAATCAAGAAGACAGTAGATAACAATTGTCATTGAATTTAAATTTTTGAAGACTAAACTTTGGCTAGAAAGTAGAAAGTAGAACTTTCCTACGAGGCTGGCATCCCGTTCCCACCCCTTCACTGTAGAAACTGTTAGGTGTAGACGTCTTTTCTACTCCAATAGCTTCATGTCTCGCACATCTCGCCTATGGAACTCCCTTCCCTGTTTCTGCTTCCCTGACAAATACAATCTCCAACGGTTTAAGTGTAGCGTCAATCGTCATCTCCAGTTGCCTTGATCTATCCACTTCCTGACATCTTCCATTCCTATCTGCTCTCGCTCTATATCTCCCGTAACCTCCCCACCTCGATCGGCCCTCCGTCCTTCTCTTTCTCCACAACCCTTCCTTTACCACTCCTATCTGCTCTTCCTCCAACCCTTCTGTAACCCCTTGCGTGATAGTGGCCACTGGCCTTGCTCGAGGTGATACGCTTAAAAAAAAAAAAAAAAAAAAAAAAAGCAAGAAGCCAGAAGAGAACCAAGTGAGAAAAGAAACTTTTATATCTCATAAATTCAACTATCAAATGATTAGACTTTGTTGCTTATCTAGTACAGTTCTTAAATTCATCAAGTTTAGGTACTATAGTGAAGAGTTGATCTGAACAATTACCATGAAAGTATTTATAGAAAAGGCGCAGGGAAGCTACATTTGAGAAATTGACTGAAGGTGAGACACCAGATCAGGACCAATAATATTGCTGATTCTTCTTTGGATTTTATCAAGAATCTCTAGATATACAGCCGGAGCACCAGCCCATATGTGGCAGCAATATTCTAAGCATGAACAAATTGTAGACTAGATATTTCAACTGTTAAATGACGAGACCTTACCAGTAAATTCATAAAATCTACGTTTGGCTTGGTTTGATTTATGGCATATGAACACCTCAATGGGTTATTTAATGCCAACAAGATTTTTATTGATGGTAATATTTTTTCCAAAACTGTATTGCTGCTAATATATTTTTTCCTTCAAAAATTCATTGTTAGTAATAATTGTTTTTTACAAAAAATATATCTGATATTAAAACCTATTTTTACACTTTCATAGTGTTTTAACCCCAGTTTGCTGGGGTCAACTATTTGCCCATAGCTTGGACCCTAACAGGTGCTACCACTCCGGGTCAGGGGGACCGGGGACCTGGGACCATCAGCAATTAACAGGTGCTTCCATACTCCTCAAAACTTCCTGATCCTTGTTGTTGGATGTAATTTATTGTCTTACCCAGGATGTGGATGTAGTTTATCATCATACACAGGACACATAAAATCTAGGTACCACAGAGGAAAGTCCACCAGAACAATTACCATGAACGTATTTATAGAAAAAACACAGGGAAGCTACATTATGGCGATGGTAAAGAGAGTGAAGCTGAGATGCCAGGTCCAAACCAATAACATTTTATCAGGAATCTCTAAATATATAGCAGGAGCTCTGGACCATATGTGGCAGCAATATTCAAAGCATGGACAAATGATAGACATAAATATTTCAGATAGATGCAGGCAAGAAAAATTGTTTAGCACACAATAGTGAACCAACTTTCTTAGCAACAAACTAAGCAATGGATGAGAGAGAGAGAGAAGGAGTGTGTATGTTAATTTGAAAGGACACAAAATACTCAACAACCCAGACAAAAAAAAATGTGATACCATCAAACTTTCCAAGTTAGTAGAAGAAATATAACCTGGAAATATCTAAAGATATTATGTTATTGTGACTGAATGAGTCATCTTCAGACAGTTCAGAAAAAGGAATATGGAAAAAATCAAACTTTAAACTGAACTGTCTGAACTGAAACATTTAGCCACAGTAAAATAGTGTTTTTAAATATGTCTGGATTATATGTGTGTGTGTATGTGTATATATATAAAGATAGAGATTGAGGGGGGGAGAGAATAAAAGTACAAATGAGATAGATGGACCAATTTCAAACTGAAATCAACAGTTAAATGTCTATCATCGCATGATGTTTTTTTTAATGCTTGCTATATCTGGAGACACAAAGAAAGTGCCATCACCAAGTCCAGTGTCTAGTAAAGAAATTCCAAAAGAAAAAAGAAAAATGGAGAAGAATTCTGAATTAAGAATGCTGTTGCAATGAAAGAAAACAGACATCAAATTCTTTAGACTGAAAAGCAGAAAATTTATTAAATGAAGCAATTCTTTGATTTTTCAAGAACAAAAAAAGCAAATTTTTATATATATATATATATATATATATATATATATATATATATATATATATATATATAAATACAGATATAAATAGTTTGATATCTATTTTTATATATGCAGGCATGCACACACATTCATTGAGTTTATTCATATCACAGTATAATATACAGACTTATTTTTATGATTAAAAAGACTTACATACACATCCAAAACAAACACACACGTGTGTGTGTGTGTGTGTGTATGGTATCTTTGAGCAGCATCAATCTTTCTTTTATACATGTTTCATTAAATATGATGTCAATGAGTATTTTATAACTTATTTTTTATTCAGTTTCTATTGTCCTTAAAATCTTTCTGGAAAAATCTTTAAATTCTTTTTCTGCCTGTGGTGATTACATATTCTAAAACGGATATTGCAGAATAAAATTTAACTCATATCTATATGTCAATCTATGGACTTGTTGATCAACTCAGGATATAGTTAAAAAAAAACTAAAAAAATCTAAAAAATACTGAACAGATGATTAATTCTACATGCTGCTACTGAAACATTATGATTAATCATCGTACAACTTATTATACTGTTCAGGGTTGTAAATTGATTTATGACAGTACCACTTTCTAACATACCTACTTCTCAGATCTGTCTTCACTGGGGTCTTATCACTTCTTGCTGTTACTTACAAGCTGCTGGGTTGCTATTTCTTTGTTTCAACTGATAGTCAATCTTCTATTGGTCTTTCCCAGCCACGTCCTGGGTAAGACAAACTACATTCGGCAGCAGGGCCTCTGATCAGAATGTTTTGATGAGTGTGGAACCTCTTCTCAACTGCTGTTGTTCCCAGGTCCATCCTGACCCGGCATGGTAGTACCTGTTAAAATCCCAGCTATAGGCAAATAGTTAACCCTTCAAACTGGTGTCAAAACACCATGAATGTGTAAAAGTAGGTTTTAATACCTGCAATACATTTTTTGGTAAAAAAATATTACCAGCAATAAAAATCTTGTCGGTATTAAATAACCCATTAATGTTGATATGTCATAAAACAAACCAAAGCTAATCTTCCTGAACCCACAGTGTTGTTTTGATCCAGAAAAAATGTATCTGACAAAGTCTACTAGTAACTCTGTAACAAGACGAAATAGATAATATTAGTTGGATTATTGTACTATTCTAACTTCTACTAATGAATAAGTCAATGCTGCTCTTATAACCAATAACAAGTTGTTTAATTTGATGTCATCAATATTCATTATTGTTAACCTGTGAGTGTAAATAATAACGAAACAATATGAGACCACTAGTTCAGCTATGTTCTCTGTAGTTCAGTCTGACAAAATAATTATTGCTAAGGATTGGTACATTTTGGTAAAGGCTTCTGATTGGGAGATTGGAGGTTTTGAGGAGCATGGAGCCACCTCTTAAGTTCCCATGCCCACCCTGACTTGGGGTGGTAGCACCTGTTGGGGGTTCCAGTTATGGGCAAAAAGTGAACCCCCAAACAAAAATCAACATTACATTTTTATAATAATATGAGCAAAAATATATATTTTATAGCAAAATGACAATGCAACACTGAAAAAATATTAAAATAAATTTTAAAGTAAAATTACCAACAATACATTTCATGATCTGCAAAATATACATCTGAAAAACATATACCTTTACTCTGAAAGCATAAAATTATAACAAAATATTTAGAATCCGGTATTAAATAAACCATACAGGCTGCTATGCCACTAAACAAAATCAGCCAACAAACACTTTGGTAAAGTCTCTGTAGGGATGTTGCAAAGTCATGAGGATTATGTCAGTTCATAGAGTGCTCATGACAGTTGCTATTCATCATGCCTGAAAGCAAGACATGTTTGTCCCTGACAGATTCTATGTAGGCCACAGAGCAGAGAAGACAGTGCATCATAAGCTCATAGTGATAGGTCTTACAGAGAAAACCAAATGGTATCACCTACCGCATAGAGGACACCACCCGCCTGCCAGTATTCCCGTTAGGAAATATTACAAGTAAGACCCTCTCTCTTTTTGACCCTTTCACACTGCTTTTTTGTTTAAATATGTTAGATCTTCTCTGTGTGGGGAAAATTAGTGACAAGTAAGGATATAATGGTATGAAAAAATGTCTGAGAAAAATGCATGTTTGTCATTCTTTTCTTTCAGCTATTCTGTCTGTGCATTAATATGTTAATATACCACAGATAAAAACATGCCTATAATGGGGAAATTCAAACTGGAAATATTCTCTTTCCTAGCACACCCATTGTCTTGATTCCGATGACTTCTTTTAACAACTGTTCTTTTGCTGGTGACTTTTCCTTGAGACTTGAACTCATTCAAAAAAAGGTCAACTGATGCACACCTTAATAAAGAAGAGTTTCTGCCAAATTCTGCCTCCTCCTGACTGTTTAATTCTGACCACATGATTGTTCAGCGATGGTCTTCCTTGCATTCGTGACCTCTCTACCCACTGATTTCAGCACCCACCCATTTTTAGTGATTCCCCAATTTCCTTTGCTAACGTATTTACCATGTCTTGTGATTGTGATACTGACAACGCCATTAGCTCTGACAATTTTCATGTTTTGACCCTGCCAACCGGGAGTCAAAATGTTT
>OZ038483.1:125739369-125806869 GCA_964036315.1 Acanthosepion esculentum
CATACACTTATTTGTTTGGACTTTTGGGTTCATTTGGGTTGTTATAATTCCAAAGTTTTGTCTTGTTGTAGTTAATCATCTTGTGGGGATTTCAAACTAGAGTTTTATTCAATTCACAGGAGGAGAATGTTCTAATTCCAATTAATTTTACATTTCATCTCAACACTTCGGACAAATCACAAGAGACATTTTCAATGAAATCATATTGTCCAGATGATATTTTTTTCCTATTATAGCCTTAATTTTAAAAGGATAAGTAAATTGCTACTAATTTTTTTTATGTATGAAATGGTACTTTTATATATGAAATTTGTGTATATATTTCACATTGTATGAATACTTTTTCCAACCATTAAAATGGATAAACAGGATTTATTTCTATTAAATCAAATTTGTTTGTTTTCTATACATATTTAGTTATTATGCATCTGTGTACAGTTAATTATGTGTAGTAGTAAAAAAAGAAAAAAAGAAAAAAGTGTCAATTTAAAGTAGCAACAAACGTCTGCAATAGATTTCTTCCGTCTCTCGACCGCAACATTTGTAGTCAAATCACAGTTAAAACGATAGTCCGATGTAACAATCCAACAAGCAACTTAGAAATGACAAAATGGGGTCACATGTCCAACCTTCTCTTCTCACCAGCAAAAACACGTGTGTCCTCTTCTCAAAAAACCGGCTTGCTTTATGCAGCCAAGGACTGACCATAGTTTGCATGCGAATAACGAGACAACGAGATTTTGCATTAACTGTCCGATACCGCCTGGCATAAATCATGGGTGCCGCCATTTTGGTTCTTTTTACCGCTGAGCAGCTGGATTTTGCGAGATGCACAGATTCGTGGGTGTTTCCGAGGTAAGCCGTTTTCACAATTTTCCCCACAATATGAAAAGTATGTTTATTCATTAGTTGGAAATACAATAAACCAAAAATTTGTATGTGTAAGAATATTTGTTCCCCCCCCCACACACACACACTGTATGCATGTCTATGGATGATATGCAGTAACAAAAATTAGTAAACATAAATTTTTATTTTAATAGTACCTAAGTGCCTGAATACCTGAATAAAATAAAGCAAAGTAATTGACACTGTACATCCCCAACAAGTGCACAGTGAACTAATTTATCTAATTTAGTGTTTAGTAAATGAAAAGAAAAAGATATGGCATAAACTACTTTTCTGACTATCAGATCTTTAACCTTCTGATGTCCATTCATATTAAGAAAGAAAACCAACAACTTTTCTTGAAATGCAAAAGGAATTAAGAAATTTCTAGCCAACAAGCAGTTTTCTGAAACCCTTTTGAAATTTCTTGGGCATCTCATACATTGTTCAAGGTTTCTATGACTGTTATATATGCCACGTAGATCACTTATCAGTCTAATGGGACATGTATATCAGAAAAAATAAAGTGAAATTCTTAGGTCTTTTAAAACTTCGCACAATGATGTTATCACAGAAATTTGGTCACAAGACAAAACAAGAAAAAACTTGATTTACTAATTCTGTGTTTTTTATTTTAAAGTTTAGTAAATTGCCACTAATTTTTTATGAAATTGTATTGGAAAGTTCTTGGACTTTAATCTCTTGGCATACCCAATAATGTGTTGTAATTATGTGAGAGAACTGATAAATTGTTTGGTAATGGTCCTGACTGATGAGTTCACAAAATTCTTTGCACATTTGCTGACATTTTGTTATTGATTAGTCACCTTCAATGCTCATTGTCTTGAACTGACAGACAAATGGCCTTGAAACATGTGTGTTACTCAAAAACCTGTGTTTAATCTTAACAATGGTTGGCAAAAGTCTAACAAAGTATTCAGAGAACCTTGGAAGCCAATTTGTTAAGCTTCATTCAAATTTTCATACAGGCATGTTGCTAATATTTGTCTGCCATTGTAATGCTCACAGATCGTGTTCCTTATGAAACCTAGTGTAAATACTGAACATTAGCAGCCAGCTCAAAGCCTATTGGCAGACTGACTCAGTTAGTGTAGATACCAATAAGCATTAGCTATATATTTCTGATAAACAGTAAAATCCTGATTGATTTGTTTTTATGGCTTATCAACCCTTTGTAGCTTATTTAAAACTGAAACCTATTTTGGATTATGGAAGATCACTTACAGTATTCTGTGTTCCCAGTGAAGCCCCCCCCCTGCCTCATGTAATTATTGACTGAGCTAGATACTGTTTAATTTCAGTGATCAAATGAGAACTTAGGCTTTCAGCATGATCTGACTGTAAGCTGAAAAGTACAATCTCAATATCTACAGTGCAGAATCATTCTGAAACCACCTCTTCTTATAGATGTCCAATGACTTGTTATGTGAAAATGCATCAAGAAAAACAATTTTTAATTTTAAATTTCATCTCAACATCTGTGGCATCATCATTCCTTTTTGAATGAAATCTCATAGTCCAGATGATTTTGTTATATTATCTTAGCCGTAATTTTGAAACATTTTTCTTTACATTTATCTAAAAACTTTGTGGCATCATTATTGTATACAAATATCCATTTTATGGTAGCAGTGCTTTCTTCCTAAACCAATATTTATTTTGACTTTTCAGAGAATATATTCACAAATTTGGGGTAGGGAAAAACTATTCACTCATAGCTGGGACACTAACAGGTGCTACCACCCTGGGTCAGAGTGGACCTGGGAACTGCAGATAAGAGGTGGTTCCACACTCTTCAAAACCTCCCGATCAGAGGCCTTGCTGCTGGATGCAGTTTATCGTCATACCCAGGATGGAGTTATCAAATGAGGACCAGGGTCTTCAGCGTGACCTGACTGTAAGCTGACATAAAGTTTGGTCAAAATCAGTTGGATGGATTTCAAGTGAAACGTATCAGACAGATACACAGACATCCCCTGTTTTATATATAGATAGATGACCACACCATTTCAGCCACTGTACTTGCCAAACTCCATCTTAATGCAGGCACATCTATCTATGCTTGCCCATGAAAGTGAATGCAAGGAACTAGACTTGAATTTGAACTCAGATTGCTGAGTTCGGGATTTGGGCCACTAACACTTACACTACCTGTATATATTTTAAATCTGTCATGAATGTAGCTGTTTTATTCTGGGCCCTGCTCATTGAACTAAAAACCAGGTATCTTGAATAATAAACTTCTTGTGAGCTTTGAGATTTTAAGTGAGTCCCTAGAAAATTATACTGTATAAACAAAAATAAATAGAATTCAAATTAGAACAAAGTATTTCCTTTAAAACCCTTATCTCTTTCTTTCTCTTAACTTCCCTTTCTATACTTCTCTCGACCCACCAGAAGGCAACCTTCAAATAAAAAGAAGAAAGACTGAACTCAGCCAAAAACAGTGGAAATCTGCAGGATTAGGGTCGACTTATTTGTGACTGAAAAATACTGAAAATCAGAGAGGATCTACCCATAACTTCCGTTGTAAAAAAAAAAAAAAAAAAAATGAAAAAAATGGGACCTGGGAAAATAATTTGGCCATTCAGAAAAATTGACAAAGGGTAACTTTTTGATGTTTGTGGCAAATTCTCGATCGTATTAAAATTATAAAAACCAGACACCTGGAGGCCAGAATCACAGTGGGAAGAAGAATAGCACCGAGAGAGGAGACTAGAACGACACCAGGATAGACACTGCCCAATTGTTTGAGTCATTTATTTTCTATGGTTTATCACCCCTTTTCAGGCTATTTAAAGCCAGAAAATATTTTTAAATTATAAGAGTTTTTAGGGTAGAAAACATTTCATCACCCTCAAGGATGCTTATTAAAACAATAAACATTGCCGAAGAGTGAAGGTAGTTAAAAAAAAGCGTGTCATGGGAAAAACTGTCCTCTTGACACACTGTCTTAATGCAGGAACATTTATCTATGCTTGCCCATAACTTTACAAAGTTATTTGCATGAAAGTTAATGCAAGGAACTAATTCGAATTTGAACTCAGATTGCTGAGTTTGGGATTTGGGCCACTAACAATTACACTACCTGTATATATTTTAAATCTGCTCATTGAACTAAAAACTAGATATCTCTAACTTGAATAAACAGAAGTCAAATTAGAATAAAGTATTTCCTTTAAAACCCTTATCATTCTTTGAGGGAGATCTGGCTGGTTTCCTTGAATGTTTCCTAACCCAGCATGACGTTGGGGTTCATCACCTTGACACAAAGACAATATTTGTTTAGTGGAAACATCCCTCCTTACCAGCTCCAAAGAAGGCTAAAGTGATGATGGCGGCCTCAGTTGGCAAAAAGCATTGTGTTTATTGACTATCTTCAAAAGTGCCACTATAACAGGCATCCTCTGGCCGATTCTGAGTCAAACCTGGTCGGCAGTGTCCAGATGATAAGACCTTTGCCACAAGCTGCCTATACCAGAAGATGACTACATCCTCAGGGTTGTAGGGCAACAAGTGGATTGCAGGATCAATCCCATGCTGGTTGATATTGTCGCTGGTCAATGGGCCATTGGTTGCTGGCCACCCTGGTCCACACTTTGCCCTGGTTCTTGTTTTTATATTTTCTTTTTCTCTAAACTTCCCTTTCTATACTTCTCTCGACCCACCAGAAGGCAACCCTCAAATAAAAACTGAACTCAGCCAAAAACACTTGAAGTCTGGAGGATCAGAACTGATTTATTTGTGACTGAAAAACACCAAAAATCAGAGAGGATCTACCCATAACTTACGTTGTAAAAAAAAAAAAAAAAAAAAAAGAAAAAAAAAAAAAAATGTAAAAGAATGGGGTGCAGAAAAATAAAATAATTTGGCCATTCAGAAAAATTAACAAAAGGAGATGTTTTTTTGATGTTTGCAGCAAATTCTCAATCATATTAAAAATTATAAAAACCAGACACCTGGAGGCCAGAATCACAGCGGGAAGAAGAATAACACCAGGAGAGGAGACTAGAACGACACCAGGATAGACAGAAGAAAAGAACACAGCCATGCGTGACGTATGAAGAAACAGTTAAGAGGTCATCTGCTACTGACATTTCTGTTATGTTCAGGGCCGAGAGAAAACACAGCAGATTGACATCTGACCCAATTACTGATATTACTATTACCCCTATCATGGTCTGACTTCCAACTGCTGACAAAGAACATTTCTTTCAACTGCTATCAATATCCTCCTTGTTAAGGAACTTTTTGCTATGCCAAATACCAAAGGACGGACTCGTCACTTTAACTTCTTCCCCACCAATTATCTTGGGAAAACGTTTCATTTTCAGAGAAATGGTTATTTGTTTTTGATATAGTAACTAAGAAACTAAGGTACCTTGAAGTACCCAAGTGGTGGCTAACACTTCTACCAGACAAATGAGTTGATGATTGGACTAGTTTCTAGCTCAGAAGGGCATAAAAAGGATCAAGATTGACGTGTAAACATTTCTGTAGCTGGTTTTTGAACATTATGTTTTGGACGCATTTATTCGTTCGTGTCTGAAAAAAAAAAAAACTACTTTCGGTAAAAATATTAATACATGTCTCCACCAGGAAGGGGTTATGGTGTGAATCATTAATTTTTATGCCCTCAATTTTTGTATCTGTAAATGATTCCTCTCCAGTATCGAATACTCTTCCTGCAGAAATACAGCAAATTTTAAACAATGGCAGACATATAGACACACTGACATGCCAAAAGTCATGGAATAAGTGCCTAGTAGCATGAAGAACATCTCGCATGTGAATCCTTGCAAAATGCAGCATTAAGCATTAATTTTACAAGTAGTTGGGAGACATTTGCAGAGATGTTCCCTTAATATTTGTCGGTGCAGGATTTACACGAGGAGAAACTTCTCTACCATATCCCATAAATGCTCACTTAAGCTCATGTCAGATTTAGGGTGCTGAAATGCTTCACAAACTGATTCCGGATAACTTGGCACTTGATGACAGTGTGCATTACCCGGATCGAATAACTAATCATTTCTGCAGTACATAGAGTTCCTGAAGGGGGCAAAACGTAGCAGTGAATAATATAAGACAGATATAGAAATCAACACTGCAAGGTAACTGACAGTTTCATGCCTTAAACAATCAGCAGATCATGTGATGATTTCTTAACCCCTTCCCTGCCAATTATTTTTGGGAAAAAAGTTTCATTTTCAGACAAATTTTTTATTTGTTTTTGATATAGTAACTAAGAAAATAAGGTACCTTGAAGTACCCAAGCAGTGACTAACACCTCTACCATACAAATGAGTTGACAATTGGACTAGTTTCTAGCTCAGAAGGGTATATAAAAAGAATCAAGTTTGATATATACACGTCTGTAGCTGGTTTTTGAACGTAAAAATGTATAGACACATCAATGCCGAGGAAGGTGTTAAAGTAAATAAATAAAATAATTTTTTTTTATTTTTAATAGTTCCTTTTATGCCCTTTATTTTCGATAAACATTGCCAAGAATATCTACCATAATATGTCACACTGGTGATCCCAACATGATTGGAACATGAACCCTTCTGATCTGAACACACATATGCTACAAGATCATTAACAATCATTAAACAGCAAATGGGATCCTTGCCATACAGGAGTATTTACAAATAATAAAGGAATCAGTTTAATGCATTTTTTGAACTTCTGGAGATTGATCACCATGTGAAAAGTAAACAGACTATAAAAACGAAGCAAATATTATCAACAGCAAGCAATAATCTGAAGTTGCAAGATTGTGCAGGAAAATATTAACATTCATCAGGTTGAGAAAAAGTATTTGCAAATAGATTCCGTTTCATTCATGGAAAAGCTGACATTAAAAATATGAAATAAAAACATACAAGAAATGCCTCAAATAGGGACAGGAAAAAAAAAAGACAAAAAAAGACAAAAAAAGATTAAAAGAAAAGATGAATCTTTCTGATGTAAATATCAATAAATTAAAGACGTAATAAGTGAATGTCATAAAGATCTATTTTTCAATGTATTCAACTCAAAGATTGTGAAAGGATTTATTAAACAAAAAACCGAAAGCAAGTATTAAGAACAGGATTCATTCAATTTTTTATTTTTTTTCAACTTAATTCGGTTTAGGAATAGATATTCACTGTGGCTAAAGGGGGGGGAAGAAGGATAAATATGGTAGAGAAAAAAAAATATTGAAGGAGGCAATCATGAATATTAAAAAAGAAATTGTTTGAAACAGAAAACAAAGAGAAGATGGGTAAAAGGTTGAAATCAGAATAGACAAAGGAGAACAAAAAAGGAAAATAAAAGAAGGAATGGAAATAAGGAAAGGTAAAGTTGAAAGGAAAGTAAAAAGGAAAAGGAAAAGGGGGAAAGGAGGCCTGAAGGAAACAATAGAAAAGGAAAAAAGGAAGGGGAGCAGGAAAAAATGAAAGGAAAGATTAAATATAAAGGGGAGAAGGAAAAATTAAATTTGAAGGAAAAAGGAGAGATGAAATTTAAAGGGGAGAAGAAAAGGGGAAATTTAAAGGGGGACGGAAAGGAAAATTTGAAAGGGGACGGAATGGAAATTTTGAAAGGGGACGGAAAGGAAATTTTGAAAAGGGGAGAAGGAAAGAATGACATCTCATGCGGAGAAGGAAAGAACAAAATTTCAAGGGGAGAAGGAAAAGAACGAAATTTCAAGGGGAGAAGGAAAGAACGAAATTTCAAGGGGAGAAGGAAAAGAACGAAATTTCAAGGGGAGAAGGAAAAGAACGAAATTTCAAGGGAAGAAGAAAAGAACGAAATTTCAAAGGAAGAAGAAAAGAACAAAATTTCAAGGGGAGAAGGAAAAGAACGAAATTTCAAAGGAAGAAGAAAAGAACAAAATTTCAAGGGGAGAAGGAAAAGAACAAAATTTCAAGGGGAGAAGAAAAGAACAAAATTTCAAAGGAAGAAGAAAAGATAAAGTTTCAAGGGAGAAGAACAGGTAAAATATGAATGAAGAAGATAAAAATTTGAATGAAGAAGAAAAAATAATTCTAAAGGAAGTAGTAATGATAAAACTGAAAGTGAAGAAGGAAAGGAAAATTTCAGATGGTAGAAAAAAAAAGGGAAATTTTGGAAAGGGAGATGGAAAATTTAAAAGGGACAAGCAAAAATAATACTGAAAGAGAATAAGGAAAGAAAAATTGGAAGGTAAGGAAGAAAGAAAGAATTTTAAGGGAAGACGAAAGAAAAAATTGAAATATTTACATCAGAGAAATAAAGTATTCAAAAATGGAAAATATATTGCAATAATGACAAATTAATGAAAATAAATTATCTAAATGGAAGAAAAAAAAGGAATAATAAAGGAGAAATATAAATGTTATTTGAAATAAAGGAAGATGAAATAAAGAAGATAAGAGTAGAAAGAAATACAACAGATGAAAAAATAAATGAAAGAAAAACCTCAAAAATCTTCTCCATTTAATAAATATTTTTTTTTAAATCTAACAAAAATCATTTAATTACAAATATATATTTTTATTTTCACTTTTCATCAGTGATTCATAATTCCAAAGCAAGAATTTTACTTGGATAAATAAACAGAACTTGAAGAACTACCAAAGACCTTCTGTTTTTTTTTATTCCTTTTCATCAACAGAAAATGTCCTAATGATAAATGCCATCATCAGGTTTCTTTCTTCCTTTTTTAGGTACATAAGAATAACAACATTTTCTAAAATTCATGAATTTATTTTCCCACCATTCCATAATCCAATCTTCAAGCCAATCACTGATCTCTGCAGATAGAATAAAGAGGAACATTGAAAATGTTTTTAAAATGCCATTGCAGCAAAGCCCTTCTTTCTAATTATAATACTGCCATTGGAAAGTAAGTTGCAAGGTGCATTTTGTTTTTCAATGTTTCTATAACAAAATATAACTTAGCAGTTTTTTTGTTTTTTTTTCTCTTTTTTTCATTCGGAATTTTTCTGTCTTTTCTTTCTCTCTTTTTAAAATGTACAAGTTCCTAAGCGAAATGGTCTTATTTGTTTTCCAATCTAGATTTCTTTCTTTGGAGAAGCTTTAATTTTTATTTAGTTTTGCACATAAAATATTTCTGGTTTAGTTCTTTTTTTTCCGACCCATTTGCAGTAACTGAACTAAATAATATAACAAATTGAGGACAAAAAAAAAAAAACGGGGATGAAAAAACTAATCAATTTGAAATATGATAATCTCCATAAAGGTTTCTAATAAAGAGTAAAAAAATGTTCACACCCAAAATAAGAAGTAAAGATGCAAATCATTCCCTGGTATAGGAACGATATAAACATGTTTAGCCTAATGGTTAGAACTAGAAACAGGAGATAACAAAACAGCTCTTTCAACTAACAATAGAAAAGAATCATTTCCCATCGTGAAGATGGTCTTTCGTTTTGTTTGTTTAGTGGCATATCAACTTCTTATGGGTCATTTAATGCTAAAATTTATTTTTCTTGGGAGTATTAGTAATTTTCTTTTACAAAAATGCATTGCTGGTAATATTTTTTATTATTATTTTTTTTTTTTTTTTTTTTTTTTTTTTTTACAAAAAATATATTGCTGTTAATTTTTTTAATAAAAATGTATTGCTGTTAATTTTTTTAATAAAAATGTATTGCTGTTAATTTTTTTAATAAAAATGTATTGCTGGTAATTGTTTTATTACGAAAATGTATTGCTGGTATTTTTACTATAAAATGTGTTTTTATAGTGGCTCAGATTGAGGAATTGGAGAGCTGAGTTCGAATTCCAGTATAATCCTTTACATTCACTTCCATGCTAATACTCTTGGGAAAGGTATGAATCCTCTTCTCCCCCCAACTATGGATAAATAGCAGGACAGACTGGGTTCTATAGCCTTGGATGGCAACTGGTCTACCACAGAAAGAAATGGCAACCTACTGCGGAAAAAAAATCTGCCTCATCAGTCATGTATCAAAAGATACATAATTGCCTAATTGTGTATCATGCATTGCACATAACTGAGTGAGTGTTTTGTGGGTTAACTATTTACCCATCGTTGGGACCCTAACGGGTGCTAGCACCACAGGTCAGGGTGTATCTCAGAACAACAGCAATTAAGAGATGTCCATGCTCATCAAAACCTGATCAGAGGCCTTGCTGCCAGATGTAGTGTTTTGTTATACCCAGGACACAAAATGTTCTTTTAATATTGGCAACATACTTTTGCCATCTTTAGTAATATCAGGTTTTTTTTACTTTTGGTCATCCATACTTCAACAAAAGCACCTGTTAAATTTAAGCAGAATTTCATCACATAACAAAAACAAAACTGGAATGTCATTAAAATATGTATTTTTTCATGCTACAAAGTAATGAATATTTGCTTTTAGATCGACAGATTTTAGGAAGACTAATGACAAAGTGGAAAAAAGGATGAAATGCATCTGTGGAGAAATAAAGAGAAAACAGCAACCAGCGAGTAAATTCAAGCTCTCCCAACTAGTATTCCAACTTCGAGTCGTTCCTTCTTGAGTTCTGTCACAAAATCGCACTAACAGACTTTTCCAGCCGCCAACCGTGACCGTCACTCCAAGAACTCTGCACTGGGAAAATGCAATGCAAGTCCCCCCTTATTCTTTTACGTTATCTGGCCGAGGACGGATTATGGCAGAGCGGTAAGTGTTTTTTTTCTCTCCTTCATTTCAACTGCAGTAGCTTTACATGCTAAGCAAATACGGGCTCCTTTTTGGAGGGGAAAAGGCAAGTCGCAACCAGTTGTGCTAGATGAAAATGATATTCATGTTTATATAACTACACATGTGAACACTGAAATTTAAAAAGGTAGCTGAAATTTGGGATACACATAATGAGGAAGGAGGGCTTGAAAAATCTGATACTCACAGGGCAGATAGAGGGAAAGAAGGATGGGGGAAAAGCCACATGTGACATACTTAATGGGCTTGAGCAAGTGGATGGCAGAACAAGATCTGGGAGAAATAACAAAGCTTATTAAGAGCTACAAGTGACAGGAGGAGGTGGAGGATCATGATCGACTATGTCCTGAAGGAACACTGCACACAAAAGAAGATACTTAACATCAGAAAGAGATACTTGAAATTAAATGAGGAAAGTGGGCTCAAAAATTTGATACTCACAGGACAATTGAAGGTAAGAGTAATAGAGGAAAACAACTCAATTTACCACGCAAGGTTGTGTAAATGGATGGCAGAACAGGCGTTAGGAGAGATATCAAAAAGATTTTTAAGAGTTACAAGGGACTGGAAATTGTGGAGAGCTATGATCACCTACATCCTAAAGGGACACAGTATATAGGAGTCATGAGGAATTCCTACTACAATTCATACAGTGGTGTCATTTATGAAGTATTTTCACATTTTAAAACCTAGTTATAAAATTTCTGACATACCGTAAATTTCATGGTATACAAGATCTACCCAGAAAATTTACAGCCATTTTGAATATTTCAAGAATTGGTTTCATAACCTTAATGTAAATTCTGGTGAGAACAAAAGCTTTCCTGTGAGGTTACTCATTCAGAAGCGAAACTTAAGTAACCGAGTTTGGGTACTATGTGACCATTACATTCACAAGGAAATTTTACACAGAAATTTGCATCGGTCTCTGAGCCACTTTACAATAGCTTTAGATGTTAGCTCAGCGTGCGGACTGGCTTTTCCCAAAGCTAAAATTATTTTTTAAAGGAAAATTTCAGACAGTAGACAGGATTAAAGATAAGTCAGCTGATGCTGATCCCCAAAGAGGATTTTGGGGATTCAAAAAGTGAAAGTGACATTAGATAAGTATATGAGATCACAGGGAATAAGGCCCTGTTACTCTAGGTAGGCTATTTTTAATAATATTAAATAGAAACTTTCTGGATAGATCTTGTATTTCATCACTATGAAGAAAGTAGTAATGGGAATATTAGCAGTTTCCTTATAAGGAAACATTTGCCATTAATTGACTGGGCAGCCAGAGGTACTTTTGCTTGAAATTTATAAAATCTTTCTTTTAAACTATTTTAAATAAGCTTTCTGTATTTCAGAAAATGTTATAGCTCGTTCCAAAATTTTTGAAGGCTTCCTTCTGAACTTTATTTGAAATTGTGTCAGGCATCATCATCATGATTGTTATTATTCTCTCTGACGTACATGTGCTATGCATTTTAGTTGTTGCTGCTGTTGGTAGTCCTCAAGTGACGTGGTTTCTGTTATCTGGTACAGCTCTTTCTTTGTGATTCTTTAGCACTAGGCTACAAGGCCCAAAGAAGGATGGCTTTTGCGAAGACCCACAGACTTCACTTGTTCAAAGCCATTTTTAATCATGGATCTTAGAATGTGCTTGTATACAACAGCTCTGAACAAGTCTAGCATCATATATGACATCCATATGTGAGTCCTGATCTGATGAAGCTATTTAAGAATGAGAAGGATGGTCCTCACTGAGACCTACATGCTTACTCTGACTCAAAGCCATTTTAATCATTGATCTGAGAAAGTGATTCTATACAGCTGACAGTTTAGATATTTCTGAATGAGTTTGGCCCCATACATGACATCCATATGTAAGTCTTGACATGATGAAGCTATTTAAGAATGAGAAGGATGGTCCTCACTGAGACCTACATGCTTCACTCACTCAAAGCCATTTTAATCATTGATCTGAGAAAGGGATTCTATACAGCTGACAGTTTAGATATTTCTGAATGAATTTGAACCATGCATGACATCCATATGAAAGTCTTGATCTGATGAAGCTATTGAAGAATGAGAAGGATGGTCCTCACTGAGACCTACATACTTCACTTACTCAAAGCCATTTTAATCATTGATCTGAGAAAGTGATTCTATACAGCTGACAGTTTAGATATTTCTGAATGAGTTTGGCACCCTGCATGACATCCATATGAAAGTCTTGATCTGATGAAGCTATTGAAGAATGAGAAGGATGGTCCTCACTGAGACCTACATGCTTCACTTACTCAAAGCCATTTTAATCATTGATCTGAGAAAGTGATTCTATACAGCTGACAGTTTAGATATTTCTGAATGAATTTGGCACCATGCATGACATCCATATGAAAGTCTTGATCTGATGAAGCTATTGAAGAATGAGAAGGATGGTCCTCACTGAGACCTACATGCTTCACCCACACAAAGCCATTTTAATCATTGATCTGAGAAAGTGATTCTATACAGCTGACAGTTTAGATATTTCTGAATGAGTTTGGCACCCTGCATGACATCCATATGAAAGTCTTGATCTGATGAAGCTATTGAAGAATGAGAAGGATGGTCCTCACTGAGACCTACATGCTTCACTTACTCAAAGCCATTTTAATCATTGATCTGAGAAAGTGATTCTATACAGCTGACAGTTTAGATATTTCTGAATGAATTTGGCACCATGCATGACATCCATATGAAAGTCTTGATCTGATGAAGCTATTGAAGAATGAGAAGGATGGTCCTCACTGAGACCTACATGCTTCACCCACACAAAGCCATTTTAATCATTGATCTGAGAAAGTGATTCTATACAGCTGACAGTTTAGATATTTCTGAATGAGTTTGGCACCCTGCATGACATCCAGTCTTGATCTGATGAAGCTATTTAAGAATGAGAAGGATGGTCCTCACTGAGACCTACATGCTTCACTCACTCAAAGCCATTTTAATCATTGATCTGAGAAAGTGATTCTATACAGCTGACAGTTTAGATATTTCTGAATGAATTTGGCACCATGCATGACATCCATATGAAAGTCTTGATCTGATGAAGCTATTGAAGAATGAGAAGGATGGTCCTCACTGAGACCTACATGCTTCACCCACACAAAGCCATTTTAATCATTGATCTGAGAAAGTGATTCTATACAGCTGACAGTTTAGATATTTCTGAATGAGTTTGGCACCCTGCATGACATCCATATGAAAGTCTTGATCTGATGAAGCTATTTAAGAATGAGAAGGATGGTCCTCACTGAGACCTACATGCTTCACTTACTCAAAGCCATTTTAATCATTGATCTGAGAAAGTGATTCTATACAGCTGACAGTTTAGATATTTCTGAATGAATTTGGCACCATGCATGACATCCATATGAAAGTCTTGATCTGATGAAGCTATTGAAGAATGAGAAGGATGGTCCTCACTGAGACCTACATGCTTCACCCACTCAAAGCCATTTTAATCATTGATCTGAGAAAGGGATTCTATACAGCTGACAGTTTAGATATTTCTGAATGAGTTTGGCACCCTGCATGACATCCATATGAAAGTCTTGATCTGATGAAGCTATTGAAGAATGAGAAGGATGGTCCTCACTGAGACCTACATACTTCACTTACTCAAAGCCATTTTAATCATTGATCTGAGAAAGTGATTCTATACAGCTGACAGTTTAGATATTTCTGAATGAATTTGGCACCATGCATGACATCCATATGAAATTCTTGATCTGATGAAGCTATTGAAGAATGAGAAGGATGGTCCTCACTGAGACCTACATGCTTCACTTACTCAAAGCCATTTTAATCATTGATCTGAGAAAGTGATTCTATACAGCTGACAGTTTAGATATTTCTGAATGAATTTGGCACCAGGCATGACATCCATATGAAAGTCTGAAAGTGACAAAGATTATTTAAGAAGACTTGTGTTTTAAGGTAAGTGTTTTTTCTGGCAACTTGAAGTGTTGGCCAACACTACCACTAACACAACCTATTCTACATAGGATTTCCTTATATCCTATACTAAATTAATCATAGCTTACCCATACACCAAGGTATTTGAAGTGTTAATATTTATTAATTCCACATTCTGAATGTTTATGGTGATTTCAGAGTAAGTGCTATCATGGATTTCATTATAATTCCAGATCATAGTTTCTGCTTTGGAAAGATTTATTGCGAGCCGTATTTTTGGGAACCATTGGAAGAGGATGTTGATTTTCTGTTCAAGATCATCATTCTTTTCCCAACTGTGAATGCCTATGTCATCAGCATAGCTCTCCTCATCTGTACGCTGGCTTTGAGTGGGAAAGGGAATGGAAATCAGCATTTGAATATCGGCTTTCATTTGAGCTTAAACACTAACCTCTGACAGGTACATTTATTTTACTAAATAGTGACATTTATTAAGTGTGGCTTAGAATAGGTCAAGCTGAAGTGATGGGAAAGTGTGGCCAACAGTACTTCATTTACGACCTGATCTGGCTCTTATAAAAGGTAGAGGATAGCACGAGGAGTCAAGTACTTACTGGCGCGGTACAGGGAGCTGATTATGGTTCGTGGGTTTCCGGCTGGTGGGTGATTTTGCTGGCTGTTGGCGTTCTGCGTCATCAACTTCGTCGGCGGTCGCTTTCTGTCGTTTCCTCACCATCTTCCGTACTTCTTTGCTGTCGGGCGGGCCAACGCCTCTTCGGTGGGCCGGTGTTTCGCTCGTCCCAGTTTTTCGGCCTTCGTCGCGACCAGCGTCGATCGGTGTCGTCGAACCTGAAATACCGCCACTTCCGTCGTTTCCTCGTTTACCTGCATCTTTAGCAATAGATCATACATAGGAATTCCATTTGAGGTTGGGCGTGACTTTCAGGCCCAGTATCCTCTCAAGGCACAGTGCCTCCTCATGGATTGTATATACGAGTTCCACCTGAGGTCTGCAGTGAACTCGAGTCTGAATAGGCATTCAATGCAACACGGCTCACTGAGAGTATAACCGTTTATCATGAGTGAAGAAAACACAGTCTTTTCTATAATGACGAAGCATTAATAGCTTTGATTTGTATACATTGAAAGATAAAAGTTACTCACTGCACTGTGTGAGCAGGGTCAAAAGATAGATCAGCTGCCAGGCTCTGGTTATCCAAATTTTTCGATGTACACCCATAAAACATGGTATTGCCTGCATATATATGTAACTACTGATTTGGAAATGTTCTGTCAAATCATTAATAAAACGGATAGTGCTGAGAAGAGAGCTTTGCGGAATATTTGCCTTGATAAGTGGGTTAATAAAGAAAGTATTCGCCAATGAAAGAGGTAAGGTTCAAGTAATAAAATCTTCATGGTTAAAGAAAGTGGCTTCAGTTTTACTTTTATATCTTGAAGTGGATTACTGTTCAGTGGAGATCAACTCTCACATCAGATGACAATCATCAAAGCTCTTAAAATCTTTATCGCATAACCTACTGTGGTCACTTATCAATAAAAGCATTTGCTGTTTCTCTCTGCATTAGAATTGTTTCATTGTTAAAACAAAATTGGTTTTCTTGAAGGGGTATTTTTCTGGACAAAGGAGCAAATTTGACCTGGATTTGAAAAAAATATTCTGATCAATTTGGGTATGTTTACATTGGCAGATTTCTTTGTTGTTTTGAAAAAAAATGATATGAATCTTAACTAAACATGAAACCATAAGAATACACTGAAATCGATTTTTTTCTCCTCCAGGAATGCACTGAAGTTGAGTTTTTGTCTAACAGGAAGTCACTGAAAAAGAGTTTTTGGCCAACAGGAAGTCACTAAAAACGAGTTTTTAGCCTACAGGAACACATTAAAAAAAGTGTTTTTTGCCTACAGGAATGCACTAAAAAAAGAGTTTTCGGCCGACAGGAACACAAAAAACGAGTTTTTACCCTACAGGAATGCACTAAAAATGAGATTTTGGCCAGCAGGAACACACTAAAAGAGAGTTTGGGGCTGGCAGAAACACAGTAAAAGAGTTTTTGCCCTACAGGAATGCACTAAAAAAGAGTTTTTGTCTGACAGGAAGTCACTGAAAAAGAGTGTTTGGCCGGCAAGAATGCACTGAAATAGAGTTTCCCATGTATTATGAGAATGAATTGAAAATGATTTTCATCATAGGAATGCCTAGCTAATAATTTATTGCAGAGTTGAAAACAGAACATTCACTCTCTATAAAATTGATGAAATGACATCATTTTCTTAAAATCATGCCGAAGTAATCATTGGCTATTTCCTAATTTATCTTGTTGGCAAAGCAGAAATATATGCATACATTGTATATAAAATACATGTACACAAAACATACGTATATATATATATATATATATATATATATATATATATATAAGAAACAGACAACTTTAAGGATTCCTGGTGATCATAATTTATTTCCTTAGTATTGCAATTTGATCCTAATTCTTCAGATCAACATTTTCATACAAATAAATGGGTGACAAATATTCCAGCTATAAGAAGAATTCAGTACTATTATTTTTAATTTATGCATACGTGTTTGAGGAGGCAGGTTTAAATTTATGCCAGGAGGGTTTGGTTGGGGGGGGGTCAAAGGAGATATATACCAATTTAAACCTGCCTCCATTTTTCCCGTACATACAGCCACATACACATGACTCAAACACATAAAAAGAATTCTGGAAAAACTGAGCCTATTAAAATGTTCCTTTCTAGAAATCTGATGTTTGGTCACATTTGAGAAGTGGGTGAGGTTGAAAACTTCACAGTCCCAGTCATTTAATGACAACCAGCCTAGAAATCAAGAAGCTGCTACTAATAAACATATGCTTCCTGGAAAGGCTGAAACACAAGTCTCTTTCAGGGCTCTAAAGTCACTTAAGGAAACCTCAAGCAATTGTTGTGGCAAACTAAATTGGTGCTAAAAGTGGCTGTACTCAATCAGGAATTAACAATCCACTATATATATATATATATATATATATATATATATATATATATATATAAAGGAAGATGGATTCTCCTGTTGAGTTTGATGTATCATAGTCCAAGAATTAATTAAGTGTTCATGCCTGACATGATATTTGAGCCCTGCCAGTGATTTCCAGATAAGGACACAAATGACACAAATGTGAGGGTTTCCAGAGAAGGCAGATGGTAATGAAGACGTCATATTTGTTCTTGAACTTGATTTCCTGAGGCACTCAAGATGGCTAGTTTCAAAGTCATTGATGTGTGTGTATAAAATATCAGACATCAGGATCAAAATTGTGTAAAAACTGACCGAAGTCCATGTCTTATTGAAGTACTTTTGATCATCTTAGTCATTATCAAGAACTGAGGGTGCTCTCAGTATTGTAGACAAGATACTGTTGGATACACCCTTTTAGAAAAAAAACTCAGTCCAAACTGATCACCCCGGAAGAAAATATATCAAATATCTATACAGATTTTGCATGCAGAATATTTTGTACAAAAATTGGAAAAAGATGCAATAAAAATACTAAGAACCATATCACTATATAGCAGCTCTCCATTGCTATATCCATAACAAATTTTCAAATATGCTACATGCTTTAGTTTCACCACTGGACAGTTAATGCTAGAATTTTCCATGCTTCACCCTGTTGTAATGGAATGTCCCACCCTCCCTATCGCCTATTGTGGACTGACTATATCATTAGCTATATATGGTGAGCACAGGATATACCTGGGGGCTTGCTTTAGGAATTAGTTGGAGATTCGTCTTCAGCTGTGCTGGTCGAACTCTCTGCCTTCGGGCTGAGAGGAACCCAGATGAGGCTATGTCGAAGGGCATAGTCTCTTCTCAGGAAAAAGAGCTAAACAACCCTGTTTTATTCGGGGAATTTTTGGCCAAGCTTAGGGGCTCGGATACCTCATGTTAAATTCAGCCTTCTGCCACGTCTGACTGCATGGGACAGTTGGTAGATATCCTTTCTTCGAGAATTACTAGCCTGCCACCCGATTCCCTGTCTTTCCATGGTGTATTCTCTTTTACAATAAACTTCTTTCATCTACGTGCGTGTTGCTGTTCCTTTACTCGAGTACCACCTTTGTCTGTTTGTAACCTTCTTTAAGGATACAACACACCCACAGAGTTGAATCAGTTGTATTTCTTAAATATATTCCAAATGTAAAGACAAATTTTCACTCAAACTCTTTCAACCCAGAACTGCTACTTTGCGGAACAGACTCCCATGTGGATGCTTCTCAGAATGCAACAATCTTAACCTCATCGCTCAGCCTTTTCTACAAGTACTTCCACGGTAATTGCTCCGAGGAGTTGCTTTCGCTTGTCCCTAGGCCTCATGAATTTAAACGCCCAACGAGGCTGGCATCCCGTTCCCACCCCTTCACCGTTGAAACTGTTAGATGTAGATGTCTCTTCTACTCCAATAGCTTCATGTCTCGCACATCTCGCCTATGGAACTCCCTTCCCTATTACTGTTTCCCTGACAAATACAATCTCCAACGGTTTAAGTGTAGTGTCAATCGTCATCTCCAGTTGCCTTGATCTATCCACTTCCCTTCTCCACTTCCTTTCATCTTTCATTCCTATCTGCTCTCGCTCCAAATCTTCTGTAACCCCCTTGCCTTGATCGACCCTCCGTCCTTCTTTTTCTCCACATCCCTTCCTTTACCACTCCTATCTGCTCTTCCTCCAACCCTTCTGTCACCCCTTGCGTGATAGTGGCCACCAGCCTTGCTTGGGGTGATACGCTTAAAAAAAAAAAAGTCAAGGATAAATGATTACCTAATATTTACTTCCTTCCTCAGGTCTTGTATTAAAACTACACACCTCATTCAATAACATTCTACTTTGGTTGGTTCTTGAGCCTTTTATTGGTGGAACTTAAGTTTAAAAAAAAAAAAAAAAAGAAGAAAGACCTGGATTAAATATTTATACTATTTACAATGTTCAAACTGGTGTCACCTTTATTGGCATATTCACAATGTTTCAGCTATTGTATGATCTGGCCTTCTTCAGGTGATATACGTTGGAATTTTGAACTGAACATTTTATTTTTGTCCAAGGTAGACTGTTCTAGTTCCACGTGCCATGCCTCTTCCGGATATCTCAATTTCAGTCATCTCCCTTTAGTAACTCAACTCTCCAAGTTTTTTTTTTCCCACCTCTGCTGTGACACAACTCTTTGGGTCGTGTCACTGGATTACTTCAACCTACTCTTTTATCCACTGGTCCATGTGCCTAATGAATATCCCATGAAGAAGGCTGGAGTATACAATAGTCGAAACTTGCGAATATGGCAATAAAGATAAGGACAACAGTCTGAACCCTGTAAATAGTGTAAATACCTCATCTCAGAAATATAAATAGATCTGGATTAAGATTTTTGTCTGCTGAAAGCCATGCAAAGAGAGCGCAAGACATTTTTTGTCTCTGACAACATCTTGTCATGTCCATAAAAAAAAGACACAGAAATAAATAAAAATTAATAAAAACAACAAAAATTTTGGTTCCTTTTCAGGCCATAATCATAACATCTGAGGGAAGAAAACCCCAAACACTTGTACATTCTAACTAAATTATCTGGATGCTCATTACACACATCTATAAAACAAAAAAAAAAAAAAAAAAAAAAAAATCACACAAGAATGATTGTACCCACTCTCACTTCTGTTATGTGCCATGCGTTATACATGCTGATGAGGCAGATTTTTTCCCCGCAGTAGGTTGCCATATCTTTGTGATAGACCAGTTGCCATCCAAAGCTATAGAACCTGGTTTGTTTTGCTATTTACTCATAATTGGGTAGAGAAGAAGAGGATTCATACCTTTCCCAAGGGTATTAGCACATAAGTGAATGTAATGGATTAAACTGGAATTCAAACTTGGCTCTCCAATTCCTCAGTCTGAGCCACTATCTATTCAGACTGAGGAATCGGAAAGCAGAGTTCGAATTCCAGTTGGATCCATTACATTCACTTACCTGCTAGTACCCTTGGGAAAAGTATGACACTTTACTTATTCTTTATCTTATCATTCTGCCGGATTCCAATCCATATTTGATCAACATTTGATCCCAAACTCACAATTTTACTCAGTATTACCGTTTCATTTCTCCAACACCATATAATAATCAGATAATAAATACTAGTTTTGTTGTTACCATGTCCTGCTGTTTCTCAGTAAAAGTGATTACATTTCCTCAGTTATAATTCTCCTTCAATCTTCCACTTTAAAAAGGGCTCGTTTTCATCTACTCCCTTGTGGCAGTGCAAATAACCCTTTGAACAAAGTAGTAGCAATAGTTATAAATCGTAAGTTTTCTGAATCACTCAGATAAATTATTTTCAATGAATCAATACCTTATTTTGTTTAATATCTCATAGGTGTTGATGCTTCAGAAATTCCTGTCAGTATGGATTGTATTTGAATGCATAAAAGACAAATGGCCATATTAAATACACTCTAATTCATCAGGGCATATTCAGCAAAAATATTATTTGTGTATTTAAATGTAATGATTAAAGTGTTGTGGACCAGTGTCGGCCTTGAGAGATAAACATGTGTCACTCCATAAATGCCCACAACAAACATGGCAGACTCTATATGTGAGTCCAGGTAAAGAAATGTAAAGAAATGATGAGAACCAATATATATGTATAAACAAATGATAATGTATTAACAACAAAGGTATACAAGTCACATAGACAATAATGTGTGCAACAATGAATGCCGAATGTTTTTGGGTGTAAAGTATGCACGTGCGTGTATTGTCTATAAATTGTATGCACGTGCGTGTATTGTTCATAAATTTCTCAAAGGGAATGCGTTTTTTCATGATAGGTCTCGTTGTCGAATAATCAAAAAATGTAAGAAGAAAGTGAGAAAAATATTGCCGGGTATTTATAGTCCAGAAAGTGTCCCCTAATAACAGTTTTGAAAATTAGGAGGTAACCAAACAAAAGTAAGCAGTCAGTACATTGCAAAAACATTTAAGTTATAGCAGAAAACATTACTGTATATAAAAAGTAAAATAGCAGCACAACTGAATATAAAACAAGAAATCACAATGTAAACACACTCATCCTTTCATCATTCATTCATTGCCTGCTTCACATAATGAATATATTTCTCTGCAACCCTAATGATAGGTTTCCCAAGTTAGTGTTTTACCATTGCTCATATTTCCTTTCAGTTACACCTCTTAAGTTTCCAGCAGGTTAATGACAGGAGTTTATCAAAGCAAATTTAAGTAGAATGGATAAGTTGATACTTACACACATTGCCAGTACTTTATAACAAATGATATGGCAATGAATGAAAGCATTTTGGTTATAACAGAAAACATTACTGTAAATAAAAAGCAAAAATAGCAGCACAACTTAATATAAAACAAGAAATCACAATATAAACAAACTCACCCCTTCTTTTGCTCAGTCTCTGACAGCTTCATATAAGAACATATTTCTCTGCAGACTTAATGGTATGCTTCCCAGGGCAGTGTTTTACCATTACTGGTATTTTCCTTCAATTAAATCTTTCTTCAGTAGTTTTCACCTGGTTAATGAGAGGAGGGAGTGTTAGGATTTATTTATGGGAAATCAGAAGGTAACATCTCACATCACAGTAATGTATTATTAACTATTAATATTTAAAGAGTGTATACATTATTTTGGAACACCATATATATATATATATATATATATGACCCAAATAAATAAATAAATGAATGACTTCCGTAAAATAGCTGCCATAACAGACTACCCACAATAAGCTATATAAACAAATTTTTACTACGTTAATAAAAACACCGATCAAAATAATTTTTTAAAAAATAAATAAACAAACAAAAATAAAATTAAATAAAAAACAAGTAAAATAACTGGACACAAATAAATAAATAAACAAATAAATGACTTCCGGTAAAATATCTGCCAAAAATGACTACCCACAATGCACCAATGACCCGTATATATAAATAGCCAAGAAAAATAACAGCACTCATGGCCCGATGATTGCATCTAGCATGAAACAGACTGTGGCCTCTAAGTGTTGACTTCTATGTTCACTTTTATATTTACACACACTATCTCTGATATTGAGCACTTTATCCCATAAATATAGCACACTTTAAGACTATATATATATATATATATATATATATATATATATATATATATATATATATATATATATATATATAGAGAGAGAGAGAGAGAGAGAGAGAGAGAGAGAGAGAGTAAAGTTAATAAATCTGTTGGCATATAATCCAAATGGATCCTAGTAATATAAAATATTAAAACTGATCCACAAAAAGAACACAATGTAGAACTAATTGTAATTTTTGTACCATATTAATTCCATCTTCTAATTGTCCCCAGTTCTACAAACTCCTTCGTTTTATCACTTCTTCATCGTTATATTTTAAGTTTTGTTTTGTTTTTTTATATATAATCTTACTTAATTTTAATATAAATTTTCTAAATATAAATTATTTTTAATTTATAAAATATATTTTACTTTTAAGCAAAAATTTATCTTTGGAAGAGTGTTTTTAAGTAGGAAGTTGTATTTTTTTTTTTTTACCTCATCGATATAATTTTATTAAAAAAAAAAACCCAAAAAACCTTTTCGTCCCTCTTAGTTTCAAATTAACACTTCATTTTCATATAACCCCTAATTTAATGTCATAAGGTTAATATCCGGGTTTAACTTTTCCCTTTATGGCTAATACCTTCCACCCTCCCCTGACCCCTGTCTCATGCCTTACTGAAACATTGAAACAGATAAATTCTGTATCAATTTTTTGAATGCTGTCGCAGTTAAATTTCTAATTCTGACACAAAACTCAGTCTGTATACTGGGGTTGATTAAGATTGATGAAGTTCTCATCAGTTGAAATAGGTTTATACCCCATATGAGGTAATTTATTATATATATATGTGTGTGTGTGTGTGTGTGTGTGTGTGTGTGTGTGTGTGTGTGTATTGATGTAATAGGAAAGAACAGTTAAATTGATGATCTAAAGTTCTTTAGTATTTTTGTTATTATTTCTAAAAACCGGTGCTTGATACAGAAGTAGAAATTAAAATAAATACTTGTGGACCAGTTTCAAAACAGTAATTTCTGTGTTGGGATGGAATCATATTTTTTTAAAATAATTATAAAAATATATATGCGTGTGTGTGTGTGTGTGTTTCATTGAATAACGGAGACATATTATATGTCTATTTTTATGATAATCCTTTCCAGTTCTCTAATCAGTTCCTTGATGTTAAGATGAAATTCATCAAGGAAGGCACCGTAGTTTTTCTACCCAAGTACTTTTGATCTCCTCCAAGATTATCCTCAGTGTTGAATTACAAAGACAAGATTATTGTAACTGTGATAAAATCTGCATTTCGTTGTGATTCTTAAAAACATGCTCTGTAATAATTATTTTAAATTTTGAATTTATCAATTTCGGCTACGAAGTTTTTTGCAAAACAAGCCCACGTTTTTTTTTTGGTGGGATAAATTTGAATATAAGATGTGAGGGGAAAATGGCTATGTTTTATAAGCTATAAAACATGCTATATAAAATTATGTTTGATACTTCTACAGACTCTTAAAAGAGGATTTATTTCTTGGTGGGCATTTTGTCAAAGTGAATGCAGCCAAAAACATTTTGTTCAAAGATGCAGACATGTTTTCAAGTATACAAGTCACAACAGGCCTCACCCTGCCTAGAGCTGAAACTGTAGTTGACATAGGACGCTTACAAACAAAAGGGACTGACAGAGCAGGCAGATAGCAAAATCTAACTGGATCAAGCCATGGAAGAGAACCAATCAGAAACTCCCAATAATTTTACCCGGCACAGACTGACATTTTGATTGGAAGTGAACTGCAAATATATTGAACTTTGCATTTGTTGGGTTGCACCACAAGTTTTACAAATTATTAAACATACATTTTTTCTGACCATTAATAATATCAATTGACATTTACAGACAGTACCATATATATATATATATATATATATATATATATATATATAGCTGTGTCGCTCCGTATCTATCTATTACACACACTCACGCATGCATGCACAAATATTTATATTTGTAAGCTGACAATCAACTTAAGGAAGGTGTTTGTTTACCGAAAGTATAATTATATTTTATCATTTCTTTCCTGCTTGTGACATTGCCAATGTTGAATTTTAAGGGACCGTTTGGCGACATTAGTGTTACAACCTAAGTAAAAGCCGATGTTGAATTTTAAGGGACTGTTTTGCACTAGAAACTAAGTAAGGGCCAAGGTTAAATTTTAAATTTCAAACATCTTTCTGGTATATTTTTGATAACAATTGTGAGAGTGAGTTCACCAATATAAAAAATCACCTCCACTTTCCTAAGGGAACCCTTTTTTATGGAATGAACAAGAATATTTTATTGTACAATATATTGATGAATATATAGGAGGTTCTTAGCTGGTTCCGCTTCCCAAAATTTGACGAAAAGGTGAGAACACCAAAATTTGGGCAGGTGAATCCTTTTTTAAGTCAGACCAAGAACATTTCATATGTACAATATATATAATATTTGGGACATAACACAATGTCGGAAAGTATTTTTAGAAGTTTCCAGGAGACATGAAAAATTTATTCAACATCAAGGTTCAACAAACTTTCCATATTTAATAAAACATTCTCAAAGGATCTCTGCTTAAATATATTTGGTTACATGTATTAGATTGCTCAATGTATGAGAAGGAAAAAAAGCAATTCTCTTGTGCTTTTTAAATAAGACAAACTCTTTATACCTGTTGGTATAACAGACACACAAACACACAGACATATATATATATATATATATATATATATGTGTGTGTGTGTGTGTGTGTGGTGGGGATATAATGAGGAACATATAGGAAATATCTTCCTTATCTTAGTATTTTGTTGGGCTCTAACCTATACATTAGATCCTGAAAAATATTACTTTGGTCGAGCAATGAGTAGAAAGCGCAAATTTGTAAACAGTGACTATTACTGCTGATAATGCAAGACTCTCTAATACGAGTTATTTGCGAAAAGTCAAGGTAGGGTATGGGTGCCTTTTTCAACAAATGATAACATCCATTCAATGCATGTCATCTGGTCTTTATCAATGACAAAAATCTTTCAGCACTTTTGTTTCGCCATTAAATTTGTACTTGTATACATAAAGATTTTTTCTAAAAGGGTTGTTTGCATATGAATACATCATACTGAACTACAATTTTAAAATATTATTCTTAATTTTAATTACTAATAGATTATACTTCTAAAACAAATAAATGTAATAGAATTACTTATACAAATATCTATGTGTGTATATATATATATATATATAATAATAGCTGGCCACTCATATTTGAGGATACCCATCTATTATGCCAGCTAGACAATCCTTATTGCAGATGCTCACTCAAGTACATTTGTGATTGTTCAACACACACGGAGCCCCCCCTGTGGCTTAAACTGCAACTATGCTGAGCAGATCTTAGTTACAGTTTCTGGGAGAGAGCGTGTTATCTAGCGTGATCAACAATTTGAACAAGGCCAGCACGCTCAAACCCTTGGTCACGATGATTTGTGACTTTGTGCTAGCACAGCTATCAACAACCCCCAAGCGTTCTGTCTACCCAAAATCACTCACAAGGCTTGAGTCAACCCATGGTATGGTTTTCAGGAACTTTTGAAAAATGCCACACACTGGGATCGACCTCAATCCATTCTCATAGCATCAGGAAGTATCCTTCCTAACAAATCATCTATAGTGAGATGCAAACTTAGATCTCATGGTCAGAAAGCAAATGTTCTAACCACTCAGCCACACATATATATATATATATGTGTGTGTGTGTGTGTGTGTGTGTGTGTGTGTGTGTATATATATGCGTGTATATATATATGTGTGTGTGTGTCTATATATGTGTGTGTGTGTCTATATATATATGTGTATATATATATGCGTGTATATATATATATATATATATATGTGTGTGTGTGTCTATATATATGTGTGTGTGTGTGTGTCTATATATATATGTGTGTGTGTGTGTGTGTATATGTGTGTGTGTGTGTGTGTGTGTGTGTATATATTTGTGTAGAAGAAATAAAATAGTATTTAAAAAATAAATGGAGTGTCTACTCAAGAATGTTTATCTACTAAATGTAACGTTTTTACCTCTTGTAATTTAAAGTGGGTAAATAATTGTAATGCCTGCAGTTGAAAACTTCTGAAATAAATGAATTCTACATTTTATATACATATATACATATACACGTAGATATATAGAAAAATTAGTTTAGTAAAAGAAGAGAAATATAAACTTGTGTGATCAGCTGTAGAGTGTGTACGTGTGTGATGCTCCACATTTGTTCATTGTATAATTCTTTTCACCTGGGAAGCTAAAATGTCTTCCCAGAGGGGTGAGAAAACTTCTTTCACTATTTCATAGAGAAAGACAGAAATATAATTTGCATTCTTTGCCATTTATACAGTTTATTACAATGCCACCTAATAAGCATTAAAAGAAGTCCATTGACAGACAAGGTGGAGTAATCCCACAATATGAAATGCACAAAACTTTTTTTTTGTAATCTTTTAACATTTTGCTGTACTTGAGTTATCTCCCATATACTGGCAATGTCAGAGCAAGTTATTAGCAGACATTTCAAGATGTTTACAAAGAGAAGAGGTAAAAAGAACTATACAATGAAAGAGCCAATTCCAAACTTAATAACTGGAAAAAAATTCATCTCTGTCATCATTTTTGACAGTCTCTATTTTGGCTAAACGATTGCCACATTAATAGGTTGAACATTATTTCATGTTATTTTCTTCCTTCGTAAGCTGAGAGTTTTATGCCCATTTAATAACTTAAATGAAATTATTCCGCTGTTAATGTCATGTATAATTACTCCACAAGCTTCTTACATGGAAATACCAAAATATTTGTCATCTGATTAAAGACAAAGAATTTTTTTTTTTTGACATCTTTACAGAACGCGTCTGGCTCTGCCACCCAAAGAATTGAATAAATCATGTCAGAATAGAATTACTCTGGACAAACAATTCATTATTATAAAATCTTTTGTTCCGAAATCCCATAAACATTTCCTCGTAAGATAATGATTGAAGTAAAAGTTCTCTAAAAATATCTCAATCTTCCGTTCTCTTCACTCCGAGTGGACTCTTACTCACTTTAACAAACATCAAAGACTAAAACTGCTAACATTTCAATTAAATTTACTGAAATTATCTCAAAGAAAAGCAAATGTTTGCAAAATACAAAACTAAAATAAAAGTGAAGGAAGAAGCTGTCATTGTCTGAAAAGAAATAAAAACATTTTTTACTGACTTTCCTGAGAGTCATCTGGTACTGAGTGAATAAAAAATATTTCTACAAGAGATGTTCTAACATTAAAATTAATTTTTATATTGCTTTTGTTGTTGCAATATTTCTGCCAATCTGTTCGACAACTGTCTTCAGGTGGACATCAACTATGATTCTGAGATAAGTCAATTCCAAGAGTTGTTCAAACTATGAAACTCATTTTTGTTAAAACAATATTTTTAGTAGATTCATTCTACTGTCTTCTTCAAGTGTATAATGTGTATGAAAAAATATCTAATGCAATTTTAAAATGGCTTATCATTCCAAGTGTTATTCAGACTAGTGAACTCCTACAATTTTTTTTGGTTTTGTGGCTAAAGAAATATTTCATTATTTAATTCACTCGGCCTCTAACAATGACCTAGTGGAATAAATTGTTGGCTTGTGAAATTTCGTTATATAGTTAGTGATTGTTAGTTCAATACTTGGCCACTGCATACTTGCACTTAGTGGAAATCGGCAAACAATAACTGAGTAGGACTAAATAAAAATAAGAACTAGACGATATCTTTAGACATTAGCATTGGAATGAGATCAGTTGTACCTCCATAGATTAAATAAAGTTTTCAGTTCAGAATTCCCTGTAGGTTACCCAGGATGATATACATTTGAGGAAGGATGGAGAGCACAACGGCCGAAACATTGTCAATAAAGATGAGGACAATCATCTGGATATAAATAGGGCAAATAATGATAAATACTCATCCAAAGAAATTCAGACAGACAAAATAAATATTTCAGCACATTTACTTTGTTTTACATGCCATGCCATTTTAGACTAAGTGATCATGACTCTCCACAACTTCCTGTCTTCAGTCACTCTAAATTTTAAAATTTTACCATCCATCCTTGTCTGTTCTTCCATCCTTCCACAAAAATTTGTTAAATAGGTTATTTACTGCTTATCTGGCCTCCAGTATTGCCCTGTGCATGTTAAATTCTCCAAGCCTTCTTTCCCCATTTTGCATCCCTGAAATTTCATCTGTGTCCTCCTGATTGACTGATATTACCATTATATTACCATTACCATATTATAAAATAAGGTAAAGGTAATATCAGTCAATTTCTTATATGGAAACATTCAGGATTCATTGACCGATAAATCAGCACTGTTTTTGGTTAAAATTTATAAAATCTTTCTCTTCAAACAATTTTTCAGGAAAATAAGTTTGTCAACTCCACTAATTATTATTGCTCTTTCTGGTATTTATAGGGACTTGTTGGTTTCATCTTTGCTAGGAATGGCTGCAAAAGACTTTCCCCTCACCAATTTATAGGCAGAAGCACACAAATGCATGCTGGGATTTTTCTCTAGTCAATAAAATAGGCCGTTTCTAAGTTTCATCTAAATCAGTCCCGGTCCGTCTTATCTTGAAGTCAGACTGCTACGTTCACTTGTCCGAACGCACTTTTGTATGTCAACCCCAATTCATAGTTTGTGAACTTTCTGCCATATTTCTGTTGATTTGACTTCTAACTATTCATTTGCCTTACATATATTGTTCGCTTTGCCTTATTACTGTCAATTTGCCTTACATATATTGTTCGCTTTGCCTTATTACTGTCAATTTGCCTTACATATATTGTTCGCTTTGCCTTATTACTGTCAATTTGCCTTACATATATTGTTCGCTTTGCCTTATTACTGTCAATTTGCCTTACATATATTGTTCGCTTTGCCTTATTACTGTCAATTTGCCTTACATATATTGTTCGCTTTGCCTTATTACTGTCAATTTGCCTTACATATATTGTTCGCTTTGCCTTATTACTGTCAATTTGCCTTACATATATTGTTCGCTTTGCCTTATTACTGTCAATTTGCCTTACATATATTGTTCGCTTTGCCTTATTACTGTCAATTTGCCTTACATATATTGTTCGCTTTGCCTTATTACTGTCAATTTGCCTTACATATATTGTTCGCTTTGCCTTATTACTGTCAATTTGCCTTACATATATTGTTCGCTTTGCCTTATTACTGTCAATTTGCCTTACATATATTGTTCGCTTTGCCTTATTACTGTCAATTTGCCTTACATATATTGTTCGCTTTGCCTTATTACTGTTAATTTGCCTCACATATATTGTTTGCTTTGCCTTATTACTGTTAATTTGCCTTACATATATTGTTTGCTTGCTTTATATTATTTTTTGCCCTGTTCTTTTCTTTTTCTTGTTATTGCTTATTACAAAATTTGTCAATTCTGTTTGTTGGACAGTTCTGTTACTTATTTTGCATTTAACCATGGCTACTCACTCCACAAGGTTGCCTTCCTCACCTTTTATTTGAAGTAGTGTGGAATGTTACATCTTGATTATGTCATTGTTTTCTCTTCAAGTTACATGTGCTATCCATTTTAGTTGTTGCTGCTGGTGAAAGTCCTCAAGTGATGTGGTGTGTTCATCCGGAAGAGTTCTTTGTTTATGATTCTATGGCACCCCACCCCACAAGGTTTGGAGAAGTAGGGTGCCGACCAGAAAGTAGTTGTATCGAGCAGACAGTTTAGATACTTCTGAATGGGTTTGGGGGCATCGCATGGAAGTCTAGATCTGACTCAACTTTTCAGGTTAATGTTTTGGTTTTGTAACAACTTGTGGTATTGGGCAAAACTACTACTACCACAAAATCTATTCTTGGCTTAATATGAGCTTCCTGGTTGCCTATACTTTACTGAAAACTTCCTCGTTACTCATATCTTCTGTTCCTATTTCAAAACTGAGTTGCAGAGAAAGTGAGAAGCTGTGTTGCAGAGGGGGAGAGAGAGAGAGAGAGAGAGAGAGATCAAGCTGAAGTGAGAGAGAGAGAGATCAAGCTGAAGTGTGAGAGAGAGAGATCAAGCTGAAGCAGGAGAGAGAGAGAGAGAGAGAGACCAAGCTGAAGCGGGAGAGAGACCAAGCTGAAGTGGGAGAGAGACCAAGCTGAAGTGGGAGAGTGTAAGTGACCAAGTTGCAGACAGACAGAGAGACCAAGTTGCAGAGAGAGAGAGAGAGAGAGAGAAGGACCAAGTGCCAGACAGAGGGATAGACCAAGTGCTAGAGAGAGAGCAGAGAGACCAAGTTCCAGAGAGAGAGAGGGAGAGACCAAGTTCCAGAGAGAGAGAGGGAGAGACCAAGTTCCAGAGAGAGAGAGAGAGACCAAGTTCGTAGAGAAAGAGAGAGAGACCAAGTTCGTAGAGAAAGAGAGAGAGAGACCAAGTTCGTAGAGAAAGAGAGAGAGAGAGAAAGAGACCAAGTTCATAGAGAAAGAGAGAGAACAAGTACCAGAGAGAGAGAGAGAGAGAGAATAAGTGACCAAGTTGGACAAAACACAAGAGAAAAAGAATTGAAATAGACAAAGATACAAGCCTAGATGGATATATATATATATATATATATATATATTAAACATGTTGTGTTGAATGTCAAATGTTTAAAAGTTGCTGCCAAATTACACACACACACATATATATATATATATATGTGTATGTATGTATGTATGTATATATATATATATGTGTGTGTGTGTGTGTGTTTAAGAGATAGAAACAGACCAAGATGAATAGATAGAAAATCTGATCAAAACAGACGAAGATTTAGAAAGCTTCAAAAAATCTCTGATAGAGAAATAAATAATAGATATGAAGTCAGATATAAAAAAAAAATAAGAAATCAGTGAAATATTAAAGGAAAAATAGAGGGATTTTATATCATGTAGATTTTTAAATATTTGGCAGACCGAGCTAAGAAAAGAAATCTCCTAGTATCTTGATTCCTGCTCACAGGCCAAAACTTTAAAGAGCAATGTTTAAATCTGATATGTAAGCATATACACCAAATATTGTTAATTTGACAAACTCTTTCTGCTTCAAATATGCTTGTCACATTTTGATGCTTGTTCTGAGACTTGATCTAAACCCAATTCTTGTTATAGAAACCCACTGAGAAGTTAATCTCTCCAAGAGAGAAATAAAGCTATTTCCCCCTGTCAGAACCCCCAACCCCCCACCAAAAATAATGTCTACATTTGGAGTAGGAGACGGGGAAAAATGGGGGATCACACATAGATAAGTATGATACAAAAATATTTTCTGGATTTTGTTTACAAGCCAATCAGATGGCAGATAGCAAGAAAGGGGAGGCTGGGAGTTATATTAAATCTGGAAGAGATTGATTGAAATTGACAAGGTAAAAATAAAGAAACATTAAGAGAACTAACTCACTGAGAATGTAGATATATACGAAAAACCACGTGGCACTGCATAGGTAAGTCAGATGATAAGTGTAGTTGTATACAGATAGGCGATATATATATATATATATATATATATAGATGGAGATAGATGCCTAATTTGTGTTTTATTTACATGAGGCACAAACAACAACAGCAGAAGCAGTGGCAGCAACATCTGTAGGATCTGATCTTTGTTGGAGATTTTCCAGAAGATTCTACTGCTGAAGTTATTCTTTAAAAAAAAAAAAAAAAAAAAAAAATTGTCAGGTTTTCTTTTTGGCAGAATGAACAACAATGAGGATGACTGGAGAAAGAAGGGGAAAAAAGGCATTAGGACATTGATAGGGGAATCAAAATAGAAGGTGGAAGGTAGAGTCAATTTATCAGAGGTGGGTAGACAAGTAAAGAGAGGGCAGGTGAAAGAGGAAGTTTTAGGAAGGCAAGGTCGCGAATAACACTTTTGAAAGAGAAAGAAGTCATATAAGGTGGGAGTAGGAGAGGATATGTAAAGAGATCCAAATCTTGCCTTGTGATTTGGACAGCAGTATGTTTTAGTCCTGATGTCAGAGGTCAAGGTTTAAAATCAGGTAAGTTTGGAATGCTGATTTTCATGGCAAGGAAGAGGATTGGTGCAGCACAGTCTTCCTACTTTAACTCTCCATTTGGCCTAATATTAATAAATATCAATTAGGCAATAGGAAGAGAAAGGACATTTGCAATGTTGTTGAAATGTGCAAATATTAACAAATATAGGTTAAACCACCACCACTTTATCATGTAGATTCATGTGCTATTTTTCTGACAAAAGTGCCATTAGGCAATGCATGAACAAGTGCCACAAGAACTACAGTAATGTTAGCTCCTTTCTAATAAACTTGTGGATGTGCAGGTAGTGTAATGGATAGCAGCTCAGAATGAGAAATGGGAGAACTGAGTTCAAATTCAAGTTAATTACATTAACTTATGAGCAAATACTCTTGGAAAAGGTTTGAATCCATCTCTTATCCTCCAGCTATAGGCTAATAATACAAATTGCTTCTGGAAATATTGTTATTGCAATATTCACTTGCAAAGAAAGAATTGTTATATTTCAAAAAGTGTTTCAGTTAAAACTGACAAACCATAACAAAGAAATCAATCTTATGAATGTAGAATATTTGATAAATCTAACGGCAAAAAAGAATAAAGATTATAAAAGCCATTTACATCCAAATTAAGTAACCACCAATTAATATGAATAAGTATTGTTGGAATCAATGCATTGTTGAATGCATATAAAATATGAAAATAAATAAATAAAATATAAAAATAAATAAATAAAATATGAAAATAAATAAATAAAATAAAGATATGAAAATAAATAAATATGAAAAAAATATAGAAAGAAATAAAAATATATAAAAAATATAAAATATGAAAAAATAAAAACTACACATTATTACATGTTGCATTTACATAGAGAACTCAGAATACACAATGACTCTTCAGCCACACGACTGAATTTGCAAAACATATTCATACATCAGAAAAGAAGAACATTAAGTGTAATATGCATAAACTCACTCTTGTTTTTAACTATACATGTGTAGTGATAGCAATAAATAAATTGTTAAGTAAACGGCAACACTTATTACTAGTCTATGTAGTCGTCTGGAAACAAAATAATAACTAATAATAAAAGAAAAATTTAAGCAATATAAATACTTTAAAATACAAATAAGAAAGGTAATTAACATTAAATTAAGATAAGGTAAGATTATTAAAAGAAGTTCAATAAAATACAGAATACTCCCATGAGGAATCGGAACAATCACTTTGCTACCCTAAACTTTCTCTTTGTATTTTGACTGCTGAAGAAGGCAGACATTTTGATACTCTCAGATAAACAGATGCCACTAACAGATAAGAAAAATTTCTTTATATATATATATATATATATATATATATATATATATATATATATATATATAATGTAAAAGTGAATATAGAAGTCAACACTTAGAGACGGCAGTGTTTCATGCTAGATGCAATTGTCGGGCCATATATATATATATATATATATACACACATATATATATATATATATATATATATAAACACACGCACATATATATATATATATATATATATATATATATTTTAAGACATTTTTTATGTTTATATGTTCTTTTTATAGATATAAATATTTAAGTAAATGCTCTGTTTATAATAAACAGTATTAACAACATTTACCGGCCTGAATGTCCGAGAAATTTTCATAGAAAATATGCGTCCTCCGACAGGAATTGAACCTGTATCCTATACGGAACTGTCATATAGTCTGACATGCTTTTACCAATTCAGCCACAGATGACCGTTTCAGTTAGCCAGGTCAATTTTACTGTTTTTAAAGCACAATTCCCCATGATTTTCTTTCATACATTCATATCTGCTCGATGTGTATCCAAATGTAAACAAATGACTGAATTATAGAACTTTTGGACTGTAGAAACGGTCCAAATGTTCTATAATTCCGAGTGCTTTCAGGTATACATTTAGCCATTATCAAGGATGATTCGATTTTTGCTTTTTAATTGGGTGTATGGGTTGTGTGTATGTTTTTAGCGTTATAGGCAGGTTTTATTTTTATTTTCCGAACACAGTTAACACATTGTGGTTGTGTTCATAGTTAATATTATTAAGTGTTGGTTTTTTTTCTTTATTATTAAGGCTTCCATTATTTTTAATCTTTTTTTTACATGTGGATGACGTTCTACAGCTTTATTAGAATCCATTTAAACACACAGACAAACTTACGAAACTCCATCCAAAACATACCAGTAGAAAATACAAACATAATAACCTTCTACACACTGTGTGTCCCAAAAAGAAAACACTTGTTCAAACACAAGAAAAATTAAATAAAAAGCTTAATCATAATACCTGGTCTGTCCTCTTTAATGAAACATGTATAAATGAAGGATTGCTGCCTAAATACACTATATATATATATGTGTGTGTGTGTGTGTGTGTGTGTGTGTGTGTGTGTCAGAATTACAATCAATGAAACCCAAACAAATTACTCTATACATATGGCCATATCATCCTCAAGGAAAAAATAAAAAAATTCCCTTGACTTTTTTTCCTCCCTGAGGACAAAATGACGATCTGTATGGGGTAATTTGTTTGGATCTCATTAATTGTAATTCACTTCTATGCTCTATAATAAAGATTATATTGAGCTCCCTTTTGTGGATCAGTTTTAATATTTTAAATTAATAGGATCTACTTGAATTACCCACAAATTTTTTACCAGCGTATGTGTGTATATATATATATGTGTGTGTGTGTGTGTGTTCTTTAAAATATACAATCATTTTTGTGAAATATAGACTAAAGCAATTTGTTTTGTTCCATGAGGTTTTTGTTCTACGTCATATATGATTCTACTTGCAATATTGTAATCTCATTGCGCTCTCAGGGTGTCATTTTTTTAAGCTAAAAAATACACACACTCTTGTCCATTCAAACTTGGGTGATATGGTAGGGTCGTAATATGTTCAACAGAGAATACCTTACAAAAGTCCTCAAATTCTTTACCCATAAATTGTGTTCCATTATCTGAGACTATGATATCTGGTAGGCCATATCTCGCAAACAGTTCAGGCAAGAAAATCACTGACACTGAGGATGTTGGATTTTTGCATTTAATAATTTTTGGCCATTTTGCGAAACTATCAACTACCACAAGATAATATGATCCATTCATAGGAGCTTCAAAATCTATATGCAATCTTGACATCAAATACATAAAAGCTTAATGGTCAGAGTTGAATCAGACCAGGAAAGAGTCATATTAAAAAATGCTCAATACATGTGTGAAAAAAATAAAACAAAATAAAAATAATTTAGAGCTTTTAACTTTAAAAATCAGGAGCTCAGTTGAATCCACGACCTTGGTTTCAACCTTAATTTATATTATGGATACGATAAGGTTGAAACCAGGGTCGTGGATAACACTGATCTCCTGATTTTTAAAGTGTGTGTGAGTATATATATATATATATATATATATATATATATATATATATATATATATATATATATATATATATATATACATTAGTATAAGTCCTTGGAAGAGAAACAAATCAGTGCATGGCAGTTTGATCCTCACTGGCTGTCTCATTAGCAAGATCTCGATTTGGTGTAGTGGGACAGACAGAGATCTTTTCCCTTGAAATCAAGACCTGCTTCGTAGGAGAGGTAATTCTACTTTTCCCACTGGTTCTGGAAGTTCAATTTCAGGTTTTTCCATGTTGATTTTCAAGGCACATAGGTCTTCCTTATTACCAAGATTAATTCAACAATCTTTCTCATAATTTTTCATCAATTTAATACACTTCTTCCATCATGCATCATGTCCAGGACATGGCTCTCCTCAACTTCCTGTCTTTGGTTGCTTCTCTAACCTTTAACATCCTCAATTTGCAATCCATTCACTCAAATTCTTTCTTACTTGCTGTTGTCCTCCAGCTTTTTCAACATGTCCTGTGAGTGTTTCATTCATCAGATCCTCTTTCCTCATTTACTTGTCTTTGAAATTTCAGCTGTCACTTTCTGGTTGAAAATTAATATTCTTACAGTTCATCAGTAGAACCTCATCTCACTAACTACAAACCTCTTCTTCATCTGTGACATGATTGTTCAAGATTATACAAGATCAGATATTACGTCAGGGGTCACACTCTTCTTCGTTTCTAAAAAATTCCTCTCTTAATACTTAGTTTCTGGAAGATCATTTGTTGTTCTCATACACCTTCAGATTTCTACATCACAATTCCTGTTGACTAATACTATATTACCCAGATTGTTAATATCGCCAATGTGTAGGTTACACCTTCGGCAGTCTCTTTCACTGATGACCATGCATATTGTCTTCTTAGTTAGTCCTTTCTTCTTTCTTTCTTTTCCTACTTTGTAAAAGAATTTTTCTTTTAGTCTTTCTTCTTCCTGAGACTGAGAGAGTGTCATCTATATAACTGATGTTAACATTATGGCTGCCAAGAATGGATCATCGTATACGTGTGACGCTTCTTAGGATCATCTTGCTGTACAGATTAAATAAAATTAAGATTAATAAATATAAATAAAGAGAAAATATGGGATTAACTTTGAGAGAAACACAAAAAAAGCAAGATAATTAAAATAAATGAGCGAGAGAAATGAGAGCAAGAGAAAAAATGAGAGAGTGATAGAAAAGAAGAGAGAAATAAAATGAGAGACATAAAACATGAGGACAAGAGAGAGAGAGAGAGAACACGAGAGAGAGAGAACACGAGAGAGCGAGAACACGAGAGAGCGAGAACACGAGAGAGCGAGAGAGAAAAATGAGAGCAAGAGAGAGAAAGGAAAATGAGAGCAAGAGAGAGAAAGGAAAATGAGAGCAAGAGAGAGAAAGGAAAATGAGAGCAAGAGAGAGAAAGGAAAATGAGAGCAAGAGAGAGAAAGGAAAATGAGAGCAAGAGAGAGAAAGGAAAATGAGAGCAAGAGAGAGAAAGGAAAATGAGAGCAAGAGAGAGAAAGGAAAATGAGAGCAAGAGAGAGAAAGGAAAATGAGAGCAAGAGAGAGAAAGGAAAATGAGAGCAAGAGAGAGAAAGGAAAATGAGAGCAAGAGAGAGAAAGGAAAATGAGAGCAAGAGAGAGAAAGGAAAATGAGAGCAAGAGAGAGAAAGGAAAATGAGAGCAAGAGAGAGAAAGGAAAATGAGAGCAAGAGAGAGAAAGGAAAATGAGAGCAAGAGAGAGAAAGGAAAATGAGTGTGATAAAAAATGAGAGACAGAGATAAATAAAATGAGAGATAAAACATGAGAGAGAGAAACAGGAGTGAGGGAAAACACACGAAAGAAAACAAGAGAAAAAATGAGAGTGAGCAAGAGAGAGATAAAAGCAAAAGTGAGATGAAGAGAACAGAGCGAGAGAGAGAGAGAGAGAAAAGAAGAGGAGAGAGAGAAATAAAACTAGAGAGATAAAACATAAGAGTGAGAGAGAGAGAGAAAGAGAAAAATGAGAGAAAGAGAAAAACGAGAGAAAAAATGAGAGGAAGCAAGAGAGAAAAAAGCAAAAGTGAGAGGAAGAGAAATGAGATTAAGAGAGAGAGAGAGAAAAAACACAAGAGAGTGAGAAAAAATGAGAGAAAGAGAGAAATAAAACAAGAGAGTGAGAGCATGAGAGAGAGAGAGAAACGGGAGTGAGGGAAAACACAAAAGAGAAAACGAGAGAGAGAGAGCAAAAAAATGAGAGTGAGTGAGAGAGAGAAAAGCCAAAGTGAGAGAATGAGAAATGAAAGCAAGAGATAAAGCCCAAAGAGAAAGAATTGAAAAATATTATCTCGAGTCTGGAAGAATACAGGAATGAGGGCAATAAAGAGGTTATTTTACTAGGCTTATTTGAATCTGGCACAAGGCCATATTTGGAGGAGAAAAAATAGAATTGTAAATAAAGTAAAAGCAACTACAACTGCAAGGCTAAGCAGCCATTTTGTGAATATAAAAAAAACAAAACAGAAGTAATTGTGTATGTCTTTGGTCCTTCTCTAAAATTTACTTGTTTGTTTTGTATTGTTTCCAAAATCTAACTTAAATCCAGTTTTATGTCTTAGGTGGGGCAGTGAAGAATGTTGTTTTTTTTTTCTCAAAGAAGTAAACAAAGTCAAGCAGTACGTTTAGTGTCAAAAGACAGTTTATAAGTGAGCACAATGCTGTGACATAGTTTTATCAAGTCTAAAATGATATATATACAAAAGTAGCTTAAAAGCCACCCAATCAGGCCACATTTAGCTAGCTCCTGCGAAGGGCTCTTAATTGTGCCTTCATCACAATAGGTAGGGAGGAGTAGATGTGATACGCAACAATAAGAACTCAAAATTGATTGCTGCATTTAAGAATTGCATTAATATTTAAGCTTACCTTTTAAAAGTTCAATGATAATTCTTCTGTTGCCACTTAATTACAAGAAAATTGGATGTATGTAGGTCCTTGCTTTCCATACAAACAATTATTTTTATTTCATGGATGATTTTTGCTGGATTTAGAAAAAAAAAAATCTCTGAAAACAGTTGCAGTAATGAAAACTTGTGAATTCAAAATATCAGGATTACAGATTGGGATCCAGCCTGAAATGATTTTAATTTGCTTACAGAGACAGCTTGATACCAAATTGGTATGATATGTTGGGCTATGGCCTCTAGGAGTAAAGGTGAAAAAGTGTGGTACAGTGACACACTGGTATTCACATTTATTATATAGAAGAAGATGAGCTGTTGAAAGTTAGAGAGTTGTATCCCTTTAATTGAAAAAGTTTGACACAAGAACACACTGACATTCAAAGTTATTTATAGAATATGTAAACAAGATAGAACCATTAAACTAAGGATACTAGTTTCCTACTAAATGAACAATCAAATTAGATTTGTTTGCTCTGGGATACTGAAATTCTGGGATGGAGAAAACTGACTAATTTACAATTTGCTGTCAGCTCTTCACATTTGTTGGTTTTGTATCTGCAAATGCAACCAACTGCAGTTCAAAGTCATTTGAAAATATTCCAGAAATGTTTCAAAAAAGCAGAACCTAAATTTGCCATGAGCTAAGCACAACACTGAAGCAATTTGAATTAAGTGACATGTTGGAAAATCTTGCTGCCATTTTTAGACATCTTCATACACCCCTGGGCAAACTAATTGAAACAAAATGAATAATTCCATTATTATTTACTTTTTTTTGTATTTTTCAAATGAAACATGACCCAGTGCACATGTTAGTACTTTGTATGTCCATTCCACAAAGTCATTCCTTGACCACAGATTCTTGATTGGATTTTAATCAAGAGAGTTTCTGGACCAGTCTATAGTACTTTGATTTGCTCACTGGTAAGGCTTGCCAGTGTGTTCGTGCAGCATTACAATTTTCCTATTCTTCCTTGGGTAATGCCCATCACAGACAACGGCCATAGGACAACTAATCAACAGTCAGAACAATAGTGTCTGGGCGTGATAAAAATCTGATGCAATCACGGATGATGCAATATTTTTCAAGGCTACACAAATTTCATCATATACCCCAAAAATAGATTCATATTACTGCACACCACTGCAAATGACCTAATCTGAGGAAAAAATAGAAATCGATTACACCCTGTCACTACAGTAGGTCTAAAACTAACCATATGGTGAAATAAAGGAAACTAAAACAGTTGTTTCAATTAATTTGCACAAGTGGGTATATATGTATATATATATATATATATATATATATAGGCATATGTGTGTGTATGCATGTTAACATTGGTAGTCACATTGGCGACTACCAATATTAACTATAGTAATCAGCCTGATTGGTGATCAATTCACATTTGATATCTATACATTCAAGAAAACTAAACTATCCACAGTTAAATATTTTTTTTTTCAATCAGTATCATCCCAAGCAAGGAAATAAAGCCACTAAGACACAAGTGGTTACAGGCTGTGGAAGAATTTGGGACAGAAACATTAAAAATGAGCAGGAAGAGGAAAGTGTAATCAGGAGGACAGTAGATAGCGATTGACATTGCATTTAAATTTTAAAATTTTTGCAGATTAAAGTTGACTGGAAAGCATGGAGTCAAAAGGGAGTTCCACAAGCGAGAAGAGCAATATTTTTCAAGACCAAACAAATTTCATCATACGTCCCGAAAATAGATTCATCTTACCGAACACAACTGCAAATGACCTAATGTGAGAAACCAATTACACCCTGTCACTCCAGTGGGTCTGAAACTGAGCGTATATTGAAAGAAAGGAAAGTAAAGCAGTTGTTTCAATCAATTGGCACAAGGATGTATTCTTTTCAGAAGTCTATGCTTGAGTATCATTTGACTTCTATCTCATTTGTTTACAAATTGTATTGTTGGTACCTTTGGTTTTTCTTTCCAAAATTTAGGATGAAAACTTAGTTCATAAAACAGCCGGCCTTTTACTCAATATGTAATCAGATAATTCTATTTAAATTCAAGCATTTTCTAGTTCCACATGATATGACCCAGTGGATAAAAGCATTGGTTGAAGTAAATCAGTGATTTGATCAAAAGAGTTGTGAGTTCAATACCTGGCCACTGCAGAGGCGAACAAAAGAGTTACTTTATTTACATTATTTGGACTATTGTCCTCATCTTTCTCGCCATGTTTACCACAACGTTTCAGCCGTTGTATGCTCCGGCCTTCTTCAGATGGTTCGAATGTCAAACTGAACCCTTTATTTCAGCGTTGGTTAGATCAAGTGACAAGACCCAAAGAGTGTGAGTTCAATACCTGGTTAAGACAGTGGAGAACTTTCAGAGGGAAATTAACAGGAGATAACTGGCATCCATTAAAACATGGTATGTGGAACTAGAAGAGTCTACCCCAGTGAGTGAAATAAAGAGTTCAGTTCGACATTCCAACCACCTGAAGAAGGCCGGAGCGTACAACGGCCAAAACGTTACAAGGACACATGGCACTGTGGATGAAGGCGCTGGTTAGATCCAGTGACAGGACCCAAAGAGTTAAGGTAGTGGAGAACTTTCAGAGGGAAATTAACAGGAGATAACTGATAACTGACATCCATTAAACATGGCACATGGAACTAGAACTGTCTACTCCAGAAAGTGAAATAAAGGGTTCATTTCGACATTCCAACCACCTGAAGAAGGCCAGAGTGTACAACGGCCAAAACGTTGTAATAAATATGGTGACAAAGATGAGGACAATAGTCCGAATAATGTAAATAATGTACATAATACCTCATCTCAGAAATATAGACAGATATTGAAAAGAGTTAATATAGGGAAATAATGGAAACTGAGATATCCAGAAAAGGCATGACATGTGGAACTAAAACAATCTACTCCAGTGGACGAAATAAAGGATTCGCTTCAAAATTCCAATGTATATCTCTTGAAGAAGGCCAGAGCATATAAACATTGTGAATATGACAATAAAGATAAGGACAATAGATGTGCGACTATACATTGTTGTATCAATGGTTTCAACAACCATTAATACAACAATGCATAGGAGTTGTTACTTATCTTGTTCTTTTAAGTTTCAGATTTTGGCATTGCTGCCCATATCCTGAAGAAACTTTCATTCTCTGGTACAGCATAACGCTTAACTGAGAAACTGGCTTGTTTGAATGACACCAAAGAACAGAAAATTCTTTCCCCTGACAAGTTGACAGGTGATTTTGATCCATAAAGCTGGAAAATTGAATACAGGAAGCAATCATGGTACTGGAATGTTGCATATTCTCCAGAAATATTCACTTTAGCTTATTATTAGTTCTATTCCATAAAGCACTGGTCAGTTGTTTCAACAAGTTCAATATGGGAACAATTCCTGGAAGAATTCAGACTTCAAAATTGAAATAATTATTTTATGATGGAACAGATAACCTGACAATTGGTATGTCATAAAAAAAAAAAACGAAAAAAAAAACAGGAAATTAATTTGATGACTGAATGATGCGATGCATTTCTATGAATAAAAGAATTTGTTGAAAAAATTTTAAAAAATGCTAGGAACTTTTACAACAACTTCATCTGATGGAGTATTTGATTTAATTAACTCAATAAAAATGGATGTAAATTAGAGAGATAAAAACAACTACGACAAATGGCAATTCAAAATTAGAATCAACTGCAAAACATCTTATAAAAAAATCACGAGTGTCCATTGTCTAGTTGTGGTGATGTGTTGGACTTGTCTGAATGGAATTTTTTTTATATATATGTTAAAAATGCATCAACAGCTTACAATGGGATTATAAAATTACAAACCAAATCATATATGAGATACGGAATAAGCATAGACAAAAATGATAAAATGCTTTAGTATATATACCAGAGAAATGATTATATATTTTAAAGAACATATATGTATAAAGAAATAAAGAGGTTTTGCTTGTCTGTTGGTGGCATCATTTTTTATCAGAGAATTGTCCAGAAAATCTATTTTCAGGCAGTCAAAAATGGAGAGAGAAAGTTTTGATTTTTGTTTCAATTGGTGGTAAAACACTTGTTCTGATGCATTCTGGGCGTATTCTATATTTATCAATATTTTAATAATCTACCCTTTTCTTGATTGTCAATTACGATTCTTATCTGTATATTAAAGTATTTTTATTGCTTAACTTTTAATTTTTATTTTATTATTAATTACTAATTATTTTGATTCTATAGTCTAGGTTGGGGATTATTTAGTAAATTATTTGTTGCTATCACTACAGTCCTTCCAAGAGGACAGGTTTTATGTTGATTGCATTCTAATTATCATTTGAAAGTCCTTGAAACTATTTTCATTAAATCAAGACAAACTTCCTTATGCAAACAGGAGGATTGGTTGTTGGTATTGAAAGAAATTTGTTTATAACAATATGAGGTCTGTTATTTACATTATTCGGACTATTGTCCTCATCTTTGTCACCATATTTATTACGTTTCAGCCGTTGTACACTCCGGCCTTCGTCAGGTGGTTGGAATGTCAAACTAAACCCTTTATTTCGCTCACTGGGTTAGACTGTTCTAGTTCCACGTGCCATGTTTAATGGATGTCGGTTATTAGTTATCTCCTGTTAATTTCCCTCTGAGACACATGGCACAGTAGATACAGGCGTTATTTAGATCCAGTAACAGGACCCAAAGAGTGTGAGTTCAATACCCAGTTAAGGCAGTGGAGAACTTTCAGAGGGAAATTAACAGGCGATAACTGATAATTGACATCCATTAAGCATGGCACGTGGAACTAGAACAGTCTATCCCAGTGAGCGAAATAAAGGGTTCAGTTCGACATTCCAACCACCTGAAGAAGGCCGGAGTGTACAACGGCCGAAACATTGTGATAAACATGGTGACAAAGATGAGGACAATAGTCTGAATAATGTAAATAATGTACATAATACCTCATCTCAGAAATATAGACAGAAAAAAAATGTATATTTATACATTGATAGTGTTTGCAGGGGGTCACTATTTGCCCATAGCTGGGACTCTAACAGGTGCTGAGTCAGGGTGGACCTGGGAACAGTAGCAATTAAGGGATGGTCCCATGCTCCTCAAAACCTCCAATCTCCCAATCAGAGGCCTTGCTGCCAGATGTAGTTTATCATTATATGCAGGACAGAAACCTTTGTATCAATCTCATATGACGATATAAAGCCATTGAAATCTAGAGATTAAAATTTTATGGCTGAAAAATGAACCTATGGATTTGCATGAATAAAAGATCTTGAAATGCTGGAAACTTCTGCATTAACCTCATATGATGGAATATATAATTTAGCAAAACAGTGGCATAAGGTCATCAAACGTCAGAGGAAATATTTTGATGACTGAATAATGAAGCTATGAATATATATGAATTAAACAGTTTGTCAAAAATACACAGATTTTTTTTTTTTCTTTGGTCTAATAATTTACAATTTAATTGAAATGTTGAATGTCAGAGGAAACCATGGAAAATAATTTAGTCACTGAATAATGATGCAGTGTGGGGGTAATGGATACCAGCTCGGAATGGGAAATCAGAGAGCTGAGTTCAAATTTTAGTTGGGTTCATTACTTTCATTTATGCACAATTAGCCTTGGGAAAGATAAGAATCCATCTCTTCTCCAACAGCTATAGACTGAATAGTAGTACAAACTGATTTCCAAAGACAAGGTTGGCAATTAGTCTATTGCAGAAACAATCAGCAACATATGCCACTTAACTGAATACGGATATAATAATTGTTATATTTTTTACAGCTTATCAACTGGAACTGAAATGAAAGCTGTAATGGCACCTAGCCTGAATCCATCATAAATACAGGAATTATTAAATACTAAAAACTTCAAATACATTGGCATATAGATCAGCTCTTGGAATGAGAAATCAGAGCTGATTTCAAATTCCAGTCAGATTCATTTACACACAAATACCCTTCGAAAAGGTATGAATTCATCTCATCTCCCCCCAGCTATGGATTAAATATCAGGAGATACTAGGTCCTATATGTATGGCAACCAATCTACTGCAGAAAGAAACCTTAACATACTTCTTCTGCCTTGTCAGTCATGAATCAAAAGAGACATGATTGCCCAAGTGTGTATCACATATGGCACTGACTGACTGATGACAAATTTAGTATAGGAAATAAGGAAATTGAACATAGAATAGTCAGATTCATTTACATGCAAATACCCTTGGGAAAGGTATAAATCCATCTCTTTTCCCCCTAGCTATGGATTAATATGGCAACCAATCTACTGCAGAAAGAAACCGTAGCATACTTCTTCTGCCCAGTCAGTCATGAATCAAAAGAGACATGATTGCCCAAGTGTGTATCACATATGGCACTGACTGACTGATGACAAATTTAGTATAGGAAATAAGGAAATTGAACATAGAATAGTCAGATTCATTTACATGCAAATACCCTTGGGAAAGGTATAAATCCATCTCTTTTCCGCCTAGCTATGGATTAATATGGCAACCAATCTACTGCAGAAAGAAACCGTAGCATACTTCTTCTGCCCAGTCAGTCATGAATCAAAAGAGACATGATTGCCCAAGTGTGTATCACATATGGCACTGACTGACTGATGACAAATTTAGTATAGGAAATAAGGAAATTGAACATAGAATAGTCAGATTCATTTACATGCAAATACCCTTGGGAAAGGTATAAATCCATCTCTTTTCCCCCTAGCTATGGATTAATATGGCAACCAATCTACTGCAGAAAGAAACCGTAGCATACTTCTTCTGCCCAGTCAGTCATGAATCAAAAGAGACATGATTGCCCAAGTGTGTATCACATATGGCACTGACTGACTGACTGATGACAAATTTAGTATAGGAAATAAGGAAATTGAACATAGAATAGTCAGATTCATTTACATGCAAATACCCTTGGGAAAGGTATAAATCCATCTCTTTTCCCCCTGGCTATGGATTAATATGGCAACCAATCTACTGCAGAAAGAAACCGTAGCATACTTCTTCTGCCCAGTCAGTCATGAATCAAAAGAGACATGATTGCCCAAGTGTGTATCACATATGGCACTGACTGACTGATGACAAATTTAGTATAGGAAATAAGGAAATTGAACATAGAATAGTCAGATTCATTTACATGCAAATACCCTTGGGAAAGGTATAAATCCATCTCTTTTCCCCCTAGCTATGGATTAATATGGCAACCAATCTACTGCAGAAAGAAACCGTAGCATACTTCTTCTGCCTAGTCAGTCATGAATCAAAAGAGACATGATTGCCCAAGTGTGTATCACATATGGCACTGACTGACTGATGACAAATTTAGTATAGGAAATAAGGAAATTGAACATAGAATAGTCAGATTCATTTACATGCAAATACCCTTGGGAAAGGTATAAATCCATCTCTTTTCCGCCTAGCTATGGATTAATATGGCAACCAATCTACTGCAGAAAGAAACCGTAGCATACTTCTTCTGCCTAGTCAGTCATGAATCAAAAGAGACATGATTGCCCAAGTGTGTATCACATATGGCACTGACTGACTGATGACAAATTTAGTATAGGAAATAAGGAAATTGAACATAGAATAGTCAGATTCATTTACATGCAAATACCCTTGGGAAAGGTATAAATCCATCTCTTTTCCGCCTAGCTATGGATTAATATGGCAACCAATCTACTGCAGAAAGAAACCTTAACATACTTCTTCTGCCTTGTCAGTCATGAATCAAAAGAGACATGATTGCCCAAGTGTGTATTACATATGGCACTGACTGACTGATGACAAATTTAGTATAGGAAATAAGGAAATTGAACATAGAATAGTCAGATTCATTTACATGCAAATACCCTTGGGAAAGGTATAAATCCATCTCTTTTCCACCTAGCTATGGATTAATATGGCAACCAATCTACTGCAGAAAGAAACCTTAACATACTTCTTCTGCCTTGTCAGTCATGAATCAAAAGAGACATGATTGCCCAAGTGTGTATCACATATGGCACTGACTGACTGATGACAAATTTAGTATAGGAAATAAGGAAATTGAACATAGAATAGTCAGATTCATTTACATGCAAATACCCTTGGGAAAGGTATAAATCCATCTCATTTCCCCCTAGCTATGGATTAATATGGCAACCAATCTACTGCAGAAAGAAACCGTAGCATACTTCTTCTGCCCAGTCAGTCATGAATCAAAAGAGACATGATTGCCCAAGTGTGTATCACATATGGCACTGACTGACGACAAATTTAGTATAGGAAATAAGGAAATTGAACATAGAATAGTCAGATTCATTTACATGCAAATACCCTTGGGAAAGGTATAAATCCATCTCTTTTCCGCCTAGCTATGGATTAATATGGCAACCAATCTACTGCAGAAAGAAACCTTAACATACTTCTTCTGCCTTGTCAGTCATGAATCAAAAGAGACATGATTGCCCAAGTGTGTATCACATATGGCACTGACTGACTGATGACAAATTTAGTATAGGAAATAAGGAAATTGAACAGAGAATAGTCAGATTCATTTACATGCAAATACCCTTGGGAAAGGTATAAATCCATCTTTTCCCCCTAGCTATGGATTAATATGGCAACCAATCTACCGCAGAAAGAAACCGTAGCATACTTCTTCTGCCTAGTCAGTCATGAATCAAAAGAGACATGATTGCCCAGGTGTGTATCACATATGGCACTGACTGACTGATGACAAATTTAGTATAGGAAATAAGGAAATTGAACATAGAATAGTCAGATTCATTTACATGCAAATACCCTTGGGAAAGGTATAAATCCATCTCTTTTCCACCTAGCTATGGATTAATATGGCAACCAATCTACTGCAGAAAGAAACCGTAGCATACTTCTTCTGCCTAGTCAGTCATGAATCAAAAGAGACATGATTGCCCAAGTGTGTATCACATATGGCACTGACTGGCTGATGACAAATTTAGTATAGGAAATAAGGAAATTGAACATAGAATAGTCAGATTCATTTACATGCAAATACCCTTGGGAAAGGTATAAATCCATCTCTTTTCCACCTAGCTATGGATTAATATGGCAACCAATCTACTGCAGAAAGAAACCGTAGCATACTTCTTCTGCCTAGTCAGTCATGAATCAAAAGAGACATGATTGCCCAAGTGTGTATCACATATGGCACTGACTGACTGATGACAAATTTAGTATAGGAAATAAGGAAATTGAACAGAGAATAGTCAGATTCATTTACATGCAAATACCCTTGGGAAAGGTATAAATCCATCTTTTCCCCCTAGCTATGGATTAATATGGCAACCAATCTACCGCAGAAAGAAACCGTAGCATACTTCTTCTGCCTAGTCAGTCATGAATCAAAAGAGACATGATTGCCCAGGTGTGTATCACATATGGCACTGACTGACTGATGACAAATTTAGTATAGGAAATAAGGAAATTGAACATAGAATAGTCAGATTCATTTACATGCAAATACCCTTGGGAAAGGTATAAATCCATCTCTTTCCCCCCTAGCTATGGATTAATATGGCAACCAATCTACTGCAGAAAGAAACCTTAACATACTTCTTCTGCCTTGTCAGTCATGAATCAAAAGAGACATGATTGCCCAAGTGTGTATCACATATGGCACTGACTGACTGATGACAAATTTAGTATAGGAAATAAGGAAATTGAACATAGAATAGTCAGATTCATTTACATGCAAATACCCTTGGGAAAGGTATAAATCCATCTCTTTTCCACCTAGCTATGGATTAATATGGCAACCAATCTACTGCAGAAAGAAACCGTAGCATACTTCTTCTGCCTAGTCAGTCATGAATCAAAAGAGACATGATTGCCCAAGTGTGTATCACATATGGCACTGACTGGCTGATGACAAATTTAGTATAGGAAATAAGGAAATTGAACATAGAATAGTCAGATTCATTTACATGCAAATACCCTTGGGAAAGGTATAAATCCATCTCTTTTCCACCTAGCTATGGATTAATATGGCAACCAATCTACTGCAGAAAGAAACCGTAGCATACTTCTTCTGCCTAGTCAGTCATGAATCAAAAGAGACATGATTGCCCAAGTGTGTATCACATATGGCACTGACTGACTGATGACAAATTTAGTATAGGAAATAAGGAAATTGAACATAGAATAGTCAGATTCATTTACATGCAAATACCCTTGGGAAAGGTATAAATCCATCTCTTTTCCACCTAGCTATGGATTAATATGGCAACCAATCTACTGCAGAAAGAAACCGTAGCATACTTCTTCTGCCTTGTCAGTCATGAATCAAAAGAGACATGATTGCCCAAGTGTGTATCACATATGGCACTGACTGACTGATGACAAATTTAGTATAGGAAATAAGGAAATTGAACATAGAATAGTCAGATTCATTTACATGCAAATACCCTTGGGAAAGGTATAAATCCATCTCTTTTCCACCTAGCTATGGATTAATATGGCAACCAATCTACTGCAGAAAGAAACCGTAGCATACTTCTTCTGCCCAGTCAGTCATGAATCAAAAGAGACATGATTGCCCAAGTGTGTATCACATATGGCACTGACTGACTGATGACAAATTTAGTATAGGAAATAAGGAAATTGAACATAGAATAGTCAGATTCATTTACATGCAAATACCCTTGGGAAAGGTATAAATCCATCTCATTTCCCCCTAGCTATGGATTAATATGGCAACCAATCTACTGCAGAAAGAAACCGTAGCATACTTCTTCTGCCCAGTCAGTCATGAATCAAAAGAGACATGATTGCCCAAGTGTGTATCACATATGGCACTGACTGACGACAAATTTAGTATAGGAAATAAGGAAATTGAACATAGAATAGTCAGATTCATTTACATGCAAATACCCTTGGGAAAGGTATAAATCCATCTCTTTTCCCCCTAGCTATGGATTAATATGGCAACCAATCTACTGCAGAAAGAAACCGTAGCATACTTCTTCTGCCTAGTCAGTCATGAATCAAAAGAGACATGATTGCCCAAGTGTGTATCACATATGGCACTGACTGACTGATGACAAATTTAGTATAGGAAATAAGGAAATTAAACATAGAATAGTCAGATTCATTTACATGCAAATACCCTTGGGAAAGGTATAAATCCATCTCTTTTCCCCCTAGCTATGGATTAATATGGCAACCAATCTACTGCAGAAAGAAACCGTAGCATACTTCTTCTGCCTAGTCAGTCATGAATCAAAAGAGACATGATTGCCCAAGTGTGTATCACATATGGCACTGACTGACGACAAATTTAGTATAGGAAATAAGGAAATTGAACATAGAATAGTCAGATTCATTTACATGCAAATACCCTTGGGAAAGGTATAAATCCATCTCTTTTCCGCCTAGCTATGGATTAATATGGCAACCAATCTACTGCAGAAAGAAACCTTAACATACTTCTTCTGCCCAGTCAGTCATGAATCAAAAGAGACATGATTGCCCAAGTGTGTATCACATATGGCACTGACTGACAGAATATCAAGGACATGAATTTATATCAATCATTTTTTTTTCCAAATATTTTAGAAACATTTGTTTCAACCTCATATGATGAAATACAGACTTTAGATGAAAGGTGTAATAAGGTCATCAAAAGCCTGAGAAAATAATTTCGTGACTGCTCTGTCATTACTTCCATGGAAAATGCTCAGACGAACTACATCCCTTGGTTTCAACCTACTGTGGGAAAATCTTCTGCCTAGTCAGTCATAAATCAACAGAGGCATGATTTCCCAAGTGTGTATCAAGTATGGCACTTTACTGACAGAATAGTGAGGCTATGAATTCATATTATTCACCTAGTCTAACCTTCACTGCTCGGGCATGCCATGCCACCTACATAGTAACAGACCATACACATTCTCTCCGTATTCCATCAGCGAAAAGTTCCAATCGAACAGCTTCTTCATGTTAAGCACTGAACAGACTCCCAAAAGACGTTTCCTCGATCACAATAATCTTAATCTGTTTAAGTCTAGAGTTAACTGTTATCGCCCCCTCCTATCCATATAAAATATCTCTTGACATAACCCTCAGCCTCGAGTGGCCTCTAGGCCTTTTACAGGATGAACCTTCAAAAAAAAAAAAAAAAAAAAAAAAAAAAAAAAAATAAATTAGGTCTTCACATATTAAAAAGGTATCTTATCCAGGATAACAATGACATGGTCTTTGTCGCAAGGATACTGGCAATGTGAAAATAAAACCTTTGCTCAAAGATAATCGTATTTATGAAAACAAAATTGACAAACATAAAATCATTTCCAAGACAAAACTTCAACAATTAGAAAGTTAACAATGAGGAAAAGACATGATCAAAAAATATTGAATATCGCACAAAAATACATAGACTTTATGGTCTACTGAAAAAACATAAAAAAATAATTCCTGTGTGACCTATGATATCGGGGGTTATTGGCAGTGTTCCTCATCAAGTTGTAAAAAAAAAAAAAAAAAAAAAAAAGCGTCTCCACATTCTTGTCAGAGAAGAATTATCGTCCACCTTCCAATCGCTCTCCCACAAACAGGAAGTAGCAAGTCTCTCACTGCTTTACCATTACTTCCATGGAAAGTGCTCAGATGAACTACATTCCTTGGTTCCACCAGGTCTAACCTTCATGGCTGGGACCTGCCATGCCACTTATATAGTAACAAACCACCCACATTCCCTCTGTATTTCATTGGTGAGAAGTAAGTTTCACTCAAACAGTTTCTTTCTGTGAACAACTGCTTTATTGAACTGTCTCCCAAGAGGATGTTTCCTCGATCACTACAATCTTAACCTGTTCAAGTCTGAAGTTAACCGTTATCTTCCCCTCCTATCCATATAAACTACCCCCCCCTTAACATAACCCTCTACCTTGAGTGATCTCTGGAACTTGTACAGGATGAACCTTATTGTTTAAAAAATAAAAATAAAAAAGATTGAATACAAAGAATTTTGAATTTTGATATGGTTTGTCATAAAAAAAAAAAAAAAGACTAAACTTTTGCCTCCACTAATCAAAATCAGGAAAAAATATACTGATTTTTTATTTAATCATTTTTATTTAGTTTCTTTTTATATAGAAGAGAGATCTTAATTTCAGTGGTTAGTGAAAGAATATTTTTAAATAAAATCTTATATATATCTTATTTTATATTGCAAAATAATGGAACAGGAATTATCTGACAGCACTTGTTTCATCAAATGACTTCCCCATCAGCAAAGAACTCGAACAGACCTGATGAACGTATGGGCCAATTAAATCTAAGAACTCATGTTGTTACTTTTACTGCTCTTTGAGAATTGCTGCTTCTTGCACTCTGAAGCAAAACTGTCGCTTAAGCATTGCTAATTCTGGCAACAGTCATAAGAATTAGGCACTACCAATAATTGGTTTTAATCATAAAAATCTAAATCAGGCAGTGAGGCAGAGCTGAACTCTGTTTGCACTAAGAGTTGGTGATTCATTGTATCAAAGCCAGATATTTTGGTGAGGCTTGGTTGGGAGGTCACCACCTGCTAGCACAGAGGTTAGCTTATTGGAACCAAGGCTGCAAGGTTTGTACTGAATAACTAAACAATGAGATTATCAACTTCATAGTTCTGTTTATATAAGTATAGCTCCATGGTTGCAACACTAGAATGGAGTATACAAAGTTGAGTTGTTGTTCCCTGGTTTGTTTTCCTAAGTGTCGTGTCCTGTTTGGTTTGTTTTACGGCATATCAACTTCAATGGGTTATCAAAATTTTTATGGCTGGTAATATTTTGTTTTGTCAAAAATCTATTCTGGTAATATTTTTTTTTTCCTCAAAAATGTATTGCTGGTAATTTTTTTTTTTTTTTTTCTTTCAAAAAATTTATCTCTGGTAATTATTTTTTTACAAAGTATTTCTGGTATTAAAACATATTTTTACACTTTCATAATGCTTTTTACCTCAGTTTGGGGGTTAACTATTTGCCCATAGCTGGGAGCCTAACAGATGCTACTACCCCAGGTCAGGGTGGGCCTGGGAACACCAGCAATTAAGAGGTGGTTCCACTCTCCTCAAAACCTCCTGAGAAGAGGCCTTGCTGTTGGACATAGTTTATCGTCTTACCCAGGACGTGGATGTAGTGTATTGTCATACCTAGGATGAGTCAGGGTATTGGTGATCATGGCTCTCCACAATTTCCTATAATTTGTAGCTCTTAATAACATTTGTCTTTTTGCCGTCTCTCCCAAACCTTGGCCTGTCATCCATTCACTCAAGCTTTGCCAGGTAGGTTATGTGTCGTTTTCCTCAAGTACTCTTATCTTCAATCTGTCCTGTGAGTATTAATTTTCCCAGTCCTCTTTCCTCATTATATGCTTCCAAAATTTTAACTATCTCTTCTTGATGTTAAGCATGTGTGTTCTTTTTGTTGCCATTGTCTTTAGAATTTTATCATTGCTCACATGTTTGGTCCATGGTATTCTCAGCATTCTTCTGTAGAACCACAATTCTGTTGCTTAAAGTCTCTTCTTCATCTGTTATGCGATTGTCCAGCAGTCAATCCTATACAGGAATGCTACTATATAAGAGTACAGTACTTGTTTATTTGTTTGTAACAATATTTTTCTATATCTTAATACTTTGCTCAGCTTTTGGAAGTGTTCTAACATACCTATAGACGATAATGTGTATGTCCCCATTCACATAAATACTGTAGTAGATACTGTATGTTGGTCTGATTCATTGTGGAATTCTCTTGACTCACTTTTAGCAGTTGACTACTTCTATGCACTACTGGTGAATCTTATATGTGTTGTTCTTGTCCTAGGTATTATCGTTCGTTACCAACCTTCGTGTGATTATTCTATTCAGTAGCCTTCCCTAGGTTAAAACAGGAACGCATCTCTTGCTATCCCAATGCATCTTCAAATTTCCGTAGCACATTTAACATCCTCTGTTAATTAATTCATTCCCAGAAATTCCTAAATTGTAATTTGCATGTTGGCTTGTTCCTTCTGCATCTATTTTCTATGCATTCTGTCTTCTTGAAACTGATGTTTAGTCCTTCCATATTGCTTTCTATCACTACCTTCTGTCAGTGTTCTTGTCGTTTCCTTTCTGTGTCTGCTAATCAACACTGTGTCATTTGCATATTAAAAGTGCAGCCGCCAATAATGAATTTTGGAAAACTCCTAACTCTCTTAGAATGGCCTCATTGTATAGTTTAAAAAAGTCTGGTGAGAAGAGGCATCCTTGTCTTAACCCCCTTTTTATTTTTGCATAGTTACTGAACTCATTTCCTATTGTTATCATGTATTGCATGTTCTATCAGTGAATCCTAAATAAAAGATTCTTATTCTATCATTATCATTGGCAATAAAGCCACTAAGATGCAAGGGGTCACTCAGTGTAAAAGACTATGAGAAAAAGAAAAATATTAAAGAGTGAGAACACTAAAAAAACAGGAATTAAGAAGATAAAGATTGGCATTGCACTTAAATTGTTGAAGATCATTGTGAAGTAAAAAGTGCGAGAGAGGAAAATGCTAACATAGAACTTACAGTTACATCTAGTCATTCCAATCATAAAAGGATGAGACCTAGCTGCCAATCTAGTCAGTCAAATGCTGCACGTGATACATGCCTGAGTGATCATGTCTCTTTTCAATTCATAACTGACCAGACAGAAGATTTTCTCACCGTCAGTTGCCATTTATTTCTGCAATAGACTAGTTGCCAACCAAGGCTATAGGAACCAGTCTGCCTTGCTACTCAACCTCTAGCTGAGAGAAGGAGAGATGGATTCATACTGTTCCAAAGGCTATTTGCGTGTAAGTGATTGTAATGAACCTGGCTTGAACTTGAACTCATCTCTACAATTTCTCATTTCAAGCCTTTATCCATCACACCACACCGCACTTCCTGTTCTTAAATTTGTGAAGTCGACATACCAAAGAGGAAAGTTCTTAAGAACAATTAGCACAAAAATATTTATAGAAAAGGCACAGGAAAATTTCACTGCAGCAGTTGGAACGTGACTGAAGTTGAGATGCCAGGACAAAACCGATAATATTGCTGACTCTCTGGATTTTATCAGGAAACTCTAAATACACATTACAAGCATCAGATCCGATGTTGCTGCAATATTCAATGCATGGACATATATTTGTTTGAGTGTGTTTTCTTGAGTACTATAACATGGGTAAACAGAAAATGAATGTATTAAATGTGGAGATGAGGGTTTCTTTAAAGTGAAAAGACAGTTTTAGTTGTGCTTTTTTGCCTTGGTTAATATATAAAAAAGATTTTATCTTTTTATTCTACTACATAGGTAGGAGTTGGTATTGCATTATAGTTGTGGAGCAAGAACACACAGGGAACATATATATGTTTACAAACTTTATTGCATAGTCAAAGTAGAGGTATTTAATACATCATGGCCTCAGCTGCTGCAATTAATATCCAACTACTGGCACCTCTGTGAGAACCTTCAGCCATCAGCATATAATTTCAATGGGTAGGTGTCATCAAGTGCCTGGCCAAAATGTCAAATGGCTACAGTATCTTGGATGAGCCATCTGCCTTTGAATTGAATTGATGGTGTTTAATATGCTGAAGTGGTTTGGAAGCAAACTGTTGCTTGCTGTCTGGATCTTTTCTGATTTGTCATAAATTATATTTATGACTTTAAATTTTGTTTTCTTGTCTCAGAAATGGATTTGCCGATGTGGCCCCAAATTCAACTAGTTTGGGGCGTTTGAACAGTTACCATCCAGGTAAGTACTTCTATTTTCCCTGGAATGCAGTCATAGGCTGAAATATTGTAAGATCACTGAAGTTAAGAAATGTCTAGCCAGGTCAGCACCTAGATGACGAAGAGCTAGCAAATCAGACTTGATATAGTGCCGCTCGATCACATGTTCCATGGTGGAACTCATCAGAGTTTCTCTTTTACCCATAGGACTGTGCCCCCATGAGCCGCTCCATCCAGAGCATTAGAAGCTGGTTCAAGCAAGGATATACAAGTGATAGAAATAATTAGGAGGATTTGAGATAATCATAATTAAGTAATTCATCGAGTCTAGAAGAAACCATAACAGAATGCAGAAAGCACTGGACAGCTGTTTTGTCCTGTATTTGGGACTCATCGGCAGTGCACATCCACTATCGAGAAAACATATGTATGAGGGGTGAGGAGCACTGTAAAGACGTTGACCCAAAATTAAATTTTACATCTAGATAGTAACATTTTTTTTTTTTTTTAATTTCACTCTTGTAGGCCACAAGTAAAGAAAATTTTATTTTTGCTGTGCCAAGTCTGGTTGACTATTATTATTGAGTTCAAATCTTGTTGGTGGTCCCATACAAAAAGCCAACATTAAATAAACCAACAAGGGTTGGTATCTCATCCATCAGTACATGTGCGCATACTATTTTTAAACAATGGATTTTTTTAATCAGACATTATTTAGTACTATACTTTTTAGTACTATAAATGTTTTATTTAGTGAGTACATAAGTTTTTGTAGCCCTTTTTTTTTTTAATACTGAAATTCATGTCTACCAGTTTAGAAATCTAATGTCTTAAAGAAAACATGCATCCTGACATTAATAATAAATGTATATTCCCTTTTTCAATCTGGAAAGCTGCTTTCAAACCAATTTTGGTTTTACCATTGAGCTATGAGAAAACTGTTAAACATTAAGCCAGTAGTTTCACCGTTTAAAAAAAAAATTAAAATGCAGAGATGTCTAAGCAAACATGTGTACTCATTAAATATGTTTATAATGATAAGATCATATACCAGGTGTTTTTCCATCTTGGGTGTAACCATAAACTACATCAGTGTCCTGGATAAGATGATAATCTACATCTGACAGCAAGGCCTCTGATCAAGAGGTTTTGAGGAGCGTGGGACCACCTCTTAATTGCTGGTGCTCCTAGGTCCACCCTGACCCAGGGTGGTAACATCTGTTAGGGTCCAAGCTATGGGCAAATACTTAACAACCCAAACGGAGGTAAAAACGAGTAAAAATAGGTTTTAATACCAGTAATACATTTTTTTAAAATTATTACCAGCAATAAATTTTCAAAGAAACAATTATTACCGGCAATACATTTTGGGGAAAAGATATTACCGGCAATACATTTTGGGGAAAAGATATTACCGGCAATACATTTTGGGGAAAAGATATTACCGGCAATACATTTTGGGGGAAAAGATATTACCGGCAATACATTTTGGGGAAAAGATATTACTGGCAATACATTTTGGGGGAAAAGATATTACCGGCAATACATTTTGGGGAAAAGATATTACCGGCAATACATTTTGGGGAAAAAATATTACTAGCAATAAAAATCTTGTCAGCATTAAATAACCCATTGAGATTGATATGCCATAAACAAATCAAACCATGACATTATCACATGGCTTAATTGGTAAGGCCACACGTCTGATATGGAAGTAGTTTCTTTTATGAAGAAAAGGTATACAGGTTCGATTTCTGAAGAGAAACAGTTTTCCTTAGTAGGATATCCTGATCTTGTCTAATTGACAATAATTTTAGAGTTTAAGTAAATACATAAAACAACCTTTTATAGAGATATGAAATAATATCAGATTAAAAAGTATGTGTAAATATGTTAGCAAGTAAGAACTGAAAAAAATAAAAATCTTGTCGGCATTTAATAACCCATTCAGGTTGATGTACCTTAAAACAAACCAAATATTTGAAAAATTGTCCACCCCACAAATTGTTTAATATTAAAAAACAAACAAAAGAAAACACTAAACTAATTGAGTTTCTTTCTTCCAGATAAGATGTTTAGCCATCTTGTTACCATTTGTCATAAGAATCACTGAAAAACTCTTTGAGCTATTCAGCTAGAAAGAGAACAGGTTAAAATTGTTTTGTGTCAGACCCACTGTCTTCCCAACTGAGCAAAAGTGAGAGGAAAAAGATCATTAAGGCCTTCAGTAATGGTGCCAACATTTATACTCAGGCTGCCATCTTCAAAGTTCATTCAAGAACCATCAAGGGAACAGGGAATAAGTTTAAAAAAGAGGGAACAGTAGAGAGGAAAACTGGATGAGGATGTTGCAACAGGAAGAGGCTCATCATTTCAACTTAGAGCTAAAGAGATCAATCTGAAAAGATCCAACTCAATCCATGAGACATTTGGCACATGAGAAATGAGTTTCAGCTATGACAGTCCAAAGAGCGGGGGGAAAAAAAAGACTTGTAAATGAAACCATATGCAAAACCTCTGGAGGCACCGAGTTATTACAGGTTAGAGGGCAAAGATCATCTTGAATAAGTTGAAAAATGATCCTGGAATAATATATATATATATATATATATATATATATATATATATATATATATATATATAAACTTTATATCAACTTTTCATGAGCTTCCAATCATTAGCTTTGATTATTTAATGAATATGTCATTTTTTTTTATGATCGATTTCATCACGATTCTTCAGTTAAGCTTGGAGAGTAATTATACATTCTTATTTCTCGAAGTAGATTACAATAGTGTTATAAAAACCTCAGAGAATTTCAGATATCTTTAGTCATTGCCAAGATACAACAGTTCAAAGCTTAAATTTGTACTATATATATATATATATATATATATATATATATATATATATATATATATATATATATATATATATATATATATATATATATATATATATATAGTCTGATTTGCTACCTCTTTGTCATCAAGGCCCGTTGGGACAGTTGGTATAATGTTTGCTTGATAACTCAACTATCAGGGTTTCAATTCTCGGTAGTGGATGCGCACTGTTGATGAGTCCCAAATATAGGACAAAACGGCTGTCCTGTGCTTTCTGCATTCTGTTGAGGTTTCTTTCATACTCAATGAATTACTTAATATATATATATATATATATAGTATAAATTTAAGCTTAACAGAAGAATCGTGATGAAATGGCTCAGAAATGAAAATGACATTAATTAATCACAGCTAAAGATTGGAAGCTCATGAAAGGTTGATATTCTCTGAGGGTTTATATATAAAGAAATATAGTTTTAAGGCATGCTATATTTATGGGATAAAGTGCTCAATATCAGAGATAGAGCATGTGTAAATATAAAAATGAACATTGAAGTCAACACTCAGGGATGACACAGTGTGTGTCATACTAAACACAATTGACTGCATTTAGCATGAAACAGCCTGTCGCCTCTGAGTGTTGACTTCAATGTTCACTTTTATATTTATATATCACACACACAGAGTCAATCCAGTGATTGAACACACAGCTTTCAAGGAATATAGTCTTGTGACAATGGCTGAATGAATGAAAGCACTATGCCCATATGGACTGAAGAACTATTTCTGATAAGCATTTCTATCTGGTTAAACTTTAGTATGACTAGAGGTCATAATAACTGAAATATTTAAATCTCGACATTAAAGACACTGAAAGTGGTCCAAATGAATCATTGTTCAAAAGTAAGGATTGTGTGTCAGAAATTTAAAAAAAAAAAAAAAAAAAAAAATTTTTTTTAAATTTCATATCTAAATAGTAAAATAATTAAAAAAATTTCACTGTTTATCTCTGACCATAAATAGCAGAAAAGAAAATTTTATTTTCTCTGAGCACTTATATATAAAAAAAAAAAAAAAAAGAAACTTTATTCTACTTTCCTCAGAGTTAAATTTGAAATACCTGACTCTTGTGGTCCTACCAAGAATTGAACTCGCCATCCTTAGTTAAATTTCTGAAGACATTAGACTCCTGCTCCTCAGCTTAAACAGTGGCAGTAGCAGGTTCATCTCTCCTCTTGCCAAAGTGGATTTAACCTTTAGGCATTATTTAAGTTTACTGAAATTTCTCATTAGTGTGAATATCTCTATTGTCTGGTGAAGTGCTATAAATCAGTTTATTCATCAAGAGCCTGTTTTATCATCTACATTTATTTTCCTTCTGTATAGTGATTTTCCAAGCATAGCTTAGATGTGGCACAAGGCCGAAGAGTATGTGGCACCCAGTGAGGATCAAACTCACTATTCAGTTGTAATTGTTCTAGCGAGACAAGCTTGCTAACCATTACACCACCTCGGGGTGCCCAATTTTTCCTGCTGTGTATACAGGGTAACTTTACTTCCAACATGAATTTCAAGTGTTGGTCATCTCCAAATTTAAATGTAGCGTCACTATCCTCTGCTTCCATGTTTCTTTGTACTTTCTCTAGCAAAGTATCTCGGTAACAATTATACCAAGTCAAGCCACATGCTGAACTGGAGCAACCAGAGTCTGAAATCATGGCAGCAATAGTTTGTCCTATCGAGCATACTATCCCCAGAGTTTGTGTGTTTCATGAGTACAATCTTGGTTTCAAATACATCTTCCTCATTTCCTTCATCAAAGGCATGCTGACAGTTTTTAGCACAGTGCATGAGAGAGTTGCAGATAGCACAATTTATGTAAATATTTTATATTACGATCCAGAAAAATACCATCAAGTTTTTTTTTTATTCTTAGAACTTTTACTTTTAGATTTCCCTGTCTTTATTGATTCTTCACCTGATGAAGACTTTCAATCTGCTGAAACGTTGTAGTAACAAAAAATTTTTAAAAATGAAAATAGAAAGTGGCAAATTTTTTCAATCATAATGGTGCTATTTCTTTTTGTCAATTTCTTAGAGGGGGGGGGGGCTATCACAAAGTTGGGGGACAGGATTCCAAATGTGAACACATTCAGACTCATGTTTTCATCTTCATTGCTTTTATCACAAGATTTCAGCCATTGTGCTCTCTAGCCTTCTTCAAGTCTATGTATATCCAGGCAATCTTCAGGCAATTTCAAACTGAGTCCATACTTCGAGATCCCTCTTGTTCTTTTTTAGTTCTAACCTGTTATTGTTCACACAGTTTCTACTCAGTCTGTAACTATTTTACTCAGCGGAGGGGGTGAATTCACATGAAACAATTATGAACTAAACCCTCTGTTTAATCTATTGCTGTTTATTTAGGGGTCGATTTTTCTATATCATGCATTTTTTTTTGGGGGGGGGTCTCAGTTTCAGTTAATTCCCTTTAGTAACTCAACTCTCCAAGTTTTTGTTCTCACCGCTTTGGCCAGGAATTGAACTCAGAACTCTTTGGGCCATCAATTTTAGGATCCTTCAATCAATGCTTTCATCCACTGGGCCACGTCTTTGGCGCATTGTACTAGAACAATATACCCCCATGGACTAAATAAAGGGTTCAGTTTGAAATTCCAATGTATATCACCTGAAGAAGGTTACAGCGTACAATGGCTGAAACATTGTGAGAATGGTAATAAGGATGAGGATGACAAGCCAAATGGTGTAAATACTGTGTATTGTTGCTATGATTATTAAAACTTAGCTCTGGGTAAAATATTATTCAAAACAAGAAAACGCATCAAATGTCAAGAATTGTGAATATCACTGCACTGCATTGCATTTAAATATCACAAGAGATTAGCACATAAATAAGGTAAAACACACACAAAACAAATGCTTTTTTCATTAAAAAATATTTGCCAAAAATGAAAATGGACCTATTTTTTTTTTTTTTAAGAATTGTTGAGAAGATAGTCCCAACAAAAATCATTATAGTAAGCCACGTTTAGATCAGATTTTATTCATATATAGAGTGTGGGTAAGAAAGAATTATTGACAGAAAAAGTTTAAAGTCTCTTAAAACATTTGGGACGAATTGCCAGGTCAATAATCATTAACAACAACTAAAATATTCTGTATATATTTTCTTTATATAACAACACTGACAAAAATGTTTAATAAAAACACTGAACATGCATGACACCATCACAAAACATTACAGTGAACATTTGTGAATGCCATGTGCTGTAAGATTGGATGTGCAGGTGGTGTAATGGATAATGGCTTGGAATTGCTAATCAAACATCCAAGCTTCAATTTTTGTTCATTATATTCACTTATGTGCAAATACTCTTGGGAAAGGTATGAATCCACCACTTCTTCCCCCAGCTATGGATTAATTAGTAAATCATTATTATCTAAAAAAAAAAAAAAAAAAAAAAAAAAAAAATTCTTTCAATCTAAAAATATTTTCTGGCTTTAAATAACCTGCAATGTGTTAAGTCACAGGAAATGAATGAATGAAAAAAAACCTCTTGCAAATGCAGGAAAAGGAGATTATGTGAATAGATATCTATCATTTGGCTTTATAAAGGATGACAAATTCTAAAGACCATTTTAATTTCAGAATTATGGTCTAAAGAATAGCATATACCATATTTTCTGGCTTAGAAGAGACTGCAGCTTGGAAGAACCACCCTAATATTGGAAAGAAATTTCTAAGGAAAAAAAAGAAAAAAAAAAGAATCCATTCTGATACAACAATAAATTCACCATGCATCCCTCACATACTGGCACTATGAATTGTTAACATTAATCACTCATCCAATTTTGTTTGTATCCCAATGACATACTAATCAAGAGCAGAAAGGATCCTGTCGCTGATAGTAAACAGAGTGTGTTTAAAATTGTGGCTCAGCTCAAGGAAGGTTTATAGTCTTAGAAATGCTTCAATATATGTCTATATTTCTGAGATGAGGTATTATGTACATTATTTACATTAGTCAGACTATTGCCCTCATCTTTGTCGCCATATTTATTACAATGTTTCGGCCGTTGTATGCTCCGGCCTTCTTCAGGTGGTTGGAATGTCGAACTGAACCCTTTATTTCGCTCACTGGGGTAGACTGTTCTAGATCTACGTGTCATGTTTAATGGATGCCAGTTATCAGTTATCTCCTGTTAATTTCTCCCTCTGAAAGTTCTCCACTGCCTTAACCGGGTATTGAACTCACACTCTTTGGGTCCTGTCACTGGCTCTAACCAACGCCTTTATCCACTGTGCCATGTGTCCTTGAAATACTTTTAACAGCTAAGTATTACGGTTACATAATATAAAAGACTGAATTAGATAGCGAACATTATAGTGTAATGACTCAACATACAAATCTACAGATCTATCAGTCAAGACAATTAGGTTACCGTTCAAGATTACTTGAGCCTGGTCATTGCCTCATATTTGTCTTGGAAGATACACATATTATTTTTAGAGTATTTTTTAGGAATAAAAGTGTCTTGTAAGCTGGAAAATATGGTGATTAAAAGTCCTTAACTATGAACTATTGCAATTTCATGTAAAATGCAAAAAAAAAAATAAACAAATAAAAAAAAAAAAAAAAAAAAAAAAAAAAAAAAAAATCACTGTTGCATCCTCTAATAGTCATTCAAAAACAAAGGTAGCCAGTAGATTTCATGACATGACGCAGCATCCCCAACGTTTATGAATATAGAAGCTGCATATGAAGATGGCTAGAGAATCGACTGGTCAAAACATTATTATAACAAAAACAATAATAACAACAACAAAGCAATAACACATGAAATTGATTTCAGTTAAAAGAAAAAAAAAGAAATCTTCATTAGAAAGACATGAAAATAATAATTGGTGCTTTTCTAATTTTACCATAATTTTTCAAAGCTGTGATAATCTATCAGATCTTTCCATTAAGCTATTTATTTTCAATTTACAAGCAATTTAACTAAGAATCTAATTTTCCCAATGACTACAAACTTCTTGATTTGAATCTGTAATCATTTTGTCGGTATATTTAAGATTCACAAGAATATTAAATCAAACAAAATATAAACTTGCTTTTTACAATGAAATATATGCCATTATTCCAGCGCACAACGATTTCAAGTGATATTTGCGGCTTCCTATTTTATTGCATTCTTATCCGATTCCAATATTTGCAATTTCATTGTTAATCATTAATCAATTCTGCTGACAAGCAAATGGAAGAATGTGGATGAGTTTGACAATTAGATTCACTCTGAAAGAGAATTAAGTTCTCATAAGAAAGAAAACCTCAAACAAAATGAATGCAAACGTTTCCTTAAAGCTGTAATTGACCAATGATGATTTGACACTCAAATGCACAAATCTATCAAATACATATTCATCTGAAACAATTCATCAACCTTCCTCCATTTAAAAATAAATAAATAAAATGAGAGGGTGAAGATGGGTGGATTATTTTCATCTTTTATCTGTTCCTCCTAACCAAACTTCAGCTGATGTGCTTTTTTGCAGGGTAGTTGAAGGTTTGTCGATGACAGTAGATAAAAATAATGCTTATATATACATCTAGCCACACTGATGAGCTGTGATACAGTGAAACTGTCTGTGGATGACAATAATATTGGCTCCTGAAGAATTAATTTCGGTTGAGCTCTGTGGAAATGAAGCGTGTGTTTGTAAACAGTGACTATTAAAGCTAATATAGCAAGACTCTTCGGCAGAATTGAGTCACTGTCAGTCACTGTGTGTTTATCTAAATCTAAAAATAAATATGCTAAAATTCACCTTCATCTCTGCCGTGCTCCGACGGCTTAGTGGTAGAATTTCCGACTGATGCCAATTCAGTCGGGTTTCGATCCTAGCTAGAGGCAACCGGACGTCTAGCCACACTAATGAACTGTGATACAGTGAAACAGTCTCTATGTGGATGACAATTATATATATATATATATATATATATATATATATATATATATATATATATATCACCATAAAGAAAAGGGTATTTTTAACGACTGCTGCTGCTGTTTTAATGCATCACTCTTCGTAAGAATTGGGCACTATGGTGGCCAGTATGGTGTTTATATGTCACTTATATAATAAGTTACAAAAATTCCCTTTCTCTGCTGTGTGTCAATAGCCTAAGCGTAAGAATCTCAAACTGATGTCTATTTGGTTGAGTTTCAATCCCAGCTTGAAGTAAGCAGATGTCTAGCTACACTGATGTGCTGTGATACAGTGAAACAGTCTGTCTGTGGATGACTAATATATATATATATATATATATATATATATATATATATAATTATTTATTTAAATATTATAACAAATATGTTATAAAATCACTACAAAAATAGCCATTTTGTTTCAACACTTCTGGTGTCTTATCAAGTGATGATGTTAAACATAATCACTTGATAAGACACCAGAGGTGTTGAAACAAAATGGCTATTTTTGTAGTGATTTTGTAACATATTTATGTTATAATATTTAAATAAATAATTATATCTGCTCTACTCTGTATTGAGCACTCTTTTAAGAATAATAATTATTGGTTATTGGAATTTATTCTGTATATACCAATCCTATACTTGTGTGTGTGTGTGTATGTATGTATATATATATATATATATATATATATATATATATATATATGAGAGAGAGAGGTGGGGTATGATGGGTAAATTTTCACCATTTTATATTTTTAATTTTGCATGTGTGTGCTGTTTGTTTTTGTTGACTGCTCAGTTTAGTAGGTTCCGTTGGGCACTGTGAGAAAAAGAACACAATTCACGCTGTCAGAAATTTGGTAACGGCATGCTGTACTGCTTGGCATTCGCAGCAGAAGCTCCAATACAAACAATTCAGAGTGTTTGGGTGTCAACCTGAGGACAGTGCAGAGGATTCAGAAAGAGGTGGATGAGTCTAATGGTGATCATTCTGATAAGAACTCCCAAATTTGATGGTGGAGGCCTCAGACTCATCATGGAGGCCTACATCAAGTGCTTTGAGGAAGTAGTCCTGCCCTGGCTCAAGAGGGTGGCTGCTAGAAAATGTTATGTCTGACAACAGACAAGAGAAATCACTCATAGCTGTCAGACAATTTCTGCCTTTGAGCAAAATGAAATATACCTATCTAAGTACCCTAGATAATGTAGTTTCAGAATATATGCTTACGGGGGTCTATCTCCAAAAGCCTAGGAAGAATTTGTTAACAGACAAAACAGAGGCTATAACTTTATATCTTTAGATTTTCTCTTTAGTATTTCAAGATATTTTTGTTTAATTTTGGTAAATATATCAGTTAAAATGAGATGTCAGTATTATTTTCATTTTTGGGTAATTTAGACAATTTATCCATTCGCACATTGTATATATAACAGAAATTTTATACCACAGAATTTAAATATGGCTTTGAAAATGAAAAAATGCATTTTTATAAAGGGGCATTTAAAAAAGAAGACACAGGGGTTAATTAAAGAGCCATAACTAAAATAAATTTATTCCCCCCTCCAAATAAGAAATAACAGTGTAAATAACCCCCTAGTGCATATAATAAAAAGAATTACTTATGACCCACCAATGAGACCGAGAAAAATCAATAATGTTCTCTTATTGCCTGCATCGAGTTGGCTGATGAACCTCAATATAAACAGACTCTGCAAATCATAAATGTCTGACCAAGCCATGTGCTGCACCCTAAATGCTCTGTCAACATATTTGGAAGTATAACCCGGGTTATCAAATAGATGAAGCCTAATCACTGACTCAGACACTGATTGAATCAAATGACTTCTGTTACTCACTACACCCTGTCTTGTTTAGGTAGGCATGTGTTGTTCAATCCAGACCTTCAACCACAAGCTGGTTTGCCCTACATAGTGAACCTCGCATATATATGAAGTAGATAAAAATAATCCCTTTATATAGATTAAACTCTCTTTATTTTATTCTTTTATTGAACAATTTAAATTTTTATTTGTATTTGTGAAATCATTTCATCTCATCAGTCCCACCTCTATACTTGCTGCTGCCACTTCCCCATATGTATTTTTGTGTGCTGTGCTGATCACCGAATCTTTTACATTAAAGAATTACCATTCTAGTATCATCCCCTTTAAACAATCTATGGAATTAGCCCAAATTCTCTTTATCTTTGCACAATCAATCTTTTTGAATGCCAATCAGTTTTTATATTCCAGAGTTTATGTTGCTTATCGTCTGCAGAACGAGGCTCGAAAATCCATCTTTATATAATTATAAATTGATTCTTTTGAACCTTTCTGTCTTCCATGAACATTGAATGTAATCTTTGATATGATCTTTTGGGATTTGCTGATTTTATTCTGGTACTGATCACACCTAGTAATCTTCTGAGGAAATCTGTTACCCTCATCTCATAATCGTGATGCCAGTTTGTCTCCACACTGAATCAAAATGCAATGTTATGAGAAATGTAACAAAAATATAAAAACTGGTTAAAGAAAAAATTACTTTTTAATAGTAATTGTTGATATATATTCATATCTGCCTGTA
>OZ038483.1:125811869-125841869 GCA_964036315.1 Acanthosepion esculentum
GGATGAAGAAAGTAAAATTTATTTACATCACAGGGACTATATTAAAACAAAAAAAAAATCTTCAATCCCAAGCAGTGTCCAGTGACTCCCACAAAACTGTCCTCTAAAGTATGTTACTTGGATACAATACTGAGGGGGGAAAAAAACACAATTTACGTAGTTAGAGATAACAATTTAAAGCCAAGTTTATACAATTATTTAAAAACATGCTTTTAACTACACATCAATTTTCGTCTAGCTAAATCACATACATGCTGCATTCTACTCAAATTTTAAGACAAATATCCCATGCTAGCCATTATTGATGCAACTCTCGCTTGCCACAGATGTCACCAACTACATCCATGCATTTCACTTAAACAGGCATTGTCATTCTTTTCTATTTTTGTCTTACATGCTAAGATATAGGTCACACATGGTAAAAATGTGTCCCCTACTGTGGAACACATGCACCATTCACTTCACATTCATTTACTTTTCTCTTGGACTTTCTCCTACACACAAGCACATTTCTTTTTAAAATGTTTTTAATGTTTTTTTCATGGACTGAGCACTTTTGTAAGAAAGAGAATTTGTTGGCTGCTGCTGCTGATTAATGCTAGGCTCTTCATTATGATTTAAGCCCTCTGGTAGCCAGTAATGGGTATATCTTGTATATAATGTGTTAAAAAATTCCCTTTCTTACTAGTGTGCACTGATGGCCTAGGGGTGAGTGTCTCTGACTGATGTCAAATAGGTTAAGTTTTGATCCCGGCTTGAAGCAATCTCATGTCTAGCCACACTGATGAGCTGCGATACAGCGAAACAGTCTATGGATGACATATATATAAGTGAACACAGAAGTCAACACTTAGAGGCGACAGTCTGTTTCATGCTAGATGCAATCGTCAGGCCTGACGATTGCATCTAGCATGAAACAGACTGTTGCCTCTAAGTGTTGACTTCTGTGTTCACTTATATATTTACACACACACTATCTCTGATACTGAGCACTTTATACCATAACTATAGCACATCTTAAGACTATATTTCTTCATATATATGTGTGTGTGTGTCTGTGTGTGTGTGTGTGTATTGAGGTAGCATTTTTTCATTGAAGCATGTTTCATTAAATAATATAGACAAGCTATATACATAAAACAGTTGAAACCTAACCTGAAAAAAATAAAGTATGAAATCTCCACAAATATTCTTAAATGCTTATAATTGATAACAGAAGCCATTGGTTTATACCAACGGCTTCCCATATTTAATAGTTCTCGAATTCACTCTCGCGTGCTCATGTGTAACGTCATGAGCAGTGGTGCAATTTTCACTTCCAGCGTCTCGTATGCACAAGTTTGTCGTTGCTTGGAAATCTTCCATGTAAACAAAAACAGACTATCATTATTGTTGTTTTGTCCATGTATTTTTTAATATATTGTAATGTAATTGTCATCTTTGATAATGGTTTATGTAAGCCAAAAGCTTAGATAGGATTAAAAAATATATATCAATATTGTGATTTTCTTTCTTCTTTTAATGATAATGTTATTAAGCTTATCAGACGATATGAAAAAAATTACATAAAATAAAGAGACAAAGCTTGTCTGTATATGCATCAATATATATGTGTGTGTGAGCGTGTTTGTTGTGTTTTACGGCATATCAACCTCAATGGGTTATTTAATGCCGACAACTTTTTTTTTCCTGGGAATATTTTGTTTTGTCAAAAGTCTATTTCTGGTAATATTTTTTTCCTCAAAAATGTATAGCTGGTAATATTTTCAAAAAATATATTGCTGGTAATAGTTTTTTTTTTTCTTCAAAAATTTATTTCTGGTAATAATAATTTTACAAAGTATTTCTGGTATTAAAACCTATTGTTACACTTTTATAATGCTTTTTATCTCAGTTTCGGGGTTAACTATTTGCCCATAGCTGGGACCCTAACAGGTGCTACCACTTTGAGTCAGGGTGGACCTGGGAATACCAGTAATTAAGAGGTGGTTCCACGCTCCTCAAAACCTTGTGATTAGAGGCCTTGCTGTTGGACGTAGTTTATAGTCATACCCAGGACGTGGATGTAGTTTATCGTCATACCCAGGACAGTGTGTGAGTGTGTGTGTGTGCGCAAGATATAGAGTGTTATTGTTACTTTATTCATTTATTACTCAGACTCTCATTCAAATCTGCAATAATTGTTGTGGGAAAAATGTACCAGGAGACACGTGTCTTCTACCTAAGCACGACCAGCATTCCCACAACAACAGATATTTTAATTAGAAAGATGACATTAGTAAAATTAAGATTCTTGATAACAACAACAGATGACCCATAACATCTGCATAAAATTATTTTGAACAGTAGCTATGGATGCAAACTGACTTGTCAGTTGATTTTAGTAAAGCTTGTTTGAATTAGTATTTACTGCTTAAGTATACATTATATATTAATTCTCTTGAGTCTTCAAGTGGAACTCGTGTACAATCCATTTCTAAAGATACTAGAAAAATAAACTGATTCTTTCTGTAATGCCTTGACAAGAGTCATTAAGTCAAAATGGAGTACTGGTGCATTCCTTTTTGTTTCATTTCTCTTTCTCACACATCCAATTTTGTTTTGATTTTATTTCATGATGAAGCCAACTTTGCTTCAAATGGATCGTTTAGTATAGATTCTGTTCATTGTTGAGCATTTAGTAGATCACAAGGAAATAAAACTCAGATAACAATATGAAAGTCTTATTTTTTATTTTGGGGAATAAAATTTCCTTGGAATTTTATGGTTTGAAACATTATAAAGTTTACGAAAATGATTTAAAAAAAAAAAAAATTATTGTTGGAAATTGCTTCAAGATTTGTTTTGTGCAATCAAAATTTTGCAGTTACATTTTTAAAAATATTTTTCAGTCTGACTTTGGAGCAGTCTTAATAAACTCAGTCGGTGTCAGAAAAAAGGTCCCTACCCATTTATTAGGCACCCATGGGTATTGTTGAAAGAAAATCAAATATAATTAAGTAACTTTTCATTGCCAAATAGAGAGGTCACAGGTCATTCTGCATATTCACTAAATCTTCCAATCACAGAGTTCATCATTCTTTGACCCGATACTCAAAACTGCCAAATTCCAAGACCTCTTCTCTTAAATTGTTTAATTCGGGTCATCGTTCTTTAAGCATATTCGTCAAATTGTTTAATTTGCCAGTCAACAGCTGATGAGGCTATTCTCTTTATTACAATGGTCAAAGTTCACCAGTCTGGAGGAAGCCTCCTAAATTCTTCGAGATCATGTTGTTAACCTATGAGCATTTACAGAGAAATGACAAGGTCAAAAGGTCACAGATTTATGGAACCTTTCTTAGAAACTGCCAAAATCAAGGGTCAACAAGCTATCAGCATGTCTTCTAAATTGCTGATGTAAAGTGAAATGGAACCAACGAAAATTGGTAGAAAATTTCACAGGGATTTCTTCTTCAATAACAACATAGAAGAATATTAGTCTAAGTTTTCAAGGAGAGCTGTACGAAAGTATGATGCTATGGTAAAAGTCTTTGTGAACTCAGAATATTTGGCCTATTCTTGCTCAAAACTTTTCATTACTGCACACACCAAAAGACAGTATTTATTCCAAAGCTTTAATTTAGCATGGAATCAAGGACCTTAAGATGCAGTCCTCACCTTAGAGCAATGACAAAATATTATATGACTATTTGTTTTTTTTTTTAGTTACATATCAACACCTCTATGGGTTATTTAATGCTGAAATCTAAATATAAACCTAACCTGAACAAAATAAACTATGAAATAAACTGTCACCAACTGACAGGATTAAATAAAAAAAATTTCAAACTATGCAATTTTTTTTGAGATAATAATGGTTTAGTGAAACAAGTCTTACTAATTAACCCATAGCTGGGAGGAGAAGAATATTTGTGCATGAGTGAATATAAACCTCTATGGATTATTTAATACTGAAATCTAAATATTTTTGTAAACAATTTTTTTTTGAGACAATGGTTTAGTGAAACAAGTCTTTCTAATTAACCCATAGCTGGGAGGAGAAGAATACTTGTGTATAAGTGAATATAACAAACCCAACTGGAATTGGAACTCTCCAATTAACAATACTGAGCCATTATCAATTAAACCACCCATACATCCAAACTTACATCACCTGATATATTCAAGTTGTCACCCATCCAGGTACTGTCCAGGCTCAAAATTGCTTAACTTCAGTGATCGTACAGAAACCAGTGTTTCAATTTGATTTGGCTGTAAGCCTTCAAAATAAAGAAAGTATGTAAGTCGAAGGAAGTGTCGTGGATGTAAGTCAAAAACAAGTTATTAGGTGTGCACAACGTTCCCAATTTTTTTATTTTTTTTATTTAACTGTGTTTTAAGTGAGAACTTCTGCTCAAAATAAGCAATAATGCTGGCAACTCGTATTCAAGGTTACCTGTCTACTAGAGCAGCTAGCCAATCCCTATTGGAAACCCTTGCTCAGGTGCATTTTTGTGTTTGTTCAACACCCAGACCCACCTGTGGTTTATACTGCAACTATACTGAGCAGATTTTAGTTACAGTTTCTGGGAAAGAGCGTGTTACCTAACATGATCAACAATTTGAACATGGTCAGCATGCTCAAGCCCTCGGCCACGATGTCTTGTGACTTTGTGCTAGCACCGCTATCGATGGACCCCAAGGGTTCAGTCCACCCAGTTTCACTCACGAGGTTGGGTCAACCCATTGTATGGTTTTCAGGCACTTTGCAAAGGTGCCACATGCTGGGATCAACCTCTCCAGTCCAATAACATCAGGAAGTCTCCTTCCTGACAAATCAACCATGGTGAGATTCGAACCCGGGTCTCATGGTCAGAATGCAAACATTCTAACCACTTGGTCACGTGCCTATATAAGCAATAATTAATAATAATATAATTATATTAATAATAATATTAAGCAATTATTCTTCGCTTTTAATGCAAGTTTTAAAAAAAAACTAAAAAAAAGAAAAAGACTTGCTTAACATAATTAAACCAAATTTATTTAATATGATAAGCAGGATACACTTGGGAATGGTTTTACTGTATTGAAAAAATAACATGTATTATCAAAATTGCTCCTGGTTATGGATTAAAAATCAGTGACGACTAGACTCTCTAGCCTTGGTTGGCAACCAGTTTAAGTGAAGGAAAATTCTAAATTAAATCATCTGTCTTACATCAGTGTGGCTGATACTAATCTCCAGGAGAGTAACTCTATGCACCTTCTTGGGCTAAAATTTTCCACTGGCATGAAGTGAAAAGACTATATTGAATCAATTGCTAGATCTGCTGTAAGGAAAGTTGGTTCACTGTCTCATGCTAGACAATTTTTCTCTCCAGAATCTATCTTACATATCTATAAATCTACCAGTTCATGCTTTCAATACTGCTAACACATATGGACTGGTGCTCATGTGACAGACATGGAAATTCTTAATAAAATCCAAAGAACAATCTGCAATGTTATTGGTCCTGACCTGGCATCTCAGCTTCAGTCCTTTTCCCACCACCATAATGTAGCTTCCCTGTGCCTTTTCTATAAATATTTTCAAGGTAATTATTCTGATGAACTTTTCTCTATTATACTTAGACTTTATGAATTTAAGTGCACTACTAAATTGGTAGCACGGCCTCATCATTTTAGTGTTGAAATGGTTAGATGTAACTGTAAGTTCTATGCTAACAGTTTCTTCTCTTGCACTTCTCACCTGTGGAACTCTTCCGGCTTCTTGCGTTCCAGTCAATTTTGATCTTCAAATATTTAAATGGTCAATTATTATCTTCTGTCTTAATTCTTCTTTTATTGTCCCCCTCACCTTAATAGTAGTTTCTTTCTTCTCACATACTTTCTAACACTCAGTAACCCCTTGCATCTTAGTGGCTCTATTGCCTTGCCTGGGGTGAAATTATTAAAAAGAGGAAGCAAAAAAAGCAATTGGGCAGTAGTTTAGTAACTCCACCCAGTGAAAAAAAAAAAATACTCATTACCAAAACTATAGTAAAACTACTTTGTCTGATTTGGCTGTTGCACAATTCTTTACAGGTAGTCTACAGATTTTAGAAGAATCAAATTTTGTGTTGAATCCAATAATCTCACCCTTCTCACCTATTGAAATCCTTTACAATTTCTTAGATTCCATTGGTTGTAAGTTGGAATAGTTTGGATATTAGAAAAGCTAAAAATGTATTTTCCACTACGTAAATGCTGAGGATTGCAAATTCTAAGTGCTCTTAAGAAGAAACCTATAATTAGTCAATTTATTTTATTGTGAATGTGTTCAAGAAATGTTTTTTGGTGGGGGGGGGGTGTATTTATCGGTACAGTTAACACAGTATCAAGAAATTTAATTTTTTGTTTTGTTTTTGCTTCATCAGTAAAATCAATTGTATGTCTGATGTTTCTTAGTTTATTTACAAGATCAAGCAATATTGTTTTGTGCAGATATTTTTAATAAAGCCCCATTAATATATCAGAAAATGATGCTGTTTAGATAAATTATTTTGTAAAGGATGAGTTTCTCGAATATCTAAGAATCAACATGCTGTCACCACGAAGAGGTGGTCCCATTAGTAATCCAAATTTCAGTCTATAAAAATTATTATTAAGAGGGAAACTGGTTTGTAATAATGCAACTGGTTTCACTTAATGATTTCTATAGGCAGACATTCGGACTGCTGATGGGATCACTTCTTAGTCATATCTTAGCATGTTTTTTCATGGCATTCAGCAAATACTTTTATCTGTAAGTAAAGAGAGATTAATTTTTGATTGGACTAAATGTTTCTTTAGGAGATTTAAGCATTTGCCAATAGGTACATTCATTATAGAGATGTAATATCTCAACTATTCATGAGTTTATCTGTTATACTTATGATTTTCAATCTTTTGAGAAGGTCACCAGAATTTTAAATATGTTATGGCCCTATAACAGGAAAGATCTGCAGAAGAAAGATTTATTCTCCCATTTGTATTCCACCCCCACATCATGAGCATTATTATACTGACGATATAATAACACTATTATTCACAGACAGAATGGAATAGCTGAAAGGAAAAAGAATGACAAACTTGCTTTGTTCTCAGGGAGATTTTATACCACTAAGACATACACAAATCCATATATACATATTTAAATGTGCCCCATGTGGAAAACAATATATCATATCTACACAGAAGCAGAGTATAAGAAGAAACAAAAAGGAAGGGTTTGACATATAATAGGGAGATTCTTCTGCGTTTCTGGAGAAGCCATGTTTAGAAATCCAGATTCAAGTGGGCCACATTTATCTACTATGTCTCAGGTGAGGAAATATTCTACGAAGGGGAAATGGCAAGTCTTGAGTCTTCCAAAATTGAGGATTGTCGGACAGAAGTTTCTTACTATATCTGCGGAAGATATATTCCCAAAGGGAATTGGCACCATGTGCTTGTAAGCTGCTGGGGAGGCAGATTTAACCTCAGCCTGGGCCTCTTGGTCCAAGTTAAAGCAAACAAATGCTCCGTTTGGCTAGCATAAACCGAATGAGTGCCTGGCCACTTTCATCACTATATGAAGTGACGTCACTAAGCAGCCATCATGTTAACCCATGTGACTTATCTCTACCAAAAGGAGATCCCCTCTTATGTCTCCCCACAGGCCAAATGTGCATTCAGGCCAGGTACACAAGCACCATCTTTTTGGTTAATTTCATATACATCAGATTACATAGTAACAGGAGATATTTCTCACCAAAGAGCTTGGCTTTGTGTGGTCATATTTATTTTGTATATAATATAGCAGACTGAGGATGCTGAAATGACCCCCCCTGATGACTATTGTCATATCAGTCCAGTGATGCTGAATCATTCTCCTGATCACATGGTGAATGTCTGGATGTATCGCTCCGATTTAGAAATCTTTCATCAAAAACACTTGTGCCAAACAACGCACACAGCAAGGCAAATATCTGTTTTTTTCTTTACTTATTATTACATCCTTATTTCATACACAAATCCTTTTGGACAAGTTTTATTTTGTACTTCATTCTAAGTTTCAAGAACAATCATTTTGATTTATCTTGCTGAAATAGACAGATTTTGACCAGAAGTTAATCTCATACAAGGTTAGTTTTTCCTACTGCTGCTATGATTTTATGCCTTCACACAAAGATTATAGACATAAGACAGAAACTAGCAATTTTAATTCAGTCAAACACTCATTGTTCGACTGAACTTGCTTTGTTTCAATGACTTTTGTTTTGTTATTATTAGTTACTTTATTCTTCGGTTTGTTTAAAAATCATACGAGGTTAGTTTTTCGAGATTTAAGCAACTCTTATTGAATTAATAAATCTATAACTAGTGTTCTTGTCTCATTGTGTAAAAAGCTGTTGATTCAGTGGTTCATGAAAAAAGAAAACATGTCAGTTAACGAGTGAACAAAATCTCGTGTAAATTACGTACTATGTTCATTAAACTTTTTAACAAAGCACAAGCCTTCAAGATTAATAGTTGAAAAACTTCCTTTTTAAATGTATTTACAAATTTAACATTACTGTGAATAAATATCATGTCTTTTATTAAACAAATTATTTGGTAATTGATACTGAAAATTTTTTAACTTGGACGTGTTAACAATACTTAAGATGGAATCTCTATAAACCGGTGACCACTTCAGAATGTGTGTGTGTACACACCCGTATGTATACATGTATGTCTGTGTGTGTATGTGAGAGTGTCATCCCAAATAGACAAAGAGAATTTCCCCCTCCTAACATCAAACATAATCAAACACAAACATGCATAAATAGATCCAATTTTTAAAAAGTAAACCAGTTTGTCTGATGATTGCAAAAGCATGAAACTCGGGGTCACAAACTCATATCCATACACCTGAATATGTTTGCTCTATCACAGATATTGAGCACTTTGCAATAAGTACTGCGCATATAAAATTATATTGGCTCCTGAAAAATTAATTTCGGTTGAGCTCTGTGGGAATGAAGCATGTGTTTGTAAACAGTGACTATTAAAGCTAATATAGCAAGACTCTTCGGCAGAATTGAGTCACTGTCAGTCACTGTGTGTTTATCTAAATCTAAAAAAAATAAATACGCTAAAATTTACCTTCATCCCTGCCGTGCGCCAACGGCTTAGTGGTAGAATTTCCGACTGATGCCAATTCAGTCGTGTTTCAATCCTAGCTAGAGGCAACCGGACGTCTAGCCACACTGATGAGCTGTGATACAGCGAAACAGTCTGTCTTTGTTTGTTTGTTTGGGGTTTAATGGCATATCAACCACTATGGGTTATTTAATGCCAGATCCAGTATTTACTAGATATATCAAAAACATATAGCTGGCAACATCATTGTTTCAAAAACATGTAGCTGGCAACATCATTGTTTCAAAAACGTATACCTGGCAACATCATTGTTTAAATTTTTTTCTTTTTTTTTTTTCTACTGAGTGACCCGAAGCCACCGCTTTCCATCACATTTTAGGGGTAAGGTGTTAGTATATTTAGTGTAGGGTTTGGGAGGGAAAGTTAATTGTAAGTTGTAGTTGTTTTGGGATGGGTTAGATGTGATGGGGCATGACATGACCAGCCGATTGATCGGATCGACGGCCTTTTGGTTGGACGTAGTTTATCGTCATACCCAGGACGCGGATGTAGTTTATCGTCATACACAGGACGTACAGTCTGTCTGTGGGTGACAATAATATATATATATATATATATATATATATATATATATATATATATATATATATATATATATATGTATGTATGTATGTATGTATGTATGTATGTGACTGTTTTAAATTACAAATATGACCCAATTTTATCTCAAAGACAAATGAAATAAAATCTGTCCACAATTATTTTGCAAAATACAAGTCTAAAAATTGAAAGAAAATTAATTCAACTCAAAAAGCACGGAAACAAAACGTATTTTAATCAAACAAAAAACATCTGGAATTTTATTTATTGGAAAACACTCAAATTTTGACAAGGAAAATTAAATCTTGCATTAAAGTAAATGAGAAGCAAAGAGAAGAATTTACGAAGATAAAGACTAAAACAAAAACAAACAACAAAAAAAAAAAACAATTAAATTGAAGAGTATTGCAAAAAGGTAAATAAAAAATAAACGTCCAGTTAAGATAGAAAAACTCTATTAGTGTTTACACATTTATTTTTACTGTAGAAAATGGCTTCATGGTTAGAGATCAGGATGATGTTTCACAAACCTCTTGTCATGAGAATGTTCCGAAATGAACCCTATCTTCCAGGCATCATTTTAAAATGAAACTTTCCTTGATTCCATATATCTAATCTATAATTATAAACTATAATTTTCAAAGGTGAAAATACTGAAGAATTTGCATGGTCTCATTTGAAATGAAGAAAATATGAACTGCAAACAAAATGGTTACAAAATATAGGAAAAAGGCGGCATCAGTTTAACCCATATCCTCCTTTATATCTTCTTTTTTTTCTTCATTTTATCAATGTTTCGGCTGTTGTACACTTCACCCTTCTTCAGGATCTGTCTATTTCTGAGATGTGGTATTGTAACCATTCACATTGTTTGAACTGTTAGCATTTTGGCTGAGTGTAAGGAAATTAAGGAATTTCAACACGGTGACATTTTATATTCTTTGTTTTCATAGACATAACCAAGTAAAAAATGAAAAAAAAAAAATGAGACAAAACGCACTAGTATGCATGCAAAAGAAGACATTAAAATTTAGAAAATGTGTGTGTGTGTGTGTGTGTGTGTGTGCATGAATAAAGTTCAGTCAATGAGGGGAAAAATATCCCCATGCCTAGGAACAAGGTCCCAAGGATACTGTCACTACTTGGTAAAACTAGCAAAGCTATGTGGAAACCACCAGCCATGATGAATGGATGTCCCCTTTGGGAGGCTCCATATCATGAGAAATTTTCAGGCCTCAAACTCCCACCTGACCTCAAGTGGAACTAGTACATACAATCCATCACTAAAGATGCAGGTAAAATGATTGGCTCCTTGTAAGTAAGTACCTGACTCCTCATGCTATCCTCTACCTTTACAAGAGCCAGATCAGATAGAAAATGGAGTACTGTTGTCAGATATTTTTTTTTTTTTTTTTTTTTTTTTTTTTATAAGCTTATCACCCCAAGCAAGGCTGGAAGCCACTAGCACGCAAGGGGTTACAGAAGGTTTGGAGGAAGAGCAGATAGGAGTGGTAAAGGAGAGGATGTGGAGAAAGATAGTGGATCGATCAAGGTAAGGGGGTTACAGAAGATTTGGAGCGAGAGCAGATAGGAATGAAAGGTGAAAGGATGTGGAGAAGGGAAGTGGATAGATCAAGGCAACTGGAGATGTCGATTGACGTTACACTTAAATAGTTGGAGATTGTATTTGTCAGGGAAACAGGAATAGGGAAAGGAGTTCCACAGGCGAGATGTGTGAGACATGAAGCTATTGGAGTAGAAGATACGTCTACATCTAACAGTTTCAACGGTGAAGGGGTGGGAATGGGACGCCAGCCTCGTAGGACGTTTAAATTCATGAGGCCTAGGGACCAGCGAAAGCAGCTCCTCGGAGCAATTAGCGTGAAAGTATTTGTAAAAAAGACAGAGCGAGGCAACATCGCGTCTGTGAGAGAGTGACTGCAGACGAGATGACAGATCAGGGCCAATTACATTGCATATCCGTCTCTGGATCTTATCAAGAACCCGGAGGCAAACAGCAGGGGCTCCAGACCATATATGGCAGCAATACTCCATGCAAGGGTGAATGGTCAATTTATATTTGAGTGGGAGCTGCCTGGTCCTCACTTTCTAGTCTTGATAGGGTTCAAAATCATCTCAGACTCCTTTTGGGCAACAGATTATTTTCCACCCTCCAACCTCTCTCACAGGTGTGATGTGGCTAAGACTTTCACTGGTCTATCACTGCTTTCATGGAAAGTGCTTCTAATCAAGGGGGTAGGGCCCAACATGCCACTTATATTGTAGCAAACCACCCACATTCTCTCCAAATTCCCTCGGTGAGAAGTTAGTTGGTTGGTTGGTCGTTTGGGGTTTTATGGCATATCAACCACTATGGGTTATTTAATGCCAGATCCAGTATTTACTAAATATATCAAAAACGGATAGCTGGCAACATCGTTGTTTCAAAAACGGATAGCTGGCAACATCGTTGTTTCAAAAACGGATAGCTGGCAACATCGTTGTTTCAAAAACGGATAGCTGGCAACATCGTTGTTTCAAAAACGGATAGCTGGCAACATCGTTGTTTCAAAAACGTGTAGTTGGCAACATCGTTGTTTCAATGTGCTGGAAAAGACCTGGAAGTTCACTATTTTCCCATAACTGGGACCCCAACAGGTGCTACCACCCCGGGTCAGGGTGGACCTGGGAACACCAGCAATTAAGAGGTGGTTCCACGCTTCCTCAAAACCTCCTGATCAGAGGCCTTGCTGTTGGATGCAGTTTAACGTCATACCCAGGACGGCGAGAAGTTAGTTACACTTAATCAGCTTCTTCCTGCGAATCACTTCTCCTTGGAACCAACTCCTGAGAAGATGTTCTCCTGATCACTACAACCTATTGAAGTCTAGGGTTTACCGCTATCTTCTATCTGCATAAACTGCTTCTTAATGTAAACCACTAATGCAAGTGGCCCCCCAGGTCTTGGACAGGTTGGTCCTTACAGTAAAAAAAAAAAAAAAAAAAAAAAATCAAACCCTACTTGCTTATTTTACCAAGCCACCAACATTCTTCCTTTGTCAAATAGCACATTTTCTTTCATATTAGAATTTCAACATTAAATTCAATCACTATTTTCATTTGTGCATTTAAATCCCCAATAAGCAACACAGGGGGAAAAGAAAATGTTTAATAGATTTCAAAGAGAAAGTACACTACTATTAATGATATCGTTTATCACCTGTGAGGTCAATTATCCAAGTCACTTCATGGTTTATGCTCAAAGAAGATTATCATCAGTAACCAGCTTATCAGAGTTAATCTACTTAGCAGGTTTAAGTAACAGATCATTTTCCATAATTTCAGAAATAGATTATAAGAACTCCATACATTGGAGAATCAGGTGTTGAAAAGAATCCACACATATGCTAAACCGCCTTAGTAGACCTAGCACAGAAATAAATACTATATAGGAGCCATCAATGAAGAAAAAGAAATAACAGCAGTAAAAAAAGTGGTGGCAAAGGGTGTCAAGTGTGACAGAAGCAGTTACAGCTTGGCAAGAAAAAAAACATTAGGTTCATTGCTCCAAGTTCTCGGTTTAGGTTAGTGGATTTAAGTATTGTTTTGTGAATTTAGTGGCATAGGAATTATGGATTCAATCCCCAAGCTTGGTAGTATAGACTTAGACTTGGTGTAAACAGGATAACTGAGTAGTACTAAAAAAACACAAGACAAGGTTTCCTTAGACATAAGGGGTGTAACAAGATCAAGACAGACATATTTCTGAAATAGTGTAATTAAATTTTACCTTGTTGGAATTACGTCTGTGGCCAAAATCATAACAGTCCATTTATCCAAAAGGTGGTTTAACAGAAGAAGAAAAAAAAAAAAAAAAGAATGGAGAGAATGCTGGTTCAATTCCTACGGAGGAGTACATATCTTTTTGAATAAAACTTTTGATGATCTAGCCAGTTAGATATTAATTTCATTATCTATAAATAAATAGGGTTGTCTAGTCGAACATGTGTAGTGACTAAAATAACATTTATATTAACAGAAAATAATGTTGGAATAAAAAACTATGTTCCAGTTATAAAAATATGAGTCATAACAAAAAATGTAAATTTCTTGAAAAGATTAATTGAAGAAAGGAGCACAAAAACAAAGCACACACACACACACACACATATATATGTATATATATATATATATATATATATATATATATATATATAGATGCATTTTTCATTAAATAATATAGACAAGTTTTGTCTATTTATTTTATTTTAAGTAAGTTCCTTTCATATTGTCTGATAAGCTTAATAACATCATCATTGAAAGACGAAATGAAATCACCATATTGATACATGTTTAAATCCTATCTAAGCTTTCGGCTTACATAAGCCATTATCAAAGATGACAATTACATTTCAATATATCAAACAATACACGGACAAAACAATAATGATAGTCTGTTTTAGTTGCATGAAAAATTTCAAAGCAACGACAAACTCATGTATACGAGATGCGGAAGTGAAAATCATGTTGCAGCTCGTGACGTCACACATGACCACGCAAGAGTGAAAGCGAGAAGTATTACATATGGGAAGCCGTTGGTATAAACCAATGGCTTCTGTTATCCATTATAGGCGTTTAAGAATATTTGTGGAGATTTCGTAGTTTATTTTGTTCAGGTTAGGTTTCAACTGTTTTATGTATATAGCTTCAACAAGTTTTAATTTTTGTTTATTGTTTTCACGTTTAAGTATAGTTGTGTTTTCAACGAGGATTTTCCAGAATTGTGTACACGGCCAGGCATGTTGTTTTAAATGCCTAAAAATGTAAGCTGAAAGCTTAGATAGGATTTAAACATGTATCAATATGGTGATTTCCTTTTGTCATTCAATGATAATGTTATTAAGCTTATCAGACAATATGAAAGGAACTTAAAATAAATAGACAAAAGTTGTCTATATTATTTAATGAAACATGCATCAATGAAAAATTGCTGCCTAAATATACACAATATATATATATATATATATATATATATATATATATATGAAGAAATATAGTCTTAAAGTGTGCTATATTTATGGGATAAAGTGCTCAATATCAGAGATAGAGCATGTGTAAATATAAAAGTCGATATGGAAGTCAGTACTTAGAGTCGACAGTCTGTTTCATGCTAGTGCAATCGTCAGGCAATATATATATATATATATATATATATATACATATACATATACATACCGTAGGTAAGGTGATAATGCCACAAAGACACCAGGGAGTTATTGGGAGAGAAAGAAAATCTCTCAATCAAATTTAGCCAAGAAAAGGACAATAAAAGAGCATGATTGTGGAAGATGGATGACAACAATTGATGTTGAATTTAAATTTTTGAAGATCATGGGTGGCAAGAAACCAAAAAAGAGTTCAACTGGTTAAAAATGTAAGGAAAGAAACTATTAGAATAGAACTTATGGTTACATCTACCTAGTTTAACAGAAAACAGTGAGACCTAGTTGCCAATCTAGTAGTATCTTAAAAACCATGTGTCAAAGTTACCAAAGATAAAATTAGCTAATTAGAACAATTGCTATAAAAATATTTATAGAAAAGACAAAGGGAAACCACTTCACAGCAGTGGGAAAAAAATCACTGAAGCTGAGATGCCAGGTCAGGACCAATAACATTGCAGACCCTTCCTTGGATTTTGTTGCGAATTTCAAGATATACAGCTGGAACGTCAGACCAGATATGGCTCCAATATTCAATACACTGATGAATAGAAGATTTATAAACGTGCAAGATGGATTCTTTTGAGAAAAATTGTGTGGCATAGGACAGTAAACCAAATTTTCTAGCAGAAGACCAACTGATTGGTTCGATATAATCTTTCCACTTCACGTCAGTGGAAAATAAGAAACCAAGAATGTATAAAGAGTTTGATTCCTATCAAGAGGCACATATTCTTTACTAAGACTTTGTTGATCTAGGCCAGTAGATATTAATTGCCCTTTTTAAGAAACAATATTGTCTACCCAAACATGTGTATCCAATAAAATAACATTTATTGTTATAAAAAATTTATGTTTATTTTATAGATATTACTAAGACTTACAGAGAACCATCTTTTTTTCAAACATTGTGGTTGAGTGACTGATTTGGTTTTTTATGGCTTATCAACCCTTTACTTAAAAACAAAACATTTGAGATTGTAGAAGATTCCCCATATAAGTACTGTGCAGGGTCTATACTCCTTAACTCTGATCATTGAATGAGAGCCAATGTTTCTGGTGTGATTTGATTGTAGGCTTGAACATCAAGGAACGACACTACAAAATCACAAACAAAAGAACTGTTCCAAATGGTAAAAACCATATCACTTGAGGACTGCCAACAGCAGCAACAACTAAAATGGATAGCACATCTAACTCAAAGAGAAAATAATGACATAATCAAGATGCTGACATTCCACACGACTTCAAACAAAAGGTTGAGAAGGAAACATCTGCCAATACTGGAAAGACCGATAACAGCCACTGGACTTGAGGAACCTATATTTACTAAAAAAGTATTTGATCCCATAAAGTTCATCTAAAAGTAGTTGCTCAGTCAATGAATGTCAAATATATATGGAAATGACGAAAATTAATGAAATTATTTAGTCATAACAATTCATAGCATTGTTATTCAGCCATCAAGGTAGTTTCACTGGCTTTTGATGACCTTACAAACCACTACACAAAGTACATAATTGAAGCCAACTTTGAACGAATGAAGCTTGTAGGTCTTAGCAAGGACCATCCTTATTCAAACCTAATGGACAGTCACTACAGAAGCACAAAAAACAAATAAAAAAAAACAGATCACTTGAGGACTTTCAACAGCAGCAACAATAAAAATGAATGCCCAATATTTCCTTATAAGTAAATGGCTAATATTATCATTAGTGATGAAGAGAACAGATACTATGCTTTGATCCTAGCCTGATGGCCAAGGAAGGAATAAAAGCATAACACGAGTAGCCCTGGTTGTTAGATCAATGAATGCTGGAGGTTTCCTTATAAGAAAACGGATAATATTACTACTTCTTTTACTGTATATATGCCCTAAATTAGAAATATCAACACTGTTAAAAATCCTTGCTGTTTTTTTCATCTTTTTCCCCACCAAGCAATACAATAAACCCACTAAAATACAAGGGTTTACTGAGTTTGAAAGAATAAGAAAAAAAGAAAAATATTATTCAGGAGAGAGGACAATAAAAGAACAAGTATTAAAACGAAACATAATAACTGACGTTACATTTAAATTTTCGAAGATCAAAGTTGACCGAAAAGCAACACGCCAGAAGAGTGTTCCATAAGCAAGACATGTGAGAGCATAGAACTTATGGTTACCATTTCAACCGTAAAATGATGAGACCTAGCTGCCAATCTAGTACTGCATTTAATAGAGTCTAGGTATCAAAGAAGAAAGCTCATCAGAACAATTACCGTGGAAGTATTTATAGAGAAGGCACACAGAAGCTACGTAAGGGTAATGGAAAAGTGACTGAAGCCGAGATGCTAGGTTAGGATCTCTAATATTGCAGATTCTCCTCCAGATTTCATCAAGAATCTCTACATAGATTATGTTTTTCTTTTAAATAGTTAAGTGAGTAAATTTACCAATCTTCTTTGGTTATCTTTGAGTGCAATCTGAGATATTTTGGTTTCATCTTCTTGAGAAGCACAAGTCTCTGAATCTAGAATACAGGAATTCTCTCATCAAAGAAATAAAAAGAACTGTCATTATCTACATATGACAAATTCTGCAGAACATATCAGGCAACATGGAGAAGAAAACAACAAGCATGAGGATACATCTTGTCAACCCTTAGTGGGTTATTAGAAGCTGAAATATACTCTGGATTGTAAGAATTCTTTTTTTTTGCAGGGGTGGGGAGATGAATATTGCATTAACAATATTTTTCCAGTCCTACTATTTAATCCATAGGGAGGTGGAGAAGAGATGGATTCATACTTTTCAATAAGGTATTTATAATCTCTTATAATAAAAAAAATGTTTTTATTATAATCTCTTATAATAATAATAATAATAATAATTTGTATGTAATGAACCGGGTCGTGATTTGAACTCGGCCTTCAGATTGCTCACTACAAGCCACTATGCATTACACCACCTGTGCACCCTTAAGGAAGAGGAAATTTGAAGTGAAGATTGCAAGCATGAAGAGGATAGATAACAATTGACACTTGATTTGGACAAGGTAAGTTCGTAGTATTCAGGAATGCATCCATATGAGAGTCTCTGAGGAAAAAAGCTATTAGAGTGTAACATTCTCCTTACTATTGGAATACAGGGGAAATGTGGCTGATTCGACTCTGTGGATGTAGCATAGCAAGTCTAAACTGATGTAACTAAATAATGGGACTTATCTAAACATTTGCTATGGAAATAGCTATAGAGTGGCAATGGACTTGTAACATTCAGTCTGGCTAACAGGTTGCAGAGTGGTTATCATCCTCTACAAGACTGCGTAAATGATTTCAAATTCTATCCAGGATAGTCAGTGAGGATTGGGATTCAGAATTATTTTTCATATACAAGGTATCTTATCAGAGAGATTTATGACCCCAGATGGAGATGGAAGCAAAAAAAAGATTAACCGGATCAAAAATGTTTAAGATTAGAATCTCTTAATTTGAAACCGTTGCCAAATATTTTACGTCTCGACTAAGTGAAAGAGGTAAAGTCTTTACTAGCTGAGCACTGCAGCTTACCTACAACCCCACACCTGCAAGTTTCATTGTAGTTACTAATAAGCTTTCATTGTAGTTACTAATAAGCCTGGTTATATTTTCTTGATGTCAGCCTCATACCAATCAGATCAATTAGTTGCAAGCTTTGTGGGGACTAATTGATTTGGCATCAGTCTTTCTTCAGGCGTTGATGGAATTTGCTTTCTTATCCCGTGGATATTGTCTAATCCCTTCCCTACAAGACCTGCCACTAATACTAATCTTGTTCTCTGAAGCCTGAAATTGTGTAAAAGTCTGAAACTGATTTTATCCATCCGTCTGTCTGTGTGTCCCTATTTTACCCACTTCAACAAGACTAGTCTGTTGTTGTTGTTGGTTAAGAATTATATTGTAGATGTTATCTCAAATTCTAAGATGAAACATTGTCATTATTGTGATATTTATTTTAAAATGGGTAAGTCGTTGATTTGGGATGCGACCTGTGCGGATACATTTTCGGGATGCAGAGATGAAAAAAATAGTTAAATATTCTTCTCTTGCTGATAGATTTTTTTTTTTTACTCCTGTGGCAGTGGAGACTTCAGGGGTTATTGGACCTCGTTCGATGGCGTTCCTTCGGAGGATTGGCGCGATTGTGTCTCAATTAAGGAACAAGTCTCACAAAACGGAGTGGCTCTTGCAGCGTGTCTCACTGGCGATGGTTCGAGGTAATGCTTTCTCCATCATTGCGGCTGGTAGAGGATAGAAAAATTTTTTTTATAGTTACTTTGTTCTGGAATTGTCATCAATGGTCGACTGAACTTGCTTTGTTTCAATGACTTTTGTTATTATTAGTTGCTTTGTTCAATAAAAAAATTTCTTCCAGTTGTTAAAAAAAAAAAATTATCCAGACTGGCATCCACATCTTTGTTTTTTTTTAAAAACTTTTGGCATATATATTCTTTCGTCTTCATCGGGTCAAACGATCCATGAATGCCAAGCAGCACTTTTCTTTGTATCGTCAGGGGGAACACTAAATTGGTTGAATGAAAAACTGAATAAAAAACAGGAGTCAATAAATTATACTGGTTAACAAAGATCTTGGGACAGAGGTAAAATTTCTCCTTTGATGTGTCTTGTCATGTTTTTGAGAAATCCACATAAAGTTCAATTGAAGGTAAGAATCTAGGAATTTCCTTCTGTTTTTTTTTTACCATCTAAAGATCATTTTAATAGGGTCTCAAAAAGGTTGAACATAGCCAATGCTTATGAATTAATATCACTGAGTAAGAAAGATCTTATGATTAGGATGAAAGCCTATGTTTTTAGACTAAATCAGTTATGATGACCTTGAGCATATACTTGATAGTTCTAGCATTTCAACATTTCATTACTCTTCCGAAACTGTGCCCCATCTAAGTCCCGACAAGGTTTGGCCAATTGAAGTAGTGCTTTCTGTACAATTTTACCATAAATAAATAAAATGCATTTCCTTTGCACCCCATATATATATATATATATATATATATTTGAAAATATTTTTGAAGGTAAAAAATCTAATTACAGAAATGAAAGTGTGTAGCTTAATATTACAAGACATTTTAAAAATGAAGCAACTGGTTTTGCTCCTGCTCTTCAGACCTCTACAGGAGATTTAACTTAAATTTAAACAACAGAAAAATGTGTAATGTAGTGTAACTACCCCCCCTTCTCATTACACGTTTTTCTGTTTTAATGTAAGTTAAATCTCCAGTATAGGCCTGGAGAGCAAGAACGAAACCAATTGGTTCGCTTTTAAATGTCTCGTAATATTAAGCTACACACATTCATTTCTGTTATATATATATATATATATATATATATATATACCCAAATGAGAGGAAGAACAGAGAGTAAAAATCCACTGTTCATAGCATTCACTTTTTAAAAGGTGCTCAATACAAAGAGCAATATTATTATATTTTTACTATAAGAAATTAATGTTTTTATTATAATCTCTTACAATAAAAATCTCATTATATATTTTTATTATAATCTCTTACAATAAAAATCTAATTATATATTTTTATTATAATCTCTTTATATATATATATATATATATATATATATATATATATAAAAATAGAGTATGATTTTTTTTTTTTTTTTTTTTTTGCAACCCTATATTCTGACATCATAAATTGATGAACTTCTGTACAAAAGTAAATGAAAAATGCATTAATTTGTTTTACTTCTTGGAAAAGGTCACCCCTCCCTCCACAAAACTGAAAATTCAACAACCATATATGCAACAAGGGTATTAAAAAAAAAAATATATTTCAGAAGCTTCATTTTTCAATCTGCTAATGATGTAACTAGATAGTAATTTTTGTATTTTTAATGTTTTAACAGTTTATAGCTATATCATAACATACAAACTTACAAAAAACAAATTCTCGAAGGTTCCAGAAAGTCATACTACTACTATACTTATATAAAATGGAATTTTTAAGTGTATTTTAATTGTTTGTTTTTTTCTTTTTTTTTGTGAAGGCTATCATAATACCAGAGAAGCAGCCAACATTAAATAATTGGATACACAAAACTTGTCAATATTATTCAACAAAACAGGTTTAGAAAAAAAAGGGAATATTTACATATATATATATATATATAATTTATTCAAAAATTATAACATAAAAATGATATAAAATCACTACAAAAATAGCCATTTGGTTTTAATACTTCTGTTGTCTTATCATGTGGTGGTGTTGAATGTAGAATGAAGGGTTTTAAATTCTACATTCACCATCACGTGATAAGAACACCAGAAGTGTTGAAACAAATGGCTATTTTTGTAATGACATAACATATTTATGTTATAATATTTGAATAAATTATATTTGCTCTACTCTGTATTGAGCACTCTATTAAGAACAGTATTTTTTGATTATTGAAATTTATTTCATATACACCAATTCTATACTTGGAGATATATATATATCTCTCTCTATATATATATATATATATATATATATATATATATATATATATATATATATATATATAGAGAGAGAGAGAGAGAGAGAGAGACATACAGACATACATACAAAGGGTTGGACAAAATAATTGTTTTATATATATATATATATATATATATAAAAAGAACAATTCTAAATTTGTCATACAGTTGTTTCCATTATTTTCCCCAACCCTTTGTATGTCTGTCTGGCTCTCTGTCATATATATTTTGTTCATATGCATTATGTATGCCTGGACTTCATGATAGCACTGGCTGTTTTTTCCATTTTTTAAGATATTTATTTTAAATAAGTTAAATGTGTGACACGTCTTATTTAAAAAAAGAACAAATTTTGGGAGCATAAATGAATGCAGTTTCAATCACTAGAACTGATGGATTATTTAATATTTCAAAAGGTAGTCATTAAAATTATGTTAGCATTCAAAAGAAAAGTAAAACCAGCTCTGACAACCATTATTCGGGAGAGAACGCAAAGCATAGAGAGAAAGACTACATTATCGTGAAGTGTATTGGGCCTAAAACCCATCAAAAGCTACAGCAGTAAAAGTGACAGCAAAGTTAAACCACTACATTGCCAACCCTGTGTCAACAAAAACTATTCATTGTGTGCTCCATAAAGCTGGACACCATGGGAGGGCTGCAATTTCTAAACCTCTCCTGTCCCTCAACAACATTGATAAGCAAAAAGAAATAGTGTCTAGACTATCGGAAGTGTGCATCAGCTCAATAGAACAATGTCATCATCTCCGATGAATAATAATTCACCCTTGCCCCTGCACTTTGAGCAAATTTTACTGTCAGCTGTATACAAGCACTTTCTAAGATCAATGGTTAAAAATGGCTTCAAACGAGTGAAGCTTCTGAGTTTTGTTATAGACCATACTTCTCCAAACTTTGTGGACTGGTTCTAAAGACTCAAATACTAGTTGAGGACTTTCAACAGCAGCAACAACTAAAATGTAATGGCATGCGACTCTAAGGGAAAATAATGGCACGCGACTCTAAGGGAAAATAATGGCATAATCAAGATGGTAACATTCCACACTACTTCAAATAAAAGGTTAAGAAGGAAGCTTCCATCAAAGAGTGGTAACAGCTACTGGATTTGAGAAACATGTTTTCCTGAAACAGTGTTTGAAGAGAAAGATTTTATAAATTTCAACTGGTAACTGTACTAGCTGCTTGGTTAACGAATGGTGAAGGTTTCCTTATAAGGAAACGGCTAATATCATTATTAAATTAAAGCCAAAGATGCCATTAATCCTGTATCCTTGGCCTCTGCCATGAAACATGGGGGCAACTGTGATGATCTGAGCAGGCAAACGTTTTTCCTTGATGATAGAGAAATCTTCCAAGGAGAATAATCCACCAATTCACATTCCTAATGTCATTCAAAATTGATACAAAAATCACAAGAGTGACACAGAGTACATGAATTGGTCCCAACAATCACTAGGTCATAATCAAACATTTATGGGAGATTTTAGAGAATTAAGTGAGGAACCATTTTCTTCATACGTTGCTACTGAAAGAACTTAAGCAGGTTTTATTTGAAGAACAGCACAAAATTCCAATAATGAACATACAGAACTTCTGCACATGAATTGAATGTATTGAGCTGGGATGGATGCTAAAGGTGCAGTCTGTATTAAATACTAAAAATTCCATTTAACCCATGGGTGTGTGCATTATATATATATATATATATATATATATATTACATGAATCACTCCTACAAAAAGCAGATAGTGAAGTTAATGATATAAATGGCAAGAATCACTCTCGGAAACAATTTTTAATAAAATACATTAACCTCGAATCTGTAGATGAATTTTATGATCCCTGTTTATAAATTCCAGTTGCATAAGGTCTTTTTTTACTACAAGCTTTCGATTGTGCATACAATCATCCTCAGGTATGGAAATAGATATGTCTTTTTTATATCCAGGTAATAACAGGACAATGAAAGTTAAGATGTACTCCAAAATATGTTTTTTAGAAATGTGTTATTGTTAACTGTGAGAAATTTTGGAGCGTGCGGTCGCAACGCTGAGGTTGAATTTTAAAAAAACTTTAAATTGTGCTTTTTTGTACTAATATAGTAATATGAGAATTCTTTTGTAGAGGTATGCTTGCGTACGTATGCGTGGCGTTCCGATGACAATTTTTCTTCCCATTGCCACAAAAACACTGCTATACTCAAGCATATATATATATCCAAATTTTAAAAATTAATTAGTTTGTCTGACAATTGCAAATAGCATCAAACCCAGGATCACAAACTCACATCAATCCAACTACATGTATATTTTAATAAATATACAAGGTAACCAAAAAAGTTCTGTCCATTTTTAAAGGAAAAAAAGAAAACACTTCAAAGTATGTGTAATTTATATTTAGTCTTCGAAGTAATCGCCATCGGCATCCAGCACCTTCTGCCAACGTGTCTCCAGCTGTTCAATGCCCTTATGTTAGACTTCCTATTTGATGCAAAGAAGTTCATGAGGTCTTTGCGCAAGTCTGCTTCATTGGTGAAGGATTTCCCACAAAGATGATTATCCAGGGAGTGGAAGAGGTGGTAATCGGATGGCGCAAGGTCAGGGGAATAAGGTGGATGGCACAAAGTCTCCCACCTGTATGGTATCCCTGACCACTCGCGCGACATGCGGCCTGGCGTTGTCATGGAGGAAAAGCACACCTTTGCGATTCACCAGTGCTGGCTCCTTCTGGCGCAATGCCTGTTGCACATGTTTCAATTGCTGCGAGTATAGGTCTCCAGTGACCGTTTGGCCCGTTGGTAGCAGTTCATAATGAACCACTTGATGACCTGTCCACCAGACACAAAGCATAATCTTGCGTGGGTGCATAGGCGGTCTTGCAGTGTGAGGGACAGCATCCTGAGGAGACAACCAATGTCTGGAACACTTGGAGTTTCGTACAGAACCCACTTTTCCTCACTGGTAAGCACTCAATAGAATAAGGATTTGGTACAGTGGCGAGAAAGCAGCGATACGCAGGCTGCCACTCGTTGTCCCTTGTGGACCTCCAACAGCGTTTGTGGAACCCACTTGCTCAGTTTGTATATCTCACCTAGGCAGTGCAGGTGAAGTCAGTTTCATTGGAAACGTTGAACTGTCTTGCAAGTTCACCACACGTTAGACTACTGTCCTCTTCAATTGCCGCCTTCAGGACTTCGTCATTCAAGACCTGTGGTCGTCCACTGCAAGCTCATCATGGAGAGACAAATCTCCCAACTTGAATTTTCGAAACCAACACCTTGCAGTACGTTCATCCACAGCACTATCCCCAAACGCTTGACATATGCAGCAACTTGATTCAGCTGCTGATAAGCTCACTTTGAAGTCGTAAAGCAAACAGCCCCGAACGAGATCTCTAGGCACTTCCATCCTTCTCACAGCTGTCCAGCTTATAACTGATGGCCGGGCATAGTGCACGTGTTTTTTTATAACATCTGATGTTCCTCTTCCGGCTCTCCAAATTTGAAAACAATTGCTACACACATTTCGTATATATTTCAATTTCATTCAATGACTAATCAAAAAACGGACAGAACTTTTTTAGTTCTTGTAGATTTACCTACATCCGAAATGCAACTTAAAGTTTTGTTGTTCTAAAATGTCATTAGGCACGAATTATTATATTTCTTTTGTTTTTTAAAAAAATACTGGGTCTCATGGTATGAACGCTAAACTAAACACAGATTCAAAGCTCACAGTTAATATAAACTTAATATATTATTGGGGGTGTAACTACAAAATGTAGAATGTAGATGGGGGGGGGGCTGTTGTAAAAGGAAGAAAAAAAAAGAAAAAGGCAAGTTTAAAGTTTAAAAGATGAATGCTAGGTAACCTGTTAAATAATAGATATAAAAATGGTTACATTTGGGTAATCAATATGTAACCTAAAATATGGGAAGGGCATGTGATATTTGGATGATATATTTCCCCAGAATTAAAATATTTTAAGAGAGTTTTCTTTCAGTGATTACAAACTAACATGATGCTAACACATACAGTTGTTAATATCTAGTTATTTGGCATGCATGCATTATATATATATATATATATATATAGTATTTACATTAGTCGGACTTTTGTCCTCATCTTTGTCGCCATTTTTTGTCACAAAGTTTCGGCTGTTGTACGCTCTGGCCTTCTTCAGGTGGTTGGAATTTCGAACCGAACCCTTTATTTCGATCACTGGGGTAGACTGTTCTAGTTCCGACTAATGTAAATACTGCACATAATACCTCATCTCAGAAATATATATATATATATTATATATATATATATATATATATATATATTTTTTAGAATTGGACATAGTCCGACAATTTATTTAAAGACATTTACATATATTATGTTTAACGTTCTTTTTATAGATAGAAGTATTTAAGCAAATGCTCTGTTTTATAATAAACAGTATTAAATAACATTTACCAGTCTGAATGTCCGAGAAATTTTCATAGAAAAAAATATATGACGTCATTTGTTTACATTTGATATGCTAGAGCAGATATGAATAGAAGAGATTCATGGAAGATTTAAGTTTAAAGATAGTAAAATCGACCTTGCTAACCAGACGCTGCTCTGTGGCCGAAAGGTTAAGGCACATCACGCAAAATGATGGTTCCGTATAGGATACAGATTCAATTCCTGTCGGAGAGCAAAAATTTTCTATGAAAATTTCTCGGACATTACTATATTAGTACAAAAATGCACAATTCAAAATTTTTTTAAAAATTCAACCTCAGCGTTGGGACCACATGCTACAAAAAAATTTTTCACAATTAACAATAACACATTTCCAAAAAAAACCTATTTCGGAGTACATCTTAACTTTCGTTGTCCTGTTATTACCTGGATGTAAAAAATACATATCTATTCCTGTACCTGACAAGGACTGTATGAACAATTGAAAGCTTGTAGTAAAAAAAGACCTTATACAACTGGAATTTATAAACAGGGATCATAACATTCATCAACAGGTTCGAGGTTAATGTATTTTATTAAAAATTGTTTGTGAGAGTGATTCTTGCCATTTATACCATTAACTTCACTATCTGCTTTTTTTTTATGAATGATTCATGTAATGTGTCTGTGTGTGTGTGTGTGTGTGTGTGTGACGGCACGAGCTGCGATACGATTTTTGCTTTCACGTCTCGTATACACAAGTTTGTCGTTGCTTTGAAATTTTTCATGCAACAAAAACAGAATCATTATTGTTTTGTCCGTGTATTGTTTCATATATTTAAATGTAATTGTCATCTTTGATAATGGCTTATGTAAGCCGAAAGCTTAGATAGGATTTAAACATGTATCAATATGGTGATTTCATTTCGTCTTTCAATGATAATGTTATTAAGCTTATCAGACAATATGAAAGGAACTTACTTAAAATAAATAGACAAAACTTGTCTATATTATTTAATGAAACATTCATATATATATATATATATATATATATATATATATATATATATATATATATATAAACAGTACCACTTAACAAGTGTTTGAGGAAGTCAAGGGTGGGGGTAATAAAATTCCAGTTCCTTCATTACTAGCATCATGAGAAAATATATTTCTTTTTTTCATTATTACTATCTTTTTTATTGGTTCTATTTCATTTTCACACAATATATATCTCCACACAGTCACTCATCTAGGTACTGACCAGGATCAAATGTTGCTTAACTTCAATGAAAGCCAGGAACTGGTGTTTCAACGGTATATGGCCATAAGCCTTATCTTGAAAGTGTGTTAACAGATGATGGAAAAATGTAATACTGAATCCCAAAGACACATTTGAATAGGAAGTTGTAGAGAACCATGATCCTGAAGGGACACAGTACATAGAAAAGATGCTTGGTTATAAGCTGGGATGAGAATACTTTTCTGCTGAGTAAACAATATATATAAGAAAACAGAGGATGTCTGTGTCATATCTTTTCACTCGAGACCCATCCAACTTGGCACATACATTGTACAATGTAAGAGATAGGTTCTTAGTGTTAAAAAAAAAGAAAAAAAAAAAAAAAAAAAAAAAAAAAAAATTCGATAATTTTTTAAGAAGTTAATCAATAAAGCAAATCAAAAAATCGATAAATTCAACTTTTTTCCTTCAATTTCATTCAAACTCGGTATGTAGGTTACTTACATCATGATGAGCTCAACGATACCTCATTTTTATTTCCATGCCATTGCGTTTTGCAAAAAAACATGAAAAATTGGTTTCAACACAAATTTTAAACTAAAAACTCCCTCAATTTTCAAGCAATCTAATACAAACTTTACTCAGTTGTAGCCAACAAGTTGATTGTTTAACTGTCATTTAACTTGATAATCGAGTCCACCCATATAGTGAAAACTTGCGTAAATTGTGAAAAATGGCGATTTTTACTGATCTTTCAATCAAATTTCATCTAACTTAACAATTACTTTATAAATGTATCCTCTTTTACATCGCTGACAAATTGAATTTCAAAAACTCCAAAATAATTGTGGTCTGAAATGGGTCTTCATGTTGCTCGTATTACCCCTTCATGTCCTCAGCTAACTTCGATTGAATCAATACAGACTACTTCTGTTATATCAGTAACTGCATTAATTCAAAATGTAGACTGTTACATCTAAACATGATGCTGTTTTTGCTCCATTCTAATTGAATACTTTTTCTGATCAACCAGCTGAGTATAGCTGCTGGTAAAAACTAAGCCAATGTTCAAGTGCCAAATATTTGCAGTTTTAAGATGGACGAATAGACTTAACTAAAATCAAGACTTGTATAGTCTTGGGATTGTATATTTATCAAACAAGGATTATTGAATTAAAAAAAAAAACGTTATTTCAAATACATGAATTCATATTTGATGGGAAATTGAAATAAAAAAAATTGTATAGGATATATAGGAAATCAGGAAAAGAGAGAAAAAAAAACAGATTTTTTTATTAGAATAATGCTTACAAGCTGAACCTCCTCCATTCATAGAAGGATATAAAAGAAATGACAATAGCAAAGAATGACTTATTTATAAGAGAGGGAATTCTTTGTGAATCATTTTCTATATTTTGTATTCAAATGCAAAAACAATTCCCCCATCCAGAAGGCAAGTATAAAAGTTATACATCTCCTCCATCTTAACTACCAGGTTTGAAAACTATGAAAAGTGACAGAGGGATAAAAATGACATTACTTATACAGCTAAAAAAATTAATAAAATGAAATAGATTAACCCATTGGTATCCACTGTAAAATTCAGCAACGGTAAAAATGTCTCCCAATGAATTAATCCTATAAATCTTACAGAAAATAATCTAGCGCTACTATAATAAACAGTCTACCTCATTTACTACTATAGAATGCGGTCTACTGTGCTGCGAATTATGCTGTGACCTCACCTTACCTCTCATGCCATCCACGTGTGGTCTAACATGATAAATTCTATCATCACCTCATCTCTCGTGTGTCCTGTCCACATAAAAGGAAGGAAATGAAGCTCCCACATTAGAATCCCTCTCGGCCTGAAACCATTGACATCAGCTAACACAAAGTTATATTACGGCAGAGAGCAAATTTATGTTGTAAGAAATTATTTGGTATTAAATTTGAACAGAGTGCCTTGTGTTTCTATTAGGCAAATCTAGCATGGGCAGGAATTACTGAACAGATATGACTAAATGTTTATTTTCTCAAATGATTACAAGTAGCTTGACGTAGAGTAATGGTTAATGAGTCTAGTTTGGTTAACTAATTCTTAGTAGTGGTTTCCATATTCACTGAGTACATTATACAAATTTCGACAGCAATGAATAACCAAAAGGTCTACATGAGAGAGCAAATTGACATGGTTCAATGGAGATGCTAGTTAAAGAATCAAGGTAGTGTCAAACAACAATTATTATATGTATAGTAACTTTTTTTTAATCATTTCACACCAAGCAAGGTGATACAGCCACTAAGACAGAAGGGTGCTACTATAGTAAGTGGTCTACCTCATTTACTACTATAGTATGCGATCTACCGTGCTGCAAATTATACCATGACCTCATCTAACCTTTCATGTCATCCACCTGCGGTCTACCATGACGAATTATACCATCACCTTCACTTCACCTCTCGTATGTCCTGTCCACATAAAAGGAAGGAAATGGAGCGCCGACATTAGAATCCCCCTAAGTTTGAAATCATTAACATCAACTAAATAACCTTCTTCAGATTAAAATGTTGCTGAAAGATTTTTATAGACGCGTCATCTTGAGCGAGGAAACAGCAGTTGTATTTTTATGAGAGCACAATCTGTTAGATACACTATAGTGATAGATAGTGCGGTAGACTGCATACTATAGTAGCATCGATGATCCTTCAGACGAAATAGACTAGTGCTACAAAAATCAAAAAGAAGAGCTTTGACAAATAACAAAAACCACATCACTTGAAGACTTCCAACAGCAGTAACAACAATAATGTCTAGCACATGTAACTAGGAGAAAAACT
>OZ038483.1:125846869-125849369 GCA_964036315.1 Acanthosepion esculentum
CTAAGTTTCAGGGTTAACTATTTGACCTAAGTTTCAGGGTTAACTATTTGCCCATAGATGGGATCCTAACAGATGCTACTACACCAGGTCAGGGTGGACCTTGGAACACCAGCAATTAAGAGGGGGTTTCACTCTCCTCAAAACTGCCTGATCAGAGGCCTTGCTGCTGGACGTAGTTTATTGTCTTACCCAGGACAGGGTTGAACCTGGGAACACCAGCAATTAAGAGGTGGTTCCACACTACTCAAAGCCTCCTGATCAGATGCCTTGCTGTTGGACGTAGTTTATCATCTTACCCTGGATGCAAATGTAGTTTATCGTTATACCCAGGACAAGATTATGTTGGGATTAACAGTAAGAAAATATAATTTGGACTGTTGTTTACCAATGTAAAAGCCGCATGGTGACATCTTTATCTGTCTTTTAATAATTGGTCTGAATTGAATAACTTGATATACAGGGTTTGATGGGTAAATTGTCGCAATTTTATATTTTTAATTTCACACACAATTTTTTTTTTTTTTTTTTTTGCTTTCGTTGACTGCACATGATAGTAGAATCAGTTGGGAACAATCTGTGAGAAAAAGCGTACCATGATGCAATTTACTCTGCCAGAAATTTGTGAACAGCATGCTGTACTGCTTGGCATTTGCACCGAAAGCTCCAAAACAAACATTTCAGATTGTTTGGATATCAATCTGAGGACAGTGCAGTGGATTCAGAAAGAGTTGGATGAGTCTAATGGTGATTACAAATGTGTTTGGAGTGATTACTAGTGATGCCAACATTATGCCTCCATTTATCTTCCTACAGGGCCTCAGACTCAACCCGGAGGCCTATATCAACTGCCTTGAGGAGGTAGTGCTTACCTGGGTCAAGAGGGTGACTACTGGAAGACCCTGCACCATGCCACACAAGCAGGAGAACACAATCGTGACTATCAGACAATTTCAGCGATCACATCAGACTGCAACCCCCTTAATTGTTATGTGTAGGCCACAGTTCAGTGAGAAACCAACAAAATTCCTTGTAACACCAAAGATGAACGGAAGGCAAGGATTATGGCAGCATTCACCAAATTAAGCAAGCAAACCATCCAGAAGAGTTGCAGGTGATTCTGAAGTTGTCTGGAAACCATCATGGAAGCCAATAGAGATTTTATTGAATAAATTTACTCTTTAGTATTCCAAGATGTTTTTGTGTAATTTCAGAAAATTTATCTATTAAAATGAGATGTCGGTGTTATTTTCATTTTTGCATAATTTAGATGACAATTTATCCATCACAACATGTATAAATTAAAAATAAAACACACAGTAGCCCAAATGTTTGTGGCCATTATCAGGATTTTGAAGAATTGCCTAAAAATTGAAATTTGCATGCTTTTTTCAAAACTAATTTACTACCCCAGTTCAGGACAGAGTGACCCTCACTCAGAGTGATTTTATCATAATATTATTAATATATTAATAATTATTTTATGAATATTAATCACAAAACAAAACAAGTGATGTAACCCTTCCAATATTTTGGAACACTTAAAGAGCACAATTTAATAAAACCAAAAACCAAAACCTAAAACACAAAAAAAAAGAAAAAAAAAAAAAAAGCAAGACCCCCCCAAAAAAACAAAAGAACACAACCCCCCACCAAAAAACAAAAAGAAAAAAAAAAAAAAAAGAAAAATAAATTTAAAAAAAAATGAAAAAAAACAAAAAAAACAAAACACAAACAAAAAATAAAAGAAAAATAAAAAACAAAAAAACCCGAAAAGACTATGTATTTTGATTGCATGTCTGTCTTTAGTTCTATGAAATTTATATTACGCTATTTGATTTTTTGCTCTTACTAACTAAAATAACAGAAAAATTCAAGTTGAGCACAATCCCTATCATCTTACTCATATTTAAGTCAGATTCCATTCAAACTGGTTTTGTTTCATTGAATTTGTCACATTGATTACCAGTGCAACTATTTTTCTCAAGACAATGTCTATAGAAAGACGAATTCTTGAAAAATAATTTTCTACTTGTACACAATTTCTAAACATAATCTTTCAGAAGGCGGACGGACTTACTATGAAGAGTGTGATTTCAGAAAATAAAAAATAAAATAGTGTTTAATAATATATTAAACACTATTTTATTTTTTATTTTCTGAAATCACACTCTTCTAAGTCTTGCAATAATAACAAAAACAATTAAGTTTCCTTTGCTTAATCTACCTTACTAATTGATGCTAATGTTAGGGCTGGCAGATTGAAAATTTTAGGTAACCCCTCTCTAAAATGTTTAAGGCTTTGCAACATCCTAGCTTAGTAGGAATTAAGTAAACCAAGGTAGGTATGAAACTAATTATTAAATACAGAGGCTGACCCTAAACTTTCAGTCTGTTGTGTATATATTATATTCCTTTCCTTAAATATATATGAGTGCTCTCTTTTAAAAAGATTATATAAAGTGCTTAATACCAGGAGTAGTGCATATGTAAATATAAAAGT
>OZ038483.1:125854369-125856869 GCA_964036315.1 Acanthosepion esculentum
TTCATCATGCCTCCATCTATACCGGCCTTCCGTTAGGGCTGTCTTACAGCTACTTAGAATATGCTTTAGAGTTCCATGACGCGAACACAATTGGCATAGTGGCGATTCTGTTTCATACCATAGGTGGAGGTTGGTAGGACTGGGAAGGATGTCATATACAGTCTTAATAAGGAATTTTATGTTGATATCATTATTCCATATGTCCGACCATTTTATTTTCCTGTAAATAATAGATTCCCAATTAGTCCACGTACCTTGTTGCCTTAGTGCTACCATCTTTGCTACCCTTTTCTCCTCCTCACCTTTGCGTACTTCTTCTTGCATTAAAAGGTTCTTTTCTTTACCTTTAGCTCTGTCCACCCGAATGGTAGGAAAAAACCCTAAGCCTGCTCGTCCCGTGGCCACAGCGCCTAATATGGCCTTTTCGCGGAGCCTTTCTTTCGCGACACGCAATTCGTTCTCTACTCTCCATTTCCTTCCTGAGTGGATTTCAATGCCTGCTCCAGCCACCTTTGGGTCTTTGGATAACTTGTACTGCATTATTGTTCTGATTTTGGTGACTTTGAACTCCTCTACTAGAATTCTAAAAGGAAGTTGTAGAGCATTGGTATTACCGTATAGAGCAGCACTAGTTAAACTCTTCGGTAAACCTAACCATCTTCGGAGTCGCATGTTAATCCTTTTTTCTAACTGTTCTATATGAGATGTTGTAAACTCATAGATAGACAATGGCCATAGGATTTTGGGAAGAATGGCATGCTGATAAATCCAAGCTTTAAATCGGCCTGGTAAACCGGACTTATCAACCCTGATTAACCAAGTCTCTAGTTTGTCTTTTGTTTCTTGGATTGCTGTTGTGTCTTTTAGAGAGTGATCTATTCGTTTTCCCAGGCTTTTTACGGGCTTTTCCCTAATTGTTGGTATGTCTCCCCCGGATAGTCTGAATCGCTCCTTATCTAATACGTTCCCTTTCCTTAAAACGAGTGATCTCGATTTCACAGGGTTGAAACTCATTCGGGCCCATGTGATATGCTTTTCAATCCCCTTTAGCAGCCATCTCGCGCCAATAACGGATGTAGTAGTTATCGTCATACCATCCATATAGGCTCTTATAGGAGGTTGCCTTAGTCCCGACCTAGTGACCGGCCCTTTACATTCTGTTTCTGCCGCTTTAATTAGCATGTTCATGGCTAAACAGAAGAGGGTCGCTGAGATTGTACATCCCGTTATGATGCCTTTCTCCAATGTATGCCATGCCGACGCAGTATTTTCTGATAATGTTCTCAATTGGAAATTGTTGTAGTAATCAGAAATTAATTCAGTTATTTTGCTTGGTACATAATGGCGGTGGAGAGCGGCTTCCACTAGTTTATGTGGTATTGATCCGTAAGCGTTTTTAAGCTCTAACCACACGATTGCTATATCGCCCCTATTTCTCTTCGCTTCTTTTAATAGTTGTGACACGACCCCTATATGCTCCATACATCCCGGCATTCCTGGTACTCCACCTTTTTGTACAGAGGTATCTATGTATTCATTTTTAAGAAGGAAATCTACCAAGCGTCGGTTTAAGATGCTGAAAAATATTTTACCCTCCGTGTTCAACAGGGAGATGCATCTGAATTGCTCTATCTTTCTGGATTTCTCCTCTTTAGGGATCCAAATGCCTTCAGAGTGTCTCCATTGTCCTGTTATTTTCCCTCTTCTCCAAATAACTTTCATTAACTTCCATAACATTCGACGGAGTTTTGGACAACGTTTATAAACTGTGTAAGGCACTCCGTTTGGACCTGATGTTGAGGCCGTTCTGGCTGCTGTAATGACTGAATTAATTTCCATCCAAGTTGGTTCTTTCAAGTCAAAAGGCGTTGATGGTGTATTAGGATTTATCAGGGACGTATTTTCTACAAGATCTAGCTGTCTGTTTGGATCACTCAGAGTTTCTTGGAGGAAAGCATTAATTTCACTGGGGGTACTCTCCAAGTGTCCACTTCGATTTTCCCCTAACAGCTTCTTTGTAAAATTGAATGGATTAGAGAGAAATGCCATCCGTTTCTTCGCCCTTTCTTTCCTCCTTCGTCTATGCCATTCTGCTCTACGTAACGACTTCATATTTAAACGAATTAGGTCTCGAAGCTCCCGTAACGGTTGCATTTCTTCGGGTTTCGCGATTTTGTATTGTTTCCGAAGAGTTTTGAGTTCCGACCTAAATTGTTTAATTTTTAATTCCCTCCTATTTTCTTTGCTAATACCTTTCTTTTCCTTCCGATCCTCATATCCAAATTTTCCTGCTGCATAACTAATGATGATTTTGGACATTGTCGTTAGTCGTTTATCCACCGAGCCTCTTGATGTTATTTTAAGGATCTTGCTGATGTCCACGTCGAATTCGTGCCAGTCGTGTTTATTACTGGCTGGGGGCCATTTTATCTTTCTTCGAAATGGAGTATCAGGCCCTACTTGAACCTCTGCTTGGAGGGACTGGGCACTGTGGTGAGCT
>OZ038483.1:125861869-125924369 GCA_964036315.1 Acanthosepion esculentum
ATAGATAGATAAGAATAGAATACATAGATACAATACATACATAGATAGATAGATACAATAGAATAGAATAGATAGATAAGAATAGAATACATAGATACAATACATACATAGATAGATAGATACAATAGAATAGAATAGATAGATAAGAATAGAATACATAGATACAATACATACATAGATAGATAGATACAATAGAATAGAATAGATAGATAAGAATAGAATACATAGATACAATACATACATAGATAGATAGATAGATACAATACATAGATACAATACATACATAGATAGATAGATACAATAGAATAGAATAGATAGATAATAGAATACATAGATACAATACATACATAGATAGATACAATAGAATAGAATAGATAGATAAGAATAGAATACATAGATACAATACATACATAGATAGATACAATAGAATAGAATAGATAGATAAGAATAGAATACATAGATACAATACATACATAGATAGATACAATAGAATAGATAGATAGATAGATAGAATAGAATAGAATATAAAAAAATGGAATAAAACAGAGAGAAAGGAGAAAAGAAAGAAGACAGTGAGAAAGAGAAGAAATGGAAAAAAAGCAAAACTGAAGAAAGTCTGCCCAGAGGCGAGGTGGAGGACGAGCAGGGAAGACAAGTAGCAACATCGAGAAGAGGTTTTGTGTTTTTTTTTATTGATTTGTTTTCTATGGCTTATCACCCAATTGCAGGTTATTTAAAGCCAGAAAATATTTTTAGATTGGAAGAATTTTTTTGGTTGTTTGGGGTGAGATAATAAAGCTTTAGTAATAAAAGTCTTACTAATTAACCCATAGCATAGGAGAGTAGAGGAGCAGAAGAGAACGAGGAAAGGCGGCTCCCCAAGGTGGCGGAGGAGCGGAGGAAAAGCGCCTCCCCAGGGTGGCGGAGGAGGATGAGCGGAAAGGATGAAGAAAGATGTCTTCTGAAAGGGAGGAGGATCAGAAGAGGACAAGGGAAGATGCCTCCCCAAAAGAGGGAGGAGTAGAAGAGATGGAGAAAGACACTTCGCCAAGCAGAAGGGAAAGGGGACAAGATCTTTTCAAGAGAAGGAAGAGCAAGACATGGGGGGTTAAATGCCTCCCCAAGAAAAGGAGGAGCAGAAGGAACCAGGCAATATGCCTCCTCAGGAGAAGGAGAAGGAGAAGCAGAAGGAATGAGAAATCCTGTAAAAAAAAAAAAATAATAATAATAAGAGAATACAAGTGAAAGGAGTGTTGTATGTTTTCCTTCTGACGTTATTAATGGTGGATAAATGTATTAAGATCCTGACAGTTTAGTGGCATCAATTTAAACTGGGTCTCAAACACACAGCTTCTCACAGAAATTTAAGGAAATAAAACCATATCTGATAGGTTGAAACATTTTCAGGCTGAGGACTTTTTTTCTTGAAATAAAAGGCAAAGATAACACTAGTTATTGCTTAAAACACAAGATAGGAAAGAACTTAACCACCTGAGAAATGCTGGGACCATCAAGAGTAGATTTACTTGTAGAACATAAAAGAGACTTAACTGATCGCAACATCGAGCAGAGAGAGGAAATTTTTATTTTATTATTGCATTACTCCAAAATTTTGACAGATCGGCAGATAGCTATTAATGTCAACAACTGAACACAAATAGTTATTAATTAAAAACATTAGTAATTAATGTATAATATTATCCATAACTACATGTACAAGAATGTTGTTTTTGGTAAAAGTTTAAAAAAATAACCTTAAATACATAAAATGCGTATATTGTGGAAAATTCCTTTTTTCCACAATATAGTTATTTGTGCTATGTTATAATGCTTATTGCCTAAACAATAATAATACTGAATAGATTATTTTCAAGCATTAAGTATATTTAATCACATCTCCCTAACAGCTGTCGCAATCTTTTAATGAAATATATTATGTTGGATCAAAGGTTTGATATTTACATTAGTCGGACTATTGTCCTCATCTTTGTCGCCATTTTTGTCACAACGTTTCGGCCGTTGTACGCTCCGGCCTTCTTCAGGTGGTTGGAATTTCGAACTGAACCCTTTATTTCGATCACTGGGGTAGACTGTTCTAGTTCCACGAGCCATGTTTGATGGATGTCAGTTATCAGTTATCTCCTGCTAATTTTCCCTCTGAAAGTTCTCCACTGCCTGAACCGGGTATTGAACTCACACTCTTTGGTTAGATCCAGTGACAGTCCCAAAGAGTGTGAGTTCAATACCCGGTTCAGGCAGTGGAGAACTTTCAGAGGGAAAATTAGCAGGAGATAACTGATAACTGACATCCATCAAACATGGCTCGTGGAACTAGAACAGTCTACCCCAGTGATCGAAATAAAGGGTTCGGTTCGAAATTCCAACTACCTGAAGAAGGCCGGAGCGTACAACGGCCGAAACGTTGTGACAAATATGGCGACAAAGATGAGGACAATAGTCCAACTAATGTAAATACTGTACATAATACCTCATCTCAGAAATATAGACAGACTCCAAAGGTTTGATATATTTTTGTTGATCTTTGGTTGCTTGTTATGGAGCTGCAATTGTTTGCAATTTATGTAGTATTGCACCTTTGTGTTGGTTGATAAAGGTTTCACTGGTTTTGTGTTGTGGTTTTCCTTTGTGATATCTCGTCAATCAGACAATTTTTTTTAAGCATTTCACCCCAAGCAAGGCAGGAACCCACTAGCATGCAAGGGGTTACAGAGGATTTGGAGCTAGATCAGATAGGAGTGATAGAGGAAAGGATGAAGAGAGGGATAGGGGATAGATCAAGGCAACTGGAGATGTCGATTGACATTACATTTGAATAGTTGGAGATTATAGCTATCAGGGAAACAGGAAAAGAGAAAGGAGTTCCACAGGCGAGAGTTGCGAGATATGAAGCTATTGCAGTAGAAGAGACGGCTACGTTTCACAGTTTCAACAGTGAAAGGATGAGAGCGGGATGCCAGCCTCGTAGGTCGCTTGAATTCATGAAGAGTCTGGAAACCAGCGAAAGCAGCTCATCGGGGCAGTTACCGTGAAAGTATTTGTAAAAAAGACAGAAATAGGCAACGGCACGTCTGTGAGAGAGCGACTGCAGACGAGATGCCAGATCAGGGCCAATTACACTGAATATCCATCTCTGGATCTTATCAAGAACCCCAAGGCAAACAGAAGGGGCTCCGGATCATATATGGCAGCAATACTCCATGCAAGGGTTGAATGGTTGATTTGTAGATTTGAAGGATCGATTCCGGGGAGAAAAATTTCCTGGCGCGACACAGGGAGCCAACTTTCCTTGCGGTGGACAAAGCTATTGACTCAATGTATTTGTCCCATCTCATATTTGTGCTATGTTATAATGTTTAATTACCTAAACAATAATAATAATTAATAGATTTTTTAAAACATGAAAGTATATTTAATCACATCTCTCTAATAGCTGTCACGATCTGTAAATTAAAATTACAAAAGCTAATTGATTAGAAAAACGAATGCAAACATTTTTGATGCACCCAAATAAACACTGATATTTTGTCTACTTGATCTTTTTGAAATTCCTCCTCTTTACCAACCAATTATTTTCATCCTCATTCCCCACCCCAATCATAAGTAACATATCATTTATGATGGTGTGTTATGATGAGAAAAATAGGGTGGGGAGCTTAAGTAACTGTATTTTTCTTTATGTATATTCTACAGAATTCTTTGACTTTAGACCATTTTCTTATCCCCTGTTCCAAGGTGTCAAAACCTACATAAAGAAAACTGTTTCGATTTAAGGTCAAGAATTAACATGTACTCTCATCTTCAGTGACGTTGCATACTGATTCAACAATATTTTGCCAGCCTTCTCTGTCTTCTGCAGGTTTGCAGATTTGTTGTACATCTTCCTTGATTGCAAACTTCTCCAAAGGAAAAGTGGAACTTTCTGCCTTGTTCTTTGAATGTCTTGGTTCAGTGTTGTGACTATGGTGGTTCTTGGATGACCTCTGAACTTTTTGGAAGTCAGTCTTTTCAAAGTAAAACTCCATGGCTTTGTTAGCTGGGCATTCTGGATCCATTTGCAAAATACGGCTAAGTTTCCATCTTGCTTTCAAAATGAACAAAGAATGAAATTCTTCACATCTTCTGTACAAGTTCTTATTGGAGATCTTATGATGGTACTTTTTCCCTATCAAAATTCACAGTTGTCGTATGTGGAAACTGTCTAGCTCCTGCTCTTCTTTCTTTGTAAGGCCCCAAGTTCCACAGTTGTGCGTTAAAACTAGTTTCACCAAGGTGTTATACAACTTTAATCTTCTCTTCTCAGATAATCCGTCTCCTCTTATCCATAGTTAATCAAGCTTTTCCATACTGACCATTGATAACTGTTTCCTTCTCCTGATGTCTGCAGAATCTCCAATCAGTGAACCAACTTTCTTTACCTGTCTCCATTGCTCTCTATTTCTGTCGCCTCTTTCAATGATGGTGTGTTCTGTTTTATCTTCAAATTCCATGTTCGAAAGATCCTTTCAGCAGCCGTAAGCATTCATGACGTTGGAAGTTCAATAGCATTTTCAGAATATTGTCTTTCTCAGTGTACAACATGTTAAATAAGTAATTACTGCACAGTAGTAACTGGAGCAGCCATTACCTACTCCTGCCAAAAGACCTACAAACTTATTTCATTCTTAATATTGCCTTTGGAGTTCACTTTTATCTTAATATGAAGGATATTATTTCTATCATTTATTTTTATAGGGTTGAACAAAATTAACAAGCATTTTGTTTTTCTCGACCATGACCGACAACTCTTCAAATTATTATTTAGTAGTTGCATATTAACACAGTCAATGGAAATTCTATTCTTGAGTCAAGGGGTCAACAAGACTCCTCACAACTCAAGAACATTTTGGAGAATTGTTGGAGAGTAAAATGGTATGGGCGGTAACAAGGGTTTTTGTACAGTTTAGCATGCTTCGACCAATAGTAAGTTGTGTGCTGATTGGTCAGACTGGATGAGGCTATTTACCTGGCTAACTGAGAATAAAAGCAAAGAACGCTGATTGGTTGGTCGACTGCGGTGTTGGCCTGATAAAAGAGGGCTGAAGCAGTAAGAAGGAAAAAAAGACGGATTTACGTTTTGAAGTGTCCAGAAAGCAAGAATGGCGGATTGAACCAGTGGTATCTTGATTTGTACAAGTGACATCATAGTAATAGAGACTCATTTAAACTACAGGTATGAATCTATGTCTTCTCTTCACCGACCAAGTAAATAGCAGGACAGACCGAGTCCTACAACCTTGGGTGGCAACTGGTCTAGGAGAAGGAAAACTGAATTCAAACCAACCTGGAGAGTTTGGGGCTCCGTCTAGCTATGCTGCCCAAGACATGCCACTTTTGCTACAGCTTCAGTACATGTGGTGCTCCTGTGACTCTAATGAGTCACGGGACTTGTGATCATTACAGAGAATTTGTCTGGACCTGAGAAATGGTTGGAACAAGACACACTGTGAGCACCATTCAGACTTACACCAATAGAATACAAAAGATATTCCTAGGTGGCAATTGATGACCTCAACTTAAATTAAAAATTTTAAAATGCAAACTTCACCTATTGTAAGTACAATGTTTATGTTATGATTTATTGTTGCTTTACATTGCTACAGTTAATAAAAATGGTAAACATAATTTGGCACCTCTCTTCTCACCCCCCCTTTAGTACCTCTTATTTATTATGGTTTGGAAGCTCCTTCAAGTAGGGAGCCGTCATAAAATAACGGCCCAACATTATCTTGGCCAGATCCTGGTATTTTTATTTCCAGTTTTTGATACAAAGTCTTTTACCTGAGACCATTAAAGTATAACATCGTTTGCCTAAGGTCTCAGGTAATAAGGCTTGACAAAAGATCGTGTATATAATACCTCATCTCAGAAATATAGACAGATACTGAACGTCCGAAACATTGTAATAAATATAGCGGCAAAGATGAGGACAATAGTTCGAATAATGTAAATATTGTAGATAGCATTCCAAAATAAAATATTTGTAAGATGTAAGATATTTTTTCCTTGTAGATAACAAACCAAAGTAGCACTGTTTTCTCTGTACAATCTATTGTGGTGGGCTCATGATGTCCACCATCACCACAGCCTACATAGCAACTGTTGAAAAATAAGTGAAATTACCTGCATGTCTTGGGTTGTGGTCAGATGTGGGAAGCGGAATGTTTGCCATGTCTTATTTTTCAAAGCAAGGCTGCTCCGAGCACTGGTTTTTGTCATCTTTTTACTGGAAGGGGGTGGGATGCAAAGATTTACCACCTTGTCACTTAAGGCTGTGACTTCCTTCCCTCCCTTCTCATCTTTTTTTGGCAAGAGGGACTTTATGAGAACAGAGAAGTTCTGCAGGCTCTTTTCTCTTATTACCAATTGATCGCCGACTGAAATTTGGGTCGCAAGACTAGGCAGTTTTTGACAACACTTACTGTGCTGGACTGGCTTCTGATTTACCCTTTGAGTCAAAAGGAATTTTCAAAACAACAGTACATGGACAGAACTGAAATTCATAAAGTCTAGGTACCACAGAGGAAAGTTTGCCAGAACAATTACCATAAAAATATTTATAGAAAAGGCAGAGGGAAGCTACATTACTTGTGAGCTTGCTTAAAAAAATAAATAACTAAATAGAAGTAAAAAAAATCTTTTTTCTCTTACCTCTAAAAAGTCAGGGTTTCCATATGCAAAAGGCCAGTAACTAATAAGGGATCTATATTTATGGACTCACAGTGGAATAATGGATTGCGACTTAGATTGAGGAATCAGAGAACCAAATTGAATTCCAGTATTACATGCTAATACATTTGGGAAAGGTATGAATACATATTTTCTACCCCCAGCTATCAGTAAATAGCAGGACAGCATGGGTTCTATAGCCTTGGGTGGCAACCAGTCTAGGAGAAAGAAAAGTCTGAATTCAAACCAGCCTGGAGAGGGGTGTCCTCTGTCAGGCTATCTTGTTGAAGACACACCCCTTCTACTGCAACTTTAGTACATGTAGTGCGCCTACAACTCTATTAATGAGCGACAGGATTCATGATCGTATCGACATTGCAAACTAAACATGATCCCTCTTTAAAATCAATAAAAAACTCAATATTCTTTGATTCTGATAAGTGCCGTGGCATAAAGAAGATCTACAGAATGCTCGTCTACAACAAATATTTCTCAAAAAAATTTTGGTATCTGTCTATATTTCTGAGATGAGGTATTATGTACACTATTTACATTATTTGGACTATTGTCCTCGTCTTTGTCGCCATATTTATCACAGCGTTTCGGCTGTTGTATGCCCGGTCTTCTTCAGGTGGGTGGAATGTCGAACTAAACCCTTTATTTCGCTCACTTGGGTAGACTGTTCTAGTTCCATGTGCCATGTTTAATGAATGTCAGTTTTCAGTTATCTCCTGTTAATTCCCCTCTCCAAGTTCTCCACTGCCTTAACCAGGTATTGAAGAGTGTGAGTTCAATACCCGGTTAAGGCAGTGGAGAACTTTCAGAGGGAAATTAACAGGAGATAAGTGATAACTGACATCCACATGGCACGTGGAACTAGAACAGTCTACCCCAGTGAGCGAAATAGAGGGTTCAGTTCGACATTCCAACCACCTGAAGAAGGCCAGAGTGTACAATGGCAGAAACGTAATAAATATGGCAACAAAGATGAGGACAATAGTCCGAGTAATGTAAATAGTCAACAGAATTTTCCATATTTTTTTTTTTACTAGTGCACCATTCTTTATGTAATAGACTTTCTTGTTTGGGTGTATACAATTATTAAACCTTACTAATAGCATAAATGAAAATCTATGAGAAATAAAAGATATGATTATCTGCCCTTCGCGGCTTAAGGTTAGCCAATCAGCTTACAGTTGCTGATTGGCACACTTTTCTGACATTTTTTGGGGTTTGGTTTGGTTTACGGCATATCAACCTCAACGGTTTATTTAATGCCGATAAAATTTTTATTGCTGTTAATATATATATATATATATATATATTTTCAAAAAATGTATTTCTGGTAATATTTATTTTTCTTTCAAAAATATAGTGCTGCTAATAATATTTTTATTTATTATTTTTATTTTACAAAGTATTTCTGTTATTAAAACCTATTTTTACACTTTCATAGTGCTTTGACCCCAGTTTGGGTGTTAACGATTTGTCCATAGCTTGGACCCTAGCAGGTGCTACCACCCCGGGTCAGGGTGAACCTGGGAACACCAGCAATTAAGATGTTGTTCCACGCTCCTCAAAACCTCCCGAACAGAGGCCTTGCTGTCGGATGTAGTTTATCGTCTTACCCAGGACAGGCCTTTTTTTAAAGAACACTCACTCTTGGTAAGACATACGAAATGAACACTTGCAGAACCAGACTGTTATACACCGTTATCATCACAGAGTCCGTAGATGGCGAAAACATCGACTCTTCTTCAGTAGATAAGTTTGGAGGCGGACACCATTAAGTTTGCAAGGACTTATTTGTAATATTGTTTAATACAACTTGTATAACTCAGTTAGTCAGTTACATTCTCTGCATTCACCACGTGAGAATTTTATGGGAATTCAGTTTCTCATAAAACGAATTTCTAGCCAACTTTGCTTTATCCTAAAAATCAGGGTCAGAAAGGTTTCATAGTGGAATAAGAAGAAAGAATTTTAAAACGTTGATAATTGAGTAAGAAAAAATAGAGATATGGCGGAGGTGATGAAAAAAAACAAAGGCAAAAAAACAGACATAACGTTTTATGACGAACGTAAACAAAAGATGAGCAAATAAAAAAAAATGGCAGAATAAATGGTTATTAATAAAAAAAAAACTTGTTAATAAATAATTAATAAGTTTTAGAAGATAAAAATTACTTAAAGAACTATTGCATCAAATTACAAGGAGGAGGACGAGAAGCTTGTTCGTGATAAACAATTCGAAATCTACAATGACGGGTACCTAAAATAAAACTCGGATGATAAAGAATAGAAAAACATTTTAAAATGACCATTAATCACAATATTTCGACAATCAGAAGAACGGAGAAGTGGCGGAATCTTGCAAAGACAACAATGTACTTAAGGGATATTATTTTTGGTAGAGTATCTTTGGCAGTTGACTCACAAAGAGATTTACTTGGGATTTGAAGACAAACAATAAAAAAAAAGGAAAAGATGACAACGAAGAAGAAAAAAAATGAATGAAAAAGAGTAAGCAAAACTCACTGTTGTATAAAATAAAATGTTTGTGCTTTTTGGAAACCGACACCACAATCTTGTTTCGTACTCTCTCTTTCTTCTTGGAAGCCAATCAGTTGCGTTGGATCATGGGAGAAAATGAAGAATTACTTTAATCAACTCGATTTAGAAGAAAGGTTGTATCTTTTTTTTTTTTTTTTTTTTTTGCTTTTCAATGAAAAAATTTGTAACACCTTTTTATTTTTATTTTAAATTTAAAATAAACTTTAAATAAAACAAAATTCAAATCTCTTACTTGACATGAACCCTTTCAAAAAAAAAAAAAAAAAAAACTGAAGTAAAAAATCATGGTTACGTACCATAAATCTTCCCTGAAATAAGTTCAACTTCTTTTATTACTTTTGTCCTTGAAAAATGATTGGAAAACACAAAACTATAAAGAAAAAAATGCTCTGTGAAAAATGTTTCAGATATATGATCCAAATAAAACAAAAATGGAATTTTAAAAAAATGGTCTTTTTTTTTAATCGTAAACCTACAAATTCAAAAGTGGACAGTTTCGAAAATTTATAGTTGCCTTTGTTGAAATTTTCTTAAACAATGGTGCAAGTAATTATGTCCTGTTGCTTTTAACATACGGAACATAGGACAACGTTTCCAAAAATAGTGTTCATCTGGCTGCCCAAACCAATAAGCTTTTTACTTTTTATTTCGTATTGCTATTCTTAACTGAAACATTTCAAAACATTTGTTCACAAAATGTAGAAATTGCAAAAAAATTTTGATGTGAACACCAACTGTACATTTTTTTTTACAAGTAGTACAGTTGGTGTACACATTGAAAATTACAATTTCAAAACATTTTAAAAGTGCTGGAGTTTTTCTTCAACTATTTTGATATCTAAACATTTGTTCACGTATGATGAGTAACTCAGTGATATTGTGGGAGAATGAAATAAAATTAAATAATGAATGAAATAAATAATAAGCATAATAATTAAAAAAATAAATAATTTCATTTTCTCCTAATGCAAATGGAAACCAGAAAAAAAGTGTTTCCGGTCACATGCAAAGTTTGTGACCACACTTCCGGAAAGGAGATCGTCTTTCTCTTGATACTTTTGTTTGAATCGTTGCATTCAGACGTGTTTTGCAGTGGCCCTAAGGAAAGGAGATTTAGTCACCTTCTCTCAACGTCATGTTGATTTGAGGTCGACCACTCTCTTACCTATGAGTTAGTACACACACCTGTGTCAATAAAAAAAATGGCCCTTAATTTCCCAAACAAGTTTTTGTGTTATTTTGTAGTGAACAAAACAAGATCTAGATTTAAAATTCAAATACTAAGCACTGGCTCATTGATTTTTATTAGAAATTAAAAAACTCGAATTTACAAACTTTGCTTAACACACACGCAAAAGCGAATCCAAAACAAAACTCGTGAAATTTCACACCTTGATGCGAAATGTTTTTCGGCCAATAGAAAACTAGGAAACATTTAAAAGCAAAATTCAAATAATCTTCAATTCTCAGAAACAAATTCGTTTACGGACCTTTTCGCGAGCCGACGCGAGGTTTGTATGTCGTCCAATGAAAAGGCCCGAATCATATCCGGGAGTGAATTCCCAAATGACCTTTTCAAGCCCAACAAACAAAATAAAAGACGGGCAAGTTCGCCTGTCACCAGAGAGGAGACGAGCGTATTAACAAGTCCCTTGATAAACGTCAAACGATCGTTATTATTATTTCTACGTTTCTCCCTCACCTCTTTTATACTTGATAAACGAACGGAACATTTTAAGACTGAGCGATTACTTCAAAGACATTCCTACTCTACGATAACGCTCATACATAAATACATACATACATCCGGGCATACGTTCCTGCCTACGTACACATAAACTCATTCTTGCAAGGACTACAACGAACATTTTGACGACCTTGTATCAACCAAAATACATTAATTTTATTTGTAAAGACCTAAATTGATTTATATGTATATAAATTTGTTGTTTCACTTTACAATTTGATTTTCTTGTTTTATATCTTATGGTAGGATATCTAACTAACATGACCAAATCAAACTAACCTGTTTCAACACTCATACATTTCACTATAACTGATAATCCACTATATCTAAACATTTGTTCATGTGTGTGTAACTCAGTAATATTGTGGGAGAATGAAAATTAAATAATAAATAAACATAATAATTAAAAAAATAAATAATTTCATTTTCTCATAATGGAAACCAGAAAAAAGGGTGACATGCAAAGTTTGTGACCCCACTTCCGGAAAGATCATCTAGGGCTTGATACTTTTGAACCATTGCATTCGGACATGTTTTGCAGCGGTCCTAAGCAAAGGCGATTCAGTCACCCTCTCTCAACGTCATGTTGATTTGGGGTTGACCACTCTCTTAACTCTGAGTTAGTACACACACCCGTGTCAATAAAAAAATTGACCCTTAATTTTCCAAACAATATTTTGTTATTTACTGTGGTTCAACGACATTACCATCTTCTGATACCGGAAGAAAAACCAAATACCAACCCACTACAATATATAAGTAGTACATGCATTAATTTCTGAACTCTGACAATATCTTCTTTCGTCATTTTCTATGTATCCCTATTGTTGATAAAAGTGTTATTATTCTTAATATCCCCATTATTTAAACTGTCGGAGTTAACTCCTCCTTAATTTTCCAAATTGTTCACTAAGTGGCGCTCTCCTCACACTATAAATACTGGGCGATTTCTTGCCTAGTTCTCGTTTTCATTTCTTCATTTTCAGCGACCACATCTACAATGTAAGCTCTCGCAGAAGATTGCGTCTTCACACTTGTGGGAGACGCCATGGAAATTATACAGACATACACGTATGTACGAACATACAAAACTCTTTACGTTCACATACAAACACAAATGTTAATGTCTATGTCCATTATAAATTTTGTTGTTTAATACGTATATATATATATATATATATATATATATATATATATATATATATATATATATATATTGGTCTTGTTGGTTTTCTTTACACTTCTTTATGGTGGATTCAATCTCCGCCATCTAACTAACAAGGCCAAATCAAACTAATCTATTTCAACACTCACACACTTCACTATAACTGATAACCCACTATAAGGTCACCTCGGGTTGGTTTCCAAGTTAAATGTAAGCTGCTCAACCAGTTCTGTTGATATTCAAAATGGCCGAATACATTCGAGACAGATCTCATGTGTATATACAAATCAAATATGTCAGGTATCCAGAAAGCACAGATCATAACACATCAGAGGGACAATATAAATATATTCTGATGTCTATAATATAACAGCTGTTGGTTTTTGTACTTTAAAAACAAAGGAAGATAAAAAAAAATGTATTATTAACATCTTATTTTTATGCTTCACTACTGTTTCCATTTCTTTACTGATATTTTGGCTGCTAATTTCCGCTGCCTTTGGTCGCCTGGTGCTTAAGGGACTCTCCGTTCATGGGGATTTTGTTTAGGATAAGCATAACAATGAAGAATAAAAGAGAACCAGAATGGCACGTGAGTCATGGTTCTGGTCCAAGAAATATCCAGTGCACAAATATCCATGAAATTGAACAGTTAAGTTCTAAATATTTTTGTATTTTTTATAATAATATTCTTTTGGTATCTGTCTATATTTCTGAGATGGGGTATGCTGTACACTATTTACATTATTCAAACTATTGTCCTCATCTTGAGTCGCCATATTTATTACAACGTTTCGGCGGTTCAGTATCTGTCTATATTTCTGAGATGAGGTATTATGTACACTATTTACATTATTTGGACTATTGTCCTCATCTTTGTCGCCATATTTATTACAACATTTCGGCGGTTCAGTATCTGTCTATATTTCTGAGATGAGGTATTATGTACACTATTTACATTATTTGGACTATTGTCCTCATCTTTGTCGCCATATTTATTACAACGTTTCGGCCCTTCAGTATCTGTCTATATTTCTGAGATGAGGTATTATGTACACTATTTACATTATTTGGACTATTGTCCTCATCTTTATCACCATATTTATTACAACGTTTCGGCCTTTCAGTATCTGTCTATATTTCTGAGATGAGGTATTATGTACACTATTTACATTATTCGGACTATTGTCCTCATCTTTGTCGCCATATTTATTACAACGTTTCGGCGGTTCAGTATCTGTCTATATTTCTGAGATGGGGTATTATGTACACTATTTACATTATTCGGACTATTGTCCTCATCTTTGTTGCCATATTTATTACAACGATTCGGCGGTTCAGTATCTGTCTATATTTCTGAGATGAGGTATTATGTACACTATTTACATTATTCGGACTATTGTCCTCATCTTTGTTGCCATATTTATTACAAAGTTTCGGCGGTTCAGTATCTGTCTATATTTCTGAGATGGGGTATTATGTATACTGTTTACATTATTCGGGATATTGTCCTCGTCTTTGTCGCCATATTTATTACAATGTTTCGATCGTTGTACCCTCGGGCCTTCTTCAGGTGGTTGGAATGTCGAACTAAACCGTTTATTTCGCTCACTGGGGCAAACTTTTCTAGTTCCAAGTTCCATGTTTAATGGATGTCAGTTGTCAGTTATCTTCTACTTAATTCCCTCTCCAAGTTCTCCACCGCCTTAACCGGGTATTGAACTCACACTCTTTGTGTCCTGTCACTGGACCTAACTAAAGAGTGGGAGTTCAATACCTGGTTAAGCCGGTGGGGAACTTGTGGAGGTGAATTAACGGGAGATAAGTGATAACTGACATCCACATGGCACGTGGAACTAGAACAGTCTACCTCAGTGAGCGAAATAATGGGTTTAGTTCGACATTCCAACCACCTGAAGAAGGCCGGAGCGTACAACGGCCGAGACGTTGTAATAAATATGGCGAGAAATATGAGGACAATAGTCCGAATAATGTAATAATGTATATTTTTTTTGTTCTGAAGTGTTAAAATTATCGAAGCCTATTACGAAAATGGACGTTCAAACAGAAATGCATTTCGCATGACAAATAGAGGTGTCTGGATTTTCGGCCACATTCTCGTGCACTGCAGCAATGTTTTCAGCTGAATGGCGCAAACGTGTACGCAATGGTGTTTTCACATCTGCCACCGACCGAATTTGTTTGAATTTACGGACAATTTTTCCATTTGCACTCTCGGTTGGTCGATTATGTTGACCGAAAAAATCGCGAAGTGCGCGAAATACATTTGTTTGAACGTCCATTTTCGTAATAGGCTTCGATAACTTTAACACGTTGATTGTTAATCTTTCCATGGTTAAAATTGCCAAAGACTTAAGTTGTTAAATCTGAAAGAAAAAGAAAAAATTATTAGACGCTTAAACTTAATTCACATTTAAACCCGGCCCAATTTATTGGAACACCCTTCATATATATATATATATATATATATATATATATATATATATATATATATAAAGAAATGGAATGAGTCCGACAATTGGGTGCACGAACAAAGACAAGCTGATGAAGATTTTTCACAAAAAATCATCTTTAGTGATGAAGCCCATTTTTATCTTGGTGGATTCGTTAATAAGCAGAATTGTCGCATTTGGACTGATGAAAATCCAAGGAAGATTATTAAAAAGCCACTGCATCTACAAAAGGTCAATGTTTGGTGGGCATTTTTTTTTTGCTCGCAGAATCATTGGGCCGGATATTTATAAATTTGAACGTCCATTTTCGTAATAGGCTTTGACATTTTAACAAGTTGTTTTATTGTTAATTCTTTCCATAGTTGAAATTGCCAAAGACTTAAGTTGTTAAATCTGAAAGAAAAAGAAAAATACTTATTAGACGCTTAAACTTAATTCACATTTAAAAATCAAGTTATTGGAATATCCTATATTTGTATTCACTCAAACTCCCACGAGGTCAGGTTGTGACACAAGGTCGGTTTAATGTGGGGAGCCTGAGCGCGTACACCCGGGCAAGGAACAAAAATTCCCCGAGCCCCCGCAACCGTCGGTTGAGCTGGCCTCGGTGCGAGCACCGATCCTTCCCTCTGGTGCAATGGGAGGTTGCGGCCTCGGGCAGCTATATAAACAGTTGTGTTTGTATCTTGTTGGTACGAGAATAAAGTAATTCAGAATACTACTACCATTGCTGTTGTGGTTATTTTACATGGTGCCCAACATGGGGCTATCTTAACAAAATAAGACATGGCATCTGCACCAGGTGGAACTCTCGATTTGATTGCTCAACTTGTAGGAGGCCGTGCGGTGTGAAGTGTGATGTGTTAGGATGTATCTCTGGGTTAAGATTTCCTGCTGGCCGGTCCAGCTACATAAGAATGTTGGACTATAATGGAGTCCAAAGAAGATAAAGAAACAAACAAGACCGATATACATGTATGCAAACAAATACATATTAATAACAAATTACAATGACATGAAGGGTTACAGAGTGTTGTATGGAGAAGTTATGCTGAGTGAGTTGACTGTCCGTACGAACGCGTATATTGTTTTTAGCGTGTTCCCAGAATATGGGAAACGCTGTTTGTGTGAGAGGTCACGTATTGGTGTAAGTGAAAAAGAAAAAGTTTTTTTTTTTACCTCGCCTCACGCGCGAGGTTGCGGCCTGAGTCGAGGCAGCTGGCCGCACGTGTGCGTAAGCCGGAAAAAGAGGAAGAGGCGAAAGGTCAGCCAGCATTTATACTCGTGGGAGAGAGAGACCCCTGTTGAAGGATTAAGGAAATGAGGAGGAGCTAACTGCGACTAACTCATGCAGCAAATAGAGCCACAAAGGGAAACTATCGCCCTTCGGAGGGATGGAAACCTTCACGTGACGCAAAAATCACACACACACACACACACACATAAATAAAGAGTAAAGAACCAGAAGAAATGCAAAATAACAACATTGCAGATTCAGTGGGCCCAACACAAAATAATATTGGAGTGGACAAATATCAGGCGACACAGGTCAGTGGCCAGGTGTCGAGTGTTATTTTTGAATTTGTATCTCGAGGTGCAAGAATAAAGTAATTCAGAATTACTACTACCGTTGCCGTTGTGGTTATTTTACAACTACAAATCTGTTTGAATTCTCATCTTCAGACAGGTATGCTTTCCAAGCATACCTGCCTGCTTATGTCCGTTTCTGATTCTTCAGCACCCCCACAGAGCCAAATTGTGGTTTATACTGAAACTTTGCTGAGCAAACGCTAGTCACATGTACCCCATCTAGTCCAAATACGGTTCAGAAATCAAAGTTTCCCTTCTCCTATATTTGCCAATAATGCCTAGAGAGTTCCAACTGTTATTTAATCCATAGCTAGTGGGGAAGGGATGGCTTCTTACCTATCCCAAGGCTTGTTGTACAAACGTGAATATAACAATCTCAACCAGAATTCGAACATGGCTTGCCAATTCCTGTTTCCACCCTCACATCACCTGCTCATTTTTAATATTATCAAACTTTTTTATTGCATACATTACAAGGTAATCAAGCAGTTTGTCTTCTTTAATTCTAGAGAGTTCTTTCTCTTAGGCAGGAGAAACTAAATTTTGCACAAAACCCATTCAAGGATCTGCCATACAAGGACGTTGCCACAAAATAAAATCAAGTACCTTCGGGGGTAGAATCAGATGTTAAAAACGGTGGTAGTTGGCGGGGTGCGGTAAAAATCAGATATTAAGTTTCAAAGATTTCTAAATCTAATGTCCATATACTGTGATAGACATCACATGACACACATGACAGATATCGCCCGACGCACATGACAGATATCACATGATATCATGGAAAGTGGAATTGGTGTCTCAGCGTTACAATTTCGGGCTACATTGTTGCACTCACTTTCACACTGATATTCTTGGGAAAGACATGGATCCGTGACTTTGCCCCCAAGATTTTGTTTAAATGGCAATGTAGATAGACTGGACTATCACACCTTGGGTGGAAGTCAGAGAAGGAAAACTCTGAGTTCCAAACCATGGAGAAAACAGCGGAAAAAGCACTCCATTATCTATAAGTAAAATAAACATGAACTGGCTGTTTCAATATTCAAACTGTGTCCCTCAATTCCATATTTAGTTCTTGTGTGCAGGTGTCACAATGGTTATTGGTGTGGAGAATGGAGTCAGGCAGCCAAATTCAAATTCCTACTGAGTCTGTGGCTTTTACTTTTGCACAGATGCCATTGAGAAATACAGGAATCCATCACATCTCCCTCCAGTTTTTGGTTAAATAATCTGAACTATTTAACCTTGGATGGAAACTAGCCTTAAACTCTGAATGGCAAAATATGGACAAGGTAGGAAACCATTCCATTACCTTTCCTAAGAAGTCATGATAATTTACCGTACTTAAGGAAAAGGAATCTGTGAAGTCATGATCTTAAATGGACATGGTATTGGATAAAATCCTTCAGGAAACATTATTTGGATTTGATTTTAAATACACTTTATTTTTGCTTTGTGCTTATTTTCTGAAATAAAACCTATAGACATGTTTTTTACGTATATAAGGCATAGGTAAAAGTTTTAGAAGCTAAAGTTTTATTAATTTTGAAAATTAATGACAGTAATGATTTTAGACAAATGATAAAACTCGACTCAGTAGCACTGACATAGACTGAGGCCATGAAGACAAATTTGTTTTTTTTTTTTTAAATTGGAATCTCCTCAAGTAATGCTACTAAATCACAAGAGGTTACAGAGGGTGACAAAATTAGGAGCAGAAACATTAATTATGAGCAGAAAGCAAAGAGAGTAATCAGGCGACCAGTAGATAGCAATTGACATTGCATTTAAATTTTTAGTTGGTATCATCCCAAGTAAGGCAGTAATGCCACTAAAACACAAGGGGTTACAGGATGTGGAAGAATTAGGAACAGAAACATTAATGATGAGCAGAAAGAGAAGAGAGTAATCAGGTGGATAGTAGATAGCGATTGACATTGCATTTAAATGTTTGCAGATTCAAGTTGGCTGGAATGCCTGGAGCTGGGACAGAGTACCACAAGCAAGAAGTGCAAGAGAAGAAACTGATAGCATAGAATTTATGGCTACACCTAGCCAGCTCAACGGTTAATTGATGAGATTTCAATGCTGTTAATTGATGAGATTTCAATGCTAATCTAGTGCTGCACTTAAATTCAAAAACTCTAGGTGCCATAGTGAAGAGCGCATTCGAACAATTACCATGAACGTATTTATAGAAAAGACACAGGGAGGCAACCTTATGGTGGTGGGAAAATTACTGAAGCTGAGCTGCCAGATCAGGACCAGTAATATTGCAGATTCTTCTGTTTACTTCGAGCTCCTTTATCAAGGACATCAAAGTAAATAGCAGGGGCACTGGACCATATATAGCAGCAATATTCTAAGCTTGGCCAAATGGTAGACATAGAGATGAAGATAGATTCCGGTGATGAAAATTGTCTCATCCGATATAGTGAAAAGAGTTTCTTAGCAGCTGACCTAGCAACGGATTCAATATAGTCTTTCCACTTCATATCAGTTAGAGAATATAAGCCCAAGAAGGCATGATGAGTCATTTTCCTGTAGGATAGCATCAGCCATGCAGCTGGAAGACAGCAAGAGGTCTTACACATGATTAATGGAAAGAAGTTTAGATTTGGAGCCATTAAAATTAACAAGCTTCTTCTGTTAAGGTCTCAGTTCAAGCAAAAATAATACAATTTAGCTCAATACCATTGTAATAGATACAGGCCAATAAAACAAATTTAGTCTTCCGCTTAGATTTCAGTTCAAGCAAAAATGATCCAGCTCAGCTCAACAGCATTGTTATAGATTGAGGTGAAGAAAACAAATTTAGTCTTCCATTTAGATTAAGGGCAGCATTTAAGCTAGTTCTTGCAGAACACTCTTGATTGGATCTTCAGCTTGTTCAGGAGTTTGAGAGTCCCTAAGTCTTTGGATATTCTCAGCATTGGAAGCTCTCCTGGCTGCCGTTTAATCTGGGTGTTCATTTGCGCAGGACTTTTCCTTGCTGCAGTCTTGGATCTTTTGATTGCAATCTGGTCCTCTGTTGGCGGAGATTTCTATTTGCGAGGCATACTGCTGCCGTATGCAATAGGCAACAATAAACTACAGAAGAACTCAAAACTGATTGCTACATTTAAGTATTGCATTAATATTTAAACTTACCTTTTAAAAGTTCAATGATAATTCTTCTGTCGGCGCTTAGTTTAAAAGCAATTTTTATAGTGTAACCCGGATATAAGAGAGTTGTTGGGACCGGAGAATAAGTCTCTTATATCCGAGTTTCTCTTATATCCGGGTTTGGTCTATTATATATACATTAACACAGGCTCTAATTTGGGACCAGAGAAAATCTCTCTTATATCCGGGTCTCTTATATCCAGGTTACACTGTATAAATGTAGGACCTTGCTTTCCATACAAATAATTTTTATTTCATGGGTGACTTTTGCTGGATTTCACAATTAATTTTGATTATTCTCAAATTTATTTCCAAGTCATAAAATTGTTATTGCACCAAAAAATTTGTCACAAAAAAATCATATAAAAAAAAGTCACCCAAAACAATCACAATATTGAAAACTTGGGAATCGAAAATTTCATGGTTTGCAGGTCAGGATCTAACCTAGAATTTTTTAATTTGCTCATGGAGTTGGCCTGATTCCAAAATGGTTTGATATATTGGGGTATGGTTTCTAGGAGTAAAGTTGAAAAAGTGTGACACACTGACATTCGTATTTATTTATATAGATAAGAGAAAAGTTTGGGTAAAATGAATTTATCTGGAATCAAAGAAAATAAATCTTAAAACCCCATTTGTGAATTTCCATAAGAATGATAATATTAAAGAATATTTTTTAAACTCATGTTTCTATCATATCCTGCCTGTCAATGGGCTTAGGTGGTATTTTTTGATTAATTTACCATGGTGTAGCTAATTCCATTAGCAGGATGGAAAGAAATAAACTTTCTACAGACATTTCCTTAAAAACTTTTTTCCCTTTTGAGATTTATCAGTTTTCAAATTTTTGAATTCTTTATTTTCGTTATAAACAAAAGACTTGGATATTGTTTGTCAAAATGTTTGAAAAAAAAAAAGCACATTTCCAGTATGAGACTGGATAAAGATCGTTAAAAAACAAAACAAAGACAGGCTGATGCAATTTGGTACTTAAATGATTGATTACATAATTATCACAAGTTAATTAAAAGATTTGTATTTTAAAATAATCCTTTTAAGATTTGTTACTCAATTAAAATGACAAGCAACTATTTAATCAAGAAATTGAAACATGAAATATTACGGAATGTCTAATTTCTTTCAATTTCTCCTTTTACATCCAAAAAGCATGCGAGTGCATGGCAAAGTGCGAGCAGGTATGGCATCGACACTTGACATTGCTTGAGGCAGGTATTACTGAAAAAGACAAGAGATTTTTTTTTACTGTTGTATCATCTACTCTTTGATTATCATGGGGGGGGGGTGAGAGGCACTAGGCGGGGCAGATTATTAAAGCATATTGATGAATTATTGGGTAACATAACAGAGGTCAAGGCAGACTGTATTTTTGCTCTGTTGAATAGAGAAAGGAGAAAACTGAGTGCCTCGTTGATCAGTTTGCAATAGTGAGTGCAAAGAACATAAAATAGTCATATCACATAATTTAAAAGATGAACAAAACTGAAAAGGAAAATAGGAAATACAAGGAAACTGATACTTACAATCAGAATGAGATCGCTGAAATTTCTAGAACATGTAATGAGGAAAAAGGACCTAGAAAATTTAACACTCACAGGACACTGGAATCAAGAGAAGCAGAAAAAAGCAGGGAGTAAAATATATAATGAGTTCGAGGGAATAGATAGCAGAAACAAGACAAAAGTAAAGGGAGGGGGGAAATTATGCAGAATAACAAAATACAGGAAGTTGTGGAGACGAAAGATTGGCCATAAATTAAGAAGTAAATCATTTGTGTACATAAATAAGTACAGTAGAATCCCTCATATCCGGAATCCCTCACATCCAGAATCCCTCACATCTGGAATCCCTTATATCCACAATCCTTCATATGCAGAGTGCCTCATATCTGGAATCCCTCAGCTGGAATCCTTCACATCCAGAGACCCTCATATCTGGAATCCATCATATCCAGAATCCTTCACATCCAGAATCCATCACATCTGGAATCCCTCATATCCAGAATCATTCATATCCATAATCCCTCATATCCGGACCCCTCATATCTGGAATCCCTAATATCCAGAATCCCTCATATCTGGACCCCTCATATCCGGAATCCCTAATATCCAGAACCCCCCATATCCAGAATCCCTAATATCCGGAATCCCTCATATCCAGAATCCCTCACATCCAGAATCCCTCATATCCAGACCCCTCATATCCGGAATCCCTAATATCCAGAATCCCTCATATCCAGAATCCCTAATATCCGGACTCTCTCACACCCGGAATCCCTCATATCCGGAATCCCTCACATCCGGAATCCTTCATATCCTGAATCCCTTATATCAAAATCTCTTATATTTGGAGTGTCTCATATCTGGAATCCATTATCTGGACATGATTTTCATATGTATATTTGAAATATTTGGGTGATATGTAACTGATTTGAAATTTCTGTTTTACAGGAAATTTACTTTGGATAATTGCTTCTGCTTATTTCACCCTAATGGCTTATATTGGTGCAAAAGATGATGGGAATAAGAGGAAAAGAATAACTTTGGAGTTATTGCAAAAAGTGGAAATTTTAAACAGATTAGTTGCTGGTGAAAGTTCATTGTAACTAATAGCTGTGTTCAACATAGGAAAGTCATCATTGTATGATAAAATCTTCCTAAGAAAATATTCTCGAGCATTCACACTGTCATAATGAACAAGGAAATAAAAAACATGATTGTGATGAAAGCTGGACTGAAATTGAAAAAGCTATTGAAAAGGTCAGTTTTATGGAAAGAAAGCCAGCATTCAGCTATGATTGCAATAACACACACAGAGTTAAAAAGTGTCTTTTGCTTAAAAAATTTCAAGAATAAAAGCAAAACAAAATGCAGAAAAAGTTGAGAATGACATTAGAAGAGAAAGAATCCTCATGCAACAGCGATTAAAAATCCTCGTTACATTATTTGTTTTGCATACATGGCATACTTAATTTAATGAATTTTCACTAACCTTACATAATCTATTTCTTTTTCCTTAAAATCAATTCTGTTATATTTCACTCACCATTAGCTTATTTTGTTTAATATAAAACATTGAAAATAAATGTTAAACCTGATTTCAGTTCTTTTATTTTAATCTAAATATAACCCCTCATATCCGGAGTTTGTAACCAATTCCTCATATCCAGAAGGCCGTCTTAGTCTAGTTGCCAGGGATTCTAGTGTATTGTAAAGTTATCTGATGGGTGTCAACATGTCAGATGTTAGAGGTGGAATTTCAGTCATTGACTTCGGCACTGTTTTCTGTAGATCTATTCCTGTCTGACTCCTTATTGAGGGGCGATTGTATTTATTAACCCCAAAATTATTAAATCAATAAGAAAAATTATAACTGAACAAAAGAACGTTTTTACCATAGATAAGCTTTCCATTTTGGGCAAAAAAAAGAATTTTAATCAGCTGTATAATTAATGGAAAGCACAAGGATTGTCAAACAACGCTGATAAATTACTAGATGAAAATCAAAATATTGCTCGATAAATGAATGTATTTTTTAAATAGATATTTTTAATCTGGCGTTATTTCACATAACTATTGTTGCAGCACTGTTCCTAGTGAGACTCAAATTTTACATGAGATCTGAATATGCATTGGACTAGGAAGAAGAAACATTCCAAAAGTTAAACAAAGTTCTGAGAAACGGAAAAATATCATGAGAAACAAAGAAAAAGTGCTGGATTACTATGTGTTATCCATCCTCTTATATGGCACTGAATGCTGGACAATCTCTCTGCAGATGAGGCAGCAGAAATGTGGTTCTACAGGAGGATACTGAAAATTCCATGGGTGGAGTTAGTAAACACCAAGGAAGTCTTTAAAAAATGGCAACAGAAAAAACACTCAGAATCAGGAAAAGAGAGCCGGAATACCTTGAACACATAACGAGGAAGGAGGACTTGGAAAATTTAAACTTCACAGGGCATACTGAGGGCAAGAGAGTGGAAGTTTTGGTTCCAATCCAGTTATGGGAATGACTAAAATACTTTCCCCTCTCAGAACTACACAGATGCATGCTGGGATTTATTCCTAGCCAATAAAATAGGCTGGTTCTCAGTTTTATCTGACTCAGTCTTTGTCTGTCTTGTCTTGTAGTCAGAAAGCTATGCTCACTCATTCAAACTTACACTTGTCAACTCCAATTTTGAGTTTATGAACTTTTTGCCATATTACTATTGCTTTGCCTTATTATTGTTAATTTGCCTTGCATATATTGTTTGCTTGTTTCAGATTATTTTTTACCCTATTCTTTTCTTTTTCTTGTTATTGCTTATTGCAAACTTTGTCAATTCTGTTTGTTGGGCAGTTCTGTCACTTATTTACATTCAACCATGGCCACTCACTCTACAGGAAAGGTAGCAACCCACTTACCTGATGAGCTTGTGTGAATGGATGGTGGGCCTTAACAAAGGTAGAAAACTGCTAAGAGCCACATGAGATGAGAAGTTGTGGAGAGCCATCATCACCTGTGTCCTTCTTGCTTATTGCAAACTTTGTCAATTCTGTTTGTTGGGCAGTTCTGTCACTTATTTGCATTCAACCATGGCCACTCACTCTACAGGAAAGGTAGCAAACCACTTACCTGATGAGCTTGTGTGAATGTATGGCGGGCCTTAACAAAGGTAGAAAACTGCTAAGAGCCACATGAGATGAGAAGTTGTGGAGAGCCATCATCACCTGTGTCCTTCTTGCTTATTGCAAACTTTGTCAATTCTGTTTGTTGTGCAGTTCTGTCACTTATTTACATTCAACCATGGCCACTCACTCTACAGGAAGGTATCAAACCACTTACCTGATGAGCTTGCGTGAATGGATGGTGGGCCTAAACAAAGGTAGAAAACTGCTAAGAGCCACATGAGATGAGAAGTTGTGGAGAGCCATCATCACCTGTGTCCTTCTTGCTTATTGCAAACTTTGTCAATTCTGTTTGTTGGGCAGTTCTGTCACTTATTGACATTCAACCATGGCCACTCACTCTACAGGAAGGTATCAAACCACTTACCTGATGAGCTTGCGTGAATGGATGGTGGGCCTTAACAAAGGTAGAAAACTGCTAAGAGCCACATGAGATGAGAAGTTGTGGAGAGCCATCATCACCTGTGTCCTTCTTGCTTATTGCAAACTTTGTCAATTCTGTTTGTTGTGCAGTTCTGTCACTTATTTACATTCAACCATGGCCACTCACTCTACAGGAAGGTATCAAACCACTTACCTGATGAGCTTGCGTGAATGGATGGTGGGCCTAAACAAAGGTAGAAAACGGCTAAGAGCCACATGAGATGAGAAGTTGTGGAGAGCCATCATCACCTGTGTCCTTCTTGCTTATTGCAAACTTTGTCAATTCTGTTTGTTGGGCAGTTCTGTCACTTATTTACATTCAACCATGGCCACTCACTCTACAGGAAGGTAGCAAACCACTTACCTGATGAGCTTGCGTGAATGGATGGTGGGCCTAAACAAAGGTAGAAAACTGCTAAGAGCCACATGAGATGAGAAGTTGTGGAGAGCCATCATCACCTGTGTCCTTCTTGCTTATTGCAAACTTTGTCAATTCTGTTTGTTGGGCAGTTCTGTCACTTATTGACATTCAACCATGGCCACTCACTCTACAGGAAGGTATCAAACCACTTACCTGATGAGCTTGCGTGAATGGATGGTGGGCCTAAACAAAGGTAGAAAACTGTCAAGGACCACATGAGATGAGAAGTTGTGGAGAGCCATCATCACCTGTGTCCTTCTTGCTTATTGCAAACTTTGTCAATTCTGTTTGTTGGGCAGTTCTGTCACTTATTGACATTCAACCATGGCCACTCACTCTACAGGAAGGTATCAAACCATTTACCTGATGAGCTTGCGTGAATGGATGGTGGGCCTAAACAAAGGTAGAAAACTGTCAAGGAGCAAAGGAGATGAGAAGTTGTGGAGAGCCATCATCACCTGTGTCCTTCTTGCTTATTGCAAACTTTGTCAATTCTGTTTGTTGTGCAGTTCTGTCACTTATTTACATTCAACCATGGCCACTCACTCTACAGGAAGGTATCAAACCACTTACCTGATGAGCTTGCGTGAATGGATGGTGGGCCTAAACAAAGGTAGAAAACTGCTAAGAGCCACATGAGATGAGAAGTTGTGGAGAGCCATCATCACCTGTGTCCTTCTTGCTTATTGCAAACTTTGTCAATTCTGTTTGTTGGGCAGTTCTGTCACTTATTGACATTCAACCATGGCCACTCACTCTACAGGAAGGTATCAAACCACTTACCTGATGAGCTTGCGTGAATGGATGGTGGGCCTTAACAAAGGTAGAAAACTGCTAAGAGCCACATGAGATGAGAAGTTGTGGAGAGCCATCATCACCTGTGTCCTTCTTGCTTATTGCAAACTTTGTCAATTCTGTTTGTTGTGCAGTTCTGTCACTTATTTACATTCAACCATGGCCACTCACTCTACAGGAAGGTATCAAACCACTTACCTGATGAGCTTGCGTGAATGGATGGTGGGCCTAAACAAAGGTAGAAAACGGCTAAGAGCCACATGAGATGAGAAGTTGTGGAGAGCCATCATCACCTGTGTCCTTCTTGCTTATTGCAAACTTTGTCAATTCTGTTTGTTGGGCAGTTCTGTCACTTATTTACATTCAACCATGGCCACTCACTCTACAGGAAGGTAGCAAACCACTTACCTGATGAGCTTGCGTGAATGGATGGTGGGCCTAAACAAAGGTAGAAAACTGCTAAGAGCCACATGAGATGAGAAGTTGTGGAGAGCCATCATCACCTGTGTCCTTCTTGCTTATTGCAAACTTTGTCAATTCTGTTTGTTGGGCAGTTCTGTCACTTATTGACATTCAACCATGGCCACTCACTCTACAGGAAGGTATCAAACCACTTACCTGATGAGCTTGCGTGAATGGATGGTGGGCCTAAACAAAGGTAGAAAACTGTCAAGGACCACATGAGATGAGAAGTTGTGGAGAGCCATCATCACCTGTGTCCTTCTTGCTTATTGCAAACTTTGTCAATTCTGTTTGTTGGGCAGTTCTGTCACTTATTGACATTCAACCATGGCCACTCACTCTACAGGAAGGTATCAAACCATTTACCTGATGAGCTTGCGTGAATGGATGGTGGGCCTAAACAAAGGTAGAAAACTGTCAAGGAGCAAAGGAGATGAGAAGTTGTGGAGAGCCATCATCACCTGTGTCCTTCTTGCTTATTGCAAACTTTGTCAATTCTGTTTGTTGTGCAGTTCTGTCACTTATTTACATTCAACCATGGCCACTCACTCTACAGGAAGGTATCAAACCACTTACCTGATGAGCTTGCGTGAATGGATGGTGGGCCTAAACAAAGGTAGAAAACTGCTAAGAGCCACATGAGATGAGAAGTTGTGGAGAGCCATCATCACCTGTGTCCTTCTTGCTTATTGCAAACTTTGTCAATTCTGTTTGTTGGGCAGTTCTGTCACTTATTGACATTCAACCATGGCCACTCACTCTACAGGAAGGTATCAAACCACTTACCTGATGAGCTTGCGTGAATGGATGGTGGGCCTTAACAAAGGTAGAAAACTGCTAAGAGCCACATGAGATGAGAAGTTGTGGAGAGCCATCATCACCTGTGTCCTTCTTGCTTATTGCAAACTTTGTCAATTCTGTTTGTTGTGCAGTTCTGTCACTTATTTACATTCAACCATGGCCACTCACTCTACAGGAAGGTATCAAACCACTTACCTGATGAGCTTGCGTGAATGGATGGTGGGCCTAAACAAAGGTAGAAAACGGCTAAGAGCCACATGAGATGAGAAGTTGTGGAGAGCCATCATCACCTGTGTCCTTCTTGCTTATTGCAAACTTTGTCAATTCTGTTTGTTGGGCAGTTCTGTCACTTATTGACATTCAACCATGGCCACTCACTCTACAGGAAGGTAGCAAACCACTTACCTGATGAGCTTGCGTGAATGGATGGTGGGCCTAAACAAAGGTAGAAAACTGTCAAGGAGCAAAGGAGATGAGAAGTTGTGGAGAGCCATCATCACCTGTGTCCTTCTTGCTTATTGCAAACTTTGTCAATTCTGTTTGTTGTGCAGTTCTGTCACTTATTTACATTCAACCATGGCCACTCACTCTACAGGAAGGTAGCAAACCACTTACCTGATGAGCTTGTGTGAATGGATGGCGGGCCTTAACAAAGGTAGAAAACTGCTAAGGGCCACATGAGATGAGAAGTTGTGGAGAGCCATCATCACCTGTGTCCTTCTTGCTTATTGCAAACTTTGTCAATTCTGTTTGTTGGGCAGTTCTGTCACTTATTGACATTCAACCATGGCCACTCACTCTACAGGAAGGTATCAAACCACTTACCTGATGAGCTTGCGTGAATGGATGGTGGGCCTAAACAAAGGTATAAAACTGTCAAGGACCACATGAGATAAGAAGTTGTGGAGAGCCATCATCACCTGTGTCATTAAGTAAGGGTGTAAGGAAATAAAATAAATTTCAACAAGGTGATATTTTATATTTTTGTTTTTATATAACTGGGTAACTAAAGAGAGAAAATACATTAGTATTCTTGTAAAAGAAATAAAAGATTAAAGTTAGGAATTGTGTGATATATGTGTCTGAGAAAGAATTCACTAAGCGGAAAGCATACATGGAACAATGTCTCAGTTGGTGTTATTTCTACTACATGCTGGAATGTGAAGAGAGAAAAGAGAGAAAAGACAGGAAGTGTCCTCTTTTTATAGTTTCTTAACAGCACCACTTAACGGTTGTATTGACAAAACTAAGTGGGGTTAACCGACACTATAAATGTTATTTTTAGCGTGCATATGTGTTTGAGATTGTTATATCTATTTCCATTGCTACATATTCCTGAAAACAGTTATTATATTTAGTGGATGGTTACAAAGGAAACTGGATTAACCAAAGTCACAGTGGTGACAATCAAAGGGGCAGTCATGTTGGTATTGCTGATAACTGTCTTGTCGGCTTGGTACTGTGTCAGTCATTTATGAGTGGCTTTCTTTTATGCAAATCTGAATGGAGACTTGATGTTATGCTTGGAGCCCCTGCACAGAAGATAACAATTTTTTATTTGGGGTTTTGTTTTCTTAGCACTCACATCTGACCAACATGTAGAGTGAATCAGAATGAGATTTATTTAGTGGAGTATTTTTTCTTAAATAGATTTAGTAGGATATGATCTAGGCCAGTTTGGTTTGGTTTGGTTTGGTTTGGTTTGTTTTACGGCATATCAACCTCAATGGGTTATTTAATGCCAATAAGATTTTTATTGCTGGTATATATTTTTCCAAAAATGTATTGCTGGTTATACCCTTTTCCTCAAAAATGTATTTTGGCAATATTTTTTCTTCAAAAATGTATTGCTGGTAATATTTTTCCTCAAAAAACTTATTACTGATATTAAAACCTATTTTTACACTTTCATAGTGTTTTGACCCCAGTTTGGGGGTTAACTATTTGCCCATATTTGGGGCCCTAACAGGTGCTACCATCCCAGGTCAGGGTGGACCTGGGAACACCAGCAATGAAGAGGTGGTTCCATGCTCCTCAAAACCTCCTGATCAGAGGCCTTGCTGCTGGACATAATTTGTCGTCTTACCTAGGACGTAGATATAGTTTATCGTCATACCCAGGACAGGTAGAATTTGTATGCAGCTGATAGTTTAGATATTTATGAATGGGGTCTGGCACCATGCATAATATCCATATGAAAGTCTCAATCTGATGGATAACATCATCTATGATTCCAAATTCTCCTTAGACAGCAAATTTCCTAACCTTTTAGATTTGAAAATGTCTTCTCACATTGAACTTGAGTAAACTGATTATATGTATATAGCTTTATAAAGATTTTTTATTAATAAAAATCAGTATCTTTATTGCATTTTTATTTGATGCAGGGGCCAGTCCATCACTGGTTCTGGTAGTATATGGAGTATAGTATATGTAGTCTAACTAAATATTAGTCTACTAGATAGCTTACCTTCAAATATAAGACAGAAGACATACAGACATTGAAAAATAACTCCACATTTTAAAATACTTATAATTTATTCATTAATTATAATTTTTACAAGAAATGGATATGAGAGGGAAGCATTTAGCACAAGGCATAATTTATTTTCACTTTCAGTTGCCAATAATTTCTTCTGTAGCCAATTCATCTAACAATTCCTTTTCAATGGATAGCAATATGTATGATTCCAAATTCTCCTCAGGCAGTGAATTTCCTAACCGTTAGCTTTGAAAATTTCTTCTGACATTGAACTTGAGTAACTGATAGTGAGCAGATGACTTTATAAAGTTCTTAGTCCTTTTTATTACCAAATCAGTTGTCTGTGTTTATTTGTTTATCGCATTTTTATTTGATATAAGTGGCCCATTCCATCAGGGGCCCACTTGCAATCAGTCAGCCTGACAGCCTAGCTAGCCTGCCATTGATAGCAAGATATCAGTTTAAAAGTAATTTCTAAGATGGCCTTGTGCCAGACTTACCTAAGCTTGGGAAATAGCAATAACATTTAAAGATTTTATTATATGCTATAAAAATCCACACAAATGTACTATTAAATTGCAATAGAAATAATCCGCTGTTATCATATATAAGAGTTAATTTCATCAGAGGAATGTAACTTGGGTTTCAATATGGCTTCAAGTGAACATTGTTCATTCCCTATGGAGAAATTTTGAGGCATGATATGCATCTTGAGGCCCGATGGAGTCGAGTGGGCTAAGAATAATGGAATTATTAGTGCTTAACTAAGACCAAGTACACCATTTTCACAACATTGGTTTGAATTGACAAGAAGTTATTTCTCCAGCAATCTTGCATGGGTTGATTAGTTCAATCTGGAAGACTTTATCAGTGAAAAAATAATCCCAAACTCAGATAGAAAATAATACCTGGATTTAATGTATGTTCTTTTTTAAGTTGTCAAGGTCGGCTTCTTGTACTGCTCCAGAAAGTATATGACACCTTTTCCTGCTTTATATTTACAAGAGTCAAATCAGACCAGAAATAGACTATTGTTGGTATATCTGGCCTGGAGCTGCACAATCCTCACATTCCAGCCTTGATAGAGATAAAAGTCGTTTATGCGGACTTGTAGGGGCTGACTTATTTTCCACTCTACAGACCCTACCCCACTGATGCAACATTGCAAGACTATGACTATTCTATCGCTGCATCCATGGCCAATGTTAAGATGAGCTCCAATCTTTCATATCACCATTTCAGACCATTACAACTCGGACTTAGCATGGCAGAAGGAGTACCTGATTCTTTCTGCCATGCTTTTTTGTTTACAAGATTCAGATCAGACCAAAACATTCAATGCTATGTCCATAATGTTGAGTCACTCACATTTTTTCTTCATTCCATTTGTCAGGAAGAAGATCTATCCAGACAGCCTTTTCCTGATAACTGCTACTTTGTAGAACAACACAAATCTGGATGTTTTCCTGAACCATGTTGTCCTGGATATGACAATAAACTAGGCCTCTGTTCAGGAGGTTTTGAGGAGCGTGTATCTGCCACATAACTGTTGTTTTCAGGCCCACACAGATCTGGGGTTATAGCACCTGTCAGGGTTCCAGCTATGAGCAAATATGTTTATCTCCAAACTGGAGTCAAAACACATTGAAAGTATAAAAATGAAGTTTTATAGTATTTGGTTTGGTTTGTTTTCTTTTACGGCATATCAACCTCAATGGGTTATTTAATGCCGACAACATTTTTAGGATAGATTCATATGAATAGAATATGTATTCTTTGGTTTAGATTGGTTTGGTTTATTTTGTTTTATGGCATACCAACCTCAATGGGTTATTTAATGCCAACAAAATTTTTATTGCTGGTAATATTTTTTCCTTCATAAATCTATTTTTGGTAATATTTTTTTCTTCAAAAATGTATTGGTGGCAATAATTTTTTTAAAAAGCATTTCTGGTATTAAAATATATTTTTACACTTTCATAATGTTTTGACCCCAGTTTGGGGGGTTAACTATTTGCCCATAGCTGGGACCCTAACAGGTACTACCACCCCGGGTCAGGGTGAGCCTGGGAACACCAGCAATTAAGAGGTGGTTCCACGCTCCTCAAAACCTCCTGATCAGAGGCCTTGCTTTTGGATGTAGTTTATCATCTTACCTAGAATGTGGATGTAGTTTATCATCATCCCCAGGATGGAGTTTTATAGTAAAAATACCAGCAATACATTTTAAAATAAAATCTTACCTGCAATAGAATTGACTCTCAACAAAAACCCTCTTTAAAAAATACGTCACTGAAATCTGATCTACAAACTGATTTCTTACAATGAATACTTATTCTGTTCATATCAGTCTATCCTAAAAATCTTGCCAGCATAGAATAACCCATTGAGGTTGATAATCCATAAAGCAAAATAAACCAAACCAACCTGAACCCTGAAGATTACACTCTTAACCTCTTCAAGTTAAGGGTAAGTAACTATTTATCTCTATAATCTTCACTTCCTTCTATCTCTCCTTACATTCATATTACAAACCTCATTTGGTAATCTTCTACCTTGAGTGGCTCCTGAGGCTTATATTAGGTGAACTTTATTATAAAAAAATAATATGTAAACATTCAGCCTCAAACCTAATATTTTTGCTCTCAAAAAAATAAAATAAAAACTAAAGAAAAATTTTAAAAATACATTAAGAACTAATAGATGTTTCATTTCTGTTGGCCAAATTAACAAAATGATCGAACCCTTTACATTTCTTTAAATGCCATGTCCCTTCAGGATGTAAGTGATCATGAGTATTTACCAATTCCATTTATTTATTGCCATGCATTCTTGGTAAAGAGAGTGAAGTGATTTCCCACTGTCATCTCCATAGGTTGTAAATCAGAGTTTTCCTTCTCTTAGACCGGCTACCAGTCAAAGCTGGAGAACCCAGTCTACCCTGCTATTTAATATCTATCTGGAAGTAAAAGTGATGGCTTTATGCCTTTCCAAAGAATATTTCTGTGAAAGGGAATACAAAAGACTCAATAGAATTTGCACTTGACATGCTGATTCCACCTTTTGCACCAATAACTACTCATTCATCAACACTTTGTGGGGGGCATGCTGTCCATGTCTGTGAGGAGATTATTGCTGTCCTCTGTCCTGAGAGGAGCGATCTTGGTGGATCTGGGGCCAAAATACTTGTTTCATCAAGCGGTACATCTACTTGGTATTATTTGAATTCACTGCATTCTTTATTTCATCTGCTAGCTCTGACCACCATTTTTCCTGCATAGTTCAAAGAACACATTGAGCTTCTGCTTTTGCAGCTTTAAGCTCCATGCACAGTTTACTGTATTGTTCTTTGGACAGGCCTTTTTGCAACATTGAACTTCGTATCTGATTCTTTCTTGCAATGATCTCCTTGAGAGCATCTTCATTTTCATCAAACAAGTCTTGATGTTTTGCTGGCATTATACCCAGAACTTCCTCAGCCACTTCATATATTCACTTGTAAAAGATATCACAAATGAGCAATATATATATATATATATATATACATATATATATATATATATAAAAGTGAACATAGAAGTCAATAATTAGAGGCGACAGTCTGTTTCATGCTAGATGCAATCTTCAGGCCTGACGATTCTGTCTAGGATGAAACAGACTGTTGTTGCCTCTAAGTCCTGACTTCTATGTTCACTTTTATATTTACACATGCTCTATCTCTGATATTGAGCACTTTATCCCATAAATATAGCACATCTTAAGACTATATTTCTTCATATATATATATATATATATATATATATATATATATATATAGACATGTGTGTGTGTAAAAAATATAGAGACTTTAATAATAGTAGTATTTTGAAAATATTGATAAAAGAACACAAATTAAAAATATTTAGTTCATTGATGCCTGAAATATTTTTATAATTAATTTCATTTTTACATTTATTTTTATTGTCCAAATATATATATTTTAGTGGGTGTGATAAGTGTAGAGTAATTGGCCATAGTTAAATGTAATTGGCAGAAGTGCCCAACAAACAGAATTGACAAAGTTAGCAATTGAAAATAACAAAAGGAAGAAAAGAACAGAACAAGGCAAAACATAATATTAAGCAATTAAACAATATATGCAAGGCAAAGCAACAGTAATAAGGCAAAGAAACAGTAACAAGGTAAAACAACAAAAATAAGGCAAAAACAGTAATAAGATAAAGCAACAACAATAAGGCAAAGAAACAGTAATAAGGTAAAGCAACAATAAAAAAAATAATAAGGCAAAAATACTAATAACGTAAAACAACAAAAATAAGGCAAAACAGTAATAAAGTAAAGCAACAATGATAAGAAAAAGAAACAATGATAAGGCAAAGAAACAGTAACAAGGTAAAACAACAAAAGTAAGGCAAAGAAACAGTAATAAGGTAAAGCAACCACGATAAGACAAAGAAACAATAATAAGGCAAAAAATAGTAATAAGGTAAAACAACAAAAATAAGGCATAAAACAGTAGTAAAGTAAAGCAACAATAATAAGGTAAAGAAACAGTAATAAGGCAAAGAAAAGGTAATAAGGTAAAACAACGAAAGTAAGGCAAAGAAACAGTAATAAGGTCAAGCAACAATGATAAGACAAAGAAACAATAATAAGGCAAAAAATAGTAATAAGTTAAAACAACAAAATAAGGCATAAAACCGAAGTAAAGTAAAGCAACAGTAATAAGGCAAAACCATAGTAATAAGGCAAAAGGTTTACAAACTAAGAATTGCTGTTGACTCACAAGAGCGCATTTGGATAAACGAACATAGTGTTCTGGCTTCAAAGCAAAACAAAGTGGGACTGAGTCAGATGACACTGACAAGTGGCCTATCTTATTGGCTAGGAAGAAATCCCATCATGCATTTGTGTGGTTTTGCCTATAAATAATGTGGGGAGTATTTTGCAGTTATTCCACCTCGGATTGGAGACCAACTGGAGATTACTTCCTTTCTATTATCCAATGGGCTTCTAGATTTTTTTTTATAATGGACATGTCTTGCAAATGTGGTTGACTATTATCGGAAGATTTCATTGTCTGAGAGGAAATTGTCATCTGATGATAGTAAAATATTACTATACTGTATTTCAAATAAACAAGACTGTGGCAAATTTTACTCTTGGTTGTCAAATATAAAAGAGGCCATGATAAATTGGTCAAATCGTATTTCCATTTGTAAATGGAAGAATCTGTGGAGAAGGGTTTTCCCATGGCACAACAGCTAATCAGAACTTAAGTTGGTATGTGTTGATTAGTGTTAAAATAAATGTATCAAAGAAGGGTCTGTCATGAAATTGATCCTGACCTGGCATCTTTATTTCAGTCATCTCCTCACTGACATGAAACGGCTTCTCTGTTGTTTTTACAAATATTTTCATTACAATTGACCTGAAGAGCTTTTCTCCTTCGTGTCTTGACTGCTTGAGTTTAAGCATGCTGCTTGATTGGCAACTGGGTCTCACCATTTTACTGTTGAACTAACCTGCAGGTGAAAAGAGACCCAGTGCTTCATATCTTCCATTGAGGTAGCAGGGAGACAGGCTGTGATTGGACAGTATTGTGACCTAACCAGAACTCCCGTACATGTAGGATTCAACAGAGCTAAGCAGAGCCTTAAACCCTGCTGCTGCTATGTGCGTGTTTTGACCAGTACGTTAGTATGTGTCAACTCACTGCAGCCTATTTGTAGCTGTTTTCATCTTTTCTGACATTCGTTTCTCCCACATTTCATATTATCTAGCCTTCTTTCTTTCTACCTTTTTCCCATCACACCATCTTTCTCTCTTTTGCTTTTTCCCAATTCTGTTGTCATATAGAAATGAACAGATAAGCAAGTGGTAGCCACACACACACACACACACACACACACACACACACACACACACACACACACACACACACACCTGTGTATTTATTTAATGTTGTTTATGAATTTATTTATCCAATTGGATATTAGGAATGGTAATAGTAATATTAGCCATTTCCTAATAAGGAAACATTTGACATTCATTGACCAAGTAGGTAGTACTGCTTTTGGCTGAAATTTATAAAATCTTTCTTTTAAAACAATTTCTCAGGAAAATAGGTTTCTCAAGTCTAGTATCTGTTATTGCCCTTTCCGGTAATGATAAGAGTTTCCTTCCTAACCTTTCATTTGAAGTCATGTGGAATGTCAACATCTTGACTATGCTATTATTTTCTCTTTGAGTTACATGTGCTATCCATTTTAGTTGTTGCCGCTGTTGTAAGTCCTCAAGTGATGTGGTTTCTGTTATTTGGTACAGTTCTTTGTGACTATGTAGTGCCAGTTCCCAATGTTCAAAGAATGATGACCTTTGCCAAAACCCTCAATGTCTTTTTTCACCATTAGGAAGCAGTTGTATACAGCTGATAGTTTGGATATTTCTGAATGGATTTGGCACCATGCATGACATCCATATATTGCATCTCTGTAAATAATAAACAAAATATATCTTATATAGGCTACTCAACAACCACACTTTCATGTAGACTTATCTGAACAAAGTGCTATTAAACAACACATTAAGAAGCACCATCTGAGCTATAACAACTTAAGACAGATCCTACCTAGCAATACTAAAATACTCTATAAATCTAGTCACAAAAAAGATTAAAGGTTATTGAAGCTATGTCCATCCAACTATATATCAATAAAATAACTACAGTCTCCAAATATGTATTCTTTAATCTGTATATATAATTTGCATATTCCTTTGCTTATGTATATAAGAATTCTCTATTTTAAATACTTTTAAAATATTTGTTTTTTATGGGTAGTGTGCTAGTTAACAATTAATACTGTGGTGAGTCCTGATAAAAAAACAAATAAAATGTACAAACAAAAATAAAAAGAATTCAAATTAAAATAAAGCATTTGCACTTTCTTTTAAAACCCTTATCTTTATCTCTCTAAACTTCTCTTTCTATACTTCTCTCAACCCATGAGAAGGCAACCATTAAATAAAAAGAAAAATAGACTGAACCTGTCCAAAAACACTGGAAATTTGCAGGAGCCAAGCCTAATTATTTGTGATTGAAAATACCAAAAAATCAGAGAGGCACCACGCATAACTTTCGTTATAAAAAATGAAAAAACGAAAGAAGTGCCGGAAAATAAGATAATTTTGGCCAATCAAAAAACTGACACAAAGAGAGTTTTGATGTTAACTGAAACCAATGTTCGCGCCACATTCTTGAGCCTGGTCAAAGGCATATAAACATGACACCTCTGGGCTAGACGCAGATCGGACGGAAAAAAAGAACGCTACCACAGAGAAACAAACCATCCGTGACGTGTGAAGAAGAAAAGAGGTATTCTGTTAATTATATTTCTACCCTGATTAAGGCTGAGAAAAACATAATAGATTGACATTGAACTAATTTTTTACTACTACCCCTATCATGGTTTGACATCAAATTACCACTAATAGACAATTCATAAGACTGCTACCAATATCCGCCTTATTAACAAACTTTTTGCTACATCGAATACCAAAGGACTCACTCATCACTCTAAAGAAAAATAAAAGGATATATATTATTTATTTTAAACCCCTTGAGTCAGTTCGTTTCATTGCAGAATTTCCGATAAATAATTATCCTCCAACCCATCTGCACTGGTGGCACACTCATTACAATACCTTCTATAAATTATATACCATGATGAAACTGATACAGCTTATCTGACAATATGAGGTTGTATTATTAGAGACATTTGAGAAAATGCCGTTAAAAGTATTCACTTTTTGGAGGTTTAGGTAATGGCTGCACCAGTTACTGCTATGCAGTAACTACTTATTTAAGACCTTACATACTGAGAAAGACAATATTCGGAAAATGAAGAATTGAACCTGATCTGAACAGTAACATCGGCAAAAACAAACACCAGCTGATATGTTTAGAGACAAAATTCAAACATTATGGAAACGGATTTGTTGTCAAGAGTAAATGGAGGAATAATGTACATCGATGTTGGAAAGTATCAGACTGTGTGTCTGTAATGCAGCTCACTGTTCAAGAAAAAAACATAGAAATGTCAACAAACAGAATGGATCCAGAATGCACAGCTAACAAAGCCATGGGGTTTTACTTTGAAAAGACTGACTTCCATAAGTCCAGAAGTTATCCAAAAACCACCATAGTCACAACGCTGAACCGAGACATTCAAAGAACAAGGCAGAAAGACCCCACTTTTCTTTTGGAGAAGTTTACAATCAAGAAAGATCCGAAACGAATCTGCAAACTAGCAGAGGACAGAGAAGGCTTGAAAACAAAATATTGTCGAAATAGTAGACAATGTCACTGAAGATGAGAAAACATGTTAATTCATGATCTCAAATTGAATCAGTTTTGATGATGATGATTAACTAGCAAAGGTTATCATTAGTCTTGTTATGAAATAAAATAAGACATATCTCGGCTGATTAGCAGGCAAATAAACTAACATACTCAAGAGCGAGAGTCGGATGTGAACGGGACAAGGCCCCGTCACAAAATGACCATTATCGTCGTTTACGCATAGGCCTGACGAACGAGTTCCGGTCGAAAAATAAAATAATGTTTCAAAGTGCTTCTATTTTTCGACCAATAAAAATGCTTCCCTCCTAATTATACTCGCGTCGTTTTTCGAGCCCGTTAAGCCATAAAAAACGCCATAAAAAGGGTCACACGGGGGAAGTACAAAGCAGTCAATGGGAGGCCAGGGAAGAAATCTGTCACGGTCACTCTGGGCAGTCAGCAGGAGGAACGCCACGCCAACCAGGGGAAACTACTATGAGAGATCAACCCGGATCGGCAGCCGGCTTATGAACTATACCACAAGGTAGCTGTCCCAAAACCACACGTTCCTATTGAAATAAATCACGTAAATCTATTTCTGCTGTTGTCGTATTTCTGTCTTGCAACCATACGCTTGTCTATAACAGTCTTCTAATGAAATGTTTAAATCCAAAAATATATAAATCAAAAGCCATGCTTGATGAAATTCTCAATGTATAATGTCCATCTTTTAGATGCGACTTCCCAGGCTTCTATGAAGCATAAAAAAATCATTCACACCTCTAAGAACTGTAGAAGACGTTTGCTAGTTTAATCGTATAATAATATCATGTATCATTTGTAGAGTTTTAAGTAGCTTTTCGGTTGCTTTGAAGAATTCAGCGATCACTGATTAAAATTAGTTCAATACTTCAATCAAGGGATTATTCAAAAAATCAGATTTTGTTTATACAATTTGGGAAGAGGCACTTAAGCTCTTTTCATTGTTAAAGGAATGTTTATTGAGATTTTTTTCTGTCTGAAAAATGTTCGTATATTTTACGTTTCTTTCTTATGATGAGATTTATTGATACGGTGCGGAAACTAGGATTATTCTCTTGTTTGAAAACGGAATTTCTATTTTTTTAAGTTGCCTCTATGAACTCAGATTTAACTGAAGAAAACAAATTTAAATCCTTGCACAAAGCAGTAGTTCAAGTATATATACGAATCAACCAGCACTAGTTTCTTGCCACAAGCATAGTCTATGATAAGTTAAGCAACAAATTTCTTGGCCATTAACAAATAAGAAACTAGACCGTTTTCCTTGTCAGAATCTATCTTACGTATTCATAAGTCTACCATTCAACCATACACTGAATATTGCTGTCACGTCTGGTCTAATGCTTCTTCTGCTATGTATTTAGAGATTCTTGATAAAATACGAAATACATCGGCGTCTCGATATCAGTCACTTTTCCACTGTAGTAACGTGTCTTCCCTGTTCCTTTTCTTTAAATATTTTCCTGGTAATTGATGAACTTGTAGCGGACGGTGGGTTTACGCGTTGTTAAATTAGGAACACGTGCGTTTATTCCTGCTAGAAGAAGGTCCAACTACAAGAACATAGTGGACTCAGAGATTGAATCCACCATAAAGAAGTATAAAGAAAACCAAAAAGACCGATATATATATATATATATATATATATATATATATATATATACATATATATATATATATCAATAAATATTAAACAACAAAATTTACAATGGACATGGACATTAACATTTGTGTTTGTGTGTGAACGTAAAGAGTTTATATTTTTGTGAATGTTCGTACATACGTGTATGTGTGTATAATTTTTATGGCGTCACCCACAAGTGGGAAGACGCAATCTTCTGCGAGAGCTTACATTGTAGATGTGGTCGCTGAAAATGAAGAAATGAAAAAGAGAATGAGGCAAGAAATCGCCCTGTATTTGTAGTGTAGGAAGAGCGTCCCCTAGTGAACAATTTAGACAATTAAGGAGGAGTTAACTCCGACAAACTTACCTTTATCGTATCTAGACACTTTTGAATATTGCAATCGCAGCTGGTCTGGAGCGTCTATGTATTTTGAGATTCTTCATAAAATCCATTGCTTTATGTTGACACAGCATGAAGCATGAATCAACGAAGGCTTTATGTAATCGGTAGAACGCTTTAAAAAGCGAAGATCTATAGTGGGTGATTTGTGGGGTTCGATTTGGGCCTTGTCAGGATTAGCTATAAGGAATGTATGAATGAGTAAATGAAACACGATAAATTACAGCTGAGGAACAATCCAGTCTGGAGTATATCAATAATAATATATGTAAACATTAATAAATGGCTTTGTATTGTTAACAATAGTAATATTCATAGATAGCACACGGTTGGTATTTAAGTAAGATTAAATAAAACGTTTTTTTTATTTTTTTTTTATTTTAATAAATACTAGTGTTTGTAAAAGTACTTAAGTGTTTTTGAGAGATGCTAGTTTCATTTGTTAATATGTCCTGTGAATAAGAAAGAGAGGTTTGTAGAATATTGGTTAGCTTGCCAGTGGTCTGACACACAAGTAGGCTAGTGTAACCACAAGGTTATCTCACTTGAGTCATTTAATGGAGAGATATATGGGTGAATAGAGACCACTCATGCAATTGTATTGGGAGGTCCATTCTCGCAAAATGGACTAACCTAACTGGTGTATTAGTCACTCTCCTATAAAATGAGGTAAAATTAGCTGGCCTGCTTTTTCAAGAAGACACAAGAAGGCAGGCATGTTAGCAGGTAAGTCACTTGATTTCTACACCTACCATAATGGACCTGCCAGAGACATTAGGCACTCTCCTATAAATGAGGTAAAATTAGCTGGCTTGCTTTTCCCCAGAAGACACAAGAAGGCAGCTATGTTAGCAGGTAAATTACTTGATTTCTACACCTACCATAATGGACCCGCCAGACTCATTAGGCACTCTCCTATAATTGAGGTAAAATTAGCTGGCTTGCTTTTCCAAGAAGACACAAGAAGGCAGGCATGTCACTTGATTTCTACACCTACCATAATGGACCTGCCAGACTCATTAGGCACTCTCCTATAAATGAGGTAAAATTAGTTGGCCTGCTTTTTCCAGGAAGACACAAGAAGGCGGGCATGTTAGCAGGTAAGTCACTTGATTTCTACACCTGCCATAATGGACCTGCTAGACTCATTAGGCACTCTCCTATAAATGAGGTAAAATTAGCTGGCTTGCTTTTCCAAGAAGACACAAGAAGGCAGGCATGTTAGCAGGTAAGTCACTTGATTTCTACAATGAGAGAGAAGTAAAAGTGGGGGGGGTGTGAAAATGACCAGAAAGGTGTGAGGAGTGGTAGTGGTTGTTGAAGCCGAGATGCCTTTGATGTATCCGCTCACAGTTGTAAGTGTTCGTCCCTCTGTGTCTTCTCTGTGTGTCTACTGTCGGAATCGTTTTCTTCTTTTAGACAAGGGTCTATTTTTTGTTAGCGAAGTTGAAAGATGCTCCGATTAAGTCGTTGTTTATTTCAGGCACGCTCATTTCTTATTGGTCAATATATATTTATTTAGGATTGTATTTAATCAACTTCAACCGAAAGTTATGCGTGGAACCTATTGCGCAAAGCCCGAAATATGTCATTATGTTTTAAACTATGAAAGAGGTAACTTCCTGTTCCTGCTCTTGGCGTCATTACAGAACAAATGTCACAGATGAAAACTGATCTGGCTGCCCATCAGCATCGCGCACGGAAGAACACATCCAGAGGGTGGGTGGCTTGATTGGAGAAGACCGACGAATCACGTTAGCACAAGTGACAGCAATCGTGCGCATCACTTAGGGATCTGCACATCTGTAATTTATCTAGCGAGACAAGCTTTCTAACCCTTACATCCCGTCCAAGTGCCCTTTGATTTTCTATGCTTTTTTCTAAGCGTAGCTTAGATGTGATACAAGGCTCGAACTATAGGGCAGCTAGTGAGGGTAGAAATCACTACTAGGTTGTAATGTTATCTAGCGAGAGAAACTTGCTAACCATTACTCCACGTCGGGGTCCCCAAATGTAGAGAAATAATTATTAGATCCAAAATAATGAAAGTTCACAATACTTATCGAAGGTCATCTTAGAATTTCGCCATCACTCGCAGCTCAAACAAATAGGATCTTGAGGAGTCATCTCCGATAAGCATTGCAAATGTTCATTATTTTGAATACAATAATTATGTTTGGATCAGAGGAGCAGGAAAACATGGAACCCTGAGTTGACCTCTAATAAGTATCGTAAACTTTATTATTTTTCACGCAATAAAAAATGATATATAAGTATATTTATGTAAGCGATCTAGGATTGCAAAGGAAATACTTATCGCAGATTACTTCCACAACGCAGAGAATAAACCACTTGGTTCAGATTCGAACATCGGGGGCAGAAAGAAATGCCGAAAACTCGATTCGCAGGGCCTATCTCACGAATCAAAATGCACGTAACCATTGACACATGGCCCAGTGGATAAAAGTGTTTGTTGAATCCAGTGACTTGACCCAAAGAATTGTGAGTTCAGTTCCTGGCTACAGCAGAGGTGAACAAAAACTTGGATTGAATTAAAAGTAGATAATTGACACTGAAATATTTGGAAGAGGCATGGCACGTGGACCTAGAACAATCTAGCCCCGTGGAGAGAATAACAGATTCAGTTCGAAATTCCAATCACCTGAAGCAGGCTGAAGCGTACAACCGGCGAAACGTCGTGAATATGTCAATAAAGATGAGAACAGTTCGAACAATGTAAATAGTGTAAATAAAAAAAAAATCACAAAGGAAAATAAATTAAGAAGAAAGTTTTCGCTTTAATTCTTTTTTTTTTTTTTTTTTAAATCGAATTCACTCCAAACAAGACAATAAAGTCACTGAGACACAAGGCGTTACTGGGTGTGAAAGAATTGGAAAACAGAAACAATTACTAAAGAGCAAGAGCAAAAGAAGAGTATTTCATTTCGAATCTCCATTTTGGTTATTTCTCATTGAGTAACCCTTTCTAGGTTACAGCATTAATATAAACTATCTAAAAACGATTTATTGTTAATCGTAATATAATTTATTTGTAAACATATTTTGGTAATTTTGAGTGATAACAATTTTTTTTGTTCTATAATTAATAATTAATAATTTCATATTATAAAACTTTTTTCGGCCTTCCTTTAGTATCACTTCATCTTTCTCTCTCAGTAACCCTCTGCATACTTGTCACATTCCTGCCTTGCTTGGGGTGAAATGGTTAAATATATAATATTATTAATAATAGTAATAATGGACTCTCCCGTCGGTTTCGACGCATGAGGATCTGACAGCTTAGTTGATTCAATTATGAAATTTTGTGCGATAATCTTAAGTGGCACTTAAGACCTGCTAGTGATTTACAAAGGAGGCCACATATGGAGCGAAAGTGAGGATTGTGAGATGAGATCACTGTTAGATTGTCTGACCTTTTAGTTCTTGCTCTCGCTTCTTGAAGATGATTCAGACAAGCAGATTGAAAATTGCTGAGTCCACTAAAACACGTTGATCTCCATTCTACCCGCTCCAAGCCACTAGGTATTTTTACAGCTGACAAGTTGCTTTTCAGCTTGACTTTGTATCTTAGCCATGGGCGTCCTACATTCCTGTAGCCCTGATCTAACGGGCTGTACATTAGGATCTTGGGTATCCTGTCATCAGACATTCTCAAGACATGACCAGTCCATATATATATATATATATATATATATATATATATATATATATATATATATATATATATATAAAATTCACCCAAGCAAAGGAGTAAAGCCACTAGGACACAAGGGTTTCTGGGTGAGGAAGAATTAGAAAATAGAAACATTACTAAGGAGTGAGAACAAGAGAAGAGTAATCAAGATGACAGTAGATAGCAATTGACATTGCATTAAAATTTTTGAAGATAAAAGTTGACTGGAAAGCCTAGAGCCGGAAGAGAGTTCCACAAGCAAGAGAAGAAACTATTAGCATAGAACTTACGGTTACATCTAGCCATTCTAGTACATCGCTTTGATTCATAACGTCGAGGTACCATAGCGAAGGGCTCATCAGCACAGTAACCCGCCAGGTGTGTTATGTGTTGCTTTCCCTGGTCTCTCTTTCTCGCTTTTCGACCTGTGAGTATCAGATTCTCCAAGCCCTCCTTTCTCATTACGTGTTCCAGAAATTTCAGCTGCTTCTGCCTGGTGTTAAGTAGAAGCCTCCTCCTTGTTTGCATTCTCTCCAAGACCTCTTCGTTGCTCACACGTTCGGTTCACGATATCCTGTAGAACCACATCTTCGTCGCCTGGAGTTTTTTCCTTTCTTTGAGGAGACCATCCAACATTCGCTGCCGTAATGGAAGACAGATGTCACCTAACAGCTCAGTATTTCTTTTCTTTGTTACCAAAGAGATCCTCTTGCCTCGTAATACTCTGCCTGACTTTTGGAATGCGTCATTGGCCATCCCAATACATCTGCGGATCTCAGTGTCGCACCTACCGTCCTCTGACAGGACACTTGCGAGATATTTAAACTTACGCACCTGCTTGATTTGAGTATCCCTGATCTGTAAATAACATTTCAGACTCATCTTTTAAGTTGATGACCATTCATTCTGTCTTCTTGTAGTTTTTATGCTTAGTCTCTTCGTCTTGCTCTCCTTTGCTACCTTCTGTAGGAGGCTTTGTAATTTCTTTTCCGTGTCTGCTATCAGTACGGTGTCATCTGTGTATCTTATGTTGGTAAGATTGTGGCCGCCGATGCTGAATTCTGGTAGGATTTCCAATTCTCTCAGAACTCTCTCGCTGCCAACCGCCTAAATTCTAATAGCAGCCGTCCATCACCGCTGAGACCCGTATTCATATCAACAGAGCCGATTGTCTTTCACTACTGAAACCACTGCTAGGTGTTATAAAAATATCATAAGATTAAGATACTGGGTACCGACTTGTCATAAATTTCTATTTTCTTTAAAAGTGCTTTTCTCCTCGTATATTCTATCACTGTTATTCTCACTATTTATTGGTAGAGACGCATCGCTGTCACATCTGTGAGGAAATTGTCACCAAAGAAGGAAATTACAATTATACTCGTGAGCCAAGAGTCAGATTATAATTTATTTACCATTTTACAACCAGTCGAAGATGGATTTTCAATATTTTCTACTTTTAACAAGAAAATTCTTTCAAGCAATTATCGTTTTTTACATAATTATATTCTGCAACATTTAAAAGATTTTTGCTGATTAAAAAAATAAATAAATAAATTTACCAAGAGATGTTGCCAATATCAATCAATACAAAACACATTGAACATTTAACAGTACAGTTCTTTCTAAACCAAATACCCGTTGTCAGGTAATTCCCATGAGTTGGCGCGGCAAATATGGATAAACATGCCTGCAAAAAAAAAAAAAAAAAAAAATGACGGTTTTCCCGTGACTCTATTATTTTAACTACCTTCACTCATCGGCAATGTTTATTGCTTTAAGAAATCGCTGATTATAATTGGAATAAAACCTAAACATATGACGAAAATAAATTCATATATTTTTTGTTCTTAAGGATTTACAACACAAATATTTATTATTATTCATTTATTTATTAGATTTTTTTATTTTCAAGAAAATTTTTATATCTTTCTAAAAACTAATACAATTGTATTAAAACTAATGCAATGCAATATTTATCATTTACCAATTTATAAAGTGTTGTGACCAAGTAAATGGTTAAGTGCACCAGAAGAGTATTACGCGACTAAAAAGAGTGTACCGAATGAACTAGCACTCGATCTGTTCACTGTTCCCCGATTACTTCTGTCCTACTAATCTTATAGTAGGCGGAAGAGTCTAACATAGACTCTTTAGAGGGAGAACACCACAAGATAAAAAAATAAATGTGAAAACAATTTTTATTCATAATTTTTTTTACGTTTACTAAATTATTAAAATATGTGAGCCAACTGTAAGGAAAACATTATTAATTTCATTATTCGGACTATTGTCCTTATCTTTGTCGCCATGTTTATCACAACGTTTCGGCCGTTGTACGCTCCGGCCTTCTTCAAGTGGTCGGAATGTCGAACTGAACCCTTTATTTCGCTCACTGGGGTAGACTGTTCTAGTTCCACGTGCCATGTTTAATGGATGTCAATTATCAGTTATCTCCTGTTAATTTCCCTCTGAAAGTTATCCACTGCCTTAACCGGATATTGAACTCACACTCTTTGGGTCCTGTCACTGGATCTAACCAACGCCTTTACCCACTGTGCCATGTGTCCTTGAGGAAGAAGGCCGGGGCGTACAACGGCCGAAACGTCGTGATAAACATGGCGACAAAGATGAGGACAATAGTCCGAATAATGTAAATAATGTACATAATATCTCATCTCAGAAATATAGATAGAAAACCTTATTATTTACCATTTTATAAAGTTTGAATCAATTGCCGATGTTTTACCAACCATTCCAATATAGAATATAATATAATATATTATATAATATAATAAGATAAATAGTGTAAATAAACAATCTAATAAATAAATAGTGTTTATTATTTTTGTTGTCAATTCTCAAGAACAAAGAAAATGTATAAATTCACTTTCATAATGTTTAGGTTTTCCATTTTACAATTCTAAGCGACGCATTTTAAAACAATAAACACTGACGAAGAATTAAGGTTGTTAAAAAAAATGGTGTCATAGGAAAAACCGTCCTTTTCACACTCCATCTTAGCGCGGGCACGTTTATCCATGTTTGCCGGATAGCACATTTTGAATCTGATGCAATTATTTGTGGTTATCTCGAGAAAGTTTTTTTTTATTCAGGTGCACTATGAAACTAGATCGAAGAATTCTATTTTCCACGATTGTCAATGTCTGTTTTCGCATAATTTCTCTACGCGCAAGGCACCAATCTGCCGCTAGATGGCATGCCACTAGCGTTTACTGTCGGGCCGCCATTGTTTTCGTTTCGGTAATGTCACCACCGGCGGACCGCTAGAGGCCCATCAGTGGCTCGCTGGTGGCCTACCAGTAACTGCCACCAGAGGACCGCTGGCCACTAGCGGCTTGCGTGTAGGGAGATATGCTTTTATGATCTTTGTACCAAATTTCCCGGCACTTTTTGTTTTTGACAACTAGAAACTGAATATGCAAGTGGAAATCATTTTTTTGCACATCCCGAAGCAAAAGCTGTGTGATATCTTTGAGCCAACCCAGGAAGAACTGCCCAATTTGCATTTTTTTAGCCTCTTGCGCGGCCTTGTGGGTAATGAATTATTTCACGCCCTGCAACCCTCTCCGACGGACGAGACGTCGCTAGCCTCTCGCTACTCCATTTTCATGACAAATGATGTTTAGACGAGCTAAACTCCTCAGTCCTACCAGTTCATGTAACGAGCATGCGCGGAAGCGACCTCGAACGGCGCGTGTGTTATTTCGCCGGGCACACCTTAGAGTACCATAATGGACTCGACCGAGGACTACAAGAAGAAAACGCGCGAGTCGTTTGTTTTTTGGGGGGCGGCAAAAGCCGTTGCGGTCGGTCGTCCGTTTGTCGTGGGTGCCGTTTGCTCGTTCGCTGTCATAAAGTGTTCGTTTGGAAGAGTCGTGCGTTCGTTTCAGGTTCGCAAGAAGGCGTTCGATCGGGTGTAGCATCGCCGTGTGCGACAGTTTTGTTTTTTCCCCTAATTCCCGTTCTTCCCACAGTTCAAACCATCACAGACACGTACACAGGCTCGACACATCCTCATTCTCTTCGTATTCCATTAATAAGGAAGAAGTTCCCCATAGGTTATTTGCCAGAACTGTTACTTTGTGGAACACATTCTCGAGATGACGTTTCCCCGATGACTGCAATTTTAACCCCTTCAAGTCTAGGATCAGCCGTTATTTTCCCTACATATCCTCATAATCTGCACTTCTTATTTTCGCCCTCTAGGCCCTTATAACAACCGCATTCAGTAACCCTCTACCTTGAGTGGCTCTTGGTCTTTGTATTGGATGAAGAATTGTATAAATTATTTATTCTAATATAACTTATATATATTATCTTAAAAATGCAATTCTGTTTTCTCCATAGAAAAAAACCCCCAAAACCCCTATTTTCTGTCAATTTATTGTATGTGAGTATCTGTCTGTGTTTGAGTGAGAGAATCAATAAGTATGAAGCTTATTTAGGAAATAAAGTATTTATTTCAAACAACAAATATATAATTGCAACATAAACTCATTCCTTGTCACTTCATTGAATTTCGGGTTGAATAGTAATCACATAGGTCGAACATTATACAGTGAATATTTCAGATCAAAATTCAGCTAAAATCTATCTGGCGATAGAACAATGGGTCCACCTTCATATATTATTTCTAGCATTTTATTTTCTTTGACGTTTTTACTTTCACTGAAAACATGTTATATTGCTATTTCACTGATCTGAGGTGGAACAACTACATTGAATCAATAGCTTCATCTACCGCAAGGAAAGTTGGTTCTCTGTGTCGTGCCAGAACGTTTTTCTCGCTCGAGTTCATCCTTCACATCTACAAATCACAGGTTCGTCCTTGCATTGAATACTGTTGCCATATATGGTCTGGTGTCCCCGCTGTTCACCTCGAGAATATCCAGAGACTGATATGCAATGTGATAGGTCCTGATCTGGCTTCTCGTCTACAGTCACTTTCTCACAGACAAGCTGTGGCTCCCCTCTGTCTTTTCGACAAATATTTTCATGGCAACTGCTCTGAGTTACTTTCATTAGTACCCCAACGGCATGAATTTAAGCGTGCTACTAGGTTGGCATGTCGGTCCCACTCTTTCACTGTCGAAACAGTTAAATGTAACCGCCTTTTTTAAATTCCAACAGCTTATTCTCTTGCACTTCCCGACAGGGGAACTCACTTCCCCTTACTTGCACTTCCCGACAGTGGAACTTCCTTCCCCTTACTTGCTACGAGGTTGGCATCTCAGTCCCACTCTTTCACTGTCGAAACAGTTAAATTTAACCCCCTTTTTTACTCCGACATCTTCTTCTCTCGCACTTCCCGACAGTGGAACTCCCTTCCTCTTACTTGCTTCTTTGATAGCTAAAATCTTCAAATATTCAAATGTAATGTCAATCGACATCTTCTGATGCCTTGATCTCATTCTCCGCCCTTCTCTTTATCCTTTCCTCAATCACATCTATTTACTCTTGCTCTCACTCTCTGCAACCCGTTGCGTGCTAGTGGCACTCCTGTTTTGTTCGGGGTGAAATTCTTTTAAAAAAATTGTTTATTCACTACATCAAATTAACATCAGACGTAGATGGTTTGCAGTTTTCAGAGACTTTCTTCAACCATTCGATCTTTTGTCTCCGCCATATACCGTTTTGAATTCAGAGTAACCCTTCTCGTATACTGGTTGCCAACTGTGACTAGAAAATCCAGTCTGCTACTTATTTTGTGTGATGGATTCATAAGGTATTTATACGAAAGTGAATGTAATGATCTCAACCGGAATTCGAACACAGCTCGTTGATTTCTCTTTCCGAAACATTAACAACTACACCGCCTGCACATCCCAAAACTTAAATACATTGCTTAAAACAGCAGTTATTTGCATGCATCTTGCAAGTTATTTTGACTGAAAACATGAAGTCAAGTTCAATGGAGTCCCGGGTATGACGATAAACTACATCCAGCAGCAAGGTTGGAACCAACCACGACTTAACTGCTGTTGATCCCAGGTTCACCCTGACTCGGGGTGGTAGCACCAGTTAGAGTCCCAGCTATGGATAAATAGTGAACGCCTAAACAAAAAGAAAACACTATGAAATTATAAAAATACATTTTTATAGTAGAAATACTAGTTATATATTTATATATAAAAAATTACCAACAGTTGATGTTTATATAAAATTCGCCAACAATATGTTTTATCTGTAGTTAAAAGAAAGAAAGAAAAAGAAAGAAAGAAAAAGAAGGAAAGAAAGAAGAAGAAAGAATGAAAAGAAAGAAAGAAAAAGAAAGACAAAGAAAGCAAGGAAAAGAAAGAATGAAAAGAAAGAAAGAAAAAGAAAGAAAGCAAAGGAAAGAAAGAAAAAGAAAGAAAGAAAGAAAAAGAAAGAATGAAAAGAAAAAAGAAAAAGAAAGAATGAAAAGAAAGAAAGAAAGAGAAAGAAAGAAAGACAAAAATAAATTAGGGGGAAACAAATGCAAAATAAAGAAGTAAAATAAGAAAAGGGAAAATAAAGGAAAATATATAAATAAAATAAAAGAAGAGAAAATAAAAAAAAGGAAAAGTAAAATAAAATAAAAATAAAGAGAGACTAAAAATGGATATAAATAAACAAAAATATATCGATGACTGGAATAAACATAGAATAGAATAAAGGAAAAGAAAAAAGAAAGGAAAGAAAAATAAATAAAAAGGAATTAACGAATGAATAAAGAAAGACAAAAAGAAAGAAAGAAAAAGAAAGATAGAAAGAAATAAAGTAAGAAGAAATTAAGAAAAAGCAAGAAAAAAATGAAAGGAAGAACGACGGAAAGAAATAAAGAAAGAAAAAGAAAGAAAGAAAGAAAGAAAGACGGAAAGAAATTAAGAAGGAAATAAAGAAAGAAAATAAATAAATAAATGAAGAAAGAAAGAAAGAAAGAAAGAAAAAAGAAAGAAGAAATACAGAAAGAAAAATAAAGAAATAAAAAATAAAGAAAGAAAGAAAGAAAGGCAGAAAGAAAGGAAGAAAGAGAGAAACAAATAAAGAAAAAGAAAGAAAGGAAAAAGAAAAAGAAAGAAAGAAAAACAAATAAACAAACAAAGAAACGAAGAAGAATAAACAAACAAAGAAAGAATAAAGAAATAAAGAAAAAGAACGAGATAAATAAAAAAAGACGGAAAGAAATAAAGAAAGACAGAAAGAAAGGCGAAAAGGTAACAAAATAAAGACGGAATGAACAGAAAAATGGCCAGAATTTTTTACCATTTTATGAATTTCTCCACTTGCTGGGCAGCGGTTCCTTTTTTTGGCAATTGTCGCTTTCTTCTCGAAAGATTTTAGTGTCAGATGTTTCGGCAATACGACAATAATAACGGCCATTAATTCTCTACTTTAGGATTTACACAATAATTCTTCTTTCATGCTCAATGGCGAAAAAACACCGACAGAATTGTAAATATATATATTTTTAAACTTATTCCATGATTTTATTGCAAATAATAATAATAAAAAATTGAGCTTAACAAAATCATAACAATAACCCCCTCCAAATATCCAGTCCATATTTTTAAGATCTAACGAGACTGACAAAAGAAAAAAAGAAAGACAGAATGAAAAATGACATAACGTTGCGTGATGCTGAGAGAGAGACAGAAGAGAGAGAGAGAGAGAGACAGAAGGGAGAGAGACAGACAGACAGAAGAGAGAGAGGGAGAGAGAGAGAGAGAGAGAGAGAGAGAGAGAGAGAGAGAGAGAGAGAGAGAGAGAGAGAGAGAGAGAAAGAAAAAATAATCCAATCAAGTGTGGACAATCATCTTGATGACTGATTTCAATTGAAGTGATACAAAAGCTAGAATTTTTACTAATATATATATATATATATATATATATATATATATATATATATATGCGGGGTAGCGATGAGATAAAAAACAAATAGGAAACGTTTGTCAATCTAACATTTTTCACTTTTATTAACACTTCATCAGAGATTGTGAGGAATCAGACGAAAAGTCAGAACTTTGTTGACCAAAGAGAATCGACCTAAACAAAATTTGAAATACCAAAGTTTCGTCTTTTTGTCTGTTTTTCTCTCAGTCTCCGACGAAGCTTTAATAAAAGTGAAACATGTTAGACTGGAAAACGTTTCCCATTTGTTCTCTATTTCATGCTGATCTTCATTATCTATCTATCTATCTATCTATCTATCTATCTATCTATCTATCTATCTATCTATATATATATATATATACATACTCTTCGGTAGAATTGAGTCACTGTCAGTCACTGTGTGTTTATCTAAAATCTAAAAATAAACACGCTAAAATTCACCTTCATCCCTGCCGTGAGCCGACGGCTTAGTGGTAGAAGTTCCGACTGACGCCAATTCAGTCGGGTTTCGATCCTAGCAAGAGGCAACCGGACGTCTAGCCACACTGATGAGCTGTGAAACAGCGAAACAGTCTGTCTGTGGATGACATATATATATATATATAAAGAAATGTAGTTTTAAGGTGGTCTATATTTATGGGATAAAGTGTTCACTATTAGAGATAGACTGTATGTAAATATTGAAGTCAACACTCACAGGCGACAGACATTTCCATGTTAAACGTAAACAGCAGGTCACCTGATGATTGCGTTTAGCATGAAACAATCTGTTGCCTCCGAGTATTGACTTTAATGTTCACTGAGATATATATATATATATATATATATATATATATATATATATATATTTATTTATTACTGATTAGTAATTAGGGGATATGTATAATTTTCGTAATCCAGAATCCACAACGTACACACATGGAGAAAAAGACGACCGTTTCGTCCACTTTTGGGTTACATCAGCAGTCTTTCTTTTTATGTGTCATGTCCTTTCAGGGCGTAGGCGATCATGGCTCTCCACCTCCTCCCTCAATCCCTTGCAGCTCTCAACAAGTTCCTTCCCTCTGCTACCTCCCCTAGACCACGTTCTGTCAACCACTTGCTTAAGTCCGCCAGGTATGTCACGCGTTGTCTTTCCTTGTCTCTCTTGCCCTCTATTCGACCCGTGAGTATCAGATTCTCCAGGCCCTCCTTCCTCATTATGTGTCTCAGAAGATTCAGCTGTCTCCTCCTGATATTAAGTATAAGTCTCCTCCTTGTTTGCAACCTCTCTAAGATCTCATCGTTGCTCACATGCTCGGTCTATGATATCCTTAGCATCCTTCTGTAGAGCCACATCTCCGTCGCCTCGAGTCTGTTCTTCCTCTTTGAGGAAATCGTCTAACATTCGCTGCCGTAAAGAAGGACAGATGTACGCATCCTATACCGACTCTGAGAGTCGAACCCGGACGAAAAAAAGACGAATATCTGTGAACAAATACGAAAAGCGTTTGTCAATCTAATATGTTTCACTTTTATTAAATTTTCACCGGAGAATGAGATATGTAGAGAGAAAAAAAAAAGAAATTCTAACATTTTTATTTTTCTGCTATTTGATTTTCAATGGGCAATCTATGGCGTTCAGAACTCTAGGAAAGACTGCACGTAATTTCGTAACTCTAAAATTTAACGGATCCCAACTGAACGCTGCTTAACAAGTCAAATACACGTGAAGCCTGCTTAACCAATTAAAATCAAACAGCACAAGAATAAAAATACCAAAAGTTTTTTCTCCTTATCTCATTCTCTGATGAATCTTTAACAAGAGTGAGACATGTTAGATTGATAAACGTTTCCTATTTGTTACTTATCCTATCATTCTGTCAGATCCCGATCTGCATTTGGTCCCTATATATATATATATATATATATATATATATATATATAAAATATATATATATATAAATATGGATAGATAGATATAGATATATATCCAAATGAGAGAAAGAACAGATGGAGTAAAAATCCTCAATTCGTAGCATTTACTTTTAATATATATATATATTATATAATACATACATACATACATATATATATATATATATATATATATATATATATATTAATGCAAACAATTTCAATTACAGGATTAATAATTCTTCTATTTCTTATCTTCATTTTGTAGCTCTCTTCTCGACTCTAACTTCTTTCTGCTTTATATTAACGTTCTGCCTAAAAACATTCTCAGATCAGAACACACACACACACACACACACACACATATATATATATATATATATATATATATATATATATATATATATATATATATGATAAAAATATGGTTTTAAGGTATGCTATATTTATGGGTAAAAGTCGTCAATCTGAGAGACAGAGCGAATTTAAATATAATAGTGGACACTAAAAGTCAACACCAAGCAGTCACAGCTTGCTTTATTCTTCAATGAAATCTTCAGTCCTGAAGATGGACTCAAAATTGCGTTGAAGCATGAAACAGGTTGTTGCCGTTTGGCTTTGACCTCAGTGTCCACTTGTGTGTGTGTGTGTGTGTGTGTGTGTGTGTGTGTGTGTGTGTGTGTGTGTGTGTGTGTGCGTGCGTGCGTGCGTGCATTCGTTAACCAAACGTAACAGAAACGTGTTTAAGATCAATTTGCACAAGCCTGTTTAGGTTATAAATTTCGATAATTTAATTGCTGATAGTAAGCACGTCACTGCAAAATAGAAAGTGTGTATGTATGCAGCGGTGGGTGTAAATCAGATGTTAAATGTAGGGGGGTGCTAAATTTTAAAGTTTCCTGTTTGTCCATTTTTTTTATCTGATTCTCAATAAATTAACTTTTCTTTTTTAGATAAGTTTTTTGTTTTTATTTTAAATAACACATTTTTTTTTGCTGTTTGTACTAATGTTCCGGAATTAAAATTTTTACGCTTATAGAATCTGATGGTTCAGGGAAACAACTGACAATTAAGATTTCGTTTTATTTTGAAGATGAATTACTGTACAAATTGTACTGTACTTACTTATTGTATTACAGGGCAAATTGATTTTAGACAATTGATGCAGCTCAGTTCAATAGCACTGCCGCCATCGACAGCGGTCAGCGTCCTGGGTAAGACGATAAACTACATCCGCGTCCTGAGTAAGACGATAAACTGCATCCGCGTCCTGGGTAAGACGATAAACTACATCCACGACCTGGGTAAGACGATAAACTACATCCGCGTCCTGGGTATGACGACAGACTACATCCACGTCCTGGGTAAGACGATAAACTAAATCCGCGTCCTGGGTAAGACGATAAACTACATCCGCGTCCTGGGTAAGACGATAAACTACGTCCGCGTCCTGGGTATGACGACAGACTACATCCACGTCCTGGGTATGACGATAAACTACACCCACGTTCTGGGTAAGACGATAGACTACATCCGACAGCAAAGCCTCTGATCAGGATGTTTTGAGTAACCACCTCTTAATTGCTGGTGTTCCCAGGCCCACCCTGAATCGGGGTGGTAGCACCTGTTAGGGTCCCAGCTATGCCCAAATCGTTAACCCCAAACTGGGGACAAAACACTATGAAAGTGTAAAAATAAATTTTAATACCATCAATATATTTTTGTAAAAATTATTGCCAGAAATGAATTTTTGAAGAAAAAATTATTACCAGCAATACAAAACTTGTCGGCATTAAATAACCCATTAAGGTGTTGTTGTGTCGTAAAACAAACCAAACCAAACCAGTATCAGTTCTCAAACAAGAGGACAGTTGTGAAATATTAATGCATTTATTCTATTCATATGAAGCTGTTCTAAAAATCCTGTCGGCATTAAATGACCAATTGAGGTGTTTATATGCCGTAAAACAAAACAAACAAGCAGACTGAGGCAAAAAGGCCTTCAGTTTCGTTCGGTAAAAGCACGTCAGGCTATATGACGGTTCCGTATAGGATACAGGTTCGATTCTTGTCGGAGGACGCATATTTTCTATGGCAATTTCTTGGACATTCAGGCCGGTAAATGTTGTTTAATACTGTTTATTATAAACAGAGCATTTACTTAAATATTTGTATCTATAAAAAAAGAATGTATCAACATAAAAATGTCTTAAAATAATTGTCGGACTTTGTCCATTTCGTAATGTGTGACGTCATTTGTTTACATTTGGATATGCATCGAGCAGATATGAATGTACGTGAGAGAATCATGGAAGATTGTCGTTTAAAAGCAGTAAAATCGACCTTGCTAATCGAACGCTCCTCTGTGGCCAAAACAGTAAAAGCACGTCAGGCTATATGACGGTTCCGTATAGAATACAGGTTCGATTCCTCTCGGAGGACGTATATTTTCTATGACAATTTCTCGGACATTCAGGCCAGAAAATGTTGTTAATACTGTTTATTATAAAACAGAGCATTTACTTAAATATTTGTATCTATAAAAAGAATGTATAAACATAAAAATGTGTTTAAGCTTGTTGATGTAAGTTATATTTATGAACTACTTTCAGATAGTTAAAAAAATAAACAGACTCTATTCGATTGTCTAGCGTTTATGTTTCTTTAACGTGGAGATGTGCTGGCATTTTGGTGGTTATCCACGCGTAAATGGAAATCGGCGAGCCAAGTTTCTCGCTGAGTTCTGAAGGTGAAATAAAAAAAGCACACTTTAACGAGGAAAGAAGGTTTAGAGAATTTGACACTCGCAAGATATATTGAAGGCAAAAGGGACATCGGAAAGAAGCAAATAACTATCTTTTTTCATAATAAAATTTCTTATAAAAAGTCATGTCTCACTTATTTAACCATATATAATATGTATAATAATTTTCTCTTATTTAAAGTAAAAAACAAACAAACAAAAAACAAACAAAGCAAAACAAAAAATCAGTTGCTTTTTGAGCCAATTTAAAAAAAAAACAGGGTAACTTTTGAACTGTTGTATATATATATATATATATATATATATATATATATATATATATATATAAAGAAAGAACAGTAAGAGATATATAATCTGGTGTTCTTATTGATATTTTTTTATCTTTACAAAATAGTGCTCAATGTAAATTTACAGAGCATTAATATTATAAATTAACTGATTTAAAATATGTTTTTTCGCTACACAGTAATAACCATGTTTCAAAAATGGAAGATAAAAGCTTCGAATTTAATTTGCACTCAAAAATTTGGACTCCAAAATTCGCTTGAAGATGGAATGTTTTTAATTTAATTACAAAATTAAATTCGAATCTTTTAGCTTCCATTTTTGAAACATGGTTATTACTGTGTAGCGAAAAAACATATTTTAAATCAGTTAATTTATAATATATATATATATATATAATGAGAGAGATAGAGATAGGGAAGGTGATTTCACGAAACTTAGAGTCGAAATAAGTAAACATTCAATTTTATTTATAACGGTTATTACTCTATCTCTTATTATTAAGCACCATAAGGACAAAGAAATACCCTGGTTGACCTTTTTATTTCATTTTATTTTATTTGTTCATTGATTTATTTATTTTTGCGAAACACAATCTTTGTTTGGCCGAGTTGTTAGAAGGTAGGCATTCTGACCATGAGACCCAGGTTCGAATCTCGCCAGGGTCGATTTGCCAGGAAGGATACTTCCTGATGTTATCGGTCTAGAGGGGTCGATCCCAGCGTGCGGCACCTTTGGAAAGTGCCTGAAAACGATACCACGGTTTGAACCAAGCCTTGTGAGTGAAATTGAGTAGACGGAATCCTTGGGGGCCGTCGATGGTTGTGCGAGCACGAATTCTCACGTCATCGTGGCCGAGGGCTTGAGCGTTCTGGCCTTGATCACGCTAGATGATAACACGCTCTTTCCTAGAAACTGTTTACTAAAGTCTGCTTAGCATAGTTGCAGTATAAACCACAGGTGGGCTCTGTGGGTGTTGAATAAACACAAATGCGCCCGAGCAAACGTCTGCAATAAGGATTGGCTACCCGCCCTAGTAGACAGGTATCCTAGAATACGAGTGACCATATATATATATATATATATATATATATATATATATATATATATATATATATATAGGTCAAAAGTTTAAGGCCACCCTTTGGATTTCAAAGAATTGCCTAAAAATTGAAGATTGCGTACATTTTTCAAACCTAATTTCCTAGCTCACTTCCGGCCAGAAGGAACTTTTTCCTAATCTACTTTGCTGGCTAATAGTAATCTTAGAGGTGACACATTTGAAATTTTAGATTAAACCTTTCTAAAAATTGGACGCCAGACACTAATGGGTTAAATAGTTTAGTAAGAGTTAATTAAACCCAGTAAATTATGAAACTTACTAATTATTAAATACAGAGTGTGAACCCCAAACTTTTGGCCCATAGTGTGTGTGTGTGTGTGTGTGTGTGTGTGTGTGTGTGTGTGTGTATGTCTGTGTGAATAAAGACAATAGGAAAACTTCTCTTCGTCGATATGTTTCGTCCTCAAGGGACATTTGTCTTGATAAAGTCCATCAGATGACGAAACACTTCGGATTTTACAGATATATTTATTATATTTGAAATTATATATAGATTAAGATGATTGTTGTGACCAAGTAATTGGTTAAGGAATAATAAAACAGGAGGTTGAAGATAAATAGTGTATTGAACAGTAAATACGACAGAAGTGCTTTACACGACTTGGAGAGTGTGTGTCGGTTGACCAGCGTTCAGTCTATATCACTGTTAATATTTAACAGCCCCCCCACACACACACACACAAGGGATATATGTGGCACATGGTCGAATTTAACGTGGGTCAACCGAGCCCGTAGGCACGGCCAAAAAATCCCCGTAGAACCCGCATAAACGAGTTCGGGTCTGTCTAACTCCCCGGACGAGACTCTGCCCCTCGGCACCGCCTCGTCCGGGTTCTTCTCTGCCCAAAGCAGAGAGTTCGACAGGAGCTGCGAACAGTCATAGCCTCGGTAGAACAGTCTATATCACTATTAATATTTAACAGCTCCCACCCCACACGAGGAATATATGTGGCACAAGGCCGAGTTTAACGTGGGTCATCCGAATCCGTAGGCTCGGCCAAAATATCCCCGTAGAACCCGTAAAAACGTGTTCGGGTCTGTCTACCTCCCCGGACGAAACTCTGCCCTTCGGCACAGCCTCGCCCGGGTTCCTCTCTGACAAAAGCACAGAGTTCGACAGGAGCTGCGAACAGCCGCAGCAGAACAGTTTAGATCACTGTTAATATTTAACAGCAACGAGCGATATATGTGGCACAAGGCCGAGTTTAACGTCGGTCATCCGATCCCGTAGGCTCGGCCAAAAAATCCCCGTAGAACCCGTATAAACGAGTTCGGGTCAGCCTTGTCCGGGTTCCTCTCTGCCCAAAGCAGACAGTTCGACAGATGAACAGGCTAGAGCACTGTCCCCCGAGGCTTACTTTCCTACTACTTTATAGTAAGTGGAAGAGTCCACAATAGCCTCATTAGAGAGAAGACCCCACAACAATCATAAATGTAGAAAACCATGTCGGTCTACTATTTAGTGTCTATTCTCCTATATGACAGTGAAAACTGGACAATTCTGCCGACAAAAGAAAGAAGAAAAAAAAGGAACAGTTAATGTTAATAATACCAAGGACAGGGCATGTGACAAACGAGTAAGCACAAAAGAGAATTGGAATTGCAGTGAAACTGACCATAAAGAGACAGCTGAATATTTAAAAATATATAACGAGGAAAGAAGGTTTAGAGAATTTAGCACTCGCAGGAAACGTCGAAAGCTAGAGAAGCAAAGAAAGTCAATTTGATTAATTTTGAGTAGACGATAACAGAATATTGTTGTTTAGTTGATTTTACGTGTCTACTCTTATTGTGTTATTTACTGTCAAATTTCTTTTGTATGGGGCACCCAGTGAGGATCAAACTCGTAACTCGTTATTAATTGTCAACCAGACTAGTTAACGAAGTAAAAAAAAAGTGTTATTAATGTTACTTAGAAGAAAAAAACGGACAATAATCATAGCATGGTTTTAAATTAAGCGATTGATCGATTTGGTTTTTTTACGGCTTATCAACCATTTGCAGGTTATTTAAAGCCATAAAATATTTTTAGATTGCAAGAATTTTGTGAATATAATAATGATTTACTAATTAACCTATATCTGAAGAGGGGAAGAGGTGGATTCATACCTTTTCCAAGGGCACTTACACGTGTGAATATCAACTGAAATTGGTACCTGACTCTCCGATTTTCAATTCAGAGCTGTTATCCATGGCACCACCCGCACATCCAAGCTTACAGCACGTGGTATTCCCAAGTAGTCACTCATTCAAGTACTGACCAGGCTCGACATTACATTTCAGTGATCAGACGTGTTTCAACGTGATGTGTTGAAATAGGCTTCATTAGCGCAGCTAGAGTGGCGGTGTGGTGGATCCGCCCCGAGCGACACTTTTATAGGGATAACACTTTTGCCTGCTGTATAAGCCTGTATAGGCTGTACTGAAATAAAAGTGGTTTTGATGTCAGGTCACTACTCACAGTTGAAGGACTTTTCCGATTTCGAGTAACTTAAACTATGGCATATATATTTAAGCGATTATCTTGGCGAACAATAAACATTATCTAGTGATGTATTCAGGGCTGTTTTATCATTACTGATAATGTGAACGAACCCAGTGTGCGTTCTTTTAATGCCGCTGCAGCACTGTATGTGGGAGACATATCTTGGTTGTTTTCATATAAATTTCAGTTATTTTCCTTGACAGTCGTCGGTTTGAGAGTGTGTGTTACTTTCTTTTTCTTTTTTGGGGACCTGTTATATATATATATATATATATATATGTATATATAAACGAAAAATGTAAAAATTTCTCTGTCTCTCTCTCTGTGTATTTAGGCAGCAAATTCTGTTTTAGGCATGTTTGATTAAATAAATTACAGACACTATGTCAGCTTATTTTTAGCATAATCCGTTCACTGTTACAGTGCATTTCTTGCATCATTTGACTGAGATACACGGAAAACTACTCGTGAATATGAATGGATTATACTAAAAATAAACAGACATAATGTTTGTAATTTATTTAATCAGACACACACACACACATATATATATAGTGATTCCTTCTTATATATATATATATATATATATATATATATATAGTGATTTCTTCTTATATATATATTTATATATATATAGTGATTCCTTCTCATATATATATATATATATATATATATATATATATATATATATATATATATGAAATTTTCTCAGAGTTAACCTGTAGAAATGACAATCTTTATAAATATAAATGACAATAGCAAAACAATATGAATTGCTGACGCGTTTCGTCCAATGTGGACTTTCTCAAAGCAAAAAACGAAATGAATTTAATTAAACAAGGAATAATTAATAAAGACAAAAGACAGAGTGTTCTAAGCAACTGGAATGTAGGGAACGCTATTTTCATATTGTTAACTGAAAATAACATCAGTTAATGTCACGTGTGGAGAATATTATCATTATATCTGTGTTTACGGATTCAACTATTTTCTTTTGATTTTACGATATTGTTGTGTATGTTTGTGAGAGCAGTAATTTTGTTAAAAAAGTTGAAATAGGGGAAAAGCCTGGGCGTAGATTAATATTTGGGTAATGTTCTATGGCGGCACTCTCTAGAATTTTCCTTCTGAGTGAGTTATTTTCTTTTTTTATAAGCATTTTTAAAATCAAAATTATGGTTGAATTTATTCCTATGTAGTGCATTAGCTAAGTTGTTTATTGTAAGATCACTTTTGGGTTCATAGATGCGTTTTTAAAAATTTCTACTTGTTTCTCCAATATATTGGGAGGAACAGTTTTGGCAATTTATTTTATAAATGCCTGCTTCAGAAATGTTATTGCTATTGTTGTTTGAAGATCTTAGTATATCCATAATGGTTTTGGAAGTGTTTGTGACTATTTTAAGATTATTTAGATGGGATAGGTTATTTTGGATAGTGGACGTGACAGAGTTGGTCGGTAGTATTATGTATCTGTTTTCATGTAATTTACTATTATAGTGATTCCTTCTTATATATATATATATATATATATATATATATATATATATATATATATATATATATATAGGTGACTATACTCGTGTCGAAAAACCTTCGAATTCTTGATTTAACAATAGCCAAATCAATCTCGAAGGGAAAAAAAGGTTTTAAAAAAGAAAGAGCCAGGAACATGAAAGTCTGTCGAAAATAATCGCACAGATACAGGTTCAAGGCCCAAAGAAAAAACCCCGATACGAGTAAACAACTAACTAACTAAAGAGCTCGATACAAACGTAGAGCAGACCTAGTCAAAACCTAATGAGCCAGACAAACCTACCAAGGTTTCACTAAGGCAGATCGTCAGGGTCAGCTGACGATCTGCCTTAGTGAAACCTTGGTAGGTTTGTCTGGCTCATTAGGTTTTGACTATATATATATATATATATATATATATATATATATATAAGAAAGAATCAATATGCAATATGTTGTATTTGGGAGCCTGGCGTAGTGGGGCGGTAAACTCAAGAGCTGCCCTAGCCGCACCCACTATAGCTACGCCACTGATAGTGTTGGTTACTTTTTGTTACTGCTGTTTTCACATTTTAGTTTACATTATTTTAATCGGATTATTAAATAGGATTAATTTCTTATTTATTGATTCTTTTTTGTTATTGTCATTAAACTAATTAATATTAAGACAAACCAGTACATTTGATAACGAACTGTTCCCGTCGATATGCTGTGTAAAATATATAGGCTCGTTACTTGTCATGGGAGAGGGCTTGCGGGTTTTAGTGATCTCAAAAGCGAAGCTGTCTGGAGTTCTAACTCCTGTTGGGCCACCCATGGCGGTAAGGTTGAGGGGGAAGGACCTGATTGAACATGACCATCCCCCGAAGAACCCAACGGGCAAAGATCTACGCAATATCGACGGCCAAACCGGCGGCGGACCTTCGCAGACCAAGCA
>OZ038483.1:125936869-125976869 GCA_964036315.1 Acanthosepion esculentum
ATTTCGGTGCGAAGAAAAACAAAACAAAAGGAATAGACCTTTCTTAAAAGATTTAGGCAGATCGACCATTATGTGCGTGCATGTTTATGGCTGTGTGTGTGCGTGTGTGTGTGTGCGTGTGTGTTTCTGTGTCTCTCTCTCTCTCTGTGTAGGCCTACCCGAGCAGACAAAAAAACACGCCGAGAGGGGCGTCCATCTCCACACTCATCAATATTCTGTTTAAAACACGCACATGCGTGTATCTCAGTCCGCGTGTTCGTTTCTTCGTATCGAAACAAAAAAGGTAAAGAAAAATAGATACAACCCTTGATTTGATAATAAAATAATAAAAATATATCAATATTATTAAAATAAAAGAAAGATCAGATATCTTTAGCAGAGAAATTAAAACCCAAAGCGCTTTTACACTGAAATACGCGGACACAATTGTTCGTAAGCATAGGAAATTGTGACGACGTTGCCTTAGGGAGGCAAAATGAAATCGCAGTTAATTTTATGGGAAATAATTGTCATTTATTTTTATGGTCATTATTTAGTTAATAGAGAATGTTTAGCTTTCTTTAACATTTTAAAAACTACATTTTTTTTTGTAACTGAAAAAGACAGCGCAATACACTATTTCCTATTGTAGTAAAAATCTACAACCCGTTGTACCATCTTTTATATTTTATTTAAAAAAAAAAAAAATCCATCAAATATTAACCTTAAAAAAAAAAACTAATGCCAGCTCATCTTTTTTCAGCCGCACATGTCAAACTGATCTGGTTTATTCGAAACAAGTTTTCACTTTTTATTAATTTAGCTGTCCCAATGTTTTCTGATTTCAGATCAGAAGGTCATGCGTTCGAACGGTGGTCACCAATGCGGTGAGTTGTTGTGTTAGTTAATCAAACTAACCCGACAAAACCGAATTTAATCAGCTCTATTGTGGCCGAAATTCACTTATCCTGGCCTAGGTATAAATAGGCAGTAATTATTTACTAACTGTAGCTTTAAATGCGTCACAAGGCTGTAAGTATGGAACACTCAGTGAGGTTCGAACTCACTATTCAGTCGTGAGCGAGACAAGCTTGCTAAAGATGACACGACATCGAAGTGCCCTACAGGAAATACAGAGAACGTTACAAAATATATCAATTAATTATTGGGAAAATAATTAGTGTTTTTTTGTTTGTTTTAGAAGGTCTATTTTTTGTTTATATGCTGTTAAAAAAACTATTGCCGAAGTTGTTTCTTTATATTTCAGTTCAGTCAGTTTTTAGCTCGGCCGCAGAGCAGTCAAAAAGGTCTGTGGTTCGATCGTGATAAAAACAACCAAAAGTTCTTAACGAAAACACGAACAATGAATTTTAAAGCCGGCTTATTTTTATTATTTTTTTTTTACCGACGTTTTTATTTTTTTTAAAATAAAGTCTTTATTTAAACCAACAGCTGCGATGATGATCGCGACGATCATCGTGATGAGAGTTACTTATTGTCACATACATCCAACCAATTCCCGTTTCTGTGTAAAGTGTAAAGGCATATTACAGAGAGTTTTCCTCCTCTCTCTCCGACTTGATTACCCCCCCCCAAAAAAAAAGTTACTAAAAGGGAATAACAGGCTGTCGTCATTTGAACTAAACTTAAGTTACATCTTAAAGACGTTGCGACTATTAAAAACTCTTTGCGTCTTTAGTCGAACGCGTTTTATTTATGTTACAAAAGCCCGTCATTTACACGTACGCGTAAAATAAACATCTTGTTTTATCTATCTATCTATCTAATTCTGATGATTATCTATCTATCTATCTATCTATCTAATTCTGATGATTATCTATCTATCTATCTATGTATCTAATTCTGATGATTATCTATCTATCTATCTATCTAATTCTGATGATTATCTATCTATCTATCTATCTAATTCTGATGATTATCTATCTATCTATCTAATTCTGATGATTATCTATCTATCTATCTAATTCTGATGATTATCTATCTATCTATCTATCTATCTGTCTATCTAATTCTGATGATTATCTATCTATCTATCTATCTATCTATCTATCTATCTATCTATCTAATTCTGATGATTATATATCTATCTATCTATCTATCTAATTCTGATGATTATATATCTATCTATCTATCTATCTAATTCTGATGATTATCTATCTATCTATCTATCTATCTAATTCTGATGATTATCTATCTATCTATCTATCTATCTAATTCTGATGATTATCTATCTATCTATCTATCTATCTATCTATCTAATTCTGATGATTATCTATCTATCTATCTATCTATCTAATTCTGATGATTATCTATCTATCTATCTATCTATCTATCTATCTAATTCTGATGATTATCTATCTATCTATCTATCTATCTAATTCTGATGATTATCTATCTATCTATCTATCTATCTATCTATCTATCTAATTCTGATGATTATCTATCTATCTATCTATCTATCTATCTATCTATCTATCTATCTAATTCTGATGATTATCTATCTATCTATCTATCTATCTATCTAATTCTGATGATTATCTATCTATCTATCTATCTAATTCTGATGATTATCTATCTATCTATCTATCTAATTCTGATGATTATCTATCTATCTATCTATCTAATTCTGATGATTATCTATCTATCTATCTATCTATCTATCTATCTATCTATCTATCTATCTATCTATCATATGCGAAAGATTTCTCAGAGTTAACCTGTAGAAAAAGACAATACATATAAACTTTTCCTATTGTCTTTTACTTTTATACTATAAAGGTAAAAGACAATAGGAAAACTGTATTATTAGCCGACACGTTTCGTCCAATGTGGACTTTTTCATTTCGTTTTTGCCTTGAAAAAGTCCATATTGGACGAAACGCGTCGGCTAATAATACAGTTTTCCTATTGTCTTTTTTACCTTTATACGTATATATATATATATATATATATATACATATATATATATATATATATATATATATATATATATATATATATATATATATACGCTAGATTTAGTTGTATTGAAGTATTCGGATGTCTAGTCGCATTGAGGAGCTGTGATATAGCGAAACAGTACTGTCTGCGAATAACATATATATATATATATATATATATATATATATATATATATATAGTAAAGAGTTCATAGTAGTTCCAACGAGAGAAAAGTGTGTATATTAAAAAGAAGAGAGAAACCGCAAACGTTTTTAGTTGTAAAGTTGATTTAAAAAAAAATATTATGCTTTATTTTCCATAATTTTGCTACACGGGTTTCCGGTCTCGCGACCGTCATCAGGCAAAGGGTGGAGATTTCCACATATTATTAAAAATAATTCATTTTTTTCTTCATGTTTTTCGATGTTAAATATTCTCGATATGAGACATTCTCTTTTTTGTGTTAGTGACCATTACTTCAAATGTTATTAAAGTATACATTTCTTATTTGAAATAGATAGACACCCCATTTTTTAAATTTATTATTAGACCCTGTGCATTACGACTATATTGTTTAATAATAAATAATGGGGCGTCTATTTCAAATAAGAAGTGTCCAGTATAATAACGTTTGAATTCCATTATATTTTTGAGTGTTAACTTACTAACAGGTTTACATGGTACAATCAATAACATTTGGTCTCAATATTGTATTTTAATTAAAAACCCGAATATGTCCTTATAGTTTTATCAGATTTTTATTGAGAGATTTTTAAATGTTTCTTTTGTTTTTTTGTTTTCTTTTTTTAAGTCACTTCATCCAGTTTACTTCAGTAATGTCCGAATTTTCTGGTGAAATAAATAGCATTTTTTTGTCATTATCTTTGCGGGGGGCGGGGAGAAAAGAAAAGAAAAGGCTAACTGGCTAACGACTCCCAGAATGAAGGAAAAGATCGAATTGTCGCAATATAAAACAAAGTAGATTCTTTAACAAAACGTTAATGAGCCTGAATTGATTGAAATAATTCTTTAAAAAAAAAAAGAATAAAAAAGGCGTTTTTATTTATTCCCCTCTTCCATATTTTTCTGTTTTTGTTCACAACTTCGTGTTTCTTTGTATTCGACGTGTGACAAAGAATTGTCTACCAAATAATATTTAATTTCGTTTCACAATCTATCTATCTATCTATCTATCTATCTATCTCCTACTGTTCACTATCTATCTATCTATCTATCTATCTATCTATCTCCCACTGTTCACTATCTATCTATCTATCTATCTATCTATCTATCTATCTATCTATCTATCTCCCACTGTTCACTATCTATCTATCTATCTATCTATCTCCCACTGTTCACTATCTATCTATCTATCTATCTATCTATCTATCTATCTATCTCCCACTGTTCACTATCTATCTATCTATCTATCTATCTATCTATCTATCTCCCACTGTTCACTATCTATCTATCTATCTATCTATCTCCCACTGTTCACTATCTATCTATCTATCTATCTATCTCCCACTGTTCACTATCTATCTATCTATCTATCTATCTATCTATCTATCTATCTATCTATCTATCTCCCACTGTTCACTATCTATCTATCTATCTATCTCCCACTGTTCACTATCTATCTATCTATCTATCTCCCACTGTTCACTATCTATCTATCTATCTATCTCCCACTGTTCACTATCTATCTATCTATCTATCTCCCACTGTTCACTATCTATCTATCTATCTCCCACTGTTCACTATCTATCTATCTATCTATCTCCCACTGTTCACTATCTATCTATCTATCTCCCACTGTTCACTATCTATCTATCTATCTATCTATCTATCTATCTATCTATCTATCTATCTATCTATCTATCTCCCACTGTTCACTATCTATCTATCTATCTATCTCCCACTGTTCACTATCTATCTATCTATCTATCTCCCACTGTTCACTATCTATCTATCTATCTATCTCCCACTGTTCACTATCTATCTATCTATCTATCTATCTCCCACTGTTCACTATCTATCTATCTATCTCCCACTGTTCACTATCTATCTATCTATCTATCTATCTATCTATCTATCTATCTATCTATCTCCCACTGTTCACTATCTATCTATCTATCTATCTCCCACTGTTCACTATCTATCTATCTATCTATCTCCCACTGTTCACTATCTATCTATCTATCTATCTATCTATCTATCTATCTATCTCCCACTGTTCACTATCTATCTATCTATCTATCTATCTATCTCCTACTGTTCACTATCTATCTATCTATCTATCTCCTACTGTTCACTATCTATCTATCTATCTATCTATCTATCTATCTATCTATCTATCTATCTATCTATCTATCTATCTATCTATCTCCTACAGTTCACTATCTATCTATCTATCTATCTATCTATCTATCTATCTATCTCCTACTGTTCACTATCTATCTATCTATCTATCTATCTATCTCCTACTGTTCACTATCTATCTATCTATCTATCTATCTATCTATCTATCTATCTATCTATTTATCTATCTATCTCCTACTGTTCACTATCTATCTATCTATCTATCTATCTATCTATCTATCTATCTATCTATCTATCTATCTATCTATCTATCTCCTACTGTTCACTATCTATCTATCTATCTATCTATCTATCTATCTATCTCCTTCTGTTCACTATCTATCTATCTATCTATCTATCTATCTATCTCCTTCTGTTCACTATCTATCTATCTATCTATCTATCTCCTTCTGTTCACTATCTATCTATCTATCTATCTCCTTCTGTTCACTATCTATCTATCTATCTATCTATCTATCTATCTATCGATCTCCTTCTGTTCACTATCTATCTATCTATCTATCTATCGATCTCCTTCTGTTCACTATCTATCTATCTATCTATCGATCTCCTTCTGTTCACTATCTATCTATCTATCTATCTCCTTCTGTTCACTCTATCTATCTATCTATCTATCTATCTATCTATCTATCTCCTTCTGTTCACTCTATCTATCTATCTATTTATCTATCTCCTTCTGTTCACTCTATCTATCTATCTATTTATCTATCTATCTATCTATCTATCTATCTATCTATCTATCTATCTATCTATCTATCTCCTTCTGTTCACTCTATCTATCTATCTATCTATCTATCTATCTATCTATCTATCTATCTATCTCCTTCTGTTCACTCTATCTATCTATCTATCTATCTATCTATCTATCTTGCTCTGTATTAATAAATACATCGATCTCTTTTTTGTGGATCAGTTTTAATATTTTATATTACTCGGTCGACTTGGATTATATACCGACGGACTTTTTACCTTTACTAGATATATATATGTACATATATATGTGTGTGTGTGTGTGTGTTTGCATCTTCTTTAAAATAAAGAAGTTTTTGTTCTCGCAAATTCGATCGGCCTTTTCGGTTGATGAGAATAATCAAGAGTGCCATGCGTTATGTGTTGTAGCTGAGTGGTTAGCATCGAACACGGCCGCCAGTTAAAGGAAAGTTTTCACAACGCGGCCAAAAATGGACATAAAATTAAGAAATGGCCATTTTTTCGTCAGGCACTTTAGTTTAGTCTATCAATTTCCCGACATATTAGCAATACGAAACATTCGGGTATAAAACAACAGGCGTTTCCAGGCGAGTGAATCTCAGTAAGTGGAGCATAAGCATTTGTCCCTGTGGTAAATTCCTAGTCGTTTCGGAAGAGACATAAATTTTCGTCCTTCGGTCAGTCTAGTGCATTGCTCACTTTCTGATGACCAACGAAGCGATAACAACGAGAAAATAAAAGTAGATGTATAGAATATATTTTCTTTTTTTTCTTTTTTTTTTTCCTTTTCTTTAATTATTTCATCTCCAAGCAAGGTGATGATGCCACTAAGACAGAAGGGGGCTACTGGGAGTGAAATACTTTTGCAGTCACCGGAAAAACCAACCCTAAATAGGGAACTAACCTCTATTCCCGTTTAAAATCTATCTGGGGGTTGACACACACACAACACACACACACACTCTCTCTCTATGTCATTCTGTTCCTATCTATCTATCTATCTATCTATCTTCATTATCTATCTATCTATCTATCTATGTTCATTATGTATGTATGTATGTATGTATGTATGTATGTATCTATCTATCTATCTATCTATGTTCATTATCTATCTATCTATCTATGTTCATTATCTATCTATCTATCTATGTTCATTATCTATCTATCTATCTATGTTCATTATCTATCTATCTATGTTCATTATCTATCTATCTATCTATCTATGTTCATTATCTATCTATCTATCTATGTTCATTATCTATCTATCTATCTATCTATGTTCATTATCTATCTATCTATCTATCTATGTTCATTATCTATCTATCTATCTATCTATCTATCTATCTATCTTCATTATCTATCTATCTATCTATCTATCTATGTTCATTATCTATCTATCTATCTATCTATCTATCTATCTATCTATCAATTGGGATGTATGACGAGTGTAACGTTTATTCGTTTGGCAAGTGGATCATGCGAACCCAATTCAAATTCCGGCCTCATCTGTTCCTTCGTTTTGGCATGGATCCATTTCTTTTCCGTCTCTCTCCCCAACTATAGGTTAAATAACAGCCTACATTGGATGGCAATCAGTCTAAATGAATTTCTTTTTTGAATACAAAACCTTGGAGAAGGCAACGGGAAACCGTCCCATTGTTCTATTCCAAGAAGTGATGGTAATTTACAGATAATAGAGAAGGAATCTACAGTGAGTTGTGGTCGCCTACGTTCTGAAGAGACACGGCATTACGAACCCCCACAAAAAAAACCCAAACTCTTTATTTATGTTTGAATCTATTTGGAGGTGTTTAGTCTAATTAATGAGGAAAATGGTTTATTCGCGCGCACAAAAATAATAATAATAATAATAATAATAATAATAATAATAATAATAATAATAACAAAAACAACAACAACACCCTGACCCGATTACAGAGATAGGACCTGTTACAGTTCTATGGGACTACACAATACACACTGACAGAACAATCAAAGCCAACCGCCCAGACATTGTTATTAAAGACCACAAACAAAATAAGTGCCTCCTTATTGATATGGCAGTCCCTGCAGACTGCAATGTGTCTTTGAAGATATTCGAAAAGCTGTCAAAATACAAGGACCTTGAAATAGAAATTTCAAAAATGTGGCACATGGGAACATCAACAATCCCTGTTGTAGTTGGAGCCCTTGGACAGGTTGGAAAAGATTCCAGTAGGTTGATTGAAGGGATCCCTGGAAGTCCATGCCTCAAAGAGATACAAAAAATTTTTCTGACAAGTACAGCCCACACTTTACGAAGGGCTTTATCTATGTAATAATTTTTTTATTTTATTTTATTTTTATTTGCAGTGGAAAGTGCCATGATGCCATTTCTAACCTTAGGTCCCTGGGCGGGACTCGGAAAGAAATGTGTAAACGCCAGATATGAAAAAAAAAAAAAAAAATAATAATAATAATAATAATAATACACTGCTAGAAAATGGAATTCCTTCCAGTAATTTCTAGAGTTGGTGCGATGTTTGCCGAGACATGGACAACAAACTGGTGAATCTCATTAATCCCCCGAAGAACCTTTGAAGCAAAGCATACATACATACATAACAACCGCTACAATCCCTGTTGCAGACGCCTGGTCAGGCACATCTGTGTTTGCTCAATTGTAGTTTACAATGTTGCTATACTGAGCGAAGCATCTGTTATGATTAACAATTTGAACCTGACCAGTGCACTCAAACCCTCGGTCACGATGACTTGTGAGTTTGTGCTAGCACAACTACCGACGGTTTGTAAAGGTGACGCATATAGGGATCACCTCCCCACGCCGAAGTCACCTTCCCGACGAATTGACCCTGGTGAAATTCGAACCCGGGTCTGAAAACAAACGTCCTAACCAACCGGCCAGGCGTCCATCCAACTTGACGTTCATATATATATATATATATATATATATATATATATATATATATATATATATATATATATATATAATTATTTATTTAAATATTATAACATAAATATGTTATAAAATCACTACAAAAATAGCCATTTTGTTTCAACACTCCCGGTGTCTTACCAATCCCATACTTATATATATATATATATATATATATATATATATATATATATATATATATATATATATATATATATACATGAAGATGGCTGTGACTTGATTTTGAAAAAAAAATATTAATGTTTCTTTTTTAAACAAACATGAATACATACGAACGGACGTACATACATACTAATAATGGAGCCTAAGACCCCCCCCCCCGTTATTTTGTTTTTTGTCACCTATCTGTAGAACAGGGAGGGGTACCTCGAGGTGGTGTAATGGTTAGCAAGCTTGTCTCGCTAGAACAATTACGACTGAGTAGTGAGTTCGATTCTCACTGGGTGCCCCTTACTTTCGGCCTTGTGCCACATCCAAGCGTATATACGTCATACATCTCAATAGATAGATAGATAGATAGATAGATACATAGGGACATACATATAATGAACAGAGATAGATAGATAGGAACAGAATGACATATATATAGATAGATAGATAGATACATCCAAGCTACGCTTGGAAAATCACTATCTGTAGAATAGGGAGGGTGAGAGATCTGAGGTTTATGATAGCTTTTTAAATTACTAAATGAAAAAGACCCCTTTAAAAAAATCTGTTTGTCCAACGGTCAGTCTATATGCCGAGTTACATGTTGGTAAAGGATTTGAACCGGAGATTTGCTTCAGTGATTTGAGCACTTGGCCTTTGGAAATCTCTGTAAACCTTCCTTCTTGTTCGCCTTTTGATCTTTACTTCGTGAAACCCCCCCTCCTTCCCTTCTCAGGCGGAAACAATGCGTGTATTTTATTGACTTTACTAAATAGCGTTAACACCTGACCGCCTTAGCGCGCCGGTGAGAAAGAAGAAAAACAGGAGGAACGAAAATAGTGTTGGCTGCACAAGAGTTCAACAAATTGTTTGTCTGTGTTCGATTCTACAGACACCAAAGAGGAATTTAACTTTCGCAGTCTGACACATACACACATGTGAGTGTGTGTAATTATCCGTATCTATCTATCTATCTATCTATCTATCTATCTATCTATCTCACTCTGTTCATATCTGTCTGTGTAGAGATTATTTCATATCTATCTATCTATCTATCTATCTCACTCTGTTCATATCTGTCTGTGTAGAGATTATTTCATATCTATCTATCTATCTATCTATCTATCTATCTATCTATCTATCTATCTATCTATCTCACTCTGTTCATATCTGTCTGTGTAGATTATTTCATATCTATCTATCTATCTATCTATCTATCTATCTATCTATCTATCTCACTCTGTTCATATCTGTCTGTGTAGATTATTTCATATCTATCTATCTATCTATCTATCTCACTCTGTTCATATCTGTCTGTGTAGAGATTATTTCATATCTATCTATCTATCTATCTATCTATCTATCTATCTATCTATCTATCTCACTCTGTTCATATCTGTCTGTGTAGAGATTATTTCATATCTATCTATCTATCTATCTATCTATCTATCTCACTCTGTTCATATCTGTCTGTGTAGATTATTTCATATCTATCTATCTATCTATCTATCTATCTATCTATCTATCTATCTATCTATCTATCTCACTCTGTTCATATCTGTCTGTGTAGATTATTTCATATCTATCTATCTATCTATCTATCTATCTATCTCACTCTGTTCATATCTGTCTGTGTAGATTATTTCATATCTATCTATCTATCTATCTATCTATCTATCTCACTCTGTTCATATCTGTCTGTGTAGATTATTTCATATCTATCTATCTATCTATCTATCTATCTATCTATCTCACTCTGTTCATATCTGTCTGTCTAGATTATTTCATATCTATCTATCTATCTATCTATCTCACTCTGTTCATATCTGTCTGTCTAGATTATTTCATATCTATCTATCCATCTACCTATCTATCTACCTATCTATCTACCTATCTATCTCACTCTGTTCATATCTGTCTGTCTAGATTATTTCATATCTACCTGTCTTCATATCTATCTATCTATCTATCTATCTATCTATCTATCTATCTTATCCTTGTTGTCTTTTCTTTCGTGTTCAGATTTTTTTTTACACCTTTCCTGGCGACTCCTAAGCGCATAAATCTCTGTAAATCACCCGCTTCTTATCTTACGCTTTCCCGTATGACAAAACATTTGCGTGTCTGTATGTCCGTTCTACACACGTTCTGCTATTAAGCGACCAGGCAAAAATGTAATGAGACATTTTCAGAGACCCGTACAAAGAAAAACACCTTCACACTAAATGTTTGAGGTGGTCAGTTAAAATGTGGAAATGAAAGTGAATTAAATTAGCGGTAAATTTATATTTTTTGTCTACCTGTCGAAATTTTAAATACCGTGGAAATCAACCTAAAATCTACCTTTCTTTTTTCTTTTTTCACCTTTTAATTATTCTCTTTCTTAATTAATTTTTTGTATAAATTATATTCTTTCTTTTCCTATTATTCCTTCTCCTTTTTAATTATTTTCTTTTACTCTTTCTTTTTTTCGTTTCCCCTAAAATTCCTTTTTTGATTTGCTTTCGTTACCATCCGCGCTGTGTTTTTATTCTAAAAAAAAATTCTTTCTTTGTCTTCGATTTCTTTCGTTCTTTCTTTTAATGTTTTCAATTTTTCCAATTTTCTTTTTTTGCTGTTTTGTCTTCGCATTTTTTCTTCACGTCATGTTATTCTCGAGAATTCTTTCTTATTTTTTTTGTCCTAGACTTCTTTCTTTCTTTCTTTCTTTCTTTCTTTCTTTCTTTCTTTCTTTCTGTTACTCTCTTCATTTCTTTTAAACATCTTTCGTCTTTTTCTTTATTCTCCTTCTCGTATTCTTTCTTTCTTTCTTTTCCTTTATTCTTCTTCTCGCATTTTTCTTTCTTTCTTTCTTTCTTTCTGTTACTCTCTTCATTTCCTTTAAATATCTTTCGTCTTTTTCCTTTATTCTCTTTCTTTCTTTCTTTCTGTTACTCTCTTCATTTCCATTAAATATCTTTCGTCTTTTTCCTTTATTCTCTTTCTTTCTTTCTTTCTTTTATTCTCTTCATTTCCTTTAAACATCTTTCGTCTTTTTCTTTATTCTCCTTCTCGTATTCTTTCTTTCTTTCTTTCTTTCTTTCTTTTAAACATATTTCGTATTTTTCCTTTATTCTTCTCCTCGTATTCTTTCTTTCTTTTCCTTTAGTCTTCTTCTCGCATTTTTCTTTCTTTCTTTCTTTCTTTTACTCTCATTTCCTTTAAATATCTTTCGTCTTTTTCCTTTCTTTCTTTCTTTTACTCACTTCATTTCTTTTAACTTCCTTCCTTCCTCCCTCCCTCCCTCACAGGGAATGTATTCTACTTTTAAAAAAAGATTGTAGCCAAACAGTTTTTTAATTAGATTTCTTTACACAAACTTATAAGCAGGTTGTAACGACTTTTTGAAAAATAAACAAGACGGCATCAAGAAAGAGGATTTTTCGTTATTTTATAAGCTTTACCTGACAATGAAAGAGGACATTCCACCCCCCACAAAAAGGAACCGCTATTTCGTTACCAATTTGCTTCAAAGCTGAAGAAATGGAATTTCCTCCCGAAATTGAATAAAACCCGAAAAAAACTTATCCAGCCCATTCGTCCTTACATGACACAAAAAATAGCAACGAAAGTGAAATTATTCATGACTGTAATTATATATAAATATTATTTAAATTATGATATTTTGAGCACTTAATTTATTTATAAATACAAATTATACAAAAAAAAGGTAGGGTCATTTCTCTCAACGTCTTGTATATATACGACTTGAAACATTTTTTTAATGAATATGAATGAAGAACAGTCTTGTTTCGCAAAGAGTCCGAGCAATATTTAAATTAGATATTATTAATTATTCATAAATGATCTTCATTTGTGTTACTCTCTTTTGTTTCTTAAATGTTTTTTCTTATTGTTAGTTTTATTTTTTTAACCCTGTAATTAATTAGATATTCACTTCTAAATCGTGTCGTCTGGTCTCGTTTGATTTACTCTCAAACGAAAGACTTTTTCTTGCCATTTTATTTGTTTGTTTGTTGGGAAAATTGGATTTTTGTTGATTTGTTCAGGGTTGTAATTTTAAAAGTTTTTCTTTTTCAAGAGTCGGAGAAAGAAAGAAAGAAAGTACATATTTGATTGTAACGAAGTGAAAAGGGGAAAAGTAAAAAGCAAGAAAGAAAAAAGGAAAAAAGAAAGCGAAAAGAAAAGAAAGTGAAGAAAGACAAAATAATAATAAGAAAAAGAAGAGGGAAATGTAGAAGAAGAAGAAGAAGAAGAAGAAGAAGAATGAAAACGAGAAAAGGGTCAAAGTAGTAAGGTGAAGCAGAAGAAGGCAAGGGAGAAGAAGTAGAAGAAGAAGTGGTAGTAGAAGAAGAAAAGTAAGGAGAATGAAAAAAAAGAAAAGGTGAAAGAAGTAAGTTGAAGAAGAAGTAGGAGAAGGCAAAGGAGGAGAAGAATAAGATTAAGAATAAAGAGAGGAACGAAAAGAAGAGAGAAAAGCGAAGAAAAAAAAAGAAGGAAGAGAAAGATGAAGGAAAACAAAGAGAACGATCCTTAAGAAGATTTTTTCTTCAGTTATCACATTTGTTGGCATTATTGAAAAAAAAAAATCATTAAACTACACAAATCATGTCTTACTATCAGAGTCGAGTATTGATGCGACGAAAATTATTTTCACCTTTATTCCGTATTTCAGTTGTTTTTTTTTAACTATAAAATGACCGCTTATTAAAATAAAAAAAGAAAAGAAAAAAAATATAGATGTATGCTTTATTTGACGGCAGTGTGGGAAGATTGAACTATGCATAGCATGGCCCCGAATTTCATATCGCGAACCACTGGATACAGCCATGTTGAGTAAAAAAAAAAAAAAAAAAAATAACACATTTAGAAGGAAGAATTAAAAGCTTTCTTTCTATGAAAATTTATAACTTGAAAAGAAAAAAATTCTTACACACAGCCTTCTCGGCAAAGCTTTATTCATTGTTGTCGCAAAATAAATCGCCTTATTTACATTTGTTGCAGTTAATCTAAAAAATGGGCACCCCCACATCACGACCACGAAAAAAAAAATTGTCGCATGCACACATATATACACACGCGTTGGGCACCTCGGCGTGGTGTAAATGGTTAGAAATGCTTGTCTTGCTAGATCAATTACGACTGAGTAGTGAGTTCGATCCTCATTGGGTGCCCCATACTTTCGGCCTTGTGCCACATCTAAGCTGGGCTTAGAAAATCACTATATACGCACGCGTAAACCCACAAGCGTGCGCACAAAGAAAACGCGTTTTGTACTTTAAAAAAAAGTAAAAAAAGAAAAAAAGAAAGAACGAACGAACGAAAACTCGCTTGCGTCCGTCTGTTCTTGCGAGAAAAGTGGCACATGCAAATAATGCCCCCGTTTCAGGTAGTTTTCGGTCATTATTGAAATCATCGAAAATCTTCCTTATTATTGGCGTTGATATATATTTTTGCTGGTTTTCATCATAATTTTGCGCCCGTAAAATATTGTTTACACGTTGGTCGGTGCCTTTTTTGAATCAGCATTAACTACTGACGTCTGTTTGTCTCTTCATTTTCGCGTGGTGTTGGTTCTGTCTGGTCCAGTGGATGCAAGCTATTTAACCAGACAGTCCATCTGTTCTCACCAAAGACGAGGAGGAAATCATTTTCTGACAACAACAATTTCAAATTAGTTTAATTTCTTCATTTTATTCATCATTCTGACTGCTTAATCTTGCATCGGAATTTTTACAATTTTGTGTGTAAATTTTGGAAGAGGTCTACACGAAAATATTCCATTAAATAATATTCAGCACTTAAAAAATACATTTTTTCTTTTACTATCATGATCATAGATTTATGTCTCTTTTATCGACTGTGATTTTGATGGTACTGATTGCATTGTCATCTGGCTGACGATATATAGTTGGTGATGGTACTGATTTCATTGTCATCTGGCAGACGATATATAGTTGGTGATGGTATTGATTCCATTCTCATCTGGCAGACGATATATAGATGTTGATGGTATTGATTGCATTGTCATCTGGCAGACGATATATAGTTGGTGATTGTATTGATTGCATTTTCATCTGGCAGACGATATATAGTTGGTGATGTTATTGATTGCATTTTCATCTGGCAGACGATATATAGATGTTGATGGCATTGATTGCATTGTCATCTGGCAGCCGATATATCCGAGATCCATTAATCGAATCAGCATATTATTATCAAAAGTAGTATATTCACACTCAAAATTTAACTATCTACAAAGTGTTATAACAGACGATGGAATATGACACAGAAATCCGAAGTTTTGCAAGGATCCCTTCTGAAATCGTCCTGGGTATGACGATAAACTACATCCGGTAGCAAGGTCTCTGATCAGGAGACCGGAGGTTTTGAGGAGCATCGAACAACCCATTGACTGGTAGCACCTTTTATAGTCCAAGCTTTGGGCAAATAGTGAATCCCTAAACAAAATCAACACTACATTTTTATAGTAAAATGACCAAGACTACATTTTTATAATAAAATGAGCAACAATATTTTTATAGCAAAATAACAATCAATACAACACTAAAAATATATAAAAATAAATTTTTATAGTAATATTATCAACAATACATTTTATGATCTACAAGCTATATATATCTAAAAAAACATACCTTTAATCTGAAAGTATAAAAGTTATGTTTCAAAAGATCTGTAGTTGAAAGCATAAAATTACGTAGAAAATATTTGAATACCAACATTAAATAAGTCATAGAAGTTGATATGCCACTAAACAAAATCAACCAACTAACAGTACCTATTTATAGAAAAATTACCAACAATACATTTTATCTGTAGTTGAAGGCAAATCATTTCGTTCACAATATATTTAGCTGAAGCCATAAAATTGTGCTCAAAATATGAAGAATACGGTATTAAATAACCCGTAGAGGTGTTGATATGCCGCTAAACATAATCAACCAACCAGCCTTCTAAAAACTAAACACTATATTAAGAAACAGAAAAAATTCTTCTGGTATCAAAAGTAAGAGACACCAACTGTTATGTATGGCAGTTAATATCGCACAGTTTCCACACGAATGAAGAGGAGACTTGAAGCAAATGGGATGTGGTTTTAACAGAAGGATGTCAAGAAATCCATGAGAGCAACATGGGAGAAACGATGAATTTTTAATGAAAAAGTAATGAAAAGGACATCTATGCTTAGGATCAGAAAGTGAGAGATGTGCTATTTCTGGGATACATAATGAGGAAATAGTGCGTGGAGAATTTGGCACTCACAGGAAATTTTGAGGGCAAGAGAAACGAAGGTTAAACAGCGTGGGATAGTAAGGAGACATAGATTGCTTTAAGCTAGACGGAATAGGAAGTTGTGAAGAGCTATGATCACTCATGTTCTAAAGGAACAGGATACATAGAAGACTCCTTATCATTTGTGATAAAAACTGTTTTACAGCCCGATCCCTAAATTCCCCAGAATCTTCCCATCATTGCAGACCCCGGTATTGTCTTCTCTGAAATTCAACCCAACTCGATTCCATTATTATGAACGCTACCAAATCGACAACTTCTTCAGATCCAGAACAAAATTCTGCTATTTTCCCAGTTTTTCGACTTTTTCGTCTTCTCCTTATGGTCTTTTAGTACAGCCATTGTCTAGAATTTGACAATTTTTTTCTTTGTCCATAACAAAGGGCACTCACATTAATAAGAACAATTTCTACCTTATTAAGCCCCTTCCACTAGATGTCCTGTCTCATGTTTCAAATCTTTTCCCGTCCTGGGTATGATGATAAATTACATCCGCGTCCTGGGTAAGACGGTAAACTACGTCCAACGGCGGGGCCTCTGGTCGGGAGGTCTTGAGGAGCGTGGAACCACCTCGTGATTGCTGGTGTTCCCGGGTCCGCCCTGGCCCGGGGTGGTGGCGCCTGTTGGGGTCCCGGCTATGGGCAAATAGTTAACCCCGAAACTGAAAAGTGTAGAATAGGTTTTAATACCGGAAATGCTTTGTAAGAGGTTATTCCTAGAAATAAATTAAAAAAAAAAATTATCAGCAGCAATACGTTTTTGAAGAAAAAAATATTAACAGCAATACGTTTTTGAAAATAATATTACCAGCTATACAATTTTTTTGGAAAAAAATATTACCAGAAATAGATTTTTGACAAAACAAAAATATTACCAGAAAAAAAAAGTTGTCAGCATTAAATGACCCATTGAGGTTGATATGCCGTAAAACAAAACAAAACAAACCGAAATCTTTTACTCCGCCTTTTCTTTCTCAACTACCTTGACTCATCCTGGGGCCACTAGATGCGAATTTCAAATTGCAGATGCCAAAATCAAGCAAGTACAAAAATTAAAATATCTCTGAAATGTTTTAACAGAAGACGGAAAATACGACACGAAAATCTGGAGGCGCATTCGGATAGGGAAAAATGTCTTCCAAAAGCTAAGCAGAGTATTATGAAACAGAAAAGATTTCGTTAGAAAAAAAAGGAGTACTAACTGTTATGTAATATCGGTCCTCATATATGGCAATAAATACTAGACAATCTCATCACAGATGAAAGAGAATCTTGAGGGTATAAATCTGTGGTTCTACAGGAGGATGCTGAGGAGTACTTAACTGTTATGTAATATCGGTCCTCATATATGGCAATAAATGCTAGACAATCTCATCACAGATGAAAGAGAATCTTGAGGGTATAAATCTGTGGTTCTACAGGAGGATGCTGAGAATAACATAGACTGAACATGCGAGCAATGAGGAAGCTCTAGAGAAAATGGAAAGAAACAGGACAGTTATACTTAACATCAGCAAAAGACAGCTGAGCTTAAAACGGCTTGGAAAATTTGGCAAGCAAGGCGGGAGGCCACTAGCACGCAAGGGGTTACAGAGAGTTGGAGTGAGAGCAAATAGGAGTGATAGAAGAAAGAATGAAGCGAAGGATAGTGGATAGATCAAGGCACCTGGAGACGTCGACTGACATTACATTTGAATAGTTGGAGATTATAGCTATCAGGGAAACAGGAAAAAGGGAAGGAGTTCCACAGGCGAGAAGTGCGAGACAAAGCTATTGGAGTAGAAGAGACGGCTACATTTAACAGTTTCAACAGTGAAAGGGTGAGAGCGAGATGCCAGCCTAGTTGAACGCTTAAATTCATGAAGTCTGGGAACCAGCGAAAGCAGCTTATCGAAGCAGTTACCGTGAAAGTATTTGTAAAAAAGACAGAGGAAGGCGACACCATGTCTGTGAGAGAGCGACTGCAGACGAGATGCCGGATTAGGGCCATTTACATTGCATATCCGCCTCTGGATTTTATCGAGGACCTTGAGACAAACAGAAGGGGCTCTAGACCATATATGGCAGTAATACTCCATGCAAGGGGGCATGCTTCAAATCTCAATAACTTTCCTGTTCATTTTCATTCACAAACTACCCTTATGTTTCATGGCATCGCTAAAGTGATGATCAAAGTCTTAACAAACTATTACAATAACAATGATAAATATAAATGTTGTTATTTTAAGAAGTAAGGGGGTACAAATAAAAAGATTTAAAATTTTCAAAGTATTCCATTTCACTGAAACAGGCGTTAAACACTATCTTCCCTTCTTTCTTGCAATTTCTCAGTGAAACCAAGTAGCGTCTTTGATATGTATTTTGCCTTCTCACGCGATCAAAACGGAATAGTCCATTAATTATGAGGTATTAGCAGAAGACATCAAATAATTGCCAACTGTCTGACTTTTTTCAGTGTTTGGAGCGAATAACCATGGACAAATGCAACACAGGTGACAGATCTGCCCAACAAACAAAAATGACAAAGTTTCCAGTAAGCAATAAGGACACAGGCGATGAAGGCTCTCCACAACTTCTCATCTCATGTGGCTCTTTGCAGTTTTCTACCTTTGTTAAGGTACACCATCCATTTGCACAAGCTCATCAGGTAAGTGGTTTGCTACCTTTCCTGTAGAGTGAGTGGCCATGGTTGAATGTAAATAAGTGACAGAACTGCCCAACAAACAGAATTGACAAAGTTTGCAATAAGCAAGAAGGACACAGGTGATGATGGCTCTCCACAACTTCTCATCTCATGTGGCTCTTAGCAGTTTTCTACCTTTGTTAAGGCCCGCCATCCATTCACACAAGCTCTTCAGGTAAGTGGTTTGCTACCTTCCTGTAGAGTGAGTGGCCATGGTTGAATGTCAATAAGTGACAGAACTGCCCAACAAACAGAATTGACAAAGTTTGCAATAAGCAAGAAGGACACAGGTGATGATGGCTCTCCACAACTTCTCATCTCATGTGGCTCTTAGCAGTTTTCTACCTTTGTTAAGGCCCACCATCCATTCACACAAGCTCATCAGGTAAGTGGTTTGCTACCTTTCCTGTAGAGTGAGTGGCCATGGTTGAATGTCAATAAGTGACAGAACTGCCCAACAAACAGAATTGACAAAGTTTGCAATAAGCAAGAAGGACACAGGTGATGATGGCTCTCCACAACTTCTCATCTCATGTGGCTCTTAGCAGTTTTCTACCTTTGTTAAGGCCCACCATCCATTCACACAAGCTCATCAGGTAAGTGGTTTGCTACCTTTCCTGTAGAGTGAGTGGCCATGGTTGAATGTCAATAAGTGACAGAACTGCCCAACAAACAGAATTGACAAAGTTTGCAATAAGCAAGAAGGACACAGGTGATGATGGCTCTCCACAACTTCTCATCTCATGTGGCTCTTAGCAGTTTTCTACCTTTGTTAAGGCCCACCATCCATTCACACAAGCTCATCAGGTAAGTGGTTTGCTACCTTTCCTGTAGAGTGAGTGGCCATGGTTGAATGTCAATAAGTGACAGAACTGCCCAACAAATAGAATTGACAAAGTTCGCAATAAGCAAGAAGGCAAAAACTAATATAAAGCAAGCAAACAATATATGCAAGGCAAATTAACAGTAATCAGGCAAAGTAAGTGTAAGAAGGCAAAAGATTCGCAAACTATAAATTAGGTTTAACACACAGAGCAAGTTCGGACAAATGAACGTAGCGTTCTGACTTCAAGTCAAGACAGACCAGGATTGCATTAGATGAAACCGAGAACCAGCCTATTTTATTGGCTAGGAAAAAAAATCCCAGCATGCATTTGTGTGCATTTGTGGATAGGAAAAAAAATGCCATCATGCATTTGTATGCTTTTGTCTATAAATTTGGGAGGACTATGTGTTTTGCAATCATTCCTATTGGTTTGAAAGCAACACACTGAAACCAAGTAGCGTCTCTAATATGTCTTTAGTCTTTCCACGCGACCAAAACGGAATAGTCCATTATTTAAGCAGAATTGGCAGGGCGTAATGGTCGTGCGAACGAAGGAACTAACGAAAGGAAGGACAAGCACATTTCTTATATGATTTTTATTTTGGGAGTTAATTAAATTTATTATTATTATTATTATTATTGCTACCGCGGCAATCGTCACCTTTTTAATACTGATTCCTCCATCATTGTTAAAAGGATTAACTCTTGTATATAAATTGTTTTCCTAATTAACCTCGTTATTGTAATAAAAATCTTTAATTTATAAATATAGTTGTTTGCATTCAAATATTTTGCTTTTATATTGAACAAGTTCTTTAAAAATGATATCTTTATCATCATCCTAATAATGGCGTTTTCGTGTTGATTAAATGAATTCGACACACCATTCTTGTAAATTGGCCTCCTTTATATCTATCTGTATTTTTTTTTTCATTTCGCTTTAATGTTTATAATTGGAATACAAATCAAACAGTGACAATGCTTTTGATAACCCAATGTGTAAATGCCGTTATAAAAAGAAATCAAGATATTGACAAAAGAAAAAAACAAAAAAACAACAGCGAATTATTTCAATTTTATCTAATTCTTTTCAATCATTCAATTTTCTGTGTTTATCTTAAAAATTTTAAATTTCGCCGAAATACGAACTTTTGTGATATTTTTAATAATTTATTTCTGATAAAATGTTAGAGTCGGTTAGGGTACAAACAATGCGCACATATTTGAAAGGGAGTAACATTTGAAATAAAACAAACAATAACTAACCAAATCCCCGTTTTACGAACATTTCTCTTAATAATAATTAAAAAAATAATTCAGAAGACGATATTGTTTTATTTATGGTAACTGGACTTTTAGCGATTGCCTTATAGTTTGTGAATCTTTTAACATATTACTGTTGCTTTGCCTTATTACTGTTAATTTACCTTGCATATATTATTTGCTTGCTTTATATTATTTTTTGCCTTCTTGCTTATTGCGAACTTTGTCAATTCTGTTGCCCAGTTCTGTTACTTATTTACATTCAACCATGGCCACTCAAGGAAGGTAGCAAGCCACTTACTGTAAGTTTGAAAAATGGCGATTTTATCGCAGTCGCAAACACTCTCGGCTTTTTACGGCGTTTTGACGTGGTGTAATGGTTAGCAAACTTGTCTAGCTAGATTAATTACGACGGAATGGTGAGTTTGATCCTCACTGGGTGACCCACACTTTCGGTCTTGTGCTTGATCTAAGCTGCGTTTAGAAAATCCTTGTCGCATCTCGATCTTTTGGCTCTGATCAAAGTGTAGTAACTGTCCTCGGGCTAATGAACTACACTTCCTCTCACAGTTGTGTCTCTGTCTTCAGACAGAGCGCAAGTGAAAATATTATTGCGTGGTGCCCGTTCTCGGGAAACAGCTCCCCACGACAGTACCTCCCCTCATTGCACTATAGGTGGGGCTCGGTATTAATACTGTTGCCAGCGCAACTGACGATTGCCGGGGCTGGGGTATTTTTTTAATCTGGCCCGGGTGCACGCGCACGGGCTCCCTGCATTAAACTGACCTTGCGTCACAACCTACCAGTGTGGGGCGGCAAGTAAATACAATCTCTTCTCAGTCGTTTGGATGGGATCAAAGTGTAATATCTGTTCTCATGGGCTTAATCTGATTCTCTCTCTCTCCACTTTTATCTTCCCTTCATTTCTTTCTAACTGAAACCAAGTAGTGTCTTTCCCCCTCTTTCCACACGATCAAAACGGAATAGTTCATTATTTATGAGATATTGGCAAGGCGTAACGGTCGTGCGAACTAACGAAGTCGGGGGTGCAAGCACATTTATCATATGATGATAATAATAATAGTGGTAGTAATATTTTGTTGATAGAACAGCTAATTTACCCTTGTGCAGGCTGGGTTGAAAAGCTACTGATGTTGTCAGTGGCATGTACTGGTAAAAAAAGAGTACATACGACACCATGACAAAGTAGTCCTCAGAATGCATAGGGAACTTCACAGGAACAGCATTTACCACAGTTAGTAGCCGAGAATGTGCAAGTGAAGCTCACGTTGGAAACGACCATCTTGACTGACAAGCGCTTGGACAGCAATCGCCCCGACATCTCAGTTGTGTACAAGAACAACCATGAATGAATGGTGATAGACGTTACGGTACCTTGGGATAAGAACATTGTGTAGGCGGAAGTACCAATACCTGGTAGGGCAAAACGTAGAATTGTATTAATCAGCAGCTTAATTCGTTATTTTGGTGTCCCTGGGATTATTACCTGGGATCTTTCTGCCCATGCAAGATGTCTTCAGGATATCTGGTATCATTTGGAATGCGGAGGTAGCTTTGGTTTGGTTTGGTATGTTTTGTTTTACGGCATATCAACCGCAATGGGTTATTTAATGCCGGCAACTTTTTTTTTTCCTGGTAATATTTTGTTTTGTCAAAAATCTATTTCTGGTAATATTTTTTTTCCTCCAAAATGTATAGCTGGTAATATTTTTTTTCAGAAACGTATTGCTGGTAATAGTTTTTTTTTTCTTTAAAAAATTATTTCTGGTAACAATTCTTTTACAAAGTATCTCTGGCATTAAAACCCATTTTTACGCTTTTATAATGCTTTTTACCTCAGTTTCGGGGTCAAGTATTTGCCCATAGCTGGGACCCTAACAGGTGCTACCACCCCAGGTCAGGGTGGACCTGGGAACACCAGCAATTAAGAGGTGGTTCCACGCTCCTCAAAACCACCTGATCAGAGGCCTTGCTGTTGGACGTAGTTTATCGTCTTACCCTAGGACACGGATGTAGTTTATCGTCATACCCAAGACGAGCGGATGTAGCAGCGCTGTTTGGAATATCTCATGGGCTAAAGAAAACGTATCTTTAAACTGCTGACAGAGACTGTGATATGAGAGAAACATCTAAGTAAATAAAACTGGAAATATACCGACAACAGCTTCACGCAAGAAAAAAAAAACATGTTGTGATATTGGGTATATATGTCGTTACTTGATCTCTAGCGAGGGACACCTGCAAGCCAAAAATGGAGTACTGTTGTCATATTTGGGTAGGAGCTGCCCAGACTCAGCCTTCAAAAGCGATTCCAAGCCTTTGTAGGGGACGAATTATTTTCCACCCTTCAACTTCTCTCCCACAGGAGGGATGTGGAAAGCCAGTCGCTGCTCTACCGATATTACCCGGAAAGTGTTCGGACGAACTACGTTTCCTGGTTACGCCAGTTCAAGCCTTCACGGCAAGGACCCGACATGCCACTTCCATAGTATCAAACCAGCCACATTCCCTCCATATTCCATCGGTGAGAAGTAAGTTCCACTCGGGCACCATCTTCCAACGAACATCTGGTCTGTGGAATCGACTCCCAACAGGATGTTTCCATGATCACTACAATCTTGACTTGCTCAAGGCTGGGGTTGACTGTTATCTTCCATTGCTATACGCAAAAATGGCCTCTTAACGTACGCCTCTACCTCGAGTGGCTCATGTAAAAAAAAGAAGAAGTAAAGCACTGGTGAACAATGAAGAAAATTTGGATTCAGCCATGGGCACAAAGAGTATCAGGGTAAAATTACAGAAACGTACCTCTTCAAGAAAGAATTATTTTTTAATAAGCACTCTAAATCAAATACATTACATATATATATATATATATATATATATATATATACAGGGTGTCCATAAAGTTCGTGTGCACTTTAATATATATATATATATATATATATATATATATACAGGGTGTCCATAAAGTTCGTGTGCACTTTAAAAAATTTCTAACTTTATTTGTATTTGCGATAGAAATAATCTGTAAAAGATGTTATAAAGTTTAATGTACCCAGTTTTAAGTATAGCTAAAATAACTAATGTGATTTCAGGCATTACTGTAAATCAGTTGGCAAATGTTTTCCGTGAACTGCAAAATCGTATTACCCTTTGCATTGCTAATGATGGAGGACATGTGGAAACTTAAATAAAATTTCAATGAACGTTGTAATAAATATCGCGACAAAAATGCGGACAATAGTCCGAATAATGTAAATAATGTACATAATACCCCATCTCAGAAATATAGACAGATACTGAAAGGCCGAACCGTTGTAATAAATATGGCGACAAAGATGAGGACAATAGTCCGAATAATGTAAATAGTGTAGATAATACCTCATCTCAGAAATATAGACAGATACTGAAAGGACGAACCGTTGTAATAAATATGGCGACAAAGATGAGGACAATAGTCCGAATGATGTATATAGTGTAGATAATACCTCATCTCAGAAATATAGACAGATACTGAAAGGCCGAACCGTTGTAATAAATATGGCGACAAAGATGAGTACAATAGTCCGAATAATGTAAATAATGTACATAATACCTCATCTCAGAAATATAGACAGATACTAAATAATTTAAATCACGAGATTCGTACAAGTTACCAATGGATTCTACAATCACAAAAGATGATCGAAATGGTGTCCTTTAGCTTCCAAACATTTATTAGTACGGTGAACTATATCTTGGGTAAGGTTGGCCAAAGTGTCCAGTTGGATTGCTACACATGCAATTTCTTGTCTAAGTGCCGCCAAAATAGTCGGTTTTCTGCGATACACAACAATCTTTAGCACCACCACCTACGTAAAAGTCTACAGGTGTTAAACCAGAAAAATATCGTACTACAGCAAACAATGTTATCGCAGTTTGATAAAACTACGAAAGACGTGTTTTGCCTTTCATGAAGAAGTGTGTATACATTTTTTTGCGGGCGGACTCTTTATATATCTGTAGGTGTAAGCAACAAGAATTCATTTAATCAGGTTTTATTAAATAACACCGAAAAGATTTGTCTATTTAAATTTTTATATTATTTTTCTATAGCGAAGAAAACGGTAACTTACCTCGTCAAACCAAGCGACAGCGCGTCGCGTGTACCCTGCGACGGAAAATGTGGCGAAAAAGAAAATTGCATACAAAAAAAAAAAAAAAATGGTACGTATTCCGCATGACATGCTGAAAACGGAATATTTAAATTATAAAAAACAAGTCCCTCGCAGGAAACGCTATAAAAGTATTTTGATATCCAAAAATTGGACGTCCTCTCCCAGCTGTTAACGGATGAAAAAAAAATGCTCGGCTGATAAAAGCAGTTGGTGTTCTCGAATCGGAGCGGCAAAATGTGTGTATCTTGGCTACTATGAGTGAGAGAGTGTATTTACTTGACCCCCCCACCCCACTGAGTCAGGTTGTGACACAAGGTCAGTTTTTAACGTAGAGACCCGATCAGTTGTTTCCGCCTTTACTCTTCCTTACGGACGAGGCAACATTTGGAAGAGATGGAATAAAAAATTGACGCAACCAATATTTGTGGGCGGATCGGAATTCCCATGGTACAATACAGGCTAGACATTAGCATCAGTTTATGATTAATGTGTGGACTAGAATTGTAGGTGACTGACTGGTAGGTCCATATGTTCTCTCAGCACGTCTTACAGGAGCTGTCTTCAGCGACTTTATTTTGATCTAATTTTCAGACTTACTACATGATGTATCCCAGCTAATACGAAGACGCATGAAGACGCATGATGGGGCTCCAGCAGATGTTAGTCAAATTCTTCGCGATGCACTGGTTGACATCTACCATGAAAGATGGATAGGTAGGGGAGGACGGGTTCCATAGTCTGTACGTTCCCTTGACCTCAATCCTTTGGATTTTTTTTATCTGAGGAGGCCACCTGAAACAATTGGTTTATGCCGCAGACATTAATAATGCAGAGGAACTTCCTCAATGTGTCATGGGAGGCCTGCGAAACCCTTCGACACCGTGTGGGAATATTTGAAAGGGTCCGTCAATCAATGATCCGACGGGGGCATGCGTGTGTAGAAAGAAGCGGACGACATTTTGAACATTTGCTCTGAGTTGCTGTGTTGAAGTGTAACACTATTTAGGAACGGAAGGGTTAATTAATCAATTAATTAACCACAGAAGTTAATTACGGGGATACTTAAACCGATAGATATAACGAAAGACATACTGAGCGATTACTTACACCGATAGATATAACGAAAGACATACTGAGCGATTACTTACACCGATAGATATAACGAAAGACATACTGAGCGATTACTTACACCGATAGATATAACGAAAGACATACTGAGCGATTTTCTTTTTGTTTTTTTTATTTTCCCAAACAGAGTATCGGTGAAAAAAAAAAGGAAAAAAAAAGATTTTTTGTTTTGTCATTTTTCAAGTGCGATTCAAGATAACCACTTTACTTTCTCGTGGAAGTGTGATATGCCAAATTATCTGCGAGGTCAAAAGAAGGAAAAAGAGAAAGAGGAGAAAGAAACAGGACTTAACAACTTAGATGATAAGAGAAGGAAAGAATGCCACCCACGAAAATTTTGATGGTCATTGTCGTGAAAATTAGTTGAGGGACACCAGAGCTCTGGGCAGATAAAACATTGGCTGTTATCAGTAGTTGATGGGTCGTCTGCCAAACGCACACAGAGCCCTAGAATGAGACCGCCTGGACAAGGACATCTGCATTTTGTTTTGGGTTCGTTTGTGATAACGAAGGCTATGTTAGGGTATTTTAATTAATCCAATTTCGCCAAAAAAGAATCTTCCACTTAATGTTGACGGATAAACCTGGTTGAAAAAAAACATATCCCGTGAAGTTGGATAAAAATTGAGATTATCAGTTGACGCCTATTGGCCGAATAGCCAGGCGGAGATGATCATGTGACGCAGAGAGGAGGCCGCCACCGCCCATTGAGAGGATAGGTATGAGATGTTACTGCGTGGAAGTGGGAAAACCGTTGACGCCCTCTAAAGTATGGTGAGATACCCATATGAGAGCAGAAGAGGGTGGGAGTGGAATAAGATTTCCAAATACGGAAAATGATAATTATTTTTGGCCGAAAACAAAGAAAATCCTTATTGGGGATTTGAAATCAACGTGGTGGCCACACCACGTCCGACCCCACGCCAGGTTTTGATCGGCGTCCATATAAGCAAACATCTACGGGTGTTTCAGTAGAGTTCGCAGAGTTCGTCGAGGAGAGTTCGCAGAGTTCGTCGAGGAGAGTTCGCAGAGAAGAGTACAGCCAGTACAGTAAGAGAGAGACCCGCCTCGCACAGGGACCGCACGATTCCATGCCTTCCGACTTAGACTTCTAACCAAGAACAGATTTGTTGAAGACCGACTTTAGATTTCCCATCAAAACAAGTTTCCGACTAGACTTCTAACCAAGAACAAATTATAGAAGTCTGACTTATATTCGCCATCTCGATATCCAGACCTAGTTAAGGAACGCAAAAGTGTTACAATCCACATTTTTTTTTCTTCGGGCTGGGAGAGAAAGAGAGAGACGCACTCCTGTAACTCAACAAACCGACATAAAATTAATCACTATTCCTAACCAGTCGCTCGCCTTGAAGTTGTTGTTTGTGCTTTTGTTTTTTTGTCTACAATTATTGTGCAGTATCACCTTGACCCGGATTCGGCTGGCACTACGGCCCGACGTCTGATTGATCTCGTCAACCTAAGATCAAATCACAACGTGGGTAGGTTGAATCGAGATCAAAGCAGTTGCTTCGGTGACCAGGCGTTGGAAGCGAGCCGAGTACGACAAGTTGGTGCTAGAACCCAACCAGAGTTCAACCGATGTCCCAGGGTTAGCCCGTCACAAAGGACCGACGTCACAAGTGCGCCGCGACCAGTACGGGTGTCACAAACGGTGCCCTGACCAGGACAGAGGAGGGTTGGGTGTCACAGAAGTACAACAATGGCCTTTTGGGTATGGTTATTTTGTGATGTCAACAAACACTCGTTGCCACTTTTGTAATCTCAACGAATACTCGTTATCACTTTCGTAATGCTCGTTGTAGCAGATACTTTGTAATCGCAGTTACAACTATAGTAATTCCTTTGAATAACATTCGCACTAATGGTACTTGCTCCATAATACTCGCTCGAATAGTAACCACCGTATAGTGATATGGTGTTGATTTTAAAGGTCCATTTAATAAGTAAGAATCGAAATCACTGAATTCTTTAGTAATGGTCAACGAGCAGAAGGCAGGGAATTGTGGAGAGCTATAAACCTCCTGAAAGGACTTGACACATAGAGGAATATATACATGCACACACGCCGTCTGTTAATTTATATCTATCTATCTATCTATCTATCTATGTCCCTTCATTATCTATCTATCTATCTATGTCCCTTCATTATCTATCTAAGTCCCTTCATTATCTATCTAAGTCCCTTCATTATCTATCTATCTATCTATGTCTCTTCATTATCTAAGTCCCTTCATTATCTATCTAAGTCCCTTCATTATCTATCTATCTATCTAAGTCCCTTCATTATATATCTATCTATGTCCCTTCATTATATATCTATCTATCTATCTATCTATGTCCCTTCATTATATATCTATCTATCTATCTATGTCCCTTCATTATATATCTATCTATCTATCTATCTATCTATCTATCTATCTATGTCCCTTCATTATATATCTATCTATCTATCTATCTATCTATCTATCTATGTCCCTTCATTATATATCTATCTATCTATCTATCTAAGTCCCTTCATTATCTATCTATCTATCTATCTATCTAAGTCCCTTCATTATCTATCTATCTATCTATCTAAGTCCCTTCATTATCTATCTATCTATCTATCTATCTATCTATCTATCTAAGTCCCTTCATTATCTATCTATCTATCTATCTATCTAAGTCCCTTCATTATCTATCTATCTATCTATCTAAGTCCCTTCATTATCTATCTATCTATCTATCTATCTATCTATCTATCTATCTAAGTCCCTTCATTATCTATCTATCTATCTATCTATCTATCTATCTATCTATCTATCTATCTAAGTCCCTTCATTATCTATCTATCTATCTATCTATCTATCTATGCCGTTGTTCGTTCGTTTTTAGTTGCTAATGTTCATATTTATTTGTGTATTGTATTCACGAGTATTTGGGCAAAAATCATACCAAACATATTGAACACATGACTTCTTTATATTACTAAGCAGATAGACATTCTTACTTATATTGCAATCTATCTATCTATCTATCTATCTCTTTCTGTTCACTATATCTATCTATCTATCTATCTATCTCTTTCTGTTCACTATATCTATCTATCTATCTCTTTCTGTTCACTATATCTATCTATCTATCTATCTCTTTCTGTTCACTATATCTATCTATCTATCTCTTTCTGTTCACTATATCTATCTATCTATCTATCTATCTCTTTCTGTTCACTATATCTATCTATCTATCTATCTCTTTCTGTTCACTATATCTATCTATCTATCTATCTATCTCTTTCTGTTCACTATATCTATCTATCTATCTATCTCTTTCTGTTCACTATATCTATCTATCTATCTATCTATCTATCTATATATCTATCTATGTCCTTCTGTTCACTATATCTATCTATCTATCTATCTATCTATCTATCTATCTATCTATCTATCTATCTATCTATCTATCTATCTATCTATCTCCTTCTGTTCACTATATCTATTTATCTATCTATTATGTAAATTTCTCGTCAATGCTTGTACCAACATCTAAGTTTATTAAAATACCCACGATAATGCATTGTATTTTCTCTATTAAATAATGGTCACCATAATGTCTTGTATCTCCTGAAACCGACACTTAAGGCGACACCCGCAGAATATTAATCAGACCGTTTTACAATAAGTTTAATGAAAGTCATTGACTGAACGACTTTTCTTGTCTCTGTATACATAAATCCTTTCTGACAATTTACCATTTCAAAATAGACCTTGACTTATTTTCGGTATGGAATGAGTGCCACTTGGTGCCTTTGAAAAGTGAAATGAATTCTTCATATAAAAGAAAACAAATAATCGTCAAAGACTTATTCAAAAGCATTGTTTTATACATTTACTGCCCTAAGAGCGTCTTATTACACATGCGCGACTTGTGGTAAGATGTGAATTACAAGTTGGAGAACTGTCGGAACTGCTTAGGAACCTTGACATATTTTGGGAAGGATATTAGAATAATCCAGAACCTATGCTGACAGCAACCCCCCCCGCCCCCTGCATACGGATAGAAAATGAATTCAGTGTATACAGTACTGTTCGATAAAAGTGACTCACCTGATTTTTTTTTTTACTAAATGTTCTCTTCTCCGATGAAACGAAAGTTGAGCTAAATTCAAAGGATAAGCGATCTAAAACCCGAAGAAGAAGCTTTGAAATCTCTTTGAATTTAGCAGTAAGTACTGTCAAGCATCCGTTCAGTATAATGTTCTGGGGATGCTTTTCTTTTCATGGAACTGGTTTCTTAAAACCTATTGAAAAGACCCTCAGGAGGAAGCAGTACAAGAGAATTTTAGAGTCTTGTCTGCTCCCTTCTGCTGAAAGGGTGCAAATCGATCCCACCAAGCTCATTTTTAAGCAGGATAATGCTCCCTGTCACAAATCAAAATTGATGAAGGAATACTTTGATGAGAAGCAGGTGAGTGTTATGACATGGCCGCCCCAATCTCCTGACCTCAACCCCATAGAAAACTTATGGAGCATTATAAAGTACAGGCTCCCGAGAAAGCAGTTGAGCAACAAAGTGGATTTGATTGTGAATCTCATATCCGAATGGAATTCAATGCTTGGAGATGAGATTTGTCAGAACCTAATTAAGTCAATGCCAAAAAGGGTTTTAAAAAGTTATTCAAAATAAAGGAGGACCCATAGATTATTAAATATTTTGAACTATATTATATATATATATAAATAAATTATACCTCTATTATTATTCTTTATTTAAAGCTGTTCGATTATGTTTCTATTGATTACTAGTGAGTCACTTTTTTTGCACATAGTTTTTCCCTAAATCTCATTTATATCTCAAAATTGTAATTATCAATAGAATACCTTAGGGTGAGTAAACTTTTTTACTAGGCGGTCGGGAAGGGGTCTTTATATTAGCAAGAATAAAAATTAGTTTGACCCCCAAAAACGATAGGCGAAAAAAATTTTAAGTGAAAAAAAAAAAAAAAATCAGGTGAGTCACTTTTATCGAACAGCACTGTATACAAAAATAGAAAAGGGCATAAAACAAGGATGTATCCTCCGACATGACTTCCCCAACCTATGCCGTGGGGCGATTTTTAAATTTGAAGTCCTACCAGCATTTATTTTTAGCGGCCACAATCTTAACAACATGACATATACAGGTGACACAGTGTTGATAGCAAATACAACCCCCCTAAAAAAAAAAAAAAAAATATCAAAAACTCCCACAGAAAGTAGTGAAAGAAAGCCAGAAGAAAGGACTAATGTCAATAGCAAGGAATCATAGTGCAAGGTTATCAACACAGGGAACAGTCCAAAACGCAAATTACAAATTGGAGATGCCAATATTAAACAACTACAACAATTTAAAGATTTAAAGCCGCATTGGGATAGCGAAAGGTGCCTTCAGAAAGCTAAGCAAAGTATTAAGAAACCGAAAAAAAAATACCTTAGAAATAAAGAAATACTGAATTGGTACGTGATATCAGTCCTCCTATATGACAGCGGATGCTGGGAAATCTTCTCACAAATAAAGAAGAGCCTTGAAAAAAAAAAAGAAAAGAAATCTGGTTCTACAGAAGGATGCTGAGAATACCATCGACAAAACATGGGAGCAACGACAAAGTTTTAGAGAAAATGGAAACAAAAAGTAAACTCGTACTTAACACCAGAAAGTGGGAACGTAGCTGAATCCAAGATGCCAGGTGAGGACCAATAACATTGCAGATTCTTCTTTGGATTTTATCAAGAATCTCTAAATACATAACAGAAGCAGCAGACGAGACGTGATAGGGATATTTAAAGTTATGGACAAATGGTAGACTTATAAAAATGTAAAATTGTAAAGCAATAAAATGTAATTTGTATTATTTATACGTAGACTATTGTCCTCATCTTTGATGCTGTCATCACATTGTCCGCTTCGGCCTTCATCAGGTCGATCCGAGTAAACTTCGAGGACACATAAGACAATAGTCTAGTCGATTAAAGCGTTGGTTCGTGAATGTAGTGACAGTACTTGTGAGTTCAACCCCTTGTCCGGGCAGTGTGAACTTGGACCCAGGGGAAACGGGTCGTAGATTAAATTAAGTTCAGTTCTAAATTCCTTGAATATTACACGGATCGACTTTATGAAGGCTGGAGAGCAAAATGGCCGGAACTTTCTGATGACAACAACAAAGATGAGGATAATAATCCCCGTTTGAATCAGACAGAAATCAATATAATGTGGCTGTAACACGAGGGGAAGTGCAAAAATCAGGCGTGGCTGACCACATATGGAGAGAGAAGGGAGATCACCACCCTCTGTGAGATCAGGTTGAGATCATAGATAAAGAACATCATTGGAAAATTCGTAAACTTACGGAATCAGCACATATGGTAGGCCACAAAAATCTCCTGAGCCGACCAAGCATAGAAATGAATACAATATGGGAACCAGTAATAAGGAGTACCAGAGAAAAGCGATAATAACATTAAAAATTGTAATATGAGCTCTGGTAAAAACATGAAATAATAACAGCAAAAAATTGCAATATGAGTACTGGTAAAAAATAATTGCTGAAGACATTAGAAATTCATACACAGATGTCCTCAAGGACACATGGCACAGTGGATAAAGGTGTTAGTTAGATCCAGTGACAGGACCCAAAGAGTGTGAGTTCAATACCCGGTTAAGGCACTGGAGAACTTTCAGAGGGAAATTAACAGGAGATAACTGATAACTGACATCCATTAAACATGACACGTGGAACTAGAACAGTCTACCCCAGTGAACGAAATAAAGGGTTCAGTTCGACATTCCAACCACCTGAAAGAGGCTGGAGCGTACAACGGCCGAAACGTTGTGATAAATATGGCGACAAAGATGAGGACAATAGTCCGAATAATGTAAATAATGTGGCTAACTGTTCACTGTCGTTTTTGATTTAATACCTGAATCCTGTTCATCAGAATATCCCACGTGACCACAATAGTATCATTACGCCATCTCTTCCACGTAAATATAGGTCTTCTCCCGAAATATCTCCGACCATCAAGCGGTAATCTCGCAAAATAAAATTTATTGAATCCATTTATCTTTTCTTTTTGTGCCTAAAAAAGAAAACTATATAATTTTTAAATAGGAAAATACAAGAACTCTTACAAAAAGTAGTGCAAAGAAAGAGAGAAGAAAGGACTAAGCATCTATTGCAAAAAGATAGAATTCATGGTTGTCAGCAAAAGGAACAGCCCAACATGCAAATTACAAATTGGTGATGCCACAATCAAACAAGTACAACCATTTAACATCTGCGAGGTGTTTTAACAGAGCACAGAAAGTGCAGTACTAAAACCCAAAGGTGCATTAAGATAATGAAAGAGGCCTTCCAAAAGCTAAGCAAAGTATTAAGAAACAGGAACATTCTATTAGAAACAAAGAAAAGAGTACTGAACTGTTGCGTGAAATAAGTCCTCTTATATGGCAGTAAATGCTGACCAATCTCCACGAAGATAAAAAAGAGATTTGAAGCAACATAAATGTCGTTCTACAGAAGGATACTGAGAATACTATGATCCAAACATGTGAGCAATGAAAATTTTTTTAGAGAAAACGGAAGCAAAAAGACACTTATACTTAACACCAGAACGAGAGAGTGGAAATTTCTAGGGCACATAATGAGGAAAGAGTGCTTGGAAAATTTGACACTCACAGGACATATTGAAAGCAAGAGGGAAAAAGGACAACAGCAGATAATCTACCTAATGATCACGGGTAAATACTTGTAGGAAAATAGTTTAGGAGTGATAGCAAAGACAAAATTTACTAAACGGGACAAATGACAGGAAACTGTGGAGAGCCATGATCACCAATGTCCCGAAAGGGTGTGGCACATAGAAGAAGATGAAAGTTCTTCCTAATGAACAACTTATGGTGTTTGCACTTCTCACCAAGAGAAGGACTTCCTGTATTCATTGGGGCTGTGACTGGGGTTATATATTATATATGTTAGAATAAAAACGCACAAAAGACAAGCAAAAATGCCTTACCAGTGCTTGAAAGTGCTCAAAATCTACGGATGCAGCAGCTAAATGAACTCACATGGCACAGTGGATAAAGGCGTTGGTTAGATCCAGTGACAGGAACCAAAGAGTGTGAGTTCAATACCCGGTTAAGGCAGTGGAGAACTTTCAGAGGGAAATTAACAGGAGATAACTGATTAATGACTTCCATTAAACATGGCACGTGGAACTAGAACAGTCTACCCCAGTGAGCGAAATAAAGGGTTCGGTTCGACATTCCAACCACCTGAAGAAGTCTGGAGCGTACCACGGCTGAAACGTTGTAATAAATATGGCGACAAAGATGAGGACAATAGTCCGAGTAATGTAAATAGTATGAAAATTATAAATAAAATAAAATAAGACATTTAAACTCTGTTTAAAATAAAATAAATAAAAATTAAAAATAATAGAAATACTCCCAACATGCAACAAAAACTTTCCCTGCCGGAAATAGGGACATCCAGCCAAAAGACTTTAAATTTAATCTCTTCACCATGAACCACGATACGGGCAACACGTGTCCAACTTCTCTCTGTGATATGGCGTGTAATAACACGGAGTAATTTTCCTTCTTTTTTCTTTTGATGTGCCATGTCCTTTCAGGATGTAGGTGATCATGGTCCTCCGCTTCCCTCTATACCATGTAGATCTCATGTTCCTTCCCCCTGCTTCCTGCCACAGACCATGTTCTGTCATCCACCCGCTCAAGCTGCTTTCCATTGTCTCTCTTTCCCTCTATTCGACCTGTGAGTATCAGATTCTCCAAGCCCCCCTCCTGTATTATGTGTCCCAGAAACTTCAGCTGCCTCTACCTTATGTTAAGTATAAGCCTCCTCCTTGTTTTCAACCTCTCTAAGATGTCATCGTTGCTCACACGCTCAGTTCATGATATCCTTAGCATCCTTCTGTAGAACCAAATTTCGGGTCTCTTCTTCATCTTTGAGGAAATCGTTCAACATTCGCTGCCGTAAAAGAGAACAGATGTCACGCAACAGCTCAGTATTCTTTTCTTTGTTACCAAAGAAATCCTCCTGTCTCGCAATACTCTGCTCAGCTTTTGGAATGCGTCCTTGGCCATCCCAATACGTCTACGGATCTCAGTGTCGCATTTACCGTCCTCTGTTAGAACGCTTTCCCGGGTATTTAAACTTCCGCGTCTGCTTGATTCTAGTGTTCCCGACCTGCAAATCGCATTTCGGGCTCATTCTTTTACTGATGACCACGCATTCCGTCTTATTGATCAATAATAATAAATAAATGTTTCATATTTTTTAATAAAATGAATTTATTAATATTGTTTAATAAGTGAATGTATTAATAAATTCGTTTTATTAAACAATATGAAACATAAGTAGACTTGTATACTAATTTAAAATGATACCGCTAACAGAAACATAGATGACATTATGGAAGATTTTCTTACAGGTAGCAGTGAGTGGTTTGGTTTGGTTGTTTTTTTTTAACGGCATTCCAACCTTAGTGGTCATTTTATGCCGAAAATGATTTTGAGTGACTTTCATTTGGTTTTCAAAAATGTATTGCTGGAGACATTTGGTTTTCAAAAATGTATTGCTGGAAACATTTGGTTTTCAAAAATGTATTGCTGGAAACATTTGGTTTTCAAAAGTGTATTGCTGGAAACATTTGGTTTTCAAAAATGTATTGCTGGAAACATTTGGTTTTCAAAAGTGTATTGCTGGAAACATTTGGTTTTCAAAAATGTATTGCTGGAAACATTTGGTTTTCAAAAATGTATTGCTGGAAACATTTGGTTTTCAAAAATGTATTGCTGGAAACATTTGGTTTTCAAAAGTGTATTGCTGGAAACATTTGGTTTTCAAAAATGTATTGCTGGAAACATTTGGTTTTCAAAAATGTATTGCTGGAGACATTTGGTTTTCAAAAATGTATTGCTGGAAACATTTGGTTTTCAAAAATGTATTGTTCGAAAATGTATAGCTGGTAATACTATTTTTCCAAAAACATACAGCCGACAACCTTATTTCTTCAAAAACAGCCTTTCTGTTGGACGTTTATCGCCGTACCCAGTATGCATATACAGTTTACCGTCCTACCCATGGACGCGGATGCAGTTTACCGTCATACCCAAGGACGCGGATGCAGTTTACCGTCATACCCAAGGACCCGGATGCAGTTTACCGTCATACCCAGGACGGAGCAGTGTGTGTGTTAATTTTAATTCCCCGCCAAAAAGTACGAAAAGTCGTATGTCGCAATTTCTTACAACAACAAAGCAAGTAGAAATGAAACGGACGCATTAAAATCCACTGTATCTCTGATTCATAAATGACGTCATATATTAGAAGAATGAATGTGTGTCTAATTGAAGTCCATTTTCTCATCCAGCCGATGTTGAGAACACGACCAAACAGGAGAGGCCATATTAGATTGAACTTAAGTAGAAATTTCACTTAAACATGCATAACATCTCGTGTACTAAGCACTCGTTGTTAGAAAGAGACCATTACGTTTGTTGTGGATTTAATCATCACTATATGTTTGCGGCTTTGTACAAGCTTAAAAAAATAAATACCGAAAGACACATTTACTAGATATACTTCTATGGAGCAATGCTTAGTTAGTTTCGCAGACTCTCACTTGCGCGAGTTCGAGCCTTAGTCGATGTTAAAATCCAGATAGTGTGATATTGGAACAAAAGTTCGTAGCGCTTTTCAAAAAGTGGCATTTAAACACAGGATTTCATTTCACACGTGATCGAAATCTATGATATATACATATTCTGAAAGGCGACATTTCAACGCGTTTCTCTATACGAGTCGTGCGTGGATTGTGGATTTTAAATGGTTGCACATTAACAGAGAAGATAGAGAGAAATGAGATGCATTTTAGTCATCTGGTACTTTGTTTTTTTTAAAGCTTTTCACCCCAAGCAAGGCTGGAAGCCACTAGCACGCAAGGGGTTACAGAAGGTTTGGAGGAAGAGCAGATAGGAGTGGTAGAGGAAAGGATGTGGATTTCCCAAAAGAAAATTCTAAAAACGCTTTACAAACAGCAAAGGAGAGATGCGCCGTTTATGGCGATGGTGCCACGGCTTAGAGTCTTGTAGAAAAGACAAAGGGAAGCCACAGAACCTTCTGTGAGAAAGTGACTGTGGACGAAATGCCAGATTAGGGTCTATCAGATTGCATATCCGTCTCTGGATGAACAGCGGGGGTACCAGACCATATATCGTAGCAGTACTCAATGCAAGGACGAATGGTTGATTTGTAGATTTGCAGGATGGACTTAGGCGAGAAAATCCTTCTGGGGCGACACAGAGAAACAACTTATTTGATTAACGCCAAGGTTTACTAGATGTGGATACATTTGATGAAAAGGAAATTTTAACAGACGTAAACTTAAATTTGATGAAATAACGTCTCTAGATATGTGATACGATTGAGACATGTCGAATTTTAAGAGGAAATATCAGATATAACGTATATTTGATGAAATACAACATATGCATAGACATATCTTAAGCCAACTATTACCAGATGTAACAAGAGTTTGAAGAATAGCAAAGCTTGGCAGATGTGACATACATTTTATGGAAGAGTAATTTTAACAATGTAAACTGACATTTTATGAAATACAAAGATCTCCAAACGTGTCATACGATTGAGGCACGTTAGATTTTAAGATTTAACATGATCGAAGTAAAATATTAACAGGTTTTACCAGATGTAACATGTATACGTTTAATGAGGACTAAAGCTTACCAGATGTGATAGCCATTTCACGGAGGAGACATTATTCTAACAAAGATTTGATGAATTACAGACGTCTCCAGATGTCTCATAAAGTCAGGGCACGGCGAATCTTAGTAAATATATAATATATACGTGATGGAAGTACCAGATGTACGACGAGATTGTGGTAAGACAAATTTGACCAGATGTAATATGTATACATTTGATGATCACCAATGTATACCGGTTGTAAAACAGATTTAATGGCACGTGGAATTTTAATAGAGTTAACTTGATGGAAGTAAAATATTAACATAGATTTAATGGCACGTGGAATTTTAATAGAGTTAACTTGATGGAAGTAAAATATTAACAGATGTAACATGCGATTATAAAGAGTCAAATCTTTATATACATCCAATTAAAGTTTCTCAAATGTGATAATCATTCATGAAAGAGACATTTCAACACACATCTGATGAATTACAAAAATGTATCATACGACGGAGACATGTCGAAATTTAATAGGTAGAACATATCAAAGTAAAATACTAACGGATATAACATGCAAATAAGGAGAGATAAATCTTACCAGATGTAACGTACATATATTTGGTGAAAGTTTTAACAGATGTTAACTTACATCTGATGAATTACAAAAGACACCAGATTTATCATACGATTGTGGCATGTCGAATTTCAATAGATGTAATATATACAGGGTAGAAGTACCAGATGTAACATGGATTTGATGGAAGGGAAAATTTAACAGATGTAAACTTACATTTGATGAAATACAAACATCTCCCGTCCTGGGTATGACGATAAACTTCATCTGCGTCCTGATTAAGACGATAAACTACGTCCAACAGCAAGGCTGCTGATCAGGAAGTTCTGAGGAGCGTGGAACCACCTGTTAATTGCTGATGTTCCCAGGTCCACCCTGACCCGGAGTGGTAACACCTGTTAGGGTCCCAGCTCTGGGCAAATAGTCAGCCCCGAAACTGAGGTAAAAAGCATTATAAAATATTACCAGCAATACGTTTTTGAAGAAAAAAAAACTATTACCAGCAATACGGTTTTTAAAAAATAATATTACCAGCTATACATTTTTGAGGAAAAAAATATTAACAGAAATAAATTTTTGCCAAAACAAAAATATTACCAGGAAAAAAAGGTTGTAGGCATTAAATGACCCATTGAAGTTGATATGCCGTAAAACAAACCAAACCAAACCAAACAAACATCTCCAGATGTGTTATACGATTCAGGCATGTCGAAATTTAATTTAACTTGAAGGAAATAAAATATTAACAGATGTATTTTGCGATTTGGGAGAGACAAATCTGAGCAGATGTAACATGCATACTTTTAATGAACGCATAATTTTAGCAGATGGGATATTCATTTGATGGAAGAGACATTTTAAAACAAATCTGATGAATTATAGAGGTCTTCAGATGTATCATACGATTGAGGTATATTGAAATTGAATAAACACAACATGATGGAAGTAAATGATAAAGAAACACAACATACAATTAAGGAGAACTAAATCATACCAAATGTAACTGTTGTCACCTAGAAAAGGTTACTGAATTGGGGATAATCAAAACGGAAGTTGGAAATGAAATGGTAATCTTTATAACATTAACAAAATACAATACTCGCCAGCGGTGTGAAGT
>OZ038483.1:125984369-126001869 GCA_964036315.1 Acanthosepion esculentum
AAACCTTGAAAAAGGCGTTTGAAAAAGTTATTTGATGATATAAATGTTAAATTTCTCTTAGAAAATATTTTTCATTTTCTTCATACTTTTTCGATAATTTAAGTATTCAGTTATCCGGAATTTTTAATTATCCGGACAGATTTTTTTTCAGACTCTGTCCCAAGATGCCCGAATAACACTGGTCAACACGATTTTTGGTGCCAAGAGACAAAACACATTTTTTAGCTAATTTGGTGGTGCTGATTCTGAAAATGACCTGAGATTTTCATGGTTAGCTACCATCAATTTTCAGGTAGGCCGAGCAATTTATGTCATCCATCTGAAATAAATTATTTTTATAAGAAAAAAGTGTTTTTGAGTCAAAAATTTTAAAATAGATCTATCAAATTTTTCCAATTTATCGCCAAAATTCAAATTAACTGATAAACTTTAAAAGTAATACACTTTAGTAAACCTGATAATTAAGGTGACATAAAGAATGAAACCCTAAAATTTTCTGTTTGATTTGATTGTTTGATAAATTTATTTCATCATTTATCCATTCACTACGGTAGGAAACCAAAGCACATTGAGAGCATTTTGTTTTCACAGTTGGAAAGAAACTAAAGACATCCCAATTGAATGCAACTATTCCATTGTACATGATACTGCTGGAATATCAAAAGGGACTTAAATAACATTGAACATGACAGACAATCAAAAAAGAGAAAATATTTACCATAATTCTTATTTTCACGAAGGATTTTATTTCTGCTGTTAGTTTTTTTAAATGATTTGATGAAAATACTTGTTGGTCTTGGTATATTCAATCGTGCTATTTTTAAAGATGTCTAATTGTTGTCGCAAAAATAATATTTCTCAATAATCAAACCAATATTTGTTGGTTTAAATACGAATTGAGTGGTTTCTACGATTTTATTCTGAGAAATATTACCATCGGTCAATATCATATATACAGAAAACAAATGAAAAAATGCTTTTTTTCCCCCAAAATGAGGTATTTCTGAACAGCAAAGACGGTAGCTAACCAAGAAAAAGTAGGGTCATTTTCAGATTCAACGCCCTCAAATTAGCTAAAAAAAAAAGATATTTGGTGTCTCGAAAATTCTTTTTTTTTTGTTAATCAGAGTTATAAAAGACAAACACGGATCATTTTGTCTTAGGAAGTCTTTCTTTATAAACCATTTTCGGTTACTCGTTGGCCAGTGTATTCAGCTAGCCTTCCCGGATATACTAATATCTCGCTCAGAGAATGGATTCATGACATCAGAATATCACATGGCAACCTTCCCGGACAATACCTTAACTTCAGTTCCACCACCCATGAAATATTAAGAAAGCAATCGCCTGATGTCTACAACACCGGGCAAAAATAATAAGTGTCGACCCAGACAAATACCATCAGGAAATGATCAGCATTACGCGAACCTTTCTGAATAACAAATCTCGGCAAACATAAGATCAAGGTCTACAGGTGGAAACAGAAATCTAATGAGGGACCAGAAAATCACCACGTCAAGGACTTATCGGGAAAAAAAAAACTCAGAAGAATTGTTGGTCCTTACAACATTAGGACGATATTCAGAAGCAGCATTACGCTACGGAGAAACCTATTTCAAGCCTAACACGGAGTAGAACGTAACCAAGAACTGTATGTACACCAGTCCTTGCAGTTGTGGCAAAGAATATAAAAGGGAAGGGAAACTAACTGCTCCCTAAAATTGTTCAAGACCCCGAAAAGGGCGTTTGAAAAAATTATTTTATGATATAAATATTAAATTTCTTTTCGAAAATGACTTTTAATTTTCTTCATACTTTTTCGATAATTAGGTATTCAGGTATCCGAAATTTTCAATTATCCGGACAGATTTTTTTGCGAATCATATCCCAAGGTGTTCGGATAATCGAGGACTCACTGTAAGTCCTTCTTTATGAACCATTTTCTGTTACTCGTTCCTTTATTTGCATAAACTTCTAAGCCGTGTTTTTGTTTCCCCTTTATTCTTTTGCCTTCGATGTGCCATGCGTGTGTTAAATTCTCCAAGTCTTCTTTCTTCCTTATATTTCAGAAAAATTTCACATGTCGTTGTCATGAGGTTTTATTTTGCTATTCTTAATCTCCTTGGAGTTAATCATTTCTATTATGCTTTCTCGATCGATGTAGGAAAGCGTTGCCACAGTGCGGAGAATGGAACTTGCTTAGGGGTTAAATAACGCACAAATTGTCGACAGAAAAAGAGAAAATGAATCATTAATAGTAAAGAAAAGGCGGGAGACATGGCGAGAACTAAAAAAGCTCCAATCGAAAAACGAGTCGGAGAAAATAAGGGAAAGCAGAAGTCTCTAGCGGTTCAGAAGACACCGTGATTTGTTCGGAAGAAGTTGAGAACGAAACAGAGATTTGAGACTCGGGGGTTGAAGTCTGATCAGCGTTCGGATCAAATGCACTTCTTCTGGAAATGTTCGGATCAAATGCACTTCTTCTGGAAATGTTCGGATCAAATGCACTTCTTCTGGAAATGTTCGGATCAAATGCACTTCTTCTGGAAATGTTCGGATCAAATGCACTTCTTCTGGAGTCCAGTACTCTTTTCTTCGTTTCTGACGAAATCTTCCTATTTCTTAATACTTTGCTTAGTTTTTGGAAGGCATCTTTCGCTATTCCAATGTGCCTTCGGATTTCGGTGTAACATTTCCCGAACACTTCCCAGGTATTTAAATTTTAGTACTTGCTTGATTTTGGTATTTTCAGTTCCGCTCTCGGACTGTTCCTGTTACTGACAACAATACATTCTGTCTTCTTACAGTTGATGGTTCGTCCTTTCTTCACTCTTTCCTTTACTAACTTCTGTAGAAGTAGAAGTTTCTGCAGTTTCGTTCCTGAGTCTGCTATCAACACTGGAAATTGTTTATATATATATTGCTGTTACATCCGATATGTGTGTGTGTGTGTGTGTGTGTGTGTGTTTGTGTACCAGGTGTAACAGTAAAATTGTCCAAATCGTGTAACAGCAAAATTGTCCTATTGGTAGATTAAGCTTTGAACCGTTGTATCTTAGAAATGATTAAAGATATCTTACTGGAATTCTCCGTTTTTTTAACACTACTGGACTATACTTTGAACAATAAAAATGTACTTAGATCTAAGTTGAAATGATGACCCCTCTTCCTGTTGTGACCTCCAGATCTAGTTTTCTTCTCTACTGTTTCCACTTTTTTTAAAAAACTTATTCGCCGTTCTCTTGATGGGTCGTGAATGGACTTTGAAGATGGAAGCTAGAGTATGAATTTTGGTACCATTACTTAAGGCCTGAATGATCTTTCTCCTCTCACCATTGCTCACTTTGGAAGACATAGTGGGGATGGTGCAAAATGAGTTTAACCTGTTCTCTTTCTAGCTGAATAACTCTAACGACAATTGGTGTCAAGATGGCTAAACGTCTTATCTGAAAACCCAGAAAAAAGAAACTCAGTTAGATTAGTGCTTTTTTTTTAGATATTAAACATTTTGTGGGATGGACAATTTTGTATATATATATATATATATATATATGCCTGACAAAGTGGACATGTTTCTTTTGACGCGTTGGTTGTCCACCGTAAGGAGACTGACCACACTTTTCACATAAAAATGCCACTCTGATCAAAGGAGGAAATAATTCCCTACGATGAAAATGTCTAGAGAGTGCCTTGATCGCAAGCTCATCTACAGTAAATGTGTGCCCTGACTCTCACAACATTCCACGATTCCTGGCAGATCTTCTAATATCACGGTGTGGGATATCTACTAAAAAAAGTGATAGAAAGTAAAAGAAAAAGAAACTAAATAAAACGGCTAGAATAACAAAAAAAATTTCCCAGCGTCCCTCGTTCGTGCGCATGCGTAGTCGCATCAACATATCAACTTTAGTCCGATGAAGTCCTAAAAGACGAAACGCGCCACAAGAAAACATTTTCAACTTTGCCATATATATATATATATATATATATATATATATATATATATATATATATATATATATATATAATCGTGGAAAATGAGGTTGTCGGCTGGTGTAGCCACTTCAAGTCAAAGTTTATTTAATTCTGTGATAACAGAATATGTGGCACAAGGCCGAATGGGGAAAAGGTCGGTCTTCTGTCTTTAAACTTAGCTAGCCACAAACGCTGACCCAATCATACTAACAATAGTCCTTGCACCAAAACAATACATTCTTACGTACCTTTCAACTTCAAGTCAAAGTGACCTGAGTCAATTTAATGGAGAGAAATGTGGGTGAATAGAGTCCACTCATGCAAATGTGTTGGGCGGGTCCATTCCAGGACTAACCCACCTGCTGCATTAGGTACTCTCTAATAAATGAGGTAGATTTAGCTGGCTTGCCTTTCGAAGGAGATACAGAATGCAGCCATGTTAGCTGGTAAGTCATTTGACTTCTACAGAGGTCAACACAGAGTGGCGACGGTCTGTTTCATGCGTGAACGCAATCTTCAGGCCATGTGTTCTGTGTTTTGGCACGACTGTTTCAATATACTGGTTAATGGGGCATTATATGTAGCAAGATAGAATGATTTCTAGTTCATTGCGTTCTCTTAACGGTTATTTCATAGGTGGGAGCGACTGTATTTTGAATTATTCTCAAGGATATTGAATAGAAAAAATTAAGGGCCAGATTGTGTTTATTTTATCGAAATTGTATAGGGTTGTTAGCTTTACAATTATTATTTATCATAGATTGCTTAGGGTAGTATGCATTTCTTGGACAGGAGCTGCCTAGACCTCACTTTTCAGTTCAAAAGAGTCTTCGAGTCTTTGTGGACGACCAATTATTTTCCACGCACCAGCCTCTCTCTCTCTCTCTCTCTCACACAGGTGGAATATGGCAAAGTCTCTTAAAGCGCTAACGCTACTTCCATGAAGAGTGCACGGACCAACTATGTTCCTGGGTTCCGCCAAGCCCTAACATTCACGTCCAGGAACAGCCATGCCACTTAATTTGTAGCGAACCGCCCATTTTCCCTCCGTATTCCATCGGTAAGAAGTAACTTCCACTCGAACACCTTCTTCCCGCGAATCACTGCTCTGTGGAACAGACTTCTAAGAGGATGCTTCCCCGATCGCCACAATCTTAACCTGTTCAACCGTCATCTTCCTCTCCTATCCGTATAAATTATCTCTTAACGTAATGCTCTACCTCGAGTGGCCTCTGGGTTTTGTAGAGGGTGAAACTTACTGTAAAAAAATATTTATTGATTGTTGATTACCCATCACGGAATGAACTAAATATGAATTTGTGACCTATAATTAACATAATTATAATATAATTATAATTATAATATAATTATAATATAATTATAATATATAATTATAATATAATTATAATTATAATATATAATTATTATAATATAATTATAATATGTAATTATAATAATTATAACTATAATATAATCATAATTATAAAAAAATTTAAATTATAATATATAATTATAATATAATCATAATAATAATATAATTATAATATATAATTATAATATAATTATAATTATCATATATAATTATAATATCTAATTATAATTATAATATAATTATAATATGTAATTATAACATAATTATAATATAATTATAATATATAATTATAATTAATTAACGCCTCGAAAACAAAACTGCTCTCTATTAACCACCACAAGGATCCATCCCTGCATCCCATTAGAATGCCTAAAGACCAACTTCTCGAGAGCACCTCTCTGCGGCTGCTCGGTCTCACACTGTCCGCTGATCTGAGATGGAACAAATACATCGAGTCAATTGCATCATCCACCGCAAGGAAATTTGGCTCCCTGTGCCGAGCCAGGAAATTTTTCTCCCCGGAATCGATCCTCCAAATCTATAAATCGACCATTCGCCCTTGGATGGAGTATTGCTGCCATATATGGTCTGGAGCCCCTGCTGTTTGCCTCAGGGTTCTTGATAAGATCCAGAGACGGATATGCAATGTAATTGGCCCTGATCTGTCATCTCGTCTGCAGTCGCTCTCTCACAGACGCGTCGTTGCCTCGCTCTTTTTTACAAATACTTTCACGGTAATTGCCCCGAAGAGCTGCTTTTGCTGGTTCCTAGGCCTCATGAATTTAAACGTCCTACGAGGCTGGCATCCCGTTCCCACCCCTTCACCGTTGAAACTGTTAGATGTAGACGTCTCTTCTACTCCAATAGCTTCATGTCTCGCACATCTCGCCTGTGGAACTCCCTTCCTTATTCCTGTTTCCCTGACAAATACAATCTCCAACTATTTAAATGTAACGTCAATCGACATCTCCAGTTGCCTTGACCTATCCACTTCCCTTCTCCACATCCATTCACCTTTCATTCCTATCTGCTCTCGCTCCAAATCTTCTGTAACCCCCTTGCCTTGATCGATCCACTATCTTTCTCCACATCCTCTCCTTTACCACTCCTATCTGCTCTTCCTCCAAACCTTCTGTAACCCCTTGCGTGCTAGTGGCTTCCAGCCTTGCTTGGGGTGATAAGCTTAAAAAAAAATATAAATAAATAAATAAAAGACGTATGTGAAATAGCAATAAAAACGAAATAACTATTTTTCTTATAATTAGTCTTGTTGAGTAGCCGCTAGAATAATACAATATATACATACATATATATATATATATATATATATATATATATATATATATATATATATATTGGACTCTCCTGTCGTTTTTGAGATATGAGGGTCAAGCATACGTGCCACAAGGTCCCCAAACAACCCTCTGCAGGTTTTGAATTCAGAGTTGTCTTTCTCCAAGACAAGTTGCAATCCAAGGCTATAGAACCCAGTCTCTCCTGCTATTTACCCATAGCTGGCGGGAGAAGAAGAGGATTCACACCTTTCTCAAAGGTATTTATTAGCACGTAAGTGAATGTAATGTAATTCGAACTCGGCTCTCCGATTCCTCAGTCCGAGGCACTATCCATTACTCAACTGTACCTCTTAACACACACACACACAAACGATATATATATATATATATATATATATGTTGCGGACATGGTCGGTGTCGATGACAATATAACTTGACTCACGTGACGAAAATCTTTCATTGTCAACCAACGCTGTAAAATAAACATTTCATTGTCAGACATTTCATTTGTTTAACCATGGAATATGATGTTATATGGGGCTAATTTAATTATGCTTTTTTTTTTCATTAAGAAGGCCAGTTCATCATCCGTACGTAGGTATCATTTTCAGTGTCATATTGAGTGTTTTGAACTCTTACCTGGCTTGACAGTTCAGCTAGCGTTTGGCTCTCCTATTTTGCTCTTCGCTATACCCTATAAAAAATATATCGCTATGATTCGTCGTTTTTCGTCGAATGTATCGACAGAGTGCCAGCTGTTTTTAATACCCCAAGAACCCCCACCCCGATATATCAAAGAATCCTTTGTGCAATATTATATCAGAATGGGCACCCGCGATCCCCATAGTAGCAGTAGTAATTTCATGGGCAAGATAGTCTGACGGAACCGAACCCTCTCCAGGCTGGTATTGAATTTAGATCTTTTCTTTTTTTCTCGATCAAGTGTACAACGGTCGAAACGTCGTGAATATGACAACAAAGATGAGGACAAAAGTCCGAACAATGTAAATAGCGCAAATTATTACAGTACGTCATCTCAGAAATATAGACAGATCCTATATAAGGCCGGAGCTTACAACGGTCGAAACGTCGTGAATATGACAACAAAGAAGAAGACAAAAGTCCGAACAATGTAAGTAGCGTAAATACAACGAAATTGTTGCTAACAACCGAAAAAAGACATCTAAAATTTAAGGTGGCTTTATAAGAAAAGAAGACTTGGAGAATCGAGCACTCACAGGACACGTCGATAGTAAGAGAATTACAGAGAAGAAACAACCTATTTGACAAGTTTAATAAAATCGTTTGGTTGATTCGCTTTCTGCGGCTTATTTGCAGGTTATTTAAAGCTAGAGAGTATTTTTAGATTGTAAGAATTTTTTGATATAATAAGGGTTTAGTGATACAAGTCTGAATAATTAGCCCATAGGCGGAGGCAGAAGAGATGGATACATACCTTTCCCAGGAGTATTTTCGCGTAAATAAATATAACGAACCCGACTAGAATTAGAACTCGGCTCTCCGATTAACAATTTCAAGCCATTATCCACTACGCAACCGCACATCCAAGCTTACAGCACCTGATATTCCCAAGTGGTCACCCATCTAGATAATGACCAGGCTCAACATTGCTTAACTTCAGTGATCGTACGAGAACCGGTGTTTCAACGTGATTTGGCTTCAGGAAATGGAGGAAGGAGCAGTAGAAAGCGGAATCATGAAAAAGTATTTCTGATAGCAGGAAGCTGTGGAGAACCAGGGTCGATATGATTCTAATAGTGCAATAGCTACAGGGGGTAACATCGTTATCTGTAACGTTTATTATCTGTTATCTGCAATCTAAACGGGATTTGGGTCTTGAAGCCTAACGAGGTCGGAGGAGAAGGCTGTTTCGTTTTGATGGGTCAAGTAATTAAATTATTCTTACGTATTTATTTATATGTGCACTGCGATTTGCAGGTCAGGGATACTAAAATCAAACAGGTGCGGATGTTTAAATGTCTGGGAAGTGTTTTGACGGAGGACGGTAAGTTCGACGCGGAGATCTGTAGACGTATTGGGATGGCCAAGGACGCATTCCAAAAGCTGGGCAGAGTATTGCGAGACAGGATAACAAAGAAAAGAGGACTGAGCTGCTACGTGACGTCTGTCCTCCTTTACGGCAGCGAATGTTGGACGGTCACCTCAAAGACTCGATCCAACGGAGATATGATTCTACAGAAGGATGCTAAGGATATCATGGACTGAGCAACGATGAGGTTTTGGAGAGGATGCAAACAAGGAGGAAGTTTATACTTAACACCAGGAAGAAGCAGATAAAATTTCTAGGATACGTAATGAGAAAAGAGGGCCTGGAGAATCTGATACTCACAAGTCGAATAGAGAGAAAAGGGAAAGCAACGCATGCCATACCTGGCGGGCTTAAGCAAGTGGATGACAGAACGCGGTCTGGGGGTAGGCGGCAGAAACTTATTGAGAGCTACAAGGGAGAGGGGGAAGTGAAGAGCCATGATCGCCTACGTCCTGTAGGGCAGATGAAGAAGACGTCGACCTAGTCGTCAGTTCCTTTCAATATAGGAAACACAGCAGAACTGACCGACAGATAAAAAGTGTGAGCGGTCAACAACAGAGATATCAAGGTACCCCCAATTACCCACCCCCGAGAACACCAATAAACAATTTGAAACCCTTCAAGATAGATGTTTTTTTTTTACTGTAAATGTAAAAAACTTAGTTGTGTATAAATTGCTCGAATCGTCTTTCCATTCACGTTTCCAGCGTCTGATAATGTTGGCTTTAACCAAAAGACGAAAAGATAGACAATCCAACGTGACTGCTAATTTACCAACTCGTTGCCATCAACTTATATATATATATATATATATATATATATATATATATATATATATATATGCTGGAGACGTCTGCGTGTTCAGTAGACAATGGTGAACCGTCAAGAATTAAAAAACAAACTAACTTTGAATACTTATTTAACGAAGAAATGAATAGATATAGTATGTTTATAAGCGTCAACAAAATTACCATAATAACACGTAAAGTGCGGTCGCGAAAAGGCTAAAAACATAAAAAGAATAAGAATTACTTAAATTAGAATACGTCTGGTTTTAAGAGACTTTGTTTATTCGTGTTTTTGTTTTTATTCGTTTATTTATTTTCTGATTGGAAGTTCTTTAAGTCTCTGTTGAAAATATCCCCAAATGTACGATTGTAAAATACGGAACTTTCTTCACCTCATCAAATTTTCAATCAAGCTGAAATCCGAACGGACTACAACAGTTAAGTTGTTATTGGAAAATAATAGGTTTTACTTTAGCTACAACGAACAATGGTGCAATTCATGGTAAGACTCTCATTTTTTTTCTATCGCTTGAAAACATGCTCTGTCTGTCTGTCAGCAACGATGGCCTTAATTCCTGACCACTGTCATCGTCTGGTTTTCAATGTATTTCTCGATTACTTGAGAATGTACACTATTTAGATTATTCGGACTGTTGTCCTCATCTTTGTCGCCATATTTATCACAACGTTTCGGTTTTTCAGTATCCGTCTATATTTCTGAGATGAGGTATTATGTACACCATTTACATTATTCGGACTATTGTCCTCATCTTTGTTGCCATATTTATCACAACGTTTCAGCCTTTCAGTATCCGTCTATATTTCTGAGATGAGGTATTATGTACACCATTTACATTATTCGGACTATTGTCCTCATCTCTGTCGCCATATTTATCACAACGTTTCAGCCTTTCAGTATCTGTCTAAATTTCTGAGATGAGGTATTATGTACACTATTTACATTATTCGGACTATTGTCCTCATCTTTGTCGCCATATTTATTACAACGTTTCGGCCGTTGTACGCTTCGGCCTTCTTCAGGAGTTTGGAATATCGAACTGAACCCTTTCAATACACGGTTATGGCATTGTAGAACTTGGAGAAAGGAATTAACAGGAGATAACTGACAACGATCATTCATTAAACATGGCACGTGGAACTAGAACAGTCTACCCCTGTGAGCGAAACAAAGGAAGCGTACAACGGCCGAAACGTTGCAATAAATATGGAGACAAATATGAGGACAATAGTCCGAATAATGTAAATAGTATATAATATCCTTATTCTATCAGTATTGCTTGACGTCATTCCTGACCAGTGAAAATCCCTTTTTTCCTTATTTTCATTGGCACTATAGTAGAATCATTAGCAGTGCATTTAAATCTCTGTTGCAGTTATGGATCAACCCACAACTCAGAAAAAGGCGAGAAAGTTTTTTAAATATAAAAATATAAAATATTTTTGTTTTCGTGTTTTTACAACTAAATTTTTCTCTGCGTGTAAAGTCCATGTTAAAGTTCCTTGTTTGTAATTGTTTGTTAAGATGAAAAAAAAAGTGATTTCTTCACGTGTATGCTTGAGAAAAAGAGGCAAGGGAGAAACTGAGGAAGAAAGTTTAAGTGTCCCGTAGCCTGGTGAGGAAGACAGGTGAATGAATAAAGGAATCTTTTTTAAGCCGATCTGTCGTGAACTGCTGTCGCATGTTGCCATATCTATCTCCTTAATAGCTTGTCTGGTCCATAAACTTTGCTTATATATTCTTCAAAGGGATCACGAAGCATGCTTTTTTTTATTGTTGGCGGGAACACAACACGTTGGTTGAAAAACGTTAAATATTTATTTTCAAAGGATTCAGCGGAAGGATGCGCGAATCCTCCAACTCAGAAACCATTTTTGTCATTACTATTCGAGTGAGCATTATCAGGCAAGTACTATTAGTGCGAATGTTATTCGAAGGTGCATTTTTTAACGGTGTACTATAGTTGTATCTGCAATTATAAAGTCTCTACTACAACGGGCATTACAAAAGTGACAACCAGTATTTGTTGATATCACAAAAGTGGCAACGAATGTTCATTGACATCGCAAAAAAAGCTTTAGCTGAAGTAATCCAAGAGTGATTTGACCCAAAGAGTTCTAAGCTCAGTACCTGGACAAAACAAAACTTGGAGAGTTGAGTTACTCAATGGAATTGATAGAAAACTAGAGCAATGTGATATATTTGTATATATGTGTGAAAAAGAGAGACAAGAAGGAAAGTGTAAGTGTCACGTAGCTTGGTCAGGATGATGGGTGAATGAAGCCGTTCACATCATGAACAGTTGCCGTCTGTTGCCGTTCCTTACTTGCCTGGTTTAGAATCTTTGCTTATATACTCTTCAAAGGGATCATAAAGCATGTTTTTTTTATTGTTGATGGGAATATGACCCATTGGTTGAAAAATGTTAAATACTTATTTTCAAAGGATTAATTTACTAACTGGAAGGATGTGTGAACACTTTGACTCAGAAACCATTTTTGTTGTGTATTTCCGCCCTCACTCTACATATATTCGATCTTTTCTATCAGAAATGCTTGAATAATTTCCAAGTGAGCGATAATACATTCCTTTCTGTTTTTCAATGAAATTAAAATCATTAACAATGTATTCACATAGTACATATAATTGCCCGTTTCTATCAGTAATTCTGATATGAAATCCTGACTACAGAAATCCATTTCTTCCTTATTGTTAATGCATTCCTATAGTAAAACCATCCGTAATGTGTTTACATTATATATATAAATAACCCAATTCTATCTGTAATGCTCGCATTCATTCTTGGCCACTAAAATCCTTTTTTTCCTGGTGTTCAATGTACTTATATAGCATTAGTCATAGAATTAGGCTATTATATGAATAATGTAAGCAAATTAATGAGGATTTTACTATAGAAATAAGGTATTTTTGATAGCTGAATCTTATGGCCCTCGCTGAATCTAGAAGTTTAGAATTAATAATGAAACGACTTCAATGTACTTTTGGTATGGTGCGTAGGCAACACTGATCGAAGTTCTCAATAAGGTGTAGATGGTACTTATATATGACCGGCACCTTATAGGAGATGGACTGTACTATGACTGTTTTGTGTCTTTCATGAAGTTTTTTTTTGTCCGAGTCACGTTTGTACTGTCGAATGAAGGCGTAGTCGTCGTCTTTTTCTCTGTTCAGTTCTGTGGACTTTGTAACGCAGGAATTTACTTGCTTTTGAACTGCTTCCGAGTGAGAAACCATGGCTGAGATCTTAGTGTGAACACTTTAGTCTGAAAAGACTAAATGTGGTGTGACATTTTAATTTCCAAAATGACCATAGCGTTTTCGCTTGGCTTTGTGGGCCGCCAATAAATTTATGTTGTGGATCTAAGAAGGCTACGTGAATACTTAAGATTGTGCTGCAAATAAAATATCCAATATCCACAAACATAAATTATAAGAAATGACTAAATGGTAACGATATTCAATCACGACAAAAAATACAAGTTTGAAACAACAGATTAAATTTTATATACACAATTTACAATTTCTTTGTTTGTAATGATGTGTGCAAAAGTATAGAAGGAAAAGTTCTTTGCTGTTTCAGGAATGTTCAATGTCTAAAATGTTGTCTGCTTTTGATTTAAAAGGTTGAATTTAACTTCCACAAAAGATTTTTCTATGTAAGATATTAAGTGAAAAAGTTTGTTGTATGAATTTTTCCAATCTCTCATAAAGAAAGTGTAGAATATTGGTTAGCTTGCCAGTGGTCTGACACACAAGTGGGCAAGTGTGGCTAGAAGCTAAACTAACTTGAGTCATTTACTGGAGGGATATATGGGTGAATAGAGACCACTCATGCAAATGTACTGGGCAGGTCCATTCTAGCAAAATGGAACAACCTAACTGGTGTATTGGGCACTATCCTATAAAATGAGGTAAAATTAGCTGGCCTGCTTTTCAAGAGGACACTGGAAGGCAGCCATGTTAGAAGGTAAGCCACTTGACTTCTACAAAATCTGGTGAAAATTTGCAGAACTGATGAGTCTTTCCCTGCCGAGCAGTAGATGAAGTTGTACGTGTTCATGATATCGCGATCGCAAATCCCGTGATCCATTAGGGTCGTAGGGGCACCACATGTACTGCAGCCGCAGTAGAAGCGGTGTTTGCCGGTGCCCAACCTTCTCTCAGGTTGATTTTGAATTCAGAGTTTCATTAGGCTATAGAACCCAGTCTATTCTGGTATTTACCCATAGCTGGCGGGGGTGGGGCGAAGAAGAGGATTCATACCTTTCCCAAGGGTATTAGCACGTAAGTGAATGTAATGGATCCTACTGGGCTCTCCATTTCCTCAGTCCATTACTCCACCTTTTGCTATGCTCGTGTTAAATGTGCGAAATGAATCTAGAGTAACATCAAGCTTTGTATGAATATTGGTAAAAGCACTTGTGAAATGTTAGCCCTATTAAAGATGGCTTATGGTGAATATGCTATGAAGAAATCAAGAGATTTTAAATGATACAAGTGGTTCAAGGAAGGGCGAAAAGATATGTACGATGTGGGCAGTCAGAATCACAACAGATAGAAATATGGACAGAGTGCGAACTTTGATGTGCTCAGATTGAAGATTAAGTGTGCGACTAGAAGCAAAAGAATTGAATATGGAAACTGTGTAGTAGATTCTAACAGAGGACTTGAAAATGAAAAAAATAACGTCAGTTGCTCATAAGTTTCCGGTTAAGAAATCCATAATAAAAATGGGCCATCCACCGTATTCACTAAACTAAGCCCCCGTTGATTTCTGTTTTAGCCCTGAAGAGGTAAAAATGCTAAAATCCCTGATATTATGTAACACAGATAAATCTTTCGTTGACGAGCAGGAGAGGAAGTTGTACGTGATCATGCTATGTCAAAAGAATCTGAATCAGCGGATTTAATATCAAGTTTTATATAAGGCTTGTGCTAGTAAAACATTCAGTCAGTCAGATACACGCGTAGGCGATAATGTATCTTTCGATACATGACTGACGAGGCAGATTTTTTTCCACAGTAGGTTGCCATTTCTTTCTGCGGTAGATCAGTTGCTACCCAAGGCTATAGAACCCGGTTTGTCCTGTTATTTACCCATAGCTGGTGGGAGAAGTAGAGGATTCATACTTTTCCCAAGGTTATTAGCACGTAAGTGAACGTAATGGATTCGACTGGAATTCGAACTCGGCTCTCCAATTCCTCAACCCGAGCCGATATCCATTACTCCACCATCTATTAGATATATTAAATATAGCTAATGGTACATGGGTAATTTGTGCGAAGATTAGTAAAAGTGCTAGTGAAACGTTACTATATTTAAAATTGTTTATGGTGAACGCACTGTGAAGAAATTGAGTTCTACAGGTGGTTATATAATATCAACTTTCTTATATGGATCGGCAATCTTCTCAGAGATGGAAATAATACTGGAGGCAACAGAAATGCAGTTCTACAGAAAGATGCTGAGAATGCCACAGACGGAGCATATATGCAACGGGGATGTTTTATAAGGAAAATGTAAACAAAAGTGACAGCTTTACTTAGAATCAGAAAGTGAGATCTGAAATGTTTGGACACATAATGAGGATGGATGGCTTGGAGAATTTAACACACGTACAAGGGATGTCGAAGGCAAGAGGGAATGGAGTGGACGACATACCTCACCAGCTTGGGTGAGTGGATGTTGGTAGGTGAATGGGGGGGATGGGATAAACGTTGCGAAGAAGAAGAAGAAGACGTGGAAGGAGAAGTGGAAGAAGTAAAAGAAGAAGAAGACGACGACGACGAAGAAGAAGAAGAAGTGGAAGAAGAAGGCGAAGATGATGAAGAAGAAGAAGAAGTGGAAGAAGAAGGCGAAGATGAAGAAGAAGAAGAAGAAGAAGAAGAAGGCGAAGATGAAGAAGAAGAGGAAGACGACGACGACGACGAAGAAGAAGAAGAAGAAGTGGAAGAAGAAGAAGAATTTTACCCCAAAGATATCGAAGAACTGCCTGGCAAGTGGCAACAAGTCACTAAATAAAAGTCGATATATAAAGAGACGATGCAACAGAAATGTGATTCTACAGAAGGAGGCTGAGGATACCATGGATCGAATATGCGAGCAAATCCTACGTTCTAGAAAAATGGCAACAAAAAGGTAACTTATACTTAACATCAGGAAGAGACAGCTGAAATTTCTAGGACACATAATGAGGAAAGAGAGCTCGGAAAATCTGATACTCACAGGACAGACTGAAGGCAAGAGGGATAGAGGGAAACAGCGCAAAACATACTTAGTAAGCTTGATTAAATGTATGGTGGAAAAAGTTTTGAGAGAAATAGCAAAAAAAGAAAAATTATTAAGAGCTACAAAGGACAGGAAATTGTGGAGAGCCATGATCGCCTACTTCCTGAGGGCACACGGCACATGAAGAATAATTGTACTTTATTTTTATTTTATTCTTCTTAAGATTAAATTTAATAAATAAAAGTGAACATTTTTTACTCGACTAAATAGGTATTATTATAAACAACGTTTCGACAATTACGCTGTAGACATCTTCAGATGTGCATTATTGCAGCTGATGTAGGACGTCGTATATATATGTTGATTATTGTGTTATATTGTTCCTGGGATACCGTTTTTTTGTCCGTTCTTACTGATCCAGATTATATTTCCCCCTATGGAAATACGAAATTTGACTCTAAAGGAACCGAAGAGCTGGTTGATAAGTGGCAACAAAGTCATTGCAAATAATGGTGAATATAGAATGAACTAAAATACAAATGCAATTGGATTTTTGAATAAACAAAAACAGATGCTATTTATGACTTAACAGTTATTTCACGTTTACGGCAACGCAGAAACAAAGACGACTGGACTATTATGTAATATCAGACCTCCTATATATGGTAGTGAATACTGAACTATCTTAACACAGATGAAGAAGAGAGTTGAAACAATAGGAGTGTGGCTCTACAGATAGATGCTAAAAATGCCATGGTCTGAACATGTGAGCATCGACGAAGCTTTAGAGAAAACCGAAACAAAAACGATACATACTTACCGGGTGTAACAGCAAAATTGTCCAAATAGTGTAAAAGCAAAATTGTCCATTCGTTTGATTAAGCTTTGAGCCATTGTATCTTAGAAATGATTAAAGATATCTTACTGGAATTCTCAGAGGTTTTTATAACCCTAATGGGCTCTACTTTGAGCGATAAGAATGTATAATTACTCTCCAAGCTTAACAGAAGAAACGTAATGAAATCAATCATAAACGAAAATGACATTTTCATCATTAATTAATCATAGCTAAGGATCGGAAGCTAATGAAATATATATATATTTTATATATATATATTCCAGGATCATTTTCCAACTTATTCAAGATGATCTCGCCCTCTCTAACCTTCTAACTTTCTTTCATGGAATAACAAGTTACCTTGTCGGAGTTAGCTCCTCCTCAGTTCTTTAATCCTTCAACAGGGATCTCCCCCACCCCTGGCTATAAATACTGGCTGACCCTTCTCTCTCTCTCTCTCTTTTTCGACTCAGGCCTTGGGCTGCTACCTCGTGCGGAGGTGAGGTAAAATCTCTCTCTTTTTCACTTAGGCCAATATGTGACCTCTCACAGATACAACGTTTCCCAAATTCTGGGAACACGCTAAGAACAATACACGTACGTACGAACACTTACAACACACACACATAATTTCTCCATACAAACTCTATGTAACAGTCCATGTCTTTGTTTAGCTTGTTTTGTTATTAATATATATTTGTTTACCCATGTATATCGGTCTTTTTTGTTTTCTTTGTCTTCTTTGGACTTAATTAAAGTCCGACATTCCCATGTAGCTGGACCGGCCAGCAGGAAAGTTTAACCTTCTGACATCTCTTCACATCTTCACCCCCAGCAATCCGCTACAACCTCACAGGTTTCATGTACGATTTTATTTTCAACTCTTTTTTCA
>OZ038483.1:126006869-126051869 GCA_964036315.1 Acanthosepion esculentum
ATCAATTGCTCGACAGTGAATTGCTCAAAATCAATTGCTCGACAGTGAATTGCTTGAAATCAATTGCTCAATAGTAAATTGCTCGACAGTAAATTGCTCGACAGTGAATTGCTCGAAATCAATTGCTCGACAGTACATTGCTCGACAGTAAATTGCTCGAAATCAATTGCTCGACAGTGAATTGCTTGAAATCAATTGCTCAATATTAAATTGCTCGACAGTAAATTGCTCGAAAGCAATTGCTCGACAGTAATTTGCTCGAAATCAATTGCTCGACAGTAAATTGCTCTACAGTGAATTGCTCGAAATCAATTGCTCGACAGTAAATTGCTCGAAATCAATTGCTCGACAGTGAATTGCTTGAAATCAATTGCTGAATATTAAATTGCTCGACAGTAAATTGCTCGAAATCAATTGCTCAATGGTAAATTGCTTGACAGTAAATTGCTCGACAGTAAATTGCACGAAATCAATTGCTCAATAGTAAATTGCTTGACAGTAAATTGCTCGACAGTAAATTGCTCGCAATCAATTGCTCGACAGTAAATTGCTCGATAGTAAATTGCTCGACAGTAAATTGCTCGAAATCAATTGCTCGACAGTAAATTGCTCGAAATCAATTGCTCGACAGTAAATTGCTTGACAGTAAATTGCTCGAAATCAATTGCTCGACAGTAAATTTGCTCGACAGTAAATTGCTCGAAATCAATTGCTCGACAGTAAATTGCTCGAAATCAATTGCTCGACAGTAAATTGCTCGAAATCAATTGCTCGACAGTAAATTGCTTGACAGTAAATTGCTCGACATTAAATTGCTCGAAATCAATTGCTCGACAGTAAATTTGCTCGACAGTAAATTGCTCGAAATCAATTGCTCGACAGTAAATTGCTCGAAATCAATTGCTCGAAATCAATTGCTCGACAGTATATCGCTCGACAGTAAATTGCTCGAAATCAATTGCTCGACAGTATATTGCTCGACAGTAAATTGCTCGAAATCAATTGCTCGACAGTAAATTGCTCGAAATCAATTGCTCGACAGTAAATTGCTCGACAGTATATTGCTCGACAGTAAATCGCTCGAAATCAATTGCTCAACAGTAAATTGCTCGACAGTAAATCGCTCGAAATCAATTGCTCGACAGTATATCGCTCGACAGTAAATTGCTCAAAATCAATTGCTCGAGAGTAAATTGCTCGACAGTAAATTGCTGGAAAGTAAATTGCTCGAAATCAATTGCTCGAAATCAATTGTTCAATAGTAAATTGCTCGACAGTAAATTGCTCGAAATCAATTGCTCAACAGTAAATTGCTCGAAATCAATTGCTCGACAGTATATTGCTCAACAGTAAATTGCTCGAAATCAATTGCTCGACAGTATATTGCTCGACAGGAAATTGCTCAAAATCAATTGCTCAACAGTAAATTGCTTGACAGTAAATTGCTCGACAGTAAATTGCTCGAAATCAATTGCTCGACAGTAAATTGCTCGACAGTAAATTGCTCGAAATCAATTGCTCGACAGTATTTTGCTTGACAGTAAATTGCTCGAAATCAATTGCTCGACGGTAAATTGCTCGAAATCAATTGCTCAATAGTAAATTGCTCGACAGTAAATTGCAAGAAATCAATTGCTCGACAGTAAATTGCTCGACAGTCAATTGCTCGAAATCAATTGTTCGACAATAAATTGCTCGAAATCAACAGAACGACAGTAAATTGCTCGACAGTGATTTACTCGAAATCAATTTACTCAACAGTAAATTGCTTGACAGTGAATTACTCGAAATCAATTGCTCGACAGTAAATTGCTCGAAATCAATTGCTCGAAATCAATTTCTTTACAGTATATTGCTCGAAATCAATTTCTCTACAGTATATTGCTCGAAATCAATTTCTCGACAGTGAATTGCTCGACATTAAATTTCTCGAAAGTATATTGCTCGAAATCAATTGCTCAAAATCAATTTCTCGACAGTATAATGCTCGAAATCAATTTCTTGACAGTAAATTGCTCGACAGTATATTGCTCGAAATCAATTTCTCGATAGTTAATTTGCTCGACAGTAAATTGCTCGAAGGTATATTGCTCGAAATCAATTTCTCGACAGTATATTGCTCAAAATTAATTTATCGACAGTAAATTGCTCGAAAGTATATTGCTCGAAATCAATTTCTCGACAGTGAATTGCTCGACAGTATATTGCTCGAAATCAATTTCTCGACAGTAAATTGCTCAAATTCAATTGCTCGACAGTAAATTGCTCGAAATCAATTGCTCGACAGTAAATTGCTTGCAATCAATTGCTCGACAGTAAATTGCTTGAAAGTATATTGCTCGAAATCAATTGCTCGAAATCAATTTCTCGACTGTATATTGCTCGAAATCAATTTCTCAACAGTAAATTGCTCGACAGTATATTGCTCGAAATCAATTGCTTGAAATCAATTTCTCGACAGTATATTGCTCGAAATCAATTTCTCGACAGTAAATTGCTCGAAAGTATATGGCTCGAAATCAATTGCTCAAAATCAATTTCGCGACAGTATATTGCTCGAAATCAATTTCTCGACAGTGAATTGCTCAAAATCAATTGCTCGACAGTAAATTGCTCAAAATCAATTGCTCGACAGTAAATTGCTTGAAATCAATTGCTTGACAGTAAATTGCTCGACAGTAAATTGCTCGACAGTAAATTGCTCGCAATCAATTGCTCGACAGTCAATTGCTCGAAATCAATTGCTCAACAGTAAATTGCTCGAAATCAATTGCTCGACAGTGAACTGCTTGAACTCAATTGCTTGGAAAATAATTTCTCGAACTATCAATTGCTCGAAAGGCAGTTTCCTCGAAACGTGTTTAAAAAAAATGAAACTACATTGTTTCTAATATTTACTATAAGATAAAATAATACAACTTTATTGTTGTTAACTGAACAGTTAGAATTAAAGAACGAGTACATTTATAGAGCAGGTCTTTTTTCTTTTTCTACTTTTTTTTATCATAGTTTAAAATAAAGGGTACATTTTTATTATTCCTGTTATTCTTCGTGATTTAAAAAAATAAAAAAAGTAAACTATTGCCATATTCACCTTCAACATCTGTCTAAATTTCTGAGATGAGGAATTGTAGATATTTACTTGTACGCTCCGGCCTTCTTCAGGTGATATACGTCGGAATTTCGAGCTGAACTATTTTCTTCATCTTTGTTGTCATATTCACGGCACTCCGAATTTCTTCAAGTGATTGGAATTTCGGAGCGAATCCTTTATTTCGTCCACCGGAGGGCGGAGGGGGGGGTAGATTATTCTAGTTCCACGTGTCATGAATCTTTGGGATATTTCAGTTTCAGTTATTTCTCTTAGGTAACTCAACTTTCCAAGTTTCTGTTCACCTTTGCTGTGGCTAGGTATTGAACTCACAACTCTTTGGGTCAAGTCACTGGCTTACTTCAACTGACACTTTTATCCAAACTACGTCAATATGACAATCAAGATGAGGACAATAGTCCGAACAGTGTAAATAGTGTAAAGAGTTAACAAGTTTCAACTTTATGATTGGCATTGTCTCATAGCAGAATCAGAAGAGAGCAACGCTTATATTGTTAAATATACTGCTTCATTTTTTCAGAGTTAAGAACACTCTTGGATACGTGGTTAAGAATTAGGGCAGAAAACCTCAACCATGAAATTTAACAAGGCTTGACCGTTGGAGCGTTAATAGCTACTCAGGCGATATGATCCCAGAGAAACTATTTAGTTCGTCGTCAGCTATGAAGGGTTTGTCCGTCTATCTCACTGCTTATGCTAAGACAATCTTTCCTCTTTCTCATTACATTCTCCTTCATCTCTTTACCAAGAAAAAGGAATTTAAGATATGTGTGAGAGCGATGGTTTCAAGTATAGTATTAGCTTCTAACACATGTAGGGTTAATTAAGAAACTCACAAGCCAGAAATGGTGGCAATAGTTGATTCGTTTTTTACGGTTTATCAACCCTTTGCAGGTTATTTAAAGTCAGAATATATATTTTATATTGTAAGCATTATGTTTAGATAATAATAATTTAGTGATACAGGGGGAGAAAAAGTGGATTCATACTTAATCGGAAATTGATAAAGAAGAAATTATAAAAATGGGGGATCATTTCTTTATTACAATCAATATATAAACTGATCCCTCACTTTCTGGCCAAGGTAGTTCTTATACATTTATATTCCAGGGAATGTAAATAAATCTCAAAGACGTGCTATGTAATTAATCAGTATTCTATTGATGGATTGGTTTGTTATTTTTACTGCTTATCAACCCTTTCTAGGTTATTTAAAGTTAGAATATATTTTTATATTGTAAGAACTTATTTTAGATAATAATGATTTAGTGATAAGTCGCACTAATTAACCAATAAATGGGAGGAAATGTGGTGGATTTATACATTTCACAAGGGTATTTGCGCTTAAGTGAATATAATGTACCCAACGGGAATACCTGCCCATACAAGTTTACAGTTGGGCACCTCGGCGGGGTGTAATGGCTAACACATCAGTAAAGACTGAAAAGTGAGTTCGATATTCACTAGGTGCTCCATACTTTAGGACTTGTGCCACATATAAGCTACACTGAGAAAATAAGGGCATCTCGGCGCGGTGTAATGGTTAGCAAGCTTGTCACGCTAGATCAGTTACGACTTAAAAGTGAGTTCGATCCTCACCCAGTGCCCCATACTTTTCGCCTTGTGCCACATCTAAGCTACGCTTAGAAAATAACCATACACGTTTACAGCACCTGGTATTCCCCAATGGTCACCCATCTAAGTAACGACCAGGTTCTACGTTGCTTAACTTCGATGTTTCAACGTGATACGACATGATGGTAATAAGGAATCTAACATCTGCCATAGTACCAGAAATATAGTAGTGAAACTTTAGCCCCAAATGGTTACCCATCTAGGTACTGATCAGGTTCTACGTTGCTTAACTTCCTTTTCAACGTGATATGACCGTAAGCCTGCCTGTGATAAGGAATGTGACATCTACCATAGTAACAGCTATATATTAGTGAAACTAGTCCCAAATGGTCACTCATTCAGGTACTGATCAGGTTCTACTATGCTTAACATCCTTTTCAACGTGATATGACCGTAAGCCTGCTTGTAATAAGGAATGTAACATCTACTATAGTAACAGCGATATAGTAGTGAAACTTTAGCCCCAAATGGTTACCCATCCAGGTACTGATCAGGTTCTACGTTGCTTAACTTCCTTTTCAACGTGATATGACCGTAAGCCTGCTTGTAATAAGGAATACATCATCTACCATAGTAACAGCGATATAGTAGTGAAACTTTAGCCCCCAGTCGGCGTTCGAGGGTATAGTCACTCATCGGGATCGGTGCAAGAAGTTTAGGGTCTGTTCGGTGCCAATGAAATGTTGGTTATTATTAAAATGTTCTTTGAATATACATGACGTTTGTTCTGATTTCTTCGGCTCCTTCTTTACCAATTCTCGGCTATGCCACGGCATGACATCAGAGCAGTCATTTTGCAAAAAAAAGGGCAGATAAACCAAATAACAATTTGACTTCACTCTCGCAACGCTTTTCACTGCCTTTCAATTCATAGATTTCTTGTGAGACAAAGAAAGCAACTGTGAGTCATCTATCAGGCAAAATCAATAGTAACATATTCCCTATATCTTTGTATAGTGAATATTTCTTTGATATAATCTTCGTAGGTTCTATTACATCATAACTATAGACTGAAATGCATGAATTTACTGTACTTTAGATATGGATTGCTAGGAATAGAACATGAAGAAGAAAAAAACCATTATGGAATCCTCCACATTTGCCTGTCACCCCCTACGGGAAGATGAACTCTTCCCCAAATAAACCTTTAACCATTCATCACTTTACTTTTCCAAAAATCAATCCCCCATTGGTTAAAAGGACACTAAAATGTTGAGACAAACCTTTTTCCTGCGCAGCGCTCTGGAGCCTATTTGAAAACTCGAAAATCTATAAAAAGAATCGCTCGACCTAATTCAAGTTAGTCAGACACTGAGTTTCGAGAGATACCAGAAGACCCCACGCGTGCCAACACGCTGATTAAATAATCACTACCAACATCTCAACAACTCAACACAACTCGCACAACTATTGCCGTGTAAAGAAACTTAACTTACAATTTACTAAAAAAAGTGACATTATCACTACAAAACAGTAATTGTACATTCAATCAACTTTAGCCTATCAGTTAAAGGCGAACGACTCTTCATAACTTAAATCAACACTAACAGTTGTCAAACACACACACACTATCACTTGAACTTACACAATTGACAATTTTCTTTGCAGATATCAAACTATTTTAATTCCACAAACTTAAACTATCAACATTGACTCACTAAATTTTTGCATGGACAATCTTTGTAACCTTATCTCACTTGCCATACTTAACAAGCAACTTATTATCACTTTGTGTGTGTAATAAATATATATATATATATATAAATTCACGTTATTGTTGAAATCTCTAATTACGTTGTTTTCAGTAATTTCTTGAAGTTGAATTGTCTATATTTTTGTTTGATAATTTGTTGTGGATAAATGCATTATGATCACGCACATTCTTGGCCTTCACAAAAAATCACCTTCTGATAAATCTCACTCAGCATAGATTCCACAATACCATAAGCATTGATAACTTAATTATATTTTTTACTGAAAGCAAAATAAAGTTATAATTCAGTTTTATTACACAAGAAAAAGAAAGAGAACATAAATATGCAAGTTTTTTTTTTAGTATCTCGACTACATAAAACAGACTTTTACTAATCTAGTGAGATATTTTCTATTGCTTTTATGCAATCTGTCAAACACAACACGGGGCAGGGCTGGACTACGAGTACCCAGAAATCGAGTCCCATACCCCATCATTTGGTTCCCATACCTCAGAGGGGTATGGATATGTAGTGATTGCTATGTTATTCCACGCCCACATTGTATTCGTCTGCGATTGGCTAATAAATCAATACTACATTTCTATAGGACAATTTAGCCATCGCAGTTGTTTCTTTGAATCCTTCGGTTTTGAGCTTGCTTGCCTGTTTCGTTAGTACGAATATGGTGATTGGTCAATTTTTAACCAATCACATATTTTTAATGCAAGATTAACTTTCCCGCGCTTCTGTGGGAGCCTATGCCTTTTCCTTAAAAGAGGCGACTTTTTCACAAGTTGCCAGTAAGATCCAGTAAAATTCACCTGTCTACACAAATCTACGATCTTACTCACAACATTTCAAACGCACACACAGACACAGAATTTTGTAATATAAACCTACATTTCTCTCTGTGATTAGCCAACCAGGAATCTGTTAATTTCTCTAACACAACACACTTTTTGATCAATTGTATTCTTGTGTTATCTATTCTAACAGCAGACCTTGTTCTGATATTGATTCCTGAACATTTTCTCTCAAGAGAACATTCTTCGAACAATCAATTACAAATCAAAATACAGTTAAAGGAGAGCAACTTCTTTTCCATTAATCTATACACTGAATACAAGTTAATTGTATGTTTTCCTTGTATGTTATTTCAATATATACTTGTTGATTCACATTTAGAGTTTTGTTTTCTGTACATTGGAAATATCGATAATATAAATAGTATTGGTCCATCTACCCACCGGTCCATTAAAGAGACCCCCGGTTAAGAACCTCTGATATAGAGTCTGCTAGTATAATCTGTTTGGTCTCGAACCTTGTAACGTGCAGCATCTATGATATCTTGTCTAAGATATTTAGGATCTGCGTAGAAATCATTTGTGCTGAAAAGTTCTCGGCTAGGCTTAATTTCGAAAAAACATTCTGACCAGCAACTAATCATCAGATACTTTTTGGAAGAGGTCCTTTATTGAATTATGCATAAGTCATCTAAATTAATTCTTTGTCTTCAAATGAACTTTTTTTTCATTATTTACGTTTAAATACTTGTCGACAAGCAAAACAGAAATCTTTTCTTTTCAAAGATAGTTAAATAAGAAGACAGATACGGCGGGTATCGGAGAAAGTATCTTTCATGCTAATCTTAAAATAATCAATCAAAAAAAGAAAAAAATGTCTACTAAGTTGTTTATTTATATATTTAAAAACAAAACCAAAAGACGGATTTCTAGAAAAGAACATTTCCTCTGTTTTATTCAAATCTCTAGACCGATAGTCTATCTTTTCACTTGAATAATCATACAGTATTTCTGATTCGAAAATATATATCTAATATCTTGTCCGGTCGACATCAAAATTTCTTCATTTTTTTGTTAAATCTTTTTTTCATGTTAATAATTAAACTTTCTTTTTATTTTATATTTCCAACCTAACTACTTTTGTCGAGAAGAAGTCCATCTAAAAGACAACGTTACTCCGCCATTTTATTCTTTATTCTATCATCTATTTTACCAAAGTTCAATCAAAACAAGGTGCAAGAACCGCGCAAGGTACTGGCATCTCGTCTACAGTCATTTTGTCACAGACGTGTGTGACTTCTCTGTCTTTTCTACAAATATTTTCATGGCAACTTCTCTGATGATCTACTTTCACTGGTTCCCAAACTGTATAAATTTAAGCGTGCTACTAGTTTGACGTCATAACATCCAATACCCGGCATAGGCATCACATTATTATTATTTTTTTTATTTCCTTTTATATCAGGTGTTTACACATTTCTTTCCGGGTCCCGCTCAGGGACCTAAAGTTAGACAAAAAAAAAAAAAAATTAACATAGATAAAACCCTTCGTAAAGTGTGGGCTGTACTTATCAGAAAAAAAATTTGTATCTCTTTGAGGCATGGATTTCCAGGAATCCCTTCAATTAGTCTACTGGAATCTTTTCCAATCAATCCTAGCGCTCCAACTACAACATGGATTGTTGATGTTCCCATGTGACACATTTTTGAGATTTCCATTTCAAGGTCCTTGTATTTTGATAGCTTTTCGAATATCTTCAAAGATACATTGCAGTCTGCCGGGACTGCCATATCAATAAGGAGGTACATTTTTTGTTTGTGGTCTTTAATAACAATGTCTGGGCGGTTGGCTTTGATTGTTCTGTCAGTGTGTATTGTGTAGTCCTATAGAATTGTAACAGGTCCTATCTCCGTAACCACGCCTGGGTGGTGTTCATACCAGTTTCTTTCAGTTTCCTTCCCGTAGAAGTTGCATATTTTCCAGTGCAGATATTGGCCCACTCTGTCATGCCGGGTTTCATATTCAGTGGGTGCCAATATCGTGGATATTTATCACAGAATCTGCATCTTGGGCTAACACAGTATTTTAGTATATGTGCTTGCTAATTTCTATTTAACAAGCATTGGTCTTGTGCAGCAAGGATAAAACCTTCAGTTTCAGCTTTCAACCCTGCACTACGTAGCCACTGATGGGTACGGGTTTTGTCTACATCAGCTTGTTTGGTACGGGCAAAGTATTGGCCATGAAGCGGTTTATCTTGCCATTGTTTCTGTATCTGGTCGGTTGCATTTGTCTTTGCTTTCTTTTTGAATCATTATTATTATTAGTAGTAGTAGTATTAGTGGTAGTAGTAGTAGTAGTAATAGTAGTAGTAGTAGTAGTAGTAGTAGTAATAGTTGTATTATTAAAGTAGAAAGCCTCATGCCAACAAAGGGAATCTGGTGTACAAATCTACGAAACTTAATAACCAATCTACATGAATTTAAGCTTGCTACTAGGTTGGCATATCGGTCCCACCCTCTCAATGTGGAAACAGTTAAATATAACCGCCTCTACTACTCCAACAGCTTCTTCTTTCACACTTCCCGACAGTGGAACACCATTCCTCTTACTCGATTCCCTGAGAGCTATAATCTTCAAATATTCAAATGTAATGTCAATCGACATCTTTTGATGCCTTGATCCTGATCCCTGAAAAAGACGAAAGACGTTTAAAGGAAATGAAGAGAATAAAAGAAAGAAAGAAAGAAAGAAAGAATACGAGGAGGAGAATAAAGGAAAAAGACGAAAGATGTTTAAAGGAAATGAAGAGAGAAAAAGAAAGAAAGAAAGAAAGAAAGAATACGAGGAGGAGAATAAAGGAAAAAGACGAAAGATGTTTAAAGGAAATGAAGAGAGTAAAAGAAAGAAAGAAAGAAAGAAAGAAATAAAAAAAAATACGAGGAGGAGAATAAAGGAAAAAGACGAAAGATGCTTAAAGGAAATGAAGAGAGTAAAAGAAAGAAAGAAAGAAAGAAAGAAAGAAAGAAAGAAAGAAAGAATACGAGGAGGAGAATAAAGGAAAAAGACGAAAGATGTTTAAAGGAAATGAAGAGAGAAAAAGAAAGAAAGAAAGAAAGAATACGAGGAGGAGAATAAAGGAAAAAGACGAAAGATGTTTAAAGGAAATGAAGAGAGAAAAAGAAAGAAAGAAAGAAAGAATACGAGGAGGAGAATAAAGGAAAAAGACGAAAGATGTTTAAAGGAAATGAAGAGAGAAAAAGAAAGAAAGAAAGAAAGAATACGAGGAGGAGAATAAAGGAAAAAGACGAAAGATGTTTAAAGGAAATGAAGAGAGAAAAAGAAAGAAAGAAAGAAAGAATACGAGGAGGAGAATAAAGGAAAAAGACGAAAGATGTTTAAAGGAAATGAAGAGAGTAAAAGAAAGAAAGAAAGAAAGAATACGAGGAGGAGAATAAAGGAAAAAGACGAAAGATGTTTAAAGGAAATGAAGAGAGAAAAAGAAAGAAAGAAAGAAAGAATACGAGGAGGAGAATAAAGGAAAAAGACGAAAGATGTTTAAAGGAAATGAAGAGAGTAAAAGAAAGAAAGAAAGAAAGAATACGAGGAGGAGAATAAAGGAAAAAGACGAAAGATGTTTAAAGGAAATGAAGAGAGAAAAAGAAAGAAAGAAAGAAAGAATACGAGGAGGAGAATAAAGGAAAAAGACGAAAGATGTTTAAAGGAAATGAAGAGAGAAAAAGAAAGAAAGAAAGAAAGAATACGAGGAGGAGAATAAAGGAAAAAGACGAAAGATGTTTAAAGGAAATGAAGAGAGAAAAAGAAAGAAAGAAAGAAAGAATACGAGGAGGAGAATAAAGGAAAAAGACGAAAGATGTTTAAAGGAAATGAAGAGAGTAAAAGAAAGAAAGAAAGAAAGAATACGAGGAGGAGAATAAAGGAAAAAGACGAAAGATGTTTAAAGGAAATGAAGAGAGTAAAAGAAAGAAAGAAAGAAAGAATACGAGGAGGAGAATAAAGGAAAAAGACGAAAGATGTTTAAAGGAAATGAAGAGAGTAAAAGAAAGAAAGAAAGAAAGAATACGAGGAGGAGAATAAAGGAAAAAGACGAAAGATGTTTAAAGGAAATGAAGAGAGAAAAAGAAAGAAAGAAAGAAAGAATACGAGGAGGAGAATAAAGGAAAAAGACGAAAGATGTTTAAAGGAAATGAAGAGAGAAAAAGAAAGAAAGAAAGAAAGAATACGAGGAGGAGAATAAAGGAAAAAGACGAAAGATGTTTAAAGGAAATGAAGAGAGTAAAAGAAAGAAAGAAAGAAAGAATACGAGGAGGAGAATAAAGGAAAAAGACGAAAGATGTTTAAAGGAAATGAAGAGAGTAAAAGAAAGAAAGAAAGAAAGAATACGAGGAGGAGAATAAAGGAAAAAGACGAAAGATGTTTAAAGGAAATGAAGAGAGTAAAAGAAAGAAAGAAAGAAAGAATACGAGGAGGAGAATAAAGGAAAAAGACGAAAGATGTTTAAAGGAAATGAAGAGAGTAAAAGAAAGAAAGAAAGAAAGAAAGAATACGAGGAGGAGAATAAAGGAAAAAGACGAAAGATGTTTAAAGGAAATGAAGAGAGAAAAAGAAAGAAAGAAAGAAAGAATACGAGGAGGAGAATAAAGGAAAAAGACGAAAGATGTTTAAAGGAAATGAAGAGAGTAAAAGAAAGAAAGAAAGAAAGAATACGAGGAGGAGAATAAAGGAAAAAGACGAAAGATGTTTAAAGGAAATGAAGAGAGTAAAAGAAAGAAAAAAGAAAGAAAGAATACGAGGAGGAGAATAAAGGAAAAAGACGAAAGATGTTTAAAGGAAATGAAGAGAGTAAAAGAAAGAAAGAAAGAAAGAATACGAGGAGGAGAATAAAGGAAAAAGACGAAAGATGTTTAAAGGAAATGAAGAGAGTAAAAGAAAGAAAGAAAGAAAGAATACGAGGAGGAGAATAAAGGAAAAAGACGAAAGATGTTTAAAGGAAATGAAGAGAGTAAAAGAAAGAAAGAAAGAAAGAAAGAATACGAGGAGGAGAATAAAGGAAAAAGACGAAAGATGTTTAAAGGAAATGAAGAGAGAAAAAGAAAGAAAGAAAGAAAGAATACGAGGAGGAGAATAAAGGAAAAAGACGAAAGATGTTTAAAGGAAATGAAGAGAGAAAAAGAAAGAAAGAAAGAAAGAATACGAGGAGGAGAATAAAGGAAAAAGACGAAAGATGTTTAAAGGAAATGAAGAGAGTAAAAGAAAGAAAGAAAGAAAGAAAGAATACGAGGAGGAGAATAAAGGAAAAAGACGAAAGATGTTTAAAGGAAATGAAGAGAGTAAAAGAAAGAAAGAAAGAAAGAAAGAATACGAGGAGGAGAATAAAGGAAAAAGACGAAAGATGTTTAAAGGAAATGAAGAGAGAAAAAGAAAGAAAGAAAGAAAGAATACGAGGAGGAGAATAAAGGAAAAAGACGAAAGATGTTTAAAGGAAATGAAGAGAGTAAAAGAAAGAAAGAAAGAAAGAATACGAGGAGGAGAATAAAGGAAAAAGACGAAAGATGTTTAAAGGAAATGAAGAGAGTAAAAGAAAGAAAGAAAAAAAGAAAGAATACGAGGAGGAGAATAAAGGAAAAAGACGAAAGATGTTTAAAGGAAATGAAGAGAGTAAAAGAAAGAAAGAAAGAAAGAATACGAGGAGGAGAATAAAGGAAAAAGACGAAAGATGTTTAAAGGAAATGAAGAGAGTAAAAGAAAGAAAGAAAGAAAGAATACGAGGAGGAGAATAAAGGAAAAAGACGAAAGATGTTTAAAGGAAATGAAGAGAGTAAAAGAAAGAAAGAAAGAAAGAAAGAATACGAGGAGGAGAATAAAGGAAAAAGACGAAAGATGTTTAAAGGAAATGAAGAGAGAAAAAGAAAGAAAGAAAGAAAGAATACGAGGAGGAGAATAAAGGAAAAAGACGAAAGATGTTTAAAGGAAATGAAGAGAGAAAAAGAAAGAAAGAAAGAAAGAATACGAGGAGGAGAATAAAGGAAAAAGACGAAAGATGTTTAAAGGAAATGAAGAGAGTAAAAGAAAGAAAGAAAGAAAGAAAGAATACGAGGAGGAGAATAAAGGAAAAAGACGAAAGATGTTTAAAGGAAATGAAGAGAGAAAAAGAAAGAAAGAAAGAAAGAATACGAGGAGGAGAATAAAGGAAAAAGACGAAAGATGTTTAAAGGAAATGAAGAGAGTAAAAGAAAGAAAGAAAGAAAGAATACGAGGAGGAGAATAAAGGAAAAAGACGAAAGATGTTTAAAGGAAATGAAGAGAGTAAAAGAAAGAAAGAAAGAAAGAATACGAGGAGGAGAATAAAAGAAAAAGACGAAAGATGTTTAAAGGAAATGAAGAGAGTAAAAGAAAGAAAGAAAGAAAGAAAGAATACGAGGAGGAGAATAAAGGAAAAAGACGAAAGATGTTTAAAGGAAATGAAGAGAGAAAAAGAAAGAAAGAAAGAAAGAATACGAGGAGGAGAATAAAGGAAAAAGACGAAAGATGTTTAAAGGAAATGAAGAGAGTAAAAGAAAGAAAGAAAGAAAGAATACGAGGAGGAGAATAAAGGAAAAAGACGAAAGATGTTTAAAGGAAATGAAGAGAGTAAAAGAAAGAAAGAAAGAAAGAAAGAATACGAGGAGGAGAATAAAGGAAAAAGACGAAAGATGTTTAAAGGAAATGAAGAGAGTAAAAGAAAGAAAGAAAGAAAGAATACGAGGAGGAGAATAAAGGAAAAAGACGAAAGATGTTTAAAGGAAATGAAGAGAGTAAAAGAAAGAAAGAAAGAAAGAATACGAGGAGGAGAATAAAGGAAAAAGACGAAAGATGTTTAAAGGAAATGAAGAGAGTAAAAGAAAGAAAGAAAGAAAGAAAGAATACGAGGAGGAGAATAAAGGAAAAAGACGAAAGATGTTTAAAGGAAATGAAGAGAGAAAAAGAAAGAAAGAAAGAAAGAATACGAGGAGGAGAATAAAGGAAAAAGACGAAAGATGTTTAAAGGAAATGAAGAGAGAAAAAGAAAGAAAGAAAGAAAGAATACGAGGAGGAGAATAAAGGAAAAAGACGAAAGATGTTTAAAGGAAATGAAGAGAGTAAAAGAAAGAAAGAAAGAAAGAAAGAATACGAGGAGGAGAATAAAGGAAAAAGACGAAAGATGTTTAAAGGAAATGAAGAGAGTAAAAGAAAGAAAGAAAGAAAGAAAGAATACGAGGAGGAGAATAAAGGAAAAAGACGAAAGATGTTTAAAGGAAATGAAGAGAGAAAAAGAAAGAAAGAAAGAAAGAATACGAGGAGGAGAATAAAGGAAAAAGACGAAAGATGTTTAAAGGAAATGAAGAGAGTAAAAGAAAGAAAGAAAGAAAGAATACGAGGAGGAGAATAAAGGAAAAAGACGAAAGATGTTTAAAGGAAATGAAGAGAGAAAAAGAAAGAAAGAAAGAAAGAATACGAGGAGGAGAATAAAGGAAAAAGACGAAAGATGTTTAAAGGAAATGAAGAGAGTAAAAGAAAGAAAGAAAGAAAGAATACGAGGAGGAGAATAAAGGAAAAAGACGAAAGATGTTTAAAGGAAATGAAGAGAGTAAAAGAAAGAAAGAAAGAAAGAAAGAATACGAGGAGGAGAATAAAGGAAAAAGACGAAAGATGTTTAAAGGAAATGAAGAGAGAAAAAGAAAGAAAGAAAGAAAGAATACGAGGAGGAGAATAAAGGAAAAAGACGAAAGATGTTTAAAGGAAATGAAGAGAGTAAAAGAAAGAAAGAAAGAAAGAAAGAAAGAATACGAGGAGGAGAATAAAGGAAAAAGACGAAAGATGTTTAAAGGAAATGAAGAGAGTAAAAGAAAGAAAGAAAGAAAGAAAGAAAGAATACGAGGAGGAGAATAAAGGAAAAAGACGAAAGATGTTTAAAGGAAATGAAGAGAGTAAAAGAAAGAAAGAAAGAAAGAAAGAAAGAATACGAGGAGGAGAATAAAGGAAAAAGACGAAAGATGTTTAAAGGAAATGAAGAGAGTAAAAGAAAGAAAGAAAGAAAGAAAGAAAAAATACGAGGAGGAGAATAAAGGAAAAAACGAAAGATGTTTAAAGGAAATGAAGAGAGTAAAAGAAAGAAAGAAAGAAAGAATACGAGGAGAAGAATAAAGGAAAAAGACGAAAGATGTTTAAAGGAAATGAAGAGAGTAAAAGAAAGAAAGAAAGAAAGAAAAAATACGAGGAGGAGAATAAAGGAAAAAGACGAAAGATGTTTAAAGGAAATGAAGAGAGAAAAAGAAAGAAAGAATACGAGGAGGAGAATAAAGGAAAAAGACGAAAGATGTTTAAAGGAAATGAAGAGAGTAAAAGAAAGAAAGAAAGAAAGAAAGAAAGAATACGAGGAGGAGAATAAAGGAAAAAGACGAAAGATGTTTAAAGGAAATGAAGAGAGTAAAAGAAAGAAAGAAAGAAAGAAAGAAAAAATACGAGGAGGAGAATAAAGGAAAAAACGAAAGATGTTTAAAGGAAATGAAGAGAGAAAAAGAAAGAAAGAAAGAAAGAATACGAGGAGGAGAATAAAGGAAAAAGACGAAAGATGTTTAAAGGAAATGAAGAGAGTAAAAGAAAGAAAGAAAGAAAGAAAGAAAAAATACGAGGAGGAGAATAAAGGAAAAAACGAAAGATGTTTAAAGGAAATGAAGAGAGTAAAAGAAAGAAAGAAAGAAAGAATACGAGGAGAAGAATAAAGGAAAAAGACGAAAGATGTTTAAAGGAAATGAAGAGAGTAAAAGAAAGAAAGAAAGAAAGAAAAAATACGAGGAGGAGAATAAAGGAAAAAGACGAAAGATGTTTAAAGGAAATGAAGAGAGAAAAAGAAAGAAAGAAAGAAAGAATACGAGGAGGAGAATAAAGGAAAAAGACGAAAGATGTTTAAAGGAAATGAAGAGAGTAAAAGAAAGAAAGAAAGAAAGAAAGAAAAAATACGAGGAGGAGAATAAAGGAAAAAACGAAAGATGTTTAAAGGAAATGAAGAGAGTAAAAGAAAGAAAGAAAGAAAGAATACGAGGAGAAGAATAAAGGAAAAAGACGAAAGATGTTTAAAGGAAATGAAGAGAGTAAAAGAAAGAAAGAAAGAAAGAATACGAGGAGAAGAATAAAGGAAAAAGACGAAAGATGTTTAAAGGAAATGAAGAGAGAAAAAGAAAGAAAGAAAGAAAGAATACGAGGAGGAGAATAAAGGAAAAAGACGAAAGATGTTTAAAGGAAATGAAGAGAGTAAAAGAAAGAAAGAAAGAAAGAAAGAAAAAATACGAGGAGGAGAATAAAGGAAAAAGACGAAAGATGTTTAAAGGAAATGAAGAGAGTAAAAGAAAGAAAGAAAGAAAGAATACGAGGAGAAGAATAAAGGAAAAAGACGAAAGATGTTTAAAGGAAATGAAGAGAGTAAAAGAAAGAAAGAAAGAAAGAAAAAATACGAGGAGGAGAATAAAGGAAAAAGACGAAAGATGTTTAAAGGAAATGAAGAGAGAAAAAGAAAGAAAGAAAGAAAGAATACGAGGAGGAGAATAAAGGAAAAAGACGAAAGATGTTTAAAGGAAATGAAGAGAGTAAAAGAAAGAAAGAAAGAAAGAAAGAAAGAATACGAGGAGGAGAATAAAGGAAAAAGACGAAAGATGTTTAAAGGAAATGAAGAGAGTAAAAGAAAGAAAGAAAGAAAGAAAGAAAAAATACGAGGAGGAGAATAAAGGAAAAAACGAAAGATGTTTAAAGGAAATGAAGAGAGTAAAAGAAAGAAAGAAAGAAAGAATACTAGGAGAAGAATAAAGGAAAAAGACGAAAGATGTTTAAAGGAAATGAAGAGAGTAAAAGAAAGAAAGAAAGAAAGAAAAAATACGAGGAGGAGAATAAAGGAAAAAGACGAAAGATGTTTAAAGGAAATGAAGAGAGAAAAAGAAAGAAAGAAAGAAAGAAAGAATACGAGGAGGAGAATAAAGGAAAAAGACGAAAGATGTTTAAAGGAAATGAAGAGAGTAAAAGAAAGAAAGAAAGAAAGAAAGAAAAAATACGAGGAGGAGAATAAAGGAAAAAACGAAAGATGTTTAAAGGAAATGAAGAGAGTAAAAGAAAGAAAGAAAGAAAGAATACGAGGAGAAGAATAAAGGAAAAAGACGAAAGATGTTTAAAGGAAATGAAGAGAGTAAAAGAAAGAAAGAAAGAAAGAAAAAATACGAGGAGGAGAATAAAGGAAAAAGACGAAAGATGTTTAAAGGAAATGAAGAGAGAAAAAGAAAGAAAGAAAGAAAGAATACGAGGAGGAGAATAAAGGAAAAAGACGAAAGATGTTTAAAGGAAATGAAGAGAGTAAAAGAAAGAAAGAAAGAAAGAAAGAAAAAATACGAGGAGGAGAATAAAGGAAAAAACGAAAGATGTTTAAAGGAAATGAAGAGAGAAAAAGAAAGAAAGAAAGAAAGAATACGAGGAGGAGAATAAAGGAAAAAGACGAAAGATGTTTAAAGGAAATGAAGAGAGTAAAAGAAAGAAAGAAAGAAAGAAAGAAAAAATACGAGGAGGAGAATAAAGGAAAAAACGAAAGATGTTTAAAGGAAATGAAGAGAGTAAAAGAAAGAAAGAAAGAAAGAATACGAGGAGAAGAATAAAGGAAAAAGACGAAAGATGTTTAAAGGAAATGAAGAGAGTAAAAGAAAGAAAGAAAGAAAGAAAGAAAAAATACGAGGAGGAGAATAAAGGAAAAAACGAAAGATGTTTAAAGGAAATGAAGAGAGAAAAAGAAAGAAAGAAAGAAAGAATACGAGGAGGAGAATAAAGGAAAAAGACGAAAGATGTTTAAAGGAAATGAAGAGAGTAAAAGAAAGAAAGAAAGAAAGAAAGAAAAAACACGAGGAGGAGAATAAAGGAAAAAACGAAAGATGTTTAAAGGAAATGAAGAGAGAAAAAGAAAGAAAGAAAGAAAGAATACGAGGAGGAGAATAAAGGAAAAAGACGAAAGATGTTTAAAGGAAATGAAGAGAGTAAAAGAAAGAAAGAAAGAAAGAAAGAAAAAATACGAGGAGGAGAATAAAGGAAAAAACGAAAGATGTTTAAAGGAAATGAAGAGAGAAAAAGAAAGAAAGAAAGAAAGAATACGAGGAGGAGAATAAAGGAAAAAGACGAAAGATGTTTAAAGGAAATGAAGAGAGTAAAAGAAAGAAAGAAAGAAAGAAAGAAAAAATACGAGGAGGAGAATAAAGGAAAAAACGAAAGATGTTTAAAGGAAATGAAGAGAGTAAAAGAAAGAAAGAAAGAAAGAATACGAGGAGGAGAATAAAGGAAAAAGACGAAAGATGTTTAAAGGAAATGAAGAGAGTAAAAGAAAGAAAGAAAGAAAGAAAGAAAAAATACGAGGAGGAGAATAAAGGAAAAAACGAAAGATGTTTAAAGGAAATGAAGAGAGAAAAAGAAAGAAAGAAAGAAAGAATACGAGGAGGAGAATAAAGGAAAAAGACGAAAGATGTTTAAAGGAAATGAAGAGAGTAAAAGAAAGAAAGAAAGAAAGAAAGAAAAAATACGAGGAGGAGAATAAAGGAAAAAACGAAAGATGTTTAAAGGAAATGAAGAGAGTAAAAGAAAGAAAGAAAGAAAGAATACGAGGAGGAGAATAAAGGAAAAAGACGAAAGATGTTTAAAGGAAATGAAGAGAGTAAAAGAAAGAAAGAAAGAAAGAAAGAAAAAATACGAGGAGGAGAATAAAGGAAAAAGACGAAAGATGTTTAAAGGAAATGAAGAGAGTAAAAGAAAGAAAGAAAGAAAGAAAGAAAAAATACGAGGAGGAGAATAAAGGAAAAAACGAAAGATGTTTAAAGGAAATGAAGAGAGTAAAAGAAAGAAAGAAAGAAAGAATACGAGGAGGAGAATAAAGGAAAAAGACGAAAGATGTTTAAAGGAAATGAAGAGAGTAAAAGAAAGAAAGAAAGAAAGAAAGAAAAAATACGAGGAGGAGAATAAAGGAAAAAACGAAAGATGTTTAAAGGAAATGAAGAGAGTAAAAGAAAGAAAGAAAGAAAGAATACGAGGAGGAGAATAAAGGAAAAAGACGAAAGATGTTTAAAGGAAATGAAGAGAGTAAAAGAAAGAAAGAAAGAAAGAAAGAAAAAATACGAGGAGGAGAATAAAGGAAAAAGACGAAAGATGTTTAAAGGAAATGAAGAGAGTAAAAGAAAGAAAGAAAGAAAGAAAGAAAAAATACGAGGAGGAGAATAAAGGAAAAAACGAAAGATGTTTAAAGGAAATGAAGAGAGTAAAAGAAAGAAAGAAAGAAAGAATACGAGGAGGAGAATAAAGGAAAAAGACGAAAGATGTTTAAAGGAAATGAAGAGAGTAAAAGAAAGAAAGAAAGAAAGAAAGAAAAAATACGAGGAGGAGAATAAAGGAAAAAACGAAAGATGTTTAAAGGAAATGAAGAGAGAAAAAGAAAGAAAGAAAGAAAGAATACGAGGAGGAGAATAAAGGAAAAAGACGAAAGATGTTTAAAGGAAATGAAGAGAGTAAAAGAAAGAAAGAAAGAAAGAAAGAAAAAATACGAGGAGGAGAATAAAGGAAAAAACGAAAGATGTTTAAAGGAAATGAAGAGAGTAAAAGAAAGAAAGAAAGAAAGAAAGAAAAAATACGAGGAGGAGAATAAAGGAAAAAACGAAAGATGTTTAAAGGAAATGAAGAGAGTAAAAGAAAGAAAGAAAGAAAGAATACGAGGAGAAGAATAAAGGAAAAAGACGAAAGATGTTTAAAGGAAATGAAGAGAGAAAAAGAAAGAAAGAAAGAAAGAATACGAGGAGGAGAATAAAGGAAAAAGACGAAAGATGTTTAAAGGAAATGAAGAGAGTAAAAGAAAGAAAGAAAGAAAGAAAGAAAGAAAAAATACGAGGAGGAGAATAAAGGAAAAAACGAAAGATGTTTAAAGGAAATGAAGAGAGAAAAAGAAAGAAAGAAAGAAAGAATACGAGGAGGAGAATAAAGGAAAAAGACGAAAGATGTTTAAAGGAAATGAAGAGAGTAAAAGAAAGAAAGAAAGAAAGAAAGAAAAAATACGAGGAGGAGAATAAAGGAAAAAACGAAAGATGTTTAAAGGAAATGAAGAGAGTAAAAGAAAGAAAGAAAGAAAGAATACGAGGAGAAGAATAAAGGAAAAAGACGAAAGATGTTTAAAGGAAATGAAGAGAGTAAAAGAAAGAAAGAAAGAAAGAATACGAGGAGAAGAATAAAGGAAAAAGACGAAAGATGTTTAAAGGAAATGAAGAGAGTGAAAGAAAGAAAGAAGAAAGAGAGAGAAAAAGATACGAAAATAAAGAAAAAGTGATGGTGAGAAAAAAGAAAAGAAAGTGATAAAGAGAAGGGGGGGTAAACAAAAAAGAGAGGAGAGAGAAAAAGCGGATATAAAAAAATGAGGGGGAAAATGATAAAATAAGAAAAAGAAAAAGAATGAAGCTGTAGGGAGAGGGGACAAACGAAAATAAAATAAAAGAGAGAAGATGGGGGAAAAGAGAAAAACAGGAGAAGAAAAATGAAAGTGAAAGAGAGGGAGGTGGAAAAGAGAGAGAAACAAAAAAACATTTATTAATATATAATTTATAACTCTATTATATGGCATCAGGCACTATTTCATTAACACCAACACTCAATGTGTGAATTATATATATATATATATATATATATATATATATATATATATATATATATATATATATATATATATATATAAGTTTCATTAAAGAGGCCTAAGAAGGTACTACGATTAAGCTTTTTATTAATTTCTCTTGTGTTCGTATCAGTATTTTTTTCTTTTCTGGACATTAAAGTGTGTAAAAATAATATGTATATATTTCGAGTTATTGGGGTATTTTTGTTTTCAAACATAGTCAGCACATTGTGGCCGTGTTCATAGCTGACGTCACTGAGTGTTGGCCTCTTCTTTTCTTTTTTTTTACATACTTTGTCCAGAAAAGAAAACATTTATACGAACACAAGAACTATTAAATATAAAGCTTAATCGCACCATCTTGTCAGTCGTCTTGAATGAAACATGTATAAAAGAGGGATTGCTGCCTAAATACACAATATAAAGAAATGGGATGGATAACGTTTAAGCAATACACACACACACACGCACATATGTGTGTGTGTGTGTGTGTGTGTGTGTGTGTGTGTGCAAATATGTAGAAAAAAAGGAAAGAACACGTTAGGTAAATAATCCGAAGTTCTTTAGTATTTTTGTCTTTATTTTTTTTTTAAATAGTGCTCCATACAGAAGTAGAGCTTAAATTATAATTAAAAAAAATATGATTCCTTCGAAACATAAGAGTTCTCATGTTTCAAAAACAAGAACCAAAAAACCTTAATATAATTATTAAAATTAAATTGAATTAAAGTATCAAGCTCTGTTTCATCCTCAAGCGAAAATTTAGGAATCTTTAGGATTTAAGGAGCTGTGATACAGCGAAACAGTACTGTCTGTGACATATATATATATATATATATATATATATATATATATATATATATATATATATATATATATATATATCCAAGTATAGGATTGGTGTATACGCAATAAATTCCAGTAACCAACAAAAAACTATTCTTAAAAGAGTGATCAATACAGAGTAGTGCAAATATATATATATATATATATATATATATATATATATATATATATATATATTTAATAAAAAGACTTAAACACTAATATTCCATGGTCATAATTTATTCCATTGGAATCGTAAAAACGATCCAATTCATCAGACCTACAGATTCAAAAAGAAAACAGAAAAAACAACTCCGGGAAAATATTAGTAAGAGTATATGTGTGAGAGTGTGGGAGGGCATGGGATCTATATAGAGGGGTAACAGACGAGAGAGGCAGCGAGGTCCAAAGGTGGAGGGGGCATTAACCTTTAACAGAGAGAAGATTTAAAGAAGGGTTTCAATGAGAAAAGTGTGCGTATTTTCAAACGTCCGAAGATATACCGGAAGAGTGTACATTTCTTTGCGACATACACACCCCATAGGCGATAAAATCTTATACTCCCACCCAGACACCTACATATATACCACCATGCCCTCAAGAATAGTGGTTTTAGACAAGAATTAAACTTTAACGGAGAACTAACAAATCAGAATATTAAGAATAGAACTAAATACAGAAAGAGGAAAGTAATATGGTTTAACCCACCATATTGCAGGCTCTCTAAAATTGACATAGGTAGTTTCTTTCTTAGATTAGTAGATAAACACTTTCATAGTAAACATCCATTACATAAAATTTTCAATAGGAAGACACTGAAAATTAGTTACTCGTGCGTGAGTAATATATTGAAAATTATATCTTCCCATAATTGTAGAATACTTAGAAACTACCACAATAATGTAACTCGAGCTAGTGACCCTACCTGCAGTTGTAGGAATAAAGACCTTTGTCCTATCGGGGGTAAATGCATGTATAAAAATGTAGTGTACGAGGCAACTATCTTCCCCGAAGAAAATAGAAACCAGAAGAAAAGATATATAGGTATATCCGCTGGTGATTGGAAGCAACGTCTATACAACCATAGGCACTCTTTTAGATATAGATACCTCAGAAACCAAACGTCCCTATCCAAACACTTCTGGGATCTGGTGTATAAGGGACTAACCCCACTTTTCGAATGGAGATACGTGTCAAGAGCTAGCACACCTAACAACTTTCGTGATCGGTGTAATCTGTGCATCGCCGAAAAAATCTTTATTATCAAAGATGAGTTGTTAAACCTTCGGAGCGAGATCTTCTCTAAATGTAGACACATAAAACGGTTCAAAACATAAACACAGTTTTGTAACGTGTCGTCGGGTGTGACACTTCCACCTTGATTCAGTAACATCGGGCATGACTTTCTAGTGTAATGACTATTACTTATATGTATCATTGTGTATGTTTATGTGATGCGCCATGTATTACTAATTTTTGTAATTTTGGTTATTCTTTATTCATGTGGTGATACATGTGTGAGTGGTTAAGTAGGTAAACATTTCCCCTAATAACTGATTTGCAAAATCAGATAGCATTATAATAGTTATACACCTAGGTATATATGCTAACATTAGAGATAGATACACGCTACTCACTCAGCGGGTTTTTAAAATATTATTTATTATTTTTTTAATTAGCCTTTGATTTTGACTTAAATATAGAAATGTATATGTGCGTTCATATGTGTATATGCGTGTGCGTGTAGATGTGTATATATATGAGAAAACGCATATATATACATGTATATATATGTGTATGTGGGTAAGTATATAGATGTGTGTGTGTGTGTACATCTGCATATATGGACGTATGGATATGTAGGTAGATGTATATGTAAATGTGTTTATATGTGTGTGTGTGTGCATATTTAGATATGTATGTAGACATATATATCTTTATATGGGTGTAGGTGTACGCATGTATGTATAGTCAATCGAAAGTCCTGATGGAGAGAATTGACTTTTGTCTGTAGTTTTCATTTGTCTTTTATCTTTTTAGCATGAATTCTTCAACATTCCTTGTGTTGGTCAAACGGTCTCTTTTGGGTTGTTATTTGGGACGAGGGCTGGATGGAAACATGCTGCCCGAGAATCCTTTAGCCAGTCTGATAGTTTTATGGGGGCCTCTGGTAGGTGTGGGCATGTGTGTGTTATTTGGTCCTTAGGTAGGGAGTGAGTAGGGTATGTGTGAGCGTGTATACTGCGGTGGGTGTGTGTGATCACTTGACTCATTAAAGAGTGAGTATGAGGTGATGTGTGGACGTGGGTAGAACCGTGTGGATGTGGGTGAGTAAGTTGTGATTTGCAGGGTTATATATTAAAACTATCTATATTGTTAAGTTTATGGCTTGGCCTGGCTAGACAATGTGTTTCCGAGCGTCGTCTCCACTTAGTTTCATGGAATCCTAAAATCTTTCTAATATTATCTTATCTAAACTTTTCCATTCTCTCAATTATAGCGAATTTAGCATGGGTTTTGAAATCGTTTTTTCTAGGCGTGTGTATGTGTATATATATATATATATATATATATATATATAGGTGTATGTGTGTATGTGTGTGTATGTATGTGTTGTAGGTGTCTGGGTGGGAGTATAAGATTTTATCGCCTATGGGGTGTGTATGTCGCCAAGAAATGTACACTCTTCCGGTATATCTTCGGACGTTTGAAAATACGCACACTTTTCTCACTGAAACCCTTCTTTAAATCTTCTCTCTGTTAAAGGTTAATGCCCCCTCCACCTTTGGACCTCCCTGCCTCTCTCGTCTGTTACCTTCTCTATATAGATCCCATGTCCTCCCACACTCTCACATATATACTCCTACTAATATTTTCCCGGAGTTGTTTTTTCTGTTTTCTTTTTGAATCTGTAGGTCTGATGAATTGGATCGTTTTTACGATTCCAATGGAATAAATTATGACCATGGAATATTAGTGTTTAAGTCTTTTTATTATATCCTTACCCTGTCCTGGACATTGAGTTCTACCTGGATCATATCCTCTTGGAATTATTTTTATACATATATGTATGTGTATATATAATTGCATATGTATGTGTATATTTACCACTAATATTGTCTATATTTATATATATATATATATATATATATATATATATATATATATATATACACACATAAGAAAAGAGAAAATCATATATATATACATATATATATATATATACACACAGGAAAAGAGAAAACCACAAATATATATATATATATATATATATATATATATATATATATATATATATATATATATATATATATATATATACGTGTATATACACGCACAAGAAAAGAGAAAATAACAAATATATATATATACACACACACACAAATATATATATTTATATACACACAAAAGAGAAAATCACTAATATATATATATATATATATATATATATATATATATATATATATATATATATAAGACAAGTGGAAACCACGGAGTTCATATGCTAGAAATATATTTACAACAAAGGCAGAGTACTGCAACTAGAACAAAAAAACATGAAGTAAATTCTGTCGTCTGCTTGCATCATTGTTCGAGTTCAAAATGCCATCTAAAAATACAAATAAAATAAAAAATATATAATCACGCGCGATTTTATCGCCAGACGAAGATAAAATACTCCTTTGCCCTTTGCCCCCGTAGCATATTGCCAAAATTCCGTTATTTTTCGCGGTAATTAATCATGGCTGATTGTATCGTATTATACTTGTAGTCGAATCGGCGCCATACGCCAAAAAGTTGCCTCAGGTCGAATCAGCGTGGCTTGAAACTTGCACAGAAAATTCCAAGTGTGTTCGCTCGAAAACAGAATTCGTTAGAGAGCATTTGAGAGGTTAAGAGTATAGAAATATATTATAGGAACGATTTAGAGATTTATTTACTGATCTGAATTCGTGTACCTTGACGTGAGGGAATAATTAAACCACCATCTTCTTGGTCATTTCTGCTGTGCGTTAAGCATGATTCACACAGGGTGTCCAGTTGTGGCCAAGTGTCAAACTAAGTTTTGGTGTATTTATTTTATTTACACACGTACTAATTTCCTTATCTTTGCTGTTGTTTAACATAAAGTTTCGATGTTGTGCCTTCCAGTCTTCGTCAGGTACTTTTCCATCCGGGTAATCCACAGTGAATTTTGAAGTGAACCCTTATTTAATCTAGGTTCCGCAGACCAGGTCTCGCCTAGTTCTTATTTACTACTGCTTTCTCATTGCTTTGCCGTATTTCCATTGAAAACTGCCAATTATTATGTCACTAAATTTACTAACCATCACGACGCAGTGAACCAACTTTCCTAGCTGTAGAGTTAGCTATTCATTCAATACAATCTTTCCACATCATGTTGGACCTGGGAACACCAGCAATTAAGAGGTGGTTCCACGTTCCTCAAAAACCTCCTGATCAGAGTCCTTGCTGCTGGACGTAGTTTATCGTCTTACCCAGGACACGGATGTAGTTTATCGTCTTACTCAGGACGAGGATGTAGTTTATCGTCTTACCCAGGACGCGGGTGTAGTTTATCGTCTTACTCACGACGAGGATGTAGCTTATCGTTTTACCCAGGATGCGGATGTAGTTTATCGTCTTACTCAGGACGAGGATGTAGTTTATCGTCATACCCAGGACACGGATGTAGTTTATCGTCTTACTCACGACGAGGATGTAGTTTATCGTCTTACCCAGGACACGGATGTAGTTTATCGTCTTACCCAGGACACGGATGTAATTTATCGTCTTACCCAGGACGCGGGTGTAGTTTATCGTCTTACCCAGGACGCGGGTGTAGTTTATCGTCTTACTCACGACGAGGATGCAGCTTATCGTTTTACCCAGGATGCGAATGTAGTTTATCGTCTTACCCGGACGTGGATGTAGTTTATCGTCTTACACAGGATGCGGATGTAGTTTATCGTCATACCCAGGACGCGGATGTAGTTTATCGTCATACCCAGGACCCAGATGTAGTTTATCGTCTTACCCAGGATACGGATGTAGTTTATCTTCTTACCCAGGAAGCGGATGTAGTTTATCGTCATACCCAGGACGCGGATGTAGTTTATCGTCATACCCAGGACGCGGATGTAGTTTATCGTCTTACCCAGGACGCAGATGTAGTTTATCGTCTTACCAAGGACGCGAATGTAGTTTATCGTCTTACCCAGGATGCGAATGTAGTTTATCGTCTTACCCAGGGTGCGGATGTAGTTACCCTTCTGCAGAGGTGCAGTCAGCATATTATACAGCCCCAGCTGACAGGGCGTCTTATAGAGTTTAAATTAATAACTAAAATTACATTTGATATAAAAGTAGAAATATTCATTTCTGTTTTATGTTTTATGTTACACAGAGAAACATCAGTTACTGAAATGTATGGTTTTTTATAATCTTGTCTCTCCTCTAGTGAACTTATTTTCGCATCAATTGTGTTACATTTTTACATGTTTAATGATCGTGTGTAAATACTGTTTTATTTTATAACAATATAAACTAAGGGTAAAACGTTTTAAAAATGCTGAGTTTAGGCTAAATTTACCTGCTACAAACTCTAAAATGCGTATTAAAAATGAGTTGTTTTTTTTCAAAATTATGTAGCCATGTGATGGTGCCAAGACTTCAAGCAAATCCAAATATCTCTTGGATATCACAGCATTGGGCGCCTTTCGAATATACGGTAGTGAATTGCCCTACAGTTTATATTAGACGAGGTTACCGTTGGCCACCAATTTATAACGGGAGGCGTTGGTACCCGTTACGGCTAAGATGGAAAACTTTCAAAGTAAATGAATTAAACATTTTCAAAAGAGACGAATTGAACACGGCGAGGAATTTTATACATGTAGTTTTACATAAAGAACAACATACCGTAATCCCCCATGTATAATACGCATTTTCTCTAAAAATATTATAAACAAAATCAGGGGTGCGTATTGTGCACAGCTACAAAAAAAATTAAAAAATTGCCGTAAAATAAAATAAGAATTATCATAAGACTAAATTAGACTAATATTATTCTATGTTTAAAACCATTTTTAAAAAATAAGAGTAAGAAACGCTGGTCTTAATGAAATTGGAGAGGTACAATTTATAGGGTTTGATTACCAAACAAGGGGTGTGTATTATGCGTGAGTAAAAGTATTTTCCCACACTTTCAGCACACTGTTAGGGGTGCGTATTATGGATGAAGGCGTATTATACATGGGGAATTACGGTAATTCAAGAAGAAAGAAATATACTTGTAAATACACAGATAGGTGAAAAAGAAAAAATATTTGTAGGGTTTACCGTGTTCGCCGATGCGTGTAAGATGCACCACGTGGTTGGGTGAAATTAACAAGGCGGGCTGCCGGAGTAAGAAATCTTCACCACTTATTACTAATGTGTGCGTGTGTGTGTGTGAGAGAGAGAGAGAGAGAGAGAGAGAGAGAGAGAGAGAAAGAGAGAGAGAGAGAGAGTTTATTGTCCCGTCTTTTTATAGTCCTGAACAATGCCACGTGGCGGATGTCTTGGCTTACAATATGGGAGTAAGTCCCACAACATATATGAATAATTACGGTGCTCAGCATAGTTTAGCACGGGAGTTTTATAAGTAAGAGATTATCGTGATTGCCGCTATTGTAAGCCTGGCAGTGAAGCTGATCACTGTTTCGCCTCCTCTCCATCTTCCTTCAAGGCAAAAACATTTAGCAGATCTTGTCGAAGATCAGAGGCTAACCCGCCTTCATAAATTCTGTGTTCTGGATGTTTGAGTTGCTTTCTATTTAATTTCGCGATATAAAAATGTGTATGTGATATCTAATGTAACCTGGAGCTTAGCAATAATAATACGAAACGTCTCACTAATTGCCAGACTGAAGAACCCAATCAACTGCCAATACAATTTTATCCGAGACTGCAAACTATGCAAAAATGCTTGTACAGTCTGTCACTTAAGTGCCATACGCTACACACAATTTACAATCATGTCTCTTGATTCATGACTGACTAGGCAGAAGATTTTCCCCACAATACGCTGCCTTTTCTTTCTGTAGACAGGTTGCCAACCAAGGCTATAGGACCCAGTCTATCCTGCTTTCAAACAGTAGCTGAGAGGAGAAGAGATGGACTCATACCCTTCCCCAACGGCGTTTGCGCTTAAGTGAATGTAATGAACCTGACTGGAATTCGAACTCGGCTCTCCGATTGTTTAGTAGCATGCAGTTATTTATAAACAGGCACATATTTTGAAAATATGGATTAAGTCCGACAGAAGATTTAAATAAGGACATTTTGATAAATGGATGTTCCATCATTCGTCATATTCTACCAAATTTTTAATACACAAACTAATATTCCCCCAAAATACACATGCACACAGGCGCCATAAGATATAAATATTTTTTATATATATATATAACATGAAAGAACAATGAGATTTATAATCCAGTGTTCTTAGCATTTATTTTTATTTAAAAAAAAATCAAGTGACTTACCTGTTAACATGGCTGCCTTCTTGTGTCTTCTTGGAAAAGCCAGCCATCTAATTTGACCTCATTTTATAGGAGAGTGCCTAATGAGTCTGGCAGGTCCATTATGGTAGGTGTAGAAATCAAGTGACTTACCTGCTATCTTTATCTTTGAGAAAATTGTGCAGCATTTGCTGCCATATAGGAAGACAAATAATACGTAACAGTTCAGTACTCTCCTATAAAATGAGGTAAATTAGCTGGCTTGCTTTTCCAAGAAGACACACGAAGGCAGCCATGTTAGCAGGTAAGTCACTTGATTTCTACACCTACCATAATGGACCTGCCAGACTCATTAGGCACTCTCCTATAAATGAGGTAAAATTAGCTGGCTTGCTCTTCTAAGAAGGCACAAGAAGGCAGCCATGTTAGCAGGTAAGGCACTTGATTTCTACACCTACCAGACTCATTAGGCACTCTCCTATAAATAAGGTAAAATTAGCTGGCTTGCTTTTCCAAGAAGACACAAGAAGGCAGCCATATTAGCAGGTAAGTCACTTGACTTCTACACCTACCATAATGGATCTGCCAGACTCATTAGGCACTCTCCTATAAATGAGGTAAAATTAGCTGGCTTGCTTTTCCAAGAAGCCAGCCATGTTAGCAGGTAAGTCACTTGATTTCTACACCTACCATAATGGACCTACCAGACTCATTAGGCCCTCTCCTATAAATGAGGTAAAATTAACTGGCTTGCTTTTCCAAGAAGACACAAGAAGGTATCCATATTAGCAGGTAAGTCACTTGACTTCTACAGTAGGTGACACTTGGAACAACTTCTTTGTCGGTCTAGCAGCTCAGTTCTTCAATCCTACCACCACCTGCTCATCTATGACGTGTGGCAGGCAATACGAACGAGCGGCATCGGAACGACACGAAGGACACTCTACCCATCACTAAGAGCGGAACACTCGGCCCAAAGCATGCCTCTTAATATAGATTAGCAACCGGGTACGCTCTACGTTCAGTTTTGTTTTCACTTTGTCTTCAAAAACCTCTATCCACTCGTTTACTCTTCCGTTCCCCTAACGTCAAAGTGGATGCTGCTTAAAAAATTTCAAAGAACCCATCCGCTGGTAATCAAACAGAAACACTTGCGATCAGGATCACACTTTTCTCTTTTACGTGGGTATTCCAACCATAGCATCACAAAAATGCTTCATCTCTGAGTTCAAATAATTTAATTGAAACCGCGTTTTTATTCTTTTTTTACCCTACTTCATTTCAGAGACTACATAGCAGTTAACTGACTTCATCAAATCTTTCATTTCTCACCGACTCCTTTACTCTCTTCCTGTCATTGCTTTTCTGTATTAATTTGATGTAAAATGTCTTACATGTCTTCATCTTCATTATTTTACGAATCTTCTTCCGCTCTCTTTGACTTTGTGTTCCTTGTCTCCTTTTCTTCTTTCCTCATCGTCATATTCTAAACAGTCACCATTACTGATAAGTTCGTCGGTTTAGAGATAGACGACAAGTATGGCATAAACAAAAGACAGACGACACTCCATTAGTATCAGTCTATGAGAATAGCTTACACCTAATTGCATCCTGTTAAGGTACCAAATGTTTACTAAACTGAACATAGGCGGGCACAAGGCCTCAAATATAGGACACCTTATGAGAATCAAAATAATTACAATTTGCTACAATAGCTTGTGAGCTGAGCACCAGACAATTGTATGGATATTAAGGAAATCGTGGCTTGAAATACGGGTACGATCACCGAAGTTAAGCAATGTTGAGCCAGGTGAGTACCACGATGGATGGCTGCTTGTAACCTTCGATGTGCGGGTGGTGTAATGGATAACGGCTTGAAATTGTTACCTGGAGAGCCGAGTTCCAGTTTCCGTTGGGTTCGTTATATACACTTACCCGCAAATACCCTTGGGAAAGGTATGAATCCACCTCTTCTTCCCCCAGATATGGATTAATTAGTAAGACTTGTATCACTAAACCATTATTATCTAAAAATAAGTGCTTACAATCTAAAAATACTTTCTTGTATTAAATAACCTGCAAAGGGTCGATAAAACGTAGAAAATGAATCATTATTACTAAATAGAACTTGATCAAACATTAACTCGGATGGATCTCTCACAGACTAGCTTGCTAATCATTTCTCCTGGATGAGAAACCCTTTTTTTGTGAACTATATGTTCATACACTACAAAGATCAAGAGCCACTCCAGTAAGAGCATTACAGAATGGGGTTGTTGCGTGAGCGTAAGAGGAGGAAATATGCGCAGTTCATCAGGTTATGTAAGATAGATAAGGGTTAACCCTAGAGGTTAAGCCTGTAGTGGTTGAGGAGGCAACCTACCGGCAGTCTGCTCCAAAATGTAGTGGTTCTCTGGAAGAAGTTGTCTGAGTAGAACTTCCTCCTTCCCAATGGCATATGAATACTGATATTTCGCCCCTTTCGGAAGGCTAGTCTTAGCTGTAAAGGCTTGAACTGTTGGAACTAGTGAATTTAACTCATTTGAACATTTGCCATGGAAATAGCGATGGAGTAGCGACAGGCCTGCTAGGTTGTGTGTGTGGAAAAGCCACGTAAACGATGTGGAACATAAGCAGCTCCAGCCCAGATGTGGCAGCAATGCTTTGTGTCTGATCGAACTAGTGAATTTAACTCATTTGAACATTTGCCATGGAAATAGCGATGGAGTAGCGACAGGCTTGCGAGGTTGTGTGTGTGGAAAAGCCACGTAAACGATGTGGAACATAAGCAGCTCCAGCCCAGATATGGCAGCAATACTTTTGGTCTGCTTGGAGTATATCTGAATAGAGACTCTCGTCGGGTGTGACCGAAAGTGTTGGGAGAAAACGAACATTGAATTTGTTACACTTGTAATGACTTGATCGACTTGTTTGGTATCTACTGTTCTATGGCGAGATGTGAACCTGATTTCGTTTTTATTTCCTTTTGTTTTTTTTTTAGCTTCGTTTTATTTTTTTGTTATTCGACATTATTTGAAGTTAATTCTACACGTGGCAAATTTCATTTTGTATTTTAGTCTTTCTTAAGATATTTCCTTGTCATTTTTGCTATTCTGTTGTTTCTTTTTATTTCTCTTCTAATGTATTTGATTTTAATTTTCTTTTCGTGATCGTTCCCTTTTACAATTTTCTATTTTCTCTGTTTTCTTCTTTTTCTTCGTATTCCAAGAAAAAGAAGAGAAGAATATGAGAAAACATTTTCTCCTTTTCTTTTTCTTTCTTAATTTTACGATTTGCTCGCTTTGTCATTTTCTTTTCTTCTTCTTTTTATTTTCTCTCTTCCTTTCAATAATTTTCGTTTTTCCTCATCTTCTTCGTTTCCTCCTCTTCTTTTCTTCTGTTACTTATATTTTCTTCTTTTCCCCTTTTTCTTCTCCTTCTTCCTTCTTCTTCTTCTTCTTTCCATTTCTTCTTTTTACCATATTCTTCTTCCTCTTTTTTTTCCTTTTCTTCTTTTCGCTTGGTGCCATTATTACAGGCTTTACTTTCCTAGCTATTTTTATCTTACTACTTCTATCCAATATTAGGCATTATCACTTACTCTTCATCATTAAATCATTTTATCTATTTTCCTCGTTCTCTACGTCGTTATTTTTTTTGTGAAAAGTTACAATTTCTTTTAAAAAATATCTTTAAAAACAAAAGAAAAACTTAAATGCATTTGGGGCAGATTTTTCATACCATTTATTGATGTCTTCCATTTCATTTTTATTCTTCTTAAAACAAAAAAAAAAATGTCAGACATGTCAGACATTTTCTTTTTTGGGGGGGGGGGTTGTATCTGCGTCTTTTCCGCTTCTATCAATTTTTACGCAGATTTCGACCAGACTTTTTCTGCTTCAATTTGCTTTGCTTTTCTCTTTTATAGATGCAATATTCCTTTTTTTTTTTATCGCTTTTTACTTATTCATGTCTGCTCTTCCATCGTGTCGTTTGTCCAGACAGTATTTTTTTTTTTACTTTCTTTTTTTATTACATTTTACGTTATTCATTGATTCATGTATTTTTTGACAATTCTTTTTCTTGAATTCTTTTAGTCTCTACTTTGCAGATATTTCTGCATTTGGAATTCTATTTCCAGACATTCGAAACACCAGCACCACCCCGACGACATCATCATCGCCATTGCACTTTTATCATCATCATCATCATCATCATTCTTCGATTCCTTTATATCTTCCATGTCATAATGGGTTGATGATGATTATTGTCGTTACTTTATAATCTCCAAAGCTGATGGAATCTGCCCCTTTCATCTGATAATAATGTAAAAGAAGTTTTTGCTAGCATATTTACTAATGTCTAAGAAGAAAGATAAGATCTTAAATCATCCTTTCGCGATGTGGCTTTTACTGTTACTATTTTACATGCCAGTAGTAATAATAATGAATGCGTAGCGGTTACCAGCGCGGAAAAGACGATCGATGGTCCGTGTTCAAATTACAACTATAGCCCTTGCTTTCGCTTTCATACAAATACTCTTGGGAAGGCATAAACCCATTTATTTTACACGCGGCGGCCACTTTCCCACAGAAGAAACGCTGCTTTTCTATCGCTACGTCCATGACAAACAGTCAAACAAATTCCATTCTTTAGTGGCACAAGCTCAGGCATATATAGCTAAGATTCGCCTTGCTACGTCCACAGTGTTGAATCACCCACATAACCTCCGTATTCCATTGATAAGGAACATCTACTCAGACAGCTTCTTCCCAAGAATCACTACCCTGTGTAACAAACTTCTCTGTAAATGTTTCCTCGGACATTACGTAGTCCTGGGTACGACGATAAACTACATCCGGCAGCAAGGCCTCTTATCGAGAAATTAGAGGTTTTGAGAAGCGTGGAACCACGTCTTAATTGCTGTTGTTCCCAGGCCCATCCTCACCCAGGGTGGTAGCACCTGTTAGGGTCCCAACTATGGGCAAATAGTGAACGCCCAAACAATAATCAAAACGCTAGGAAAGTATAAAAATACATTTTCAGTGTAAAAATATCAGCAATAAATTAAAAATTACCAACAATACATTTGTGTAGTAAAATTACCAGTAATACAGTTCATAAAAAAATTACCAAAAATATATTTTATCATCTACAAACTGTACATCTGTTATATACTGTACCTATGAACACTAATGGGTATGTCCCAATCCTCATAAATACGTTGGACACTATTGTAAGTGAGAGGTAATATGGTGTTTAAGTAGTCCACCACTAGCAGTGGTTTACCTATTTCCCGCCGCTGGCGAGTATTGTATTTTGTTGATGTTATAAAGATTACCATTTCCATTTCCAACCTCCGTTTTGGTTATTTCTCATTCAGTAACCTTTTCTAGGTTACAACACTATCTCACACTGTTCATATCTATCTATCTATCTATCTATCTATGCGCGAAATTAAAAATATAAAATGGCGACAATTTATCCATCGCACCCTACATATATATTTAATCATTTCTCTTCGAGCAATGGAATAAAAGCCACTAGGACGCAAGGGGTTGCTGATTGTTAGAGAATCTGAGAAAAGCTATAAGAGAGAACAATAGAAGAACAATGATTAAGAAATCGGACCCACCCTTTCACTGTCGAAACGATTAAATGTAGCCGTCGCTTTTCTACTCCAACAGCTTCTTATCGCGCACTTCCCCACAGTGAAACTCCCTTCCTCTTACTTGCTTTCCTGGTGGCTAGAGTCTTCAAATATTCAAATGTAATGTCAATCAACATATTCTGATGCGTTGATCTGGTTTCCAGTCCTTCTCTTTATCCTTTCCTCAAACACGCCTCTTTTCTCTTGCTCTCAGTCCTCTGTAACCCCTTGCGTGCTAGTGGCACTCCCGCCTTGCTTGTGGTGAAATGCTTAAAAAAAGAAGATAACGATTGACATTGATCTTCAAAAAATTAAATGCAAAGTGAAAGGGAAAGCAAGAAACCGGAAGAGGGTTCCACAAGCGAGAAGTGCGATAGAAGAACTGTTAGTATAGGACTGAGGGTCACATCTTTCCATTTCAACTCTAAAATGATGAGACCTTGCCTCCAATCTAGCCGTACACTTAAATCCATAAAGTCTTGTTACCATAGTGGAAAGTTCATCAGAACAATTACCATAAAAAGTATTTATAGAAAAGACGCTACGTTACGGTGGTGAAAAAAAGGGACAGAAACCGAGATGCCAGGTCAGGACCAATAAAATTGCAGATTCTTTTTGGGGATTTATCAAGAGTCTCTAAATACATAACAGGAGAACCAGACCAGATGTGGCAGCAATATATAAATTATATCTGTAGATCAGCATCGCCGCGCCTGTCTACTATCTGCTTCACAACCGAGTAGTGGTACCTGGCTCAACGCAGTGCCCTCTTCATCTACCGGTACCCTTCTAGATGATGAGTGCACTCGGGTCGGAGTCGCGATCCGTCTTGGACTCAAATTATGTGAGCGTCACAGATGCAGATGTGGAGCCTCCATCGGTGAGTTTGGTTTGCATCCTCTCTCCTGTCGTCGTAGTGCCGACCGCTTTCCACGGCATGCAGCAATTAACGACATCATCAAAAGAGGTTTGGATGCAGCTGGGTTCCCTTGCCAAATCGAACCCGTAGGCCTCGACCGTGGTGATGGAAAGCGGCCGGATGGCATTACCATCTTCCCTTTTAAAATGGGTAAGTCGTTGATTTGGGATGCAACCTGTGCGGATACATTTTCGGCCGGTAATTTGATCAGGTCCGCGGTTGAGCCGGGGTCCGTCGCCCGAGACGCAGAGATGAAAAAAATAGTTAAATATTCTTCTCTTGTTGATAGATTTTTTTTTTACTCCTGTGGCAGTGGAGACTTCAGGGGTTATTGGCCCTCGTTCGATGGCGTTCCTTCGGGTGATTGGTGCGATTGCGTCTCGATTAAGGAGCGAGCCTCGCGAAACGGAGTTGCTCTTGCAGCGTGTCTCACTGGCGATGGTTCGAGGTAATGCTTTCTCCATCATTACGGCTGGCATCGGATAGAAAACATTGTTTATAGTTACGTTGTTCTGGAATTGTCAATTATATATCTATTACTGATTTCACAAAAACATTTGTGACAATTTCACTGTTGACGAATTATCTCCTTGCCACTTATAATCTCGACATTAAACTCCCGCACACGTAAACAAATCAACAATATTTTACTTAAAATAGACAACTTCAAACGTGTGAACGAATTCAAAATTACAGTGAAAATAGACTAATTGATGTATCTAACATTCATCTATCGCACTAACTTTGATGAAATTTACCTAAGATTTTCTTTTTTTTGGTGGGGGTGTCATTGGTATCGGCACGGAAAATGAGCGGAGTTCAAATCCCAGTCTCGTCTAGTGCGTTCGCATTCGCACTAATGACATTCGGTAAGACATGCATTTATCTTTTCTCCCCCAAGTATGGGTTAATTGGCAGGGTCTACCCAGCTATATAACCCATAGGGCTCTCTAGCTTTGAGTGGAAGGCTGTCTAAGAGAGACCTACACTGAATTCGAAACCCTGGATAAGTTAACAGGAAATAGAGAAGGAAATCCATGGACGGCCACGTCCTGAAGGGTCATGGCATAACAAATCATAAATTTTCCCCAGACTTTTGAACTGGAGTAGAATTGATCCTTTGTTCTCTGTTTAGGGTTGGGTTTCTGGTTCCTTCTAAAGTCGTTTCAATCTTTTTCATTCCGAGTAGCCACTTGCGTCTTAGGGGGTATTTCTGGGAGTCATATGTGCGAGGTATTTCCAGGAGGTATATGTGGTGCTATATGTGAGGTATTTCTGGGAGGAATATGTGTGAGGTATATGTTTGAGGTATTTCTGGGAGGTATATGTGGGACTTTATGTGGGAGGTATTTCTGGGAGGTATATGTTCGAGGTATTTCTGGGAGGTATATGTGGGACTTTATGTGAGGTATTTCAGGGAGGAATATGTGGGAGGTATTTCTGGGAGGTATATGTTTGAGGTATTTCTGGGAGGTATATGTGGGACTTTATGTGAGGTATTTCAGTGAAGTATGTGTGGAGGTATTTCTGGGAGATATATGTTTGAGGTATTTCTGGGAGGTATATGTGGGGCTATATGTGGAGTATTTAAGGGAGGAATATGTGGGAGGTATTTCTGGGAGATATATGTGGGAGGTATTTCTGGGAGATATATGTGGGTGTATTTCTGGGAGGTATATGTAGAGGCTATTCGTAGGGGCTATTTCTGCCACCCACCGTAGTTTCTTCATTTTGGTTGTTATTGTCACAACGCTTTAGCCGTTAATTAGCAGAACGAGAATTAATCACATGAATTAAATAAAAGATTCGGTTCGAAATTTCCTGAAGGTCATCAGCAACAAATCATCTGATGAAGAGAAGAGACAGTTTTAAGATAAGTTACAATTTACATATAGCTTTTTCCCCTTCGAACCTTATGGCGCTACAGAATCACAAACAATGAACTACCAAATAACTTAATGAATTAAAAAAAACATCTAAAATAGATATCACGTGTTAACTTGCAGACAAAATAATAATATAATCAAGATGTTGACATTCCACACTACTTCAAACAAAAGTTTAGTAAAGAAACCCCCAAAATACTGGGAAGAGCGATAACGGTTAGTGAACATGAGAAAGATTCCATAAATTTCAACCGACAGCAGCATTGGCTGTTCGGTCAATAAATGTCGATGGTTTCCTTATAAGGAAACGGCTAATATTACCATTATATTACGAATGTTTTTTTATATCTTTCAACTATCTTACACCTGATTCTATATATAAATATATAGTTGTAGAGTTTGGTAATAGCAACAGACAGTACTCGACTGTAATTGAAGTTGAGTCTGACTGCTGGGAAAGTTGGTAGGTGCTTTATACAGGGTGTCCATAAAGTTCGTGTGCACTTAAAAAAATTATAACTTTATTTGTATTTACGATAGAAATAATTTGTAAAAAAGGATTAGAAAGAAGTAAATCTATATTTTGTCAGGTTTTATTGAAATTTTATTTAAGTTTCCTCCATCATTAGCAATACAAAGGGTAATACGATTTTGCAGTTCACGGAAGACATTTGCCAACTGATTTACAGTAATGCCTGAAATCACATTAGTTATTTTAGCTATACTTAAAACTAGGTACATTAAACTTTATAACATTTTTTACAGATTATTTCACTCGCAAATACAAATAAAGTTATACATTTTTTAAAGTGCACACGAACTTTATGGACACTCTGTATAACAGCCTGGGAGATTCCATTCTGTTACCCAGGCAAGTCTATTCTTTAGGTTCTGATTGGTTGATGATTCCAGTGTGGATATTGTGCTCAATAAATATCCAGCACAATATCCACCCTGTGACTTTATTCAACAGTGACATGTATTGAGTTACAACCCTGTTTATTTTTGTCAGCCAACTGGACGCTAGTTGGAAACATCCTTGCGAAGTTGAGTCTCACACTCTTTATTGTTCAACAGCAAATAGGTGAATAAAATGTACAAAAACTTATCTGCTGGCCTGAGTTTCATAGAAATAACTCCACTCTTCAGTAGCATGATAAATCAACTGAATTTATTAATAAATATCATATTTACTTCAAAATACAACTATTATAACACTTCACCCTGGCTGGTGACGTCAGTCTAGGAAGCTCTCCACCCAGCTATGCCATGTTAACACTGCACTGGTTGTGTACTTAGCTATGAGACCAGTCTAGCCCATTGTGCTACATGGACCTTGTTTCTTGTATGAACCTATAGAAAGGTTCATACACACTTTGACAGGTCTTGTTTTTAATCCTCCTCACCAGAAAAGCCTGGTGGGGGAACCAGATCAATCATCAATGCCCCAAACATGTGGCAGGTTGTACTCGGTTACATGGTATAAGTAGCAGTTTTAGAGTGGTCTGGCAAAAATCTGTGTACTTACAGCTACTGAAATGAACTAATCTGTTAAGTATATTATTAACCACCTCTTTTCTATCTGTCTATATTTCTGAGATGATGTATTATGTACATTATTTACATTATTCGGACTATTGTCCTCATCTTTGTCGCCATATTTATTACAACGTTTCGGTCGTTGTACGCTCCGGCCTTCTTCAGGTGGTTGTAAAGAGTGTGAGTTCAATACCCGGTTAAGGCAGTGGAGAACTTTCAGAGGGAAAAATTAACAGGAGATAACTGATAACTGACATCCATTAAACATGGCACGTGGAACTAGAACAGTCTACCCCAGTGAGCGAAATAAAGGGTTCAGTTCGACATTCCAACCACCTGAAGAAGGCCGGAGCGTACAACGGCCGAAACGTTGTAATAAATATGGCGACAATAGTCCGAATAATGTAAATAATGCACCTCTTTTCTGCTGCTATTTTCTCTGTTTTTCTTTTTTCTTTCTCTTTTTCCCTTTTTCTTTTTTCTTTTTTCTTTTCTCTTTCTTTCTTTTTCTTTTTCCTTTTCTCTTTTTTCTTTTCTCTTTCTTTCTTTTTCTTTTTCCTTTTCTCTTTCTTTTTTTTCTTTTTTCTTTTTCTCTTTCTTTTTCTTTTTCCTTTTCTCTTTCTTTTTCTCTTTCTTTTTCCTTTTCTCTTTCTTTCTTTTTCTTTTTCCTTTTCTCTTTCATTTTCTTTTTCTTTTTTCTTTTCTTTTCTTTCTTTTTCCTTTTTCTTTCATTTCTTTTTTCTTTTTCATTTTTGATGCTCTTAACATTGTTTGGGCCAAGCCCTTCTTCCACCTTCATCATGTAATTAATGAGAAAAGAAGAAAAAACATTTTTTTTCACACGCACGCACACACACACACACACACACACACACACACACACACACACACACACACACAAATAATTGAATAAAAATTCAGAAACTTATATGCTGTCCCGAGTTTCATAGAAATAACCCCATTCTTCAGGATTAAGACAAATCAACTTAATTTATTAACAAATATCATATCTAGTTTAAAATACGTTACATGAAAACAATGCCTAATAAACATCGTCAAGTAGAGAAAGCTGAAATGTTATGGGCACATCACAAGAGCCAACAATCTTTCCGCTGCCATCCTACAAGGTGCTACCTGAGGCAAAACAAGAAGAAGCAGACAAAGAGAAAAATATAGGCTGACGACCTCACTGTGTAGGCTGAAAGATAATTCACAGTGACGGACATTGTCACGTAACCGAGATATAGGGTGGAGCTAGGTGGTTGCTCAGTTCCGCAGTGGTCCTACGAACAAAAACCAGGATTGATTATGATGATGACATAAAAAGCGTTAAGTCTTTACGTCAACTTGATTTTAAATTTGTTCTTTCTAAAATTTCCTACAAAACTGTATGTTCTCCCACTAACTCAAGAAAAACAACATTTCCCAACAAAATTTCTAACATTTTGAAAAGGCTCAAAAATATAATTTGATTAACAAAAATTCGTTTGGTCTTTCCTCTTAATAATAACAAAGATTATGACGATTAAACTTTGTTTTTAACTTTGGGGCATCTTTTCATCATATATGCTCATTTTTAGAGCATCTTTGGTGCTCTCTATATACATAATGATTGTATACAGCAAGTAACTGAAAAGTCGAAGCAACACAAAGACGACACGAGACGTGGTAAACTCAACAAAATATTCTTTCAAATTCCCCGCTGGATCCGTCGCGATCCCAACATTCCCTAGTGAGACCGGAAGTGCTTACAATCATCATCAACATCATAATCAACATTATTGATGTTTTCATAAAGGGAATGGGACGTTCCGGCACAGCCGATTCGACATAGGAATTAATTAATTAATTAATTAATTAATTAATTTCTTTCTCCCCCTCTCTCGTTTAGTAGTCAGATTAGAACTTCGTCGTTATATGCTCGAATAGTCCAATTTAAGAAAATTTTAATCAAACTAAATTTGAGACCGACTTGATTAATTTGTGACTTTAAACAAGCTGCAATATTATGCTTTGCAAGATGCATTATCCCACCATTCGCATTTAGGATTTTGCTTTTTCCATGCACATAATTACGAAATGAAGAAGTCATTTCTAAGATTAAATAGCTTTACTAAGTTTTTAATTTATTTTATTTTTATTTAATAGTTCAATTTAAGAAAAAAGATTAGTTGGAGGTATTTTTATATCATATTTCCTTCACCGCAGCTTCATATTTTTCAGTCGTCAAAGCCCTTTTATTCCAAATGGAATATACAGATGGTGACAAACGAATAAAAAAAGTCATAATGGAAGTTGAATCATTCGATCCTATTGAATTCCTGAAGAGTGTTGCTCAGAATTACGAAATGAAGAAGTCATTTCTAAGATTAAATAGCTTAAATAAGTTTTTTTATTTTTTTGTGAAATACAATATTTTTAATTTAAGTTTTGAACTTACATAATTCCCTTCGTGTTTTAATAGGATCCTTAATTCCTTAAATGAATAAAAAGTCATATTGAAAGTTAATTTTTTTCAATGCTTTTATCCTTTTTCGGGAGTGGGGTGCCTCCGGTTAAAGACATTGACGTCGAAACGGTCTGCCGCCTAAACGGCTATGCCGAAGAGTCTAATTATTTTTCTGACGCCGAATCAGAGACGCCAAATAGGTTACGTCGTACCAAACCCGTTATAAAAAGAGTAACAGTTGTTTCAAAGGGGCTCCTTTTCATCCTGTCTGGAAGTCCAAACCTCCACACTAGATATAACGTGTCGACGGCACCCCAGGCTTTAGCAAGGCGTGTATTTACATCGTTTTCGCAGCTACAAATTTTACTAACGAGATAAGTAAATGCTTCTAAACAGTTGAGTGACGTGCCAGGTAATGTATGGCTTTATATATTTGCTTAAACTTTTAATTATATATATATATATATATATATATATATATATATATATATATATATATATATATATATATATATATATTAGTAATGAAAATCTTGGTAATCCGTATGGATAATCCCAAGGAGGATGAAATCCGGAGAGCTCAATGTTAAATCAGAGCGATTAATTTAATTTAATGAAAACAGAAAACTTTAAGGGTCCATTGGTTATAATTTCAAGGGTGAAAAAAATGAATTTAAATTTACATATAAGGTGATATAGAGAGTGGTGAGAGATAGTGTGACAGATATGGTCGAAATTAGAGAGGCAAGGGAGAGATAGGAATGCTTTTAAATTTATTTTTATTACAATACTTAATAGTGAGGAAGAGGGTAAGGATCAGACATTGACCTATTTAATAGGTCATCTCACAGGAAACGATATAGAGAGAAAAGAAAAAAGAGAGAAGTAAAGATGTAAGGAATAAGAGGTAGAATTAGGGTTTATAAATTTGGAGAGGGAAGTTAAGAGATGCTGATGATCTTTGGTATTGGTTTGTTTATTTGCAAATCAAGAAACCGAAGGTTTTCCAGACAAGTATAATTCCTTATATTTATAAGATTACAACTAATATATATATATCAGATGACATTACTTGCACGGATTACCGTGACTCTCTGTCGCCATCCAATTCTAATGTACATCATATTCGACAAGTCATAGAGATTGTAGTTTATGTTTTTTACTTGGACAGGCAGCCACAAAAGAACGTTACTAACAATTTCGTCTTTAGCTCTCCATCGAATCTAAATCTACATTCCTTAATGAGGTTTGATATATATATATATATATCATTATCATCATCATCAGGTCACACTGCTTGCACGGATTTCCGTAATTCACTGCCGCCATCTAATTCTACTGTACATCCTATTCGGCAAGTCATAGAGATTGTAGTTTATGTCGTCACAAATCTGCTTGGATCTTCTTTGGACAGGCAGCCACAAAAGAACTTTACTAACAATTTCGTCTTTAGCGCTTCAGCGAATCTGACTCTACCCTCTTTTAATGAGGTCTGATACTGGACAAAGTTCCTTATATAATCGTTTATTGGTCAGACAATCTCTCCGGGTGACATTTAAAGTCACTCTCAGCATCCAAGTGTAGGCTCCATCCATTCTTCTTACTATTTGTGAACTAAGGGTCCATGCTGAGCAGTCATACAATAGAACAGAAGGAACTGTTGCTTGAAAGAGGCTCCTTTTCATCCTGTCTCGAAGTCCAAACCTCGACACTAGATATAACTGGTCGACGGTACCCCAGGCTTCACCAATGTGTCTACTTACATCGCTTTTGCCGTTAGAGATTTTACTACCGAGATAAGTAAAGACTTCTAAACAGTTGAGTGGCGTCCCGGATTACGGTTTTGATTTCTATTATTCTAATATTCGAAATAATTGATTATATGATTGGGCAAAGGTATTTGCTTAGACTTTTAAGGAATCCATTTATTTCTATTCTTAATGCTTGCATTATTATTATTATTATTATAATTTTTATTTTCTTTGATATCTGGCGTTTACACTTTTCTTTCCGGGTCCCGTCCAGGGACCTAAGGTTAGAAATGGCGTCATGACACTTTCCACTGCAAAAAAAAAAAAATAATTACATAGATAAAGCCCTTCGTAAAGTGTGGGCTGTACTTGTCAGAACAATTTTTTGTATCTTTTTGAGGAATGAACTTCCAGGGATCCCTTCAATCAGCCTACTGGAATCTTTTCCAACCAGTCCAAGGGCTCCAACTACAACAGGGATTGTTGATGTTCCCATGTGCCACATTTTTGAGATTTCTATTTCAAGGTCCTTGTATTTTGACAGTTTTTCGAATATCTTCAAAGATACATTGCAGTCTGCAGGGACTGCCATATCAATAAGGAGGCACTTATTTTGTTTGTGGTCTTTAATAACAATGTCTGGGCGGTTGGCTTTGATTGTTCTGTCAGTGTGTATTGTGTAGTCCCACATTATTATTATTATTATTATTAGTAGTAGTAGTAGTATATATGAGATTTGATCAAAAAGTATCGGGACTTTCTAAAAAGAAAACTACAACACATATCAATTCAGCATTTAATCTCCTTCGAAGTAGTCCCTTTTCTGAAGCAACACACTTTATCCAGCATCGTTTCTATTGATGGCAGCATTCCTTTTTTTTTTAGATGACGAACAGCTGCTTTGTCGCGTTCTCGACAACTTGAAATCTTATTCCTTTCAAGTGGCATTTGATTTTTGAAAAGGAAAATGTCGCAAGTGGCGAGATCGGGTGAATATAGTGGTTGTCAGAGGTGGGGAATGTTGTCCTTGACGAAAAACTTCCACACAAACCCTGGTCACTGATAGAATCTCTTTGGTGTGGTGAGCCGACCACACTCGACACACTCTCCTTCCATGCACTGCTGTAAACAATTAAAGTGAGCGAGAACTTTATATAAATTAGTGTGAATTTGCGACAGAGTTTAAAATCAATCTGTTCCAAGCTTCTTTAGCTCCGTTAATATAATAGCGGTCTCGATACCTTTTGATCAGGCCTTCTTGTCTACATTATATTACTTATTTCCGTCCAAGGCAAGGCGCCCCATTGAGAGTGCAAATATTGATGATGACAGATGAAAATTCAGGCTCTGCTTGTTGTTAATGAAATGTTACTAACTATAATGGAGTTGAAATGAGAAATTCTTTCTTTCTGGGAATTTCCGGGATGAGGAGTTATTATTATTTCCATCAGACCTGCGCAAAATACGGCCTGTGGACTGCGTGTTGTCCCCGAAGTTTTTCTAAAACAGTAAAGTTCTGTGTTTAT
>OZ038483.1:126059369-126066869 GCA_964036315.1 Acanthosepion esculentum
AAGGTGGGTTTGGTCTTAATAAAAGGAGTATCGGAAATATTCGTGTATAATACGCACTACATTCCAGGATTTTAGGCCTAAAAGAGCTACATATTATTCGCAAACACTAAATATTAACTTTATAAGAGGAACAGTATGAGCAAAATGAATTCTGTCTATGGTTTAAAATAACTATTATGTAACAAATAGTTTAAATCACTAACCAAACATTTCATTATTTAAAGAAAATCAAATAGTTCTACAGAAAGATGTTGAGAATACCATGGACGCAACATGTAAGGCTAAAAAAAGTGTGGAAATAATAAACTTAATAACCTCTGGGTGACTGGAAAACTTAAAAAAAAAGAAATGGAAAAAAAAAAAAACTTGCATTCTGTTAGACATTGCTGAATAATCTGGGTTATTTCCCTTAGTTTAGTCTAGTGGACATCGAACCAGCTACAGTCGACAGAGGCTGTGAAACTAACCCGTTAACCACTATCCCACGGTAAGGCACTTTTAATAAAGCAAATTATTAGTTTTGTCAGTGCTGAATTATTTAAGTCGCGACTTTAGTCCTCTGCAATTCAGATCAATGCTGATTATCTCAAATTTACATATTCTTCACCAATTCCGACTTCAGCTTAAGTTGTTTGCTTCGTTTATGTCGTAGTTTTTGTTTTGTTTCATGTTTTTATTTTAAAATATCTTTTGTTATTTGTTTTATTCATAGTGTAAAGTGATTTTCGCAGACACCGAGGATGATTAGAGGTTGTCTTATTGAATACTTATGTAAAGCTTTTATGGGTTTAGAGGTCTTTTTTAAACATCGTTATACCATTTTCAAATCTTCTCTCACCGACCAGCGTCGCCATAATTGAAGTAAACAACTTGAATCATTTTGTGCAAAAACCATTTCGTACATCTTCTGGTAATGTATTTGACCCACTTACAAATAATTTTAAAATAAAATACGCAGATATATACTAAAATATATCATCGTGCATTTCGGCAACAATCCCACCTTAATATATATTTTGTTAAAGACTGACAAGGTATTTTTAATTATACACCCTTGTGCAAATTAAGTTTCCTTTCTTTCACCATAAGGTCAGTTTTAGACTCATTTAATTGACAGAGTGTAATCGATTTCTATTTTTCCTCAGATTAGGTCATTTGCAGTGGTGTGAAGTAATACGAATTTATTTTCGGGGTGTACGATGGAATTTGTTTGGCCTTGAATAATATTGCGTCAGCCGTGATTGCATCAGATTTTCATCACGCCCAAACTCTATTGTATCGACTATCGATTAGTTGTCCTACAGCGATGGACATTACTCAAAGGAAGCGTACGAAAATTGTAACGCCGCACGAACACAATGGCAAGCCTTACCAGTGAGCAAATCAAAGTACTATAGACTGGCCCGGAAACTCCTGATTTAAATCCAATCTAGAATTTGTGGTCAATCTGCAAGGAACGACTTCGTTGAATGGACATACGAAGTGCTAATATGTGCACTGGGTCATTGGGAAAATATGAAAAAAAGTAAATAATAACGGAATTATTTAGTTTTGTTTCATTTAATTTGCACAGGGGTGTGACATACTCTTGTATGCGAACTAGTCATTTTTATGACCTTTAAAAATTAAACAGAAATTAATCTGTAACGTGGGTGACCTATGGTAAAAAGATTTATTCCCTCAGATACGTTTCCCCCGTTACCGGAATTATTATATCCTTCACGGACGGGACGGAATGGCTGAAAGGATGAAGAATGACAAACATGTGCGACAGCCTCAAGTACTGTTTATAAAGCAGACCATGAAGTCCCGGTGATTTACCGCCACTGACCAACTTCAATGCCAAGTAGACTTTGTCCTCTGTGATTTCACCCACGCAGCTAGCCGCTTCATTCGGCCAAAGCCGAGGAAAGTCAGCCAAATAGTTGCGAAACTCTTCTCCACAGAGACCAGGCTCCTTGGAAAACCGGTTCTCGAAATGTCGCTGGTCGACCTCAAAGTACGCCCCTCCGGGGTATTTACCTCAGGAATGTATCGATCGGAACCTCGACGGATCTCTTCCTTGCGCAAATCTGCGCCCACGTTAACGACTCCGTTTAACCTATGCCTAACTACCTAACCCTGGTAGCGCTCGCTAGCAGAATGCTTCAGAACCTGCCTAGCTACACCAATCTATAGAGAATTCCCCACTTCCAAGTCTCCGCCCGGGAAAACTGTCCTTGAGAGTCTTCACCTTCTTGGCCTTATCTAGGGCGAGTCGTTGTCTGTATTCGGCGAAAGACCTAATGCTATCCTTGAGCAGCTCCCACCACTTATTCCCAATAATCGCCCGACTAGTTCCTGCTGCGCCAATGTCGTCAGCTGTTGCCAGAAGTCCCGCCTGTTCAGTAAAGACAGACTGAACTTCCAGTGTCCAGTCATTTTAGGTCTAGCATCTAACACTATCCAGGCACATACAAGTCTATGGTCCGAATAGACTAAGCATTGAAACGTGGGACAATCTAGAAGATCTAGATCGACCCTTCTAATTAAAATTCTATCCAGGTAGTTGGTTACTCGAGTAAACGGCCACTTACGAGCATACATCCATATATTCCCCGTTGGATGATCGACCCGGTATCTATCGACGAGACCAAACTCACCGATCAGATCGACCAAGTTACGATCAACCGCCCTCCCGCTAGCTCCCAGCCTCCTGCCTAATTTCGGGGTCCACGTTGGCATTCCAGTCCCCTATTAGGACTAAGCGCGACGAATCCACCAGCAATAGCCCTAACTGATGGCAAAAGGAGACATGCTTCTCCAGATCGTTGGGCGCTCGGATCCGAAACAAACGATTTTTCACGGCAATATCGGCCACAATCAACCGCCTCCACCTCATCGAGATGGACATGGTCCACCTTTGCACCCAGGGTACGTTTAACCAGCAAGGAAACACCTCTGGCTTGTTGGTCCCCGTATTCTGCATAGACAACAAAGTCGCTAGACAGCTCACGAGTATCAACATCGCAGGTAAGGTACGTTTCCTTGATCGCGACACCATCTACGCTGAACGACAAGAGATCACGAAGGAGGCGGGCAGCCTTACTCCAATCTCTCAGGCCATTCACATTTAAACAGGGTAGCTTGATAGTCAGGATTTAAGTTTAAATCCTTTAAAAGCAGACTGGACGGAAATCTGCGGGAGTCAGGACCCAAGCAGCTTGTCCCAGACTGCAAGTACCTATATCGGACATATATCGTCTGAGATAATCCCGCTAACGTCCGTTGGGGATGTGAGTTTTAATGTGCCAGTCGGAGCTTTGGGACGGCATATTGTGCCCCTGTCAAGTGATCCCACACTTTGAGATTCCCCCCTTTATTTATGATGAGAGTAATCACACCGGGGGTGGGGGGTCCGGGAAGTTCCTAGGATCCTCTGTTGACATCTCGTCAACGGAGGTACATTTAAACTTAAGGCCTCAAGATATTAAAGCTCCTTCTCAAGAGCCTTCCTATCTACCAGACAAAGCTTATCCCCCTTGGGAAAGTTTTTTTTTTTTTTTTTTGTTGGGGGAAGGAGAAGAAGGGTAAGATAGGAGGCTCCTTGCCTTTTCTGGTAGATGTTTTTTTTTGTTTCTTACTGGCGAAGCAGGTGCGAATTTGGTGATAACTTCTACCAGGGCCTTCTCTGGCCTAATACGATTAGCTTTTTCGCCTTCGTTTTTTTTTTTTGTCTTCTTCCCTCCCCTTTCTCCGCGAGTAGGCTCCAGTAACTTCTGCTGCTCAAGCTGCTTCTGTTGTTGCACATCTGGCAGCCGTTGAAAACTCCAGCTGCCCCTCCTCCTGTTGCTGCAGCAAAACCTGCTGTTGTTGCTGCTTTGCACCCACTTTTGGAGGCGACATTTGCTTTTGCGCCTTCGACTGCTGCTGCTGCTGCTCCTTCGACTGCTTCTGCTGTTTGGAGAAACAACCACTTTTGGTGGGGCATTTTGCTGGGAAGGAGATGTAGCCAACCCCTCCTTCCCACGACCTCAGTCCACTCGCTGGAGTCACTGGGGTTTGGCCGGACTTTTTCGCCCTCACTTCTTCTTTTGGTACTGTTGGTTGACAGGTGCCCCGCCGCACCACACGACCAGCAGAGGGGACGGCGACTCTCCACAATCACAAGTTTTTTACGGGCACAAGATAGTATGTCGGAGATGTCCATAAAGTCCTTTCGGGACTTTTTTATTTGCAACACGCAGTCGACTGTCGTAATACTCGTTTTTTCAGCTAACGGATGAGACATCCTAAATTAGGAGAAGAAGACCCCTAGTTGTTCCTCTGTGAGATCCAGGGCACCACGTGTAGCCTCATCCCGGTCTTCCGAGTGCTCATGTATTCAGTTTGCAGTCATAATGAGTTGTTTATTAGTACGCCTGCCAACTTTTTGTCATCTTCTTCACATGCTAGAAGGGTGTCCCACATGGCATTGGAACTTCTGGCCTCCTTCATAGTGTCCCTGCTCGCACCAATGAGCCGTCGAGTTACAACGCCGTTTGTAAATAGGGAAAGTGTTCTGGTTGACACGGACTCCAGGGCCTCTGGGATGGTGAGGAACTCGTTGCCGTTGGCGAATGGAACATACTTTTCCTGCAAGGCAACGTACTCCTCTGGTGTCTTTTTCTTGGGCCTATTAGAGGCCCAAACTGAGATCGCGGGTGGCGTCATTGCTAACTGCTGTCGGGGAGATTCAGCCATGTTGGAGGGATTCCTACGTCAGCACACACAACAAATATTGAACGAACAGTTCTTTATCAAATGTAACTAGTCACAAATAAAATTAAAAGCATATTCCGATAAACATTTCTGTAATTATGTCGGGATAAACTTGGTATATACTTAGTACATTAAATAAACAAATATATAAAGAAAGCTAATACAAAACAAAAAATATATCTATTCCTGTTTAGGGATAACGTTTTTAGATAATGGACAGAATATTATTCAGCAACCATCAATAAATAAAAAGAATTATAACTTCAGAGCCCGCATCCTTAAACACGCGGAAGAACATGTTTATGTAAAAAAATTCTCAGAATTAATCTGTAGAAAAAGACAATATCTATAAAGGATAAAAGAAAATAGTAAAACTGTATTTAGTTTTAGCCGACGCGTTTCGTCCGCTGCAGAAGTTTTCAAGGTAAAAACTGAAATGAATTTGTTTGAATAAAGTATCTATAAACAAAAACACGATGTTATTAGCTACTAGAATTTAGAAACGCTCATATACAGTGCTGTTCGATAAAAGTGACTCACCTGATTTTTTTTTACTTAAAATTTTTTTTTGTGGTCAAACTAATTTTTAATCTTACTAATATAAAGACCCCTTCCCGACCACCTAGTAAAAAAGTTTACTCACCCTAAGGTATTCTATGGATAATTATAATTTTGGATATAAATGAGATTTAGTGCAAAAAAAGTGACTCACTTATTTCCTGCAACTAGTAATCAATAGAAACATAACCGAACAGCTTTAAATAAAGAATAATAGAGGTATAATTTATTTATAATAGGTAATATAGTTCGAAATATTTAATAATCTATGGGTCCTCCTTTATTTTGAATAACCTTTTCAACCCTTTTTGGCATTGACTTGATGAGATTCTGGCAAATCTCATCTCCAAGCATTGAATTCCATTAGGATATGAAATTCACAATCAAATCCTCTTTGTTGCTCAACTGCTTTCTCGAGAGCCTGTACTTTATAATGCTACATAAGTTTTCTATGGGGTTGAGGTCAGGAGATTGGGGCGGCCATGTCATAACACTCACCTGCTTCTCATCAAAGTATTCCTTCATCAATTTTGATTTGTGACAGGGAGCATTATCCTGCATAAAAAATGAGCTTGGTGGGGTCGATTTGCACCCTTTCAACAGAAGGGAGCAGACAAGACTCTAAAATTCTCTTGTACTGCTCGCTCCTGAGGGTCTTTTCAATAGGTTTTAAGAAAGCAGTTCCATGAAAAGAAAAGCATCCCCAGAACATTATACTGAACGGATGCTTGACAGTACTTACTGCTAAATTCAAAGAGATTTCCAAGCTTCTTCTTCGGATTTTAGATCGCTTATCCTTTGAATTTAGCTCAACTTTCGTTTCATCGGAGAAGAGAACATTTAGTTAAAAAAAATCAGGTGAGTCACTTTTATCGAACAGCACTGTATGTTCATTGGGTCAACTTAAAAATTACGTTATTTACTTTTTTGTTTGAAGAGAATTTTTCATATGTAGAAATATTATTTGGATTGTTGTGATGGCGGATTAAAAAACAACAATTCAAACAATATTTCTACATGTATCTATAAAAAAAAATAACGTATAGACAGAAAATATAATTAAATAATTAATTACATTAAATAATTGTCAGATAATTATTTCTTGTTGATTGTTAATATTATTACATTTAATTGTGTTTTTTATGTGCGCATTAGTAGTTTCTTAATTCGTTTATTATTTAGAGTTTTTGTTTAATTTTTCCGGGGGTTGGTGACTTTTTTGTTTAGTTTAATTAAATGATGGGTTTTGTATATTTTACATTACGTGCGTTGTATATAGTGTATATATTTGCATTTTAAATTATATGCCTTGTATATAGTGTATATATTTGCATTTTACATTACGTGCGTTGTGTAAAGTGTATATATTTGCATTTTAAATTATATGCGTTGTATATAGTGTATATATTTGCATTTTAAATTATATGCGTTGTATATAGTGTATATATTAGCATTTTAAATTATATGCGTTGTATATAGTGTATATATTTGCATTTTAAATTATATGCATTGTATATAGTGTATATATTTGCATTTTAAATTATATGCATTGTATATAGTGTATATATTTGCATTTTAAATTATATGCCTTGTAGTTCGTGTATATATTTGCATTTTAAATTATATGCGTTGTATATAGTGTATATATTTGTATTTTAAATTATATGCATTGTATATAGTGTTTTTGTTTAATTTTTCCGGGGGTTGGTGACTTTTTTGTTTAGTTTAATTAAATGATGGGTTTTGTATATTTTACATTACGTGCGTTGTATATAGTGTATATATTTGCATTTTAAATTATATGCCTTGTATATAGTGTATATATTTGCATTTTACATTACGTGCGTTGTGTAAAGTGTATATATTTGCATTTTTAATTATATGCGTTGTATATAGTGTATATATTTGCATTTTAAATCATATGCGTTGTATATAGTGTATATATTAGCATTTTAAATTATATGCGTTGTATATAGTGTATATATTTGCATTTTAAATTATATGCATTGTATATAGTGTATATATTTGCATTTTAAATTATATGCATTGTATATAGTGTATATATTTGCAATTTAAATTATATGCCTTGTAGTTCGTGTATATATTTGCATTTTAAATTATATGCGTTGTATATAGTGTATATATTTGTATTTTAAATTATATGCATTGTATATAGTGTATATATTTGCATTTTAAATTAGA
>OZ038483.1:126079654-126097154 GCA_964036315.1 Acanthosepion esculentum
TTACTGTATATAAAAAGCAAGCTATCAGTACATTACCAAATCCCTTTATCAATAGAAGAAAACATTACTGTATATAAAAAGCAAGCTATCAGTACATTACCAAATCCCTTTATCAATAGAAGAAAACATTACTGTATATAAAAAGCAAGCTATCAGTACATTACCAAATCCCTTTATCAATAGAAGAAAACATTACTGTATATAAAAAGCAAGCTATCAGTACATTACCAAATCTCTTTATCAATAGAAGAAAACATTACTGTATATAAAAAGCAAGCTATCAGTACATTACCAAATCCCTTTATCAATAGAAGAAAACATTACTGTATATAAAAAGCAAGCTATCAGTACATTACCAAATCCCTTTATCAATAGAAGAAAACATTACTGTATATAAAAAGCAAGCTATCAGTACATTACCAAATCCCTTTATCAATAGAAGAAAACATTACTGTATATAAAAAGCAAGCTATCAGTACATTACCAAATCCCTTTATCAATAGAAGAAAACATTACTGTATATAAAAAGCAAGCTATCAGTACATTACCAAATCCCTTTATCAATAGAAGAAAACATTACTGTATATAAAAAGCAAGCTATCAGTACATTACCAAATCCCTTTATCAATAGAAGAAAACATTACTGTATATAAAAAGCAAGCTATCAGTACATTACCAAATCCCTTTATCAATAGAAGAAAACATTACTGTATATAAAAAGCAAGCTATCAGTACATTACCAAATCCCTTTATCAATAGAAGAAAACATTACTGTATATAAAAAGCAAGCTATCAGTACATTACCAAATCCCTTTATCAATAGAAGAAAACATTACTGTATATAAAAAGGAAGCTATCAGTGCAGCTGAAGATAATGTAAGAAATCACCATAATGAAAATTTCTGACATGATTACAGTAATAAAACAAAATGAGGCCAATATATTCTCATAATAATTTCTTTTACACAACATTTGCTATAATAATAATAATAATAATAATAATAATAATAGTAATTTAGTTTGAATAAATAATATTATGGTATCAGATTAAGTAAAAGGGAACTGAAGTAAATCATAATGTTAGGGATAAAGCAAGCCGATAGGAGGACCCGCACTTTGGATATTAGACATGGGGTGATATTTTACGTTTTTTTAGTAAAATGTTAATCTTATATACCATCAAATATGATATATATATATATATATATATATATATATACCCAAGTATAGGATTGGTGGATATCGAATAAATTCCAATAACCAAAAACTACTATTCTTAAAAGAGTGCTCAATACAGAGTAGAGCAAATATAATTTATTCGAAAATTATAACATAAATATGTTATAAAATCCCTACAAAAATAGCCATTTCATTTCAACACCTCTGGGGTCTTATCAAGTGATGGTGTTGAATATAGAATTTAAAACCCTTTGTTCTACATTCAACATCATCACTTGATAAGACAGCAGAAGTGTTAAAACAAAATGGCTATTTTTGTAGTGATTTTATAAAATTTTTATGTTATAATTTTTGAATAAATTATATATATATATATATATATATATATATATATATAAATATAAAAGTGAACATAGAAGTCAACACTTAGAGGCGACAGTCTGTTTCATGCTAGATGCAATCGTCGGCCCGACAATTGCACCTAGCATGAAACAAACTGTCGCCTCTAAGTATTGACTTCTATGTTCACTTTTATATTTACACACGCTCTATCTCTGATAGTGAGCACTTTATCCCATAAATATAGCACACTTTAAGACTATATTTCTTTATATATATATATATATATATATATATATATATCCGATGCAATGAGAATGAAAGTAATATATAAATTGCAACGTTCACAGCATTAATCCAAAAGAGGGCTCAATACCGATAGTAGAGTGATAATTATTTATTTATTATAATTTTATCATCGAGACAAAACCATTTTACTCACTACAAAGATGCAACTTCATTTCAGTGCAGGATTGTACATAACCATTTTCGACTCTCACCCGTCGAAGTGCAATTGAAATGCATTGAAACCAAGTTGCATCTTTGTAGTGAGTAAAATGGTTTTGTCTATATGATAAAATTATAATAAATAAATATATATATATATGCATGTGTACATGCACCATAATATTCCAACTACAAAGACTAGTTCCCTCCCAGAACCGAGGCCCTTTTGAGCGGATTGCACATATCCCCGTCGTTGGTATTGGGCATTATTTCTAACTTAGATCACCACAAGGCTACTGGTGGTGACGGGATACCAGCCATTGTCCTGAAGAAATGTGTGCCTGAACTGGTGCCTGCACTCGCTAAATTATACAACCACTGCCTCAAGGAGTCTTGTTTTCCTGACTGCTGGAAGTCCTCAACCATTGTTCCTGTCTTTAAGAACTCTGGTGACCCCTCCAACCCTTCTAATTACCGTCCTATCAGTCTCCTACCCCTCTTCGGCAAGGTCTTCGAAGCCCTTATCAACACCGAAGTGATTAATCACCTGATATCCCATGATCTGCTCTCAGACAAGCAGTATGGTTTCCGCTTTGCCCGATCTACAGCCGATGCACTTACGGCCATCACTGAATTTGTCTACCAAGCTATTCATAATAACGGTGAAGCTCATACCGTGGCCCTAGACATCTCCAAAGCGTTTGATACAGTTTGGCATGCTGGCCTTCTTCGCAAGCTCCAGGGTTATGGCATCACAGGTCGATTGTTTGACCTAATACAATCATTCCAGTCAAACCGTGAATTGAAGGTCGTTCTCAATGGATTCATCTCCAGCTCCTATCCCACTAACGCAGGTGTTCCTCAAGGCTCCATCCTAGGCCCTACTCTGTTCCTCATATTCCTAAACGACCTTCCTGACGCCATAGATTCCCAAGTCGGCATCTATGCGGATGACACCACAATTTACTCCTGCCTCAAACACAAATCTAGTGATGCTGACAAAGTTAACCTGGCAGTTCGAATAGAAAAGGACCCCCAATCAGTTGTGAACTGGGGCAAGAAATGGATGGTTAACTTTAACACCTCTAAAACAAAACTGCTCTCTATTAACCACCACAAGGATCCATCCCTGCATCCCATTAGAATGTCTGAAGACCAACTTCTCGAGAGCTCCTCTCTGCGGCTGCTCGGTCTCACGCTGGCTGCTGATCTGAGATGGAACAAATACATTGAGTCAATTGCATCATCCACCACAAGGAAAGTTGGCTCCCTGTGCCGAGCCAGGAAATTTTTCTCCCCAGAATCGATCCTCCAAATCTATAAATTGACCATTCACCCTTGCATGGAGTATTGCTGCCATATATGGTCTGGAGCCCCTGCTGTTTGCCTCAGGGTTCTTGATAAGATCCAGAGATGGATATGCAATGTAATTGGCCCTGATCTGTCATCTCATCTGCAGTCGCTCTCTCACAGATGCAATGTTGCCTCGCTCTGTCTTTTTTACAAATACTTTCACGGTAATTGCTCCGAGGAGCTGCTTTCGCTGGTTCCTAGGCCTCATGAATTTAAACGTCCTACGAGGCTGACATCCCATTCTCACCCCTTCACCGTTGAAACTGTTAGATGTAGACGTCTCTTCTACTCCAATAGCTACATGTCTCGCACATCTCACCTATGGAACTCCCTTCCTTATTCCTGTTTCCCTGTCAAATACAATCTCCAACTATTTAAGTGTAACGTCAATCGACATCTCCAGTTGCCTTGATCTATCCACTTCCCTTCTCCACATCTTTTCACCTTTCATTCCTATCTGCTTTCGCTCCAAATCTTCTGTAACCCCCTTGCCTTGATCGATCCACTATCTTTCTCCACATCCTCTCCTTTACCACTCCTATCTGCTCTTCCTCCAAACCTTCTGTAACCCCTTGCATGCTAGTGGCTTCCAGCCTTGCTTGAGGTGATAAGCTTAAAAAAAAAAAATTAAAAAAAACCTGAAGAAGTTAATTTTTTTTCCTTTTATTTAATTCAAAAAGTGAAACTTTCCTATATTCTACATTTCTTACACAGAAAGTGAAATGTCAAGGATTTTTTTTAATGATTAGTTTAATGATTTGTCAGTATTTTAATGATTAATAATTTAATTTTTAATGAATATTTGTTTTGATGATGATTGCTTACAGCTCATGAAAATCAATTTTCTATTACCTTAAAATATTAGAAATATTGGACTCCTCAAAAGTATGTTCATATATTTAATCAGTACTTGACTGAAGCTATTTTCCATAAATAACTGCATGCATATGGCGTATCATCGAGTCAATGTGAGTGTATCTTTCTTATGGGAGCCCAGATAGTGGCTTTCCACTTGTCTGTTTGTTGAGTCTGTTTACTTTCATTCTCTTGAAAATACCTCTCGATTATCTATGGGGGTCAGGTCAGACAAGTTCAACTCAGCAAACTAATTTTTAGTTGTTTAGTCACTGTGGGAAGGCACCAATTCCTGCTGGATGAAGAAAACCAGCATCTCTAAAAAACTTGCCATAGGAAAACAATATACACATCGTTATATATCCAGAAGAATTTTAGGGAAATCTATGACAAAGTGGAAAAAGATTTTGTGGGACACATTTTGTCCTTTAGGTTGTCGTTAAACTGAAATGATGTCCTTTAGGTTGTCGTTGAAATGAAATGATGTCCTTTATGTTGTCGTTGAACTGAAATAATGTCCTTTAGGTTGTCGATTAAACTGAAATGATGAGCTTTAGGTTGTCGATTAGACTGAAATGATGTCCTTTAGGTTGTCGTTGAAATGAAATGATGTCCTTTAGGTTGACGTTGAAATGAAATGATGTCCTTTAGGTTGTCGTTAAACTGGAATGATGTCCTTTATGTTGTCGTTGAAATGAAATGATGTCCTTTAGGTTGTCGTTAAACTGGAATGATGTCCTTTATGTTGTCGTTGAAATGAAATGGTGTCCTTTAGGTTGTCGTTAAACTGGAATGATGTCCTTTATGTTGTCGTTGAAATGAAATGATGTCCTTTAGGTTGTCGTTAAACTGGAATGATGTCCTTTATGTTGTCGTTGAAATGAAATGGTGTCCTTTAGGTTGTCGTTGAAATGAAATGATGTCCTTTAGGTTGTCGTTGAACTGATGTTTAACTTTTTGAAAAATATGTGTCATACCCCAATATATCTTTAATCTGATGACGTCCTGAAGGACGAAACATGTTACACAAAAGCTTTATCATACTTGTCATCAGAAGTATTCTAAAACATGGAAGATGACTGTGTTGCTTGGTCATGACCTTGATAGCTCAGTTGAGCAATACTAGCAGATAACATGGAAATCCCAAATTATCACTGACTGTGCCTCGTTACTCTTCCTTTTGACACTGGGTCTTTGATGTCCAAATGAAATATATAATTTTCTTTCATGTGAAAACAGAATTTTCCATGACTGTGCAACTTGTCCCTAGAAGTCATTTCAGACATTGTCAATGCTTCAGGAGTGGTCTGACATTTGTAGCCCATTTTCTGGATACATCTGTGTGTGGTGGCTTTTGATGCAGTAAGTCCACTCCTTGTACAGAGCCTCCATGTCCATGAATTTTGTGACGAAAGACATGACTTACGTCGGAGTGCAAAACAAGGGCGAACATGTCTTTCCTGCAGAGTACTCCCGAAAAGAAATATGGCCGCTATCGAAGACACAATTTATGTGCGCCGATCTCGTACAAAACGAGACGATATCTGCACACATGCAAATTTCGGCCATGTCAGGCTCGCATAAAAGCGAGGTGCCAGCGGTATGAATCAGGTCGAGTCATTTGGCGGACTTCGTGCAACAGAGTTGGACGTGCGAATTGACTGGTGGACGAAGAGGAATTTGAAGTAGGTGCATCTGAGTTGGTGTCTGTTTCACGACTGTCCGGATGTAACGGTTTGAAAAAGGGAGACCCGCAATCCATTTCCTCGAGGCGACCGACGACGAAAGTAGAACAGCTTGTCTGCCGGCGAACGGCGCACTGCACTCTCAACCCCCCACCTCTCATCACTTTTTCTTTTTGTTCACTACAAATCTACTTTGCTTGCCATCCTTGAAAGGTGCACAAGCAAACGAGATGATTGCAGTCTTTCAAGACTGCAATCATCTCTCTTGCTTATGCAGCTTTCATATTACATTTTTCACTTCCCATCAACTAGCCATGAATATTCCTTGATATAACACTCTGCAAACAGTCAGCACCTTTGAGCCATGACCTCTTATGGCTTACCCTCAACAAAGAAGGTGTCAATGAGTATCTTCTGGACAGCTGACACATCAGCAGTCTTCTCCAGGATTGTTCTTTTGTGTATTGAATGAGACTGAGAGATTCATTCTCCTCATACTATATAAATAGTTATTGACTCAAACTTAAACTGGAATTTAAAACATTTAGAGATATTTCATGTGCTTTAGTTGACAACTGTCCGAGATCAATAAGTTCACTGAAGAAGAATGTAACTACTTTTTAGGAAAAATAGGGAATGCCAATTCAAACATGTGTAACCACTAAAAATAATTTTTATTGTAATGAGAAATGATGTTGGCGAAAAGAAATCAATTTAAAAAATTACTGTGTTTACATTTCATATATGAAGATAACATTTCATATATGAAGATGAAAATAACATTTCATATATGAAGATAAAGATAACATTTAATATATATACATAATATTTCATATATAAAGATAACATTTCATATATGAAGATAAAGCTAATATTTCATATATAAAGATAACATTTCATATATGAAGATAAAGCTAATATTTCATATATAAAGATAACATTTCATATATGAAGATAAAGATAATATTTCATATATAAAGATAATATTTCATATATAAAAAGATAACATTTGATATATAAAGATAAAGATAATATTTCATATATGAAGATAAAGATAACATTTCATATATATAGATATTTCATATATAAAGATAATGATAATATTTCATATATAAAGATAAAGATAACATTTCATCTATGTAGATAAAGATAACATTTCATATATGAAGATAAAGATAACATTTCATATATAAAGATAAGATTTCATATATAAAAAGATAATATTTCATATATAAAGATAAAGATAATATTTCATATATAAAGATAACATTTTATATATGAAGATAAAGATAACATTTCATATATGAAGATAAAGATAATATTTAATATATGAAGATAAAGATAACATTTAATATATATAGATAATATTTCATATATAAAAATAAAGGTAACTTTTCATATATGAAGATAATATTTCATATATCAAGATAACATATCATATATGAAGATAAAGATAATATTTCATATATCAAGGTAACATTTCATATATGAAGATAATGATAACATTTCATATATGAAGATAATATTTTGTATATGAAGATAAAGATAATATTTCATATATGAAGATAAAGATAATATTTCATATATGAAGATAAAATTTCATATTTAAAAAGATAATATTTCATATATAAAGATAAAGATAATATTTCATATATAAAGATAATATTTCATATATGAAGATAAAGATAGCATTTCATATTTACAGATAACATTTCATATATGAATATAAAGATAACATTTCATATATAAAGATAACATTTCATATATGAAGATAAAACTAATATTTCATATATAAAAATAAAGATAATATTTCATATATAAAGATAAAGATAACATTTCATATATAAAGATAAAGATAATATTTCATATATAAAGATAATATTCATATTTAAAGATAATATTCATATTTAAAGATAGCATTACATAAATAAAGATAGAGATAACATTTCATATATAAAGATAACATTTCATATATGAAGATAACAATTCATATATGAAGATAAAGATAGCAGATACAGATTCAAAATAGTCCCAATGTGAGGCATGTCAGTAACTGAACTTTGTCTTATGAAGATGGTCTTTTATGGCTAAATTACAAGAATCAGCTGAAAAGTTCATAGGCTGACCAAAATATTCTCATGAATTATGACAAAATGATGTTTATTTTTCAACATAGTCCCCTTTGTGGTCCACAATTTTCTTCAGTATTGCAGTTCTTGGGTCCCATTAGTGAAGCTTTCCTTCTGTTGGTTCAAAAAGTCATCAACAGCAGATTTTGCATCATCATCCCTGTGGTACTTATTCCCAGCCAAGTCCTTTTTTATGTTAGGGAATAGATAATAGTCAAATCAAGAGTATATGGAGGATGATCAACAAGTTCAAAGCCACTATCACACACAACAGCCATTGAAATTAAGGACCTGTATGCTGGAGCGTTGTCCTGATTAAACAAAACTCCTTTTTCAGTTTTCTTGGGAATTTTGTCTTGATAGCCTTTCATAACTGTCTCAGCAAGTTTGCATTGTACTCTCCATTGATGCTGTGGCCCTCTTGAAGATAGTCAATAAACACAATGCTATTTGCATCCCAAAAACTAAGGCCATCATTTTCCCTGCAGATGAAATGATCTAGGACTTATTTGGTGCAGGTGAAGAGGGGTATTGTCACTGCATGGATTGTCCCTTTGTCTCTGGCTCAAAGTGATGCACCCAACACTCATCCTGGGTTAGAAAACATACAAGGAAACCAGCTGGATCTGCGTCAAACAATGTCAGTTTTTCCAGTGATGTGATCAGCCTGTGCACTTTTGATTAAGTGTCAGAAAATGAGCAGAAACCTTTGTCGTGCTAAGTTCATTGTGCAGAATATTCTCACCTCTCTCACAAGATATGCTAATAGCACTGGCTATTTGATTCATAGTTAATCGACTCTCATCCATCACCATGTGGTGAATAATGTTTTTGATGGTGGTGGCAGTTGCAGGATGTCCAGACTTTGGGTCATCTTCAAAACTCTTTCTTCCTCTCCAAAACTCATCTGCCCACATTTGCACTGTTTATAAAGTGGGAGTGTCATCCCCTACTGTAGTAACCATGTCAGCATGAATGTCCTTGGGGCTAAACCCTTTTTCTAAAGGTACTTGATAACCCCATGATGCTAAATTTTCTCTATTTTCAAAAGAAGTCACTACTAGTTACATTTGAAGTCTTTTTTGAAAAATTAGAAGTTCGTTTACCTGAAAAGAAACAATGCAGCTATTAATAAGAAGGGCTGAAATGAACGCATGCAACATTTCACAGTTCTAGCATCATGCCTTTTTAGTCAGCCTATGAAGATTTTAGACCATCCTTCTAGTACCAGTAAGAGTGGTTTCCCGGATGGCCAAAGGGATATATATTTTATTCTTGAGCATCATCTTCATCATCATCATCCCCTTGACTTTTGAAATCGTAGGGGAGATGAAGTTAGGAATGAAAGATGAAAGGATGTGGAGAAGGGAAGTGGATAGATCAAGGCAACTGGAGATGTCGATTGATATCTGTCCATTGATTGACATTGTCCAACCATTTTTTACATTGGCGTCCTCTCCTACGTCCACCTTCAATGGTGCCTTGCATGATGAACTTGCACAGGCTGTCGTGCCTTGTAATGTATCCAAACCACTCCATTTGACAGTGGCGAGAGGAGGTTCCTGGTGTCCCACAAAACTTTCGACCCTTTTCTGCACAAACTCATTGGTTTTATGTTCCCAATAGACGATGACAAGGAGTTTTCTCATGAATTTGTTCTCAAACACTTAGATCCTTTTCTCTGTATCTGCCAACAGTGTCCACGTTTCTCATCCATATAGGAGAATCGAGACTACCAGCGATTTGTACAGTCTGTACTTTGTTTGAAAATTGATTTTATTCCTCTACATTCTTGCCAATTTGGCCATAGCTGAGGCAATCAGCGATGGTCAAATATTCTTGTTGTGAGGCTTTAAATTTACTGTTTAAAAATCCCCGGAAAAGCAAGGATTTAAATCAAACACATGTATCCACGAGAAATAAAGTTTATTGTAATAAGAAATAATGTGTGATAAAAAATTAATCTAAAAATTACTGTGTTGATAATTGAGACGCATTATGTTTTTTTTTAGTGTTTTGATGTAATTAAAAAAAATTAAACTAAAAAATAATTGAAACATTGTAATGAATCTAGAATATATGCAATTTTCAATTTCTGAAATAACTGACCAAAATATTGATCACTTCCATACTCTAATCTTTCGAGATTCACTTTTATATGTGATTTTATTTCTGAATAAAACTGATATTAAAACACCTATTATTTACATTATTTACATATGACCATATGATAATGTTTCGGCTGCTGTGCACTCTGACCTTCATTGGGTTCCTGTGGACTCAGGTAACCTTCTGGGAATTTTTAACTGATTCTATTATTTAATCGATTGTTATTGCTCAGTATCTGTCTATATTTCTGAGATGAGGTATTATGTACACTATTTACATTATTCGGACTATTCTCCTCATCTTTGTTGCCATATTTATTACAACGTTTCGGCCTTTCAGTATCTGTCTATATTTCTGCAATGAGGTATTATGTACACTATTTACATCATTCGGACTATTGTCCTCATCTTTGTCGCCTCAAGGACACATGGCACAGTGGATAAAGGCATTAGATCCAGGGAGTGGACCCAAAGAGTGTGAGTTCAATACCCGGCGAAGGCAGTGGAGAACTTTTAAAGGGAAATTAACAGGATAAATGACATCCATTAAACATGGCACGTGGAACTAGAACAGTCTACCCCAGTGAGCAAAATAAAGGTTTCAGTTCGCATTCCAACCAACTGAAGAAGGCCGGAGCGTACAACGTCCAAAATGTTGTAAAAAATAATTGGTGACAAAGATGAGGACAATAGTCCGAATAATGTAAATAATGTGCAGTTATTGCTCCCTCCCATTTCCTTAGATATCCTTAGACAAAGACTGCAGAAAGAAAACAATCTATTCCCAGAAATGAAATAAAGTGTTCAGATCCATATTCCCTAAAGACTACCAGGATAAAAAATACCACAACAGGAAATTGAACTTGACTCACTAATTTCTCTGTGCTGTCCTTCACATGACCCATGCATGTATTAACTTGTAAAATAATAATTTATTCAGATAAATGGTTTGATTTTTTTTTAGCCATAATTGCCCTCGTCCTAAAGTGTCATAGCACACAGAAGAAGAATCTGTGACTCAAGAAGTGAAGATGTACGACTAAAATTTGAAATTCATGGTTAAACTCCCTGTTTTATTTTATTTTGCTCTTGACGGAAAATTTATTGTGAAAGATCTGCATTTGAACCGTGAATAGAAATGCAATTGAAAAAGAAATATATGATAAAAAAAGGGAAATGCATCTGTTGAAAAAAGTACGAGGGTCATTCAATAAATAAGGTGAATTTTTCGGTATAAGGACTTCTAATACAGATAGAAGCTTACTCTTTTTTATTTTTTTTGTTTTACTTCTTTTGCACATGGATTTAACTTCTTTTGCAGATTAAAAAAAAACTTTGAGAGTTTTGGCGATTAACAAAGATAGCCAACCAAGACGCATGCTCCAGGATTGAACAGCGGTCAGTTATCAAGTTTTTGGTTGCTGAAGGGTGCAAACCAGTTGAAATTCATAGGAGAATGTCAACTGTGTATGGTGCCACATGTTTCAGCCAAAAAAATGTCTACAAGTGGGCTAAATTGTTTAAAGAAGGACGGAGCAGTGTTGAGGATGAAGACAGGCCTGGGAGGCCTACAGAAGTGAGGTCTCCTGAGGTGATCGAATCAGTCAATCACCTCATTCAGTCTGACAGAAGGGTGACAGTGGATGACATTGCAAGGACTTTGAGCTTATCTGTTGGGACAAATGCTGTGGTCATCAGTCAGAAGGAGTCATCTTGCATCATGACTACGCAAGGCCTCACACAGCAGCCGAAAAGGTGCAGACCATCAACGAGCTGGGCTGGGAACTGCTCCCTCATCCCCCTTACAGCCCAGACCTTGCCCCTTCAGGCTTTCACCTGTATGGTCCCTTGAAAGCGTTCACGAGAGGCACAAAGTTTAAAAGTGACGATGAAGTCAAAAGTGTTGTGAGCGACTGGCTGAGACATCAGTCCAAAGATTTTTATGCTGAGGGAATACGGAAGCTTGTGCACAGATGGGAAAAGTGTGTGACAGTGCTGGGAGACTACGTTGAAAAATAAAAAAAAAGTAAGCTTTTATCTGTATTAGAAGTCCTTATACCGAAAAATTCAGCTTATTTATTGAATGACCCTCGTATTTTTTCTTCTTCTTCTTCTTCTTTATGTGCCTTGTGCCTTCAGGAAATGGGCGATCATGGTCCTCCACAACTTCCTATCATTTGTACCTCCTAGCAATGTTTGTCTTTTTCCTATTGCTCCCAATTTCTGTTTTGTCATCTATTTACACAAACTCGTTAGGTAGGTTACTTTCTTTTTCTCTGTGCTAATCTTGCCTCCTCTGTGTGTTAAATTCTCTAAGCCCTCTTTCCTCATTATATGTCCTAGAAATTTCAACTGTGTGTCTGTCTGATTCTAAACATCTTCTTCTATGTACTGCATCCCTTCAGGACATCGGCTATCATAGCTCTCCACAACTTCCTATCTTGTGTGGTTCTTAGCAGTTTTTCTTCCCTTGCTAAGGCTCTGAAAGCTAAGTGCTCTTTTTGTTCTGATTTTTCAGGTGAGCAAAATTTTAAGTAAAATGGCAACAAAAAGGATACTTTAATTTAGAATCAGAAAGAGACAGCTAAGGAAAGTGTGCTTAGAGAATTAGACACTCACAGGACCTATTGAAGGTATGAAAGGCAGAGTGAAACAGTGAATAACCTATGCAATGATCTTGTGTAAATAAATAGTGGAGCATGGATGAAGAGGAATAGTAAGAAGTTAAACACTGTTCAGAGCTACAATGGATAGGAAGTTGTGGAGGGCTATGACTGTTAATGTTCTGAAAGTATATGATACATAAAAGAAGCAGAAATATATATGTTAAGATTCTGAAATCTGAAAAATTGCAAATTACAAAATTTATCTGATACCAAAAATTTTAGATAAGAGACTATAACAAAATCAAGGAATTGAACCACAGACAAAGGTTTACATTCAGTTTTTCTAACCACTGAGCCATTTCTCCTTAAGTGCATTATTGTATCCAGCCAATTATTTTGAAATAATTTTATTTTATCCACACTGGGCTTTTCATTTGTTTGTTCGTCAGCCTGTTTCTTTTATTGTATTTATTTATTTATTTATTAATTTTTGTAAATTTTATTCAACCCTTCTTTCTATTTTTAGGTGGGTGGGTGTGGTGATTGGGTTGGATAGTTGGGTGGGTGGGGGTGGCTGGTCGTGAATTCCAATATATCATTTTGAGGTTTTACACCATCTTTATCTTAAGTTTTGGTTTGGTGGGTGACGAGCAGAGGTGTGCCAGAGAGGGGGGTGCGTGGGAAGAATGCGAGCGGGCCGGGGTGGGGTTTGTGGAGATGGGCGGGTGAGGAGGGGGCAGGATGCTGCTTATTGGAAGTTGTTTTTAGTGTTAGGACTTTGTTTTCTTCTGCACTTCCTCCTGGTTGATGGTCGTCCGTTCAATTAGTCACTAAAGACTGCCTGCTGGAGGAGGAGAGGCTAGACAAATCCGGATTAGGAAAAGCGTTCGGACAACATTCCAAATAAAGCTTATAACTTCACCCAGTGTCCTATTTTCCACGCTAACTCTCTGTGTCTGATTTTACTCAACTTTGCTGCCTTGTAGACGATTAATAACAGAGATACTAATATGACTAAAGATGCTCTTGTTATTCTATTGTATTTCGTCGTCACAACAATGCGTTACTATGATTATAGTCTCATTAAATGCTACCATGACTCTTCTTTCTGGCTTATTTTGTGGAACTGAGACTGCCACATTACACACACAGCCATTTTGAAATTACAGTACTGATTTTAATGAGTTTTCAACTAAGAAAATCTTAGAAGCTGTAAATTGTCATTTTCATTTGAATTATACATATAATAAAACTATGCTGTCAGTGACACTTGCATTAATTCCTGACCATAGATAATCCCTTTTCTCTTATTTTCAATACTTTTCTAAAGTAAAACTGTCATGGCTACTCAGTCAATGTCAAATGTTTCCATAACCATACATGGCTTCAAATATTTTTTCTATTTTTTAACTATTTCACCTGAAGTAAGGTGATAATTCCACTAAGATGCAAGATATGGTTGTTTTGTTTTTTTTTAAAAACTTTTTCACCTGAAGTAAGGTGATAATGCCACTAAGATGCAAGATATAGTTGGTTGATTTTTTATCTGTTTTTTTTTAAAAAATTTTCACCTGAAGTAAGATGATAATGCCACTAAGATGCAAGATATAGTTGGTTGATTTTTATCTGTTTTTTTTTTTTTTAACTATTTCACCTGAAGTAAGGTGATAATGCCACTAAGACACAACAACTTACTGGGAGTGGAAGAAAATGAGAAAACATTAATGAAGAGAAAGGACAATAAATGAAATGGATTCCTAAAGACAGAAGATGGCAATTGATGCGGAAAGTAAAATTATCAGGTATTCATTTACATTATATCTATTATAGCCTTATTTTCTTTTCATTTTTCAAATCATTTAATGCATTTTTATAATAAAATCGATAACAATGATTGCATTTGTCTCACCCATAATTACTGGAACACCCTAACAGAAAGACATGATGAATTAGATATCCAATAAACCCCTTTTCCTTCATTATGCTCTTACAACCTCATTCAGTAATGTTCTACCTTGAATGGCTTTTGGGCCTTCTGTTGGGTGAAATTTTTTAAAAAGTGCTCCAATGTAGATGAAACTAAAATCAACAGTGCTGAATATTAAAATGGACTCTTCTATTCCTTTATAAGCCATGGCTTTTTAAATAACCCTATTCTATCAGTAATTTTTTAATAGCCCTATTCTATCAGTAATGCCTCTATCAGACTACTATCCACTTCTTTGGTTTTAGTGTATCCTTATAGCACTATCATTTTAATGCATTTACATTATACATATAATAGCCCTATTCTATTAGTAATGCTTGCATTCATTCCTGACAGAAGACCATCCCTTTCTTATTGAATTTCAATGCATTTCTATGGTAGAATAAATAATGCATTTAAATTATATAATATAACAGCATCATTCTAACTGTAAAACTTTAATTCTTGACCACGGACAATCCCCTTTGTTCCAAATTTTCAAAAGCATTCCCATAAGAAATGAAATGGCAATGATAAGTGAAGAAATGCGTGAAGAACTCAAGTAGCACTGGCTGCTCAATCACTGAATGTTGAATGTTTCCTTATGAGGAAAAGGCTAATATAACTATTAGAGATGAGGAGAACAGATACTACCCTTTGATCCCAACCCAATCACCAGAGAGTAAAGAAATATGTAATTTGAGTAGCATTGGCTACACGGTTGATGAATGTCAAATGTTTCCTTACAAGGAAACAGTTAATATTAACATTACAATACATGGCCTCAAATATGGTTGGTTATTTATTTTCTGTTTTGTTTTAACCATTTTACCCAAAGCAAGGTGATAATGCCACTAAGACACAATAGCTTACTGGGAGTAGAAGAAAATCAGAAGACTTTAGTGAGGAAAAAGGGGCAATAAATGAATTGGATTCAGGAAAACAGAAGATTGTGATAGATATTGAATTTAAATTTTTAAAGATTGTCAGAAAAGTAAGAAACCAGATGAAAGTTCCACAGTTGAAGAAGTGTGAGAAAAGAAGCTATTAGAATATAAATTAGTTACATTTAGCAATTTCAAGAGTAAAATGAAGAGACCTAATTGTCAATCTAGTCCTACAATTAAACTGAGGTAGCAAAGAGGAGAGGTCAGAATAACTACCATGAAAATATTTGCAGAAAAGGTAGAGAGATTCTACATCTTAAATGTGGGAATGTGACTCAAGTCGGGATGGCAGAGCAGTATCAATAATATTACAGATTCTGCTTTGTTTTTTTTTGTTTTTTTTCAATAATCTTGATATATATATATATATATATATAACCGGAGTACCAGACCAGACATGTATGACCAAGAAGGTGCAATGAACTGTTCTCCTGGAGGTGAGCATCAGCCATGCTGATTGAGGACTAAAAACAGTTCTTTATGATGATTTAAAGATAGCAGTTTCATTTTCAAGATGTTAACATTTCTGGAACCAGAAAATAAATCAGAATAGACCAACCCATCCAGACCAGACCAGATATACTAATCATAAAACAGTAAGTGCTTTCAGTTAGAGTTCTACATAGACTTGTACTTATTATTGCTCATGTTTTAAATAGGTTTAGGGTCAGAGTTAGTGTCAGCATTAAATTTACAGTTTGGCTGAAGATTAGGGATAGCATTATGATTACAATCATGGCTGGCTCAAGGTACTGGCAACGTGGGCAGTCATCAAGATCAAGGGCACCATCATGTCCTGTGTTTGGGATCATATTTGCAATCATTAATGACTCAAGACAGATTAAATTCTTTGGCTATTTTGTCAATAGAAAATGACCTTGTAAAGTAGATAAATGTAGAAAATGCGATGAAAAGATTTGCAGATCTAAAGGCTAGAAAAGAAATGTTTTAAATAAGATAATAAATTATACTCATAAGGGTACCAAAGTTCAGCTTGCCTGGGGTGCCAGAAATGGTATAGTAACAGTATTGATCATAAAAATGGTAAATAAAGAATTCAGTGTTCACCTTCAAGGCCTCACAGACCGATTTTCATTTCTTCTGAATTTCATAATTGAAAATGAACAGGAAAGAGAAGGATTAAAAAAAGATCATTCTGATGCTATGAATTATTATAATAATCATGTGGCAACCATTCAGTTATATGATGAAATCATTAGCTTCATCGCTGATCCTTCGACCAGGAGGAAATACATTTCCCCCTCATCCTGAAGACACTCAAGTCATTAATGCAGTTTGGAAGGGATATAATTCTAACAATGTCTGTTACATACACATTACTGCTTACCACTGCATTTTCAGTTGCAACTTGTGAAAGGTTGTTTTCAAAATTGAAATTAATGAAAACATACTTGAAGTCTATACCCAGGGCCAGCTCAAGGTACTGTCAACTCAGGCAGTTACCCAGGGTGACATCAAGGCTGAGGGCACTATCATGCCGCCATGTTATGTGTTTAGAATCTTCCAAAACTAAAGCTTATAAAAACATACTTACAGTCATCTATGACACAAGACAGGTTAAATTCTTTGGCTATTTCGTCAATAGAAAATGATCTTGTAAAGAAGATAGGTGTAGAAAGTGCCATGAAAAGATTTGCAGGTCTAAAGGCTAGAAAAGAAATGTTTTAAATAGGATAATAAAGGTTTTCTTTAGCTTGTACTAAGTTGTATACTATAATAAACTCATGATTCTACATTTTCAGTTTTTCTCCTTGTGAAAATTTAAAAAAATAATATTCATAAGGGTACCAAAGTTCAGCTTGTCTGCGGTGCCAGCAACTCTAGGGCAATTACTGTGTATGTTATAAGAGCAACAAACCAACCTG